>CM064574.1:21786582-22282111 GCA_032716605.1 Paralithodes platypus
TCTGACTGATGGGAACTTT
This sequence comes from Paralithodes platypus, assembly GCA_032716605.1. Taxonomy (NCBI): domain Eukaryota; kingdom Metazoa; phylum Arthropoda; class Malacostraca; order Decapoda; family Lithodidae; genus Paralithodes; species Paralithodes platypus. The sequence goes on from CM064574.1 coordinate 21,786,602, forward strand.
CTCTACTACCTTACATTCTTATCTCCTCTTTTCCCTCCCCTGTTTAACTTCCATGGTCCCGTTGGTGCAGAGCTAGTCAGCCAACGTATTATCGCTTGAGTTCTCACGAGATACTTGCCTATTAGATAGCCTATTTTGGAAGGGTTGACTTAGAATAGGATTGATTTATATTTGTTGCACTTGTATATGCATTTCCCTGTGTGTTATTATTATTATTCCTGTTTACTGCTAGTCTAGGTATTGCTAGACTGGGGTAAGGCTTTTCTGTGTTACGAGTTGTTGTTTGATGCAGTGGTTAAGCGATAAACCTGCATACTCGTTTCGGTTCAGTGAAGCCTAGGTTGTCTTCGCGGCTGACTGTGTTGAGTTAATAATTTACAGTGCGTGAGGGCAAGAGCCTAACCACCCTGTATTTTATTAACAGTTTGTTTTTACTTTGTCAAGGAGCCGGGAGAAAACCAGATACAAGGGATCTGGATTTCTCAAAGTGCACTTGTTAGTTTTAACGTAATACTTTAAACAGTCGTGAGGACTTCGCTAGGCTACGAGCCGTTGTTGCTCAGTCACTGCTACCTTTTTGTCTACAGTACCCCAGCTAGACTTTGCTCGATTAGTAGATACAGAAGAGTATTGAAGCTTTCCTTATGTATGATATTGTTTATGCACTATTGATTTCATGTGTTGCAAGCTTGGCTACTTTAGTGATTAGTGGCCAACGAGCACAATCCGAGTAGGCTATTGCCGTTGCATTTGCGGAGTACTTCCTTTTAATGTTTGCCATTTACTATTGCATATTTTAATTATTCTTATGCCAATTTAAGCCTTTAATAGTATTTAATTGCCAGTGTTTTTGCTTATTGAATTATTGTTCAAAATCCGATACGTACTTCTTACGAGCATCCGAGAAGCATCTAACTTTTTTCAGAAGATTCCTTGCTCGATGCTTAACCCTTTACGAGCGGCCTATGCGGTTTATTTATATGTACCGCCCAGCGGGGTGTTTTTAGCCAAAATAGGGCTGTTTACGTGATCATTTTCATGCCTAAATAAGACCCAGAACGTAAAACAAGTATCTATCCCTGAAAGGGCATAAACAGAGCTTTCGAATGACACCATAACGATCCTTTTATGATGGCTAGTTTTCTTGCAATAACCGTGCAACGCGAGTGCAAAAAGCATGTAATTAGCCACTTTCCCGATACAATTCCGTATATAGCGAGTGAGAGAGGTAGGAGGGAGGTGAGATTCGTGTCAGTAGGTTCGCCGCGGTGGTCTGGAGCAGTCATACACTCGCTACTCTCCTGCCACCACTTGTCTCTCTCTCTCAGCAACATTACGTGCTGAAATTGCCACTCGAGTTATGTCGAGCGCCGCCACATAGTCTAGCTTTATTTAACTCGACTTAAGTTGCGCGCCGACTTTTAGAGGTTAAGGACTATTAATTTACGTAGCGTAATAGTGCCGATCCGAAGTAGAGGGTGGAGGACTTCTTAAGTTCATAGTCAAGGGTGGATTACTTCGGCTTCGGCCAACAATATTCTTTGGTGTTGTTGTTTCTTACTTCATTGTTTGATTGTTGACCAGACTAGATAATTCCTGTCTCTTTATTAGTCTGTTGTTGAACACTAGTACCGAGTTCTTGTATACCCCGTTATAGCAGATTGAACTCTGGAGGGTATTGGTGTTTTTTGTTCGGCTGGCAGTACTCAGGGGTTGGGATCGTGTGTTTCCGTAGTGGCAGCGAGCGGTATTCGAGTCCTGATTGAGAGCCCTTGTGTACCCGAGTGCCAGTTCGTAACACTCTGTACATAGTGATATATACCATGTGAAGTGATACCATTATTTCTCTGGCCTCCATCAAGATATAGTAACCTGCAAGCATTACCTGTGTTCCGGAGTGTTGAGTACATTGAATATAATCGTGTATTTAGCATTATTATTGTTAGCCTATTATATTATATATATTTCAGTGGTATTTCATATGTAGGCTAATTGCTAAATAATTCATAATTCTAGTGATCAGTTTATAATTAATTATCATTGAGTTTTCTGTAAATTCATATAATTTATTTATTTCCTTTTGATTGCTTTATCATTAGTGTTATAAATTGTGTAAAGCATTTCATTAATTTGTGATTAGTTTCCAAGTTTGTGAATTTGATCAGATTAATTAATTACCCCTTATTATTATGTTTCAGAAATAATATTCTCTCAAGTGATACTTTAGTGTTTATTTCACATTTAAATAGTTGTACTAATTACTTGTCTTGCTTTTATTAACGTATTGTGAATTTCTTCAAGTTATTAAACGTATATTATCCATTTCCAGTGATCTTGAGAAAATATTGATTCCTATGTGATATAGCTATTTTCATTTTGCATTGCTTCAGTAAAGGTATATAGTTATTTATTTTGCATTGCATATTTGCAGTTAATCTTAGTGCATTATATATTCTTTTGCTCGTCCTGAAGAGACTGATTTTATTTGTTACTTTATAATACTTACTTTAATTAAACTAAGAATTTGTAATCTAGTTTTCCTTGACCCTGGATATTTTGGAGAGGGTTTTGACATCAGTTTTGAATTTCATATTTAATCTATTGCTTTTGTTATTTCACCTCGCCCATAAACATAACAATATACTGTATGCACAGTAAGTATGTACTGTATGTGTGATAAGGTCAGATAGTTACCATTATATGTTTAGCGCACATGCGCTGCACTATGTGCATAGCATACAGCCACATGTGTGTACCATTATATGTTTAGCGCACATGCGCTGCACTATGTGCATAGCATACAGCCACATGTGTGTACCATTTCCGTGTTCTCCCTTCCACATTCCTTGTGTATTTTATCTCTTTCCCTGCTACACACCAATACGCCTCTTTTTCAGGCGATTCCTGAATTTGCTCTTGTTCACGCACTATGTCATGTCCTTTCTCTTCACAGCTCTCTCTCTCTCTCTCTCTCTGATTGGACCGCAAGGTCTCTGAGATACTAACTATTCCTTGTAATTCCCAATAACACACTCTCTCTCTCCTTGTTTTAATCCTTGTTCTCTGTACTCCTCCCTCCCTCTTTTAATTTGTTCACACCTACCCGCTAACATGTCCTAACCCCTCTTTTTCGTTTAACCATGAAACTATTATCTTCCCTACTCCCTGCACCTAACCTATCTCTCTCTCTCTCTTATTACTAGCATCACCATACTGCAATTTATATATACATATATATATATATATATATATATATACACACAGCGGTCGCAAAACATCTCCCCATAGGGAATTCCTGTGTATTACCCATAGGGTATTTGTATATATTTGATCTGCATTCCTATAAATTTGACCTGCATCTATATGTGGTAACCCAGGTTCGAATCCCGGTGGATCACATGCTTGCTTTCATTAATTTCTGTGGGAGGTGTTTGGTGTTGGAGTGAAATCAATACAAATAGATTATTCAGCTCTCTCTTGCAAATACACAGGAATTCCCGAAGCTGTTTCGCGACCGCTCTGTATATATAGTGTATGTATATTATTATTATAATTATATGTTATATTTAAGTGTAAAAAATAAATATATGTATATATGTAGCCTGTGTAGCAATTAAGCATAATCACTATGTACTTCCATCTCCTCTTTCCCATTAATATTGTATATTCCTCTACGCTTATCAGTTCCCGCTTCCCTCGCCGTCACACTCTTTTGACTCGATATATTTGTCTTCTAAGACCCTTTATAAGCCCCAGTTCACACCTATATGCCATCCACCCTAACCCTCCCCCGTCCATTCAGATACCGCCAATGGCCCCCCATCGCCTGCTCCCTTAATTGTCCTCTCTCTCTCTCTCTCTCTCTCTCTCTCTCTCTCTCTCTCTCTCTCTCTCTCGTAAGAGAGACGGGTTAGCTCGTCTGTTAAGGAGTACCGTCCCTGCGAATCCGAGCTACATCTACTCCGACTTTTCCTATAGGTCTAGTTATTAAGTCTTCTTCTCTATTCTTTACACACACATAATTAACTTACAGAATTCCAGGTGGTGGGGACCAATCAATGGAGTGTGGCTACAGTGCCCCGATAAGCCCACTCCTTACGTGTAATGCTTGACCAGTTCCTGTGACCGTTCTATGGTGCATCTGGCTGGACAGCTCTTAGGTGAGAACCCTTTACTGCCATTTTGGTTGGCAGGCCAACTAAAATACCTGGGTTTGTCTACTGCAATAAGTCTAATATCCCTCGATCACTTGATTCTAGAGTCTGGCCGTTTGAAGGTGGTTAGTAGTACTTAGTAAGGATTCAGGCTATCGCTGTCACTCCTTTCGGAAAATCAGTGTCTTTAGGACACAAGTGCTGTTCAGTTGGGAGCTGCAGCACGTTGGGACTGTCTGACCTCAGGGAGACCTATGGTTTAGTATGGCAGACATAACAAAGTCAGAATCTAGAACAACGAACACCATTGACGAATAGGCGGATGCGGATGACACAGGAATAATTGACCACAAACCCCCTTTTTATAGCATTGTATTGGTCATTAGTTTTCCTTGAAGTTAGAAGCCTTTACAAAGAAATTGAACAGTTAGAACAAATTTAAAACCATGTCAGCTACTAGCACTACAAAACTCAAAGCAACTTGCGCTAAGTGCAAGAAGCTAAAGTGGTGTATTGACTTCAAAGAAGGTGCATATGCCAGCATCCACCATGATAGTCTCTATCTCTTGTGTGAGATAGAAGGCAAACTCATGAAGGAGGTAGCTGGGATCAAGGCACAATTAAAGCAAAGAGACACAACAAATACAAATCTAAAGAACAAAGTTTCTGAAGGAAGAAGATAAATAGAAGAGTTGAAAAAGGTAATAGATAACCTTAGAACTGAAGCTATTGAGAGAGTGGCAGCCATTCCTTCAAACACCAGCACAAGTTATGCAGGTGCAATTAAGCAAAATAAGAATGTAGGGCCATATTCAAGGAGGCAACAATTGACACAGCAACTGCAGAAGAGGCTGTGATTCCTCCTGCAGCTAGTGCTAGTGACTCTCGCTATGCTTGGAGAGAGGCCACACACAAAAAGAAAAAAAGACCAGACAGGAATATTAGGTTAACACCTCAAATAGATTCAGTCTTCTAGACCATGCCAAAATTCAGTATGACTTCCCTAAGTCCTCACAGAACAGAGGAAAAAAGGATCGTCAAGGGCAGAGTGGGCAACGAAATGTTAAGCCTACTATGCATCATTCTAACAACAAAGGGACCAAACTTAACACGTCAAGCAGGTTTTATCTCGTTAGTTACAAAGAGACAAAAACAATTTTGATTGGGGATACTCAGGTCAAAGGCCAAGAGTCTCACTTTGTTAAGTTTCGCCGAGATGTGAGAAAGGTGAAGAGCCTCGCAGGTGCAAGGACTTCCCAGATCACAAAGGAAGTGGAAAAAGTCTGATCCAAGACTAAAGGCCGCGTCATACAGAACTGGAATCCACCAGAACCCACCAGAATGAATTCAAAAATTCAAATTTTAGCCACTTCTTCCCGATTCTGGTCTATTCTTGTACGTGTTCTGGTTAGATTCTTGTTTATTATTGTGATTCGAGTGATGTTCTAGTCGTCACTCGATTGATCGAGTGAGTGAGCAAAAAGTTAGTGCATGCGTTAACTTTCTACGATTTATCGAGTGAAAAAAACGTTAAAAATTATCGAGTTACATTCTAGTCTTATTCTGGTCGCATTCGAGTCGCATTGCAGTCACATTCTACCTATTCTGGTCATGTTCTGATGTAATTTTTATAGTCGATGCCGACTCGAATTACTTGAATGTAACTCGATGCCACTCGATAATGACCGGAAGTCAACTGGATGACAAGTTGATTATTCCACTTTAAAATTGAATGTAATGGAATGAGAGTTGATTATAACCCGAATTAAGAAGAATACAACTGGATGCCGACTAGAATATGACTGGTAGATGACTGCATACTTGCTTGATGTATCGAGTGTACACTGGATGTCGACTCGAACATGACTAGAAGTACTAGAATACAAGTGGAATCCAACTAGAAGGTAACTGGAATACAACCAGAATATAACTCGACTAGGTGCGGCCCCACGTGGGACATGTTAAGCCCCATTTGTTTAGAGATTATAAGGCGTTCGGCCCATTAGCCCCTCCAACCCGGAAGGGCTCTTGAACGCCCATAACAACCTCGGCCCGCGCAACCCGGAAGGGCTCTTGAACGCCCATTGCTTGCGTGCGTGCTTTCGAATGCCGCGCGTAAATTTTTGATATCGTGGGACGGTAGGTGGCGCTACCAGGCGTAAACTACGCTACAGCAACAGTATCTACCCCGACACCATCATGGACAGTACGCCAAATAGTGATTCCGCTGTGCCCGATACCGTGCTTCCTACGACGCCCGTGCTAGTTCGTCGCGCCTTACCCTGACGCCATCGCCTAAATGTGTTATCTCCCGGAGGTATTGAGACGACATTGAGACTTTATGAGCGAGCTGATGCCAAGCATAATGTTGATGATGAAGTCAGTGACGACTCTAGTTTTAATAAGTCGAGTGATTATGGCCATGAGAGTGACAAAGAAGAGCAATTCCTGGGATTTGCGAGAGAACATGACAGTGATGAGAGTGATGAAGGTGATGTACCAGTTGTTGAGGAAGCTGGTTTACCTAAAGACAGTGAACTTGAGAGAGTGAGTGAGTGGGAGAGTTCAAGGTCACTCACCAAATTTCGCATAAGTGACACAACGCCAAGCCCTTCCCCAGGTAAATCGCCTTTCAAGCTACACTTATATAAGCAGAAAATACTTGAAAAGGCGGCCGCGACAGCTAGGGAACAAGCCAAAATACTTGGTGAGGATGAGGCTGTGAGTGAGGGTGAGCGTGGTGACCCTTCTCGCCCGCCATTGTCTCCCTTATCTACCCACGCCACCCAAGATGACCCGGATGACCCGGGTGCCCCGCATTCTTCCCCCACCACCCCCACCACTGCCAAGGGTTGAGGACCCCCCACTTTCGGCCTATTTGCCTCCTAGGTCCCCCGACAGGAGACATACTGCTGCCGAAAAGGGGAAAGGCAGGAAATATACCAACAAAATAAAAAAAAGGAAGAGAGTTTTGTTCGAGGCTCCCGCGGCGTCCACCCCTGCCGGCCCCAGCCATACGTTTTGCAACTTTCCCCACGGTCCTCCCCACCTCTCCCGCCTTCAACATGTCTTCCTGAAGAAGTCTTTGAGCTCGCATCACCAATACCTGGGCCTAGTGACAGTGAAGAATTAATTTCTGTCACTCGTCGTCGGCCAAGGAGCCCAGGACCTCGGGGTGACATAGCCTCACCTGCCACTCCTTCCCCACCTCGCCCACCCGCACGCCGCCCACGCATCACTCGTTCCCCGCCAGATTATGTGGGGGCCACTGATGATGAAGGGCACCTCTCTGAAGACTCTGGCCATGATTACATAGGTCCACCGTCAGGGCAAGATGACCACTCTGATGATGACTATATGGACATCGACAGCCCTAGACCCATCCGCTTGGCCCGGCGTCGTGCTGCCCGTCGTGCTGGCCGACGCCCTGACCGACATCCTCGCCGCCCTAGGGCGCGCGCCTCCCGAGTTGGCCGTGGGCGTGCTGGGCCACCAGCTGGAGCTCCTCGTCAGCGTAGACAAGACCCATTCTACGTTTTTCAGTGGCAAGACGTAGTTGATGGGGATGGATACAACCCTGATGTGCCAGCTTTTGATGAGGTACTGGAGGGTTCAGGCATTACCCCCAATTTTCCTGCAGGCCCCAATGCTCCACCACACGAACTATTTGAGGCCTTCTTTGATGAGGAGGTGGTAGGCTATGTTGTCAAAGAGACAAATAAGCAGCACCAATACCAGGTCCACTTTTTGGGCAAGGTGACCAAGGGCCACATGAGGCAGTGGACCCCAGTGACTCATAAAGAGTTCATGGTGTTCCTGGCACTCACCATGCTAATGCCTCATGTCAAGAAGCATAGGTTGCCTGACTATTGGATCACCAATGATCTCATATCCACCCCTGCCTTCGGGAAATATATGTCTCGTGACCGGTACCTTGATATCCTCGCAGCTATCCATCTTGTCACCAACCTTGACGTCCACCTCCCAGACAAGCTTTGGAAGATTAGGACGTTGTACGAGATGATGAGAGAACGCTTCACCTCCTACTTCAAGCCCTTCCGCAAGGTCGTCATTGATGAGTCTCTTGTGCTGTTCCGGGGAAAACTCAGCTTCCGGCAGTACATCCCCTCAAAAAGACATCGCTTTGGCATAAAATTCTTTGTGCTGTGCGACTGCCAAACTGGCTATGTCCTGGACTTCCTGGTCTACAGCGGGAAGGAAGGGGACTTGCTTGTGGACCCCCTCATTGGCTTTGGCAGAGCAGTGGTGCAAGCCATGATGGACCGCTACTTTCACAAGAATCACGTCCTCTACACGGACAATTATTACACGTCCCCCACTCTCTCACAGTACCTGCATGAGTGCAAGACGGGGACTGTAGGCACAGTACGAGGGAAAAGGAAGGGCATGCCACCTTTCCCTCCAAAGACCAAAAAAGGTGATGTGTTCAAGAAGAAGTCGGGGCCCATTCTGGCTATCCACTGGCACGACCAGCGGATGGTCAACCTCCTGAGCACCATCCACAAGGGGGAAATGGTGGAGACTGGCAAGGTGGATCGCCGCACCCAGGCCAGGGTGACCAAGCCCGATGCTGTCCTGGACTACAATATCAACATGAGGCTGGTGGACAAGTCTGACATGCAGATAGGCTTCATTGACTGCCTGCGTACCTCGTGCAGATGGTACAAAAAGTTCTTTCTGCATATGGTGGACATGTCAGTTCTGAATGCCTACAATATATACAAGCTTCGGAATGTGAACACACCCATGAAGTTCAATAGCCTGCGGAGGTTCCAAAAGCAGGTGTTGACGGAGCTCCTGGAGAAGTATGCTACGCCACAGAGGGCAGTGGCACATCCTGGGCCCGCCGTTATTGACCGCTTGCAGTGTGCTCAATACTTGATTAGGCACAGGCTTGGTTCCCTGCCTCAGAATGAATCAGGAAGAACGCAGCAGAAGCGGTGCCATGTCTGCTACAACAGCAGGGTGAGGGCGAGGTCAGGTAGAAAGTCCACCATGGAGTGTGTGGAGTGCAAGGTGGCACTCTGTGCTTTAGGGTGCTTCTTTGATTACCACTCCAAGCTGGAGTTCTAATAATCATACTGAAAGTGCCAAATAAAATGACAATATGTACACTATATATATAGGCAAAAAGTGGAAGAAAACCAATTTATTGTTATACAAAAGTCATGTATTATGAGAAAATTGATACAAATACAATTACACCATAATAATATGTGAAAGTGACACATATGTATATACCAAGTGACATTCATATGATTAGAACTTATAGAAATATATAAATCAGTGAAAAAAGACACAATAAATTGTATATAAAACGTTTACAAAGCATATAACTAAGTGAAAGTGACACAAGACCTAATATTTGATGGCCAAAGTATAATAAACACCTGTGATAACGAATAATCAGTGCCTAATACAACAATAACCTACCTCAATTACTAATAAAATGTACGGTATCGAGTGAAAATGAGCATTATCAGTGACAGTGACACTCTCTAAAGCATATTTGTCAAAGTGAAAGTGACACAAGACCTAATATTTGATGGCCAAAGTATAATAAACACCTGTGATAACGAGTAATCAGCGCCTAATATAACAATAACCTACCTCAATTACTAATAAAATTTACGGTATCGAGTGAAAATGAGCATTATCAGTGACAGTGACACTCTCTAAAGCATATTTATCAAAGTGAAAGTGACACAAGACACAATACTTGATGGCCAAAGTATAATAAACCTGTAATAACGAATAATCAGTGCCCTAATATAACAATAACCTACCTCAATTACTAATAAAATGTACGGTATCCAGTGAAAATGAGCAATATCAGTGACAGTGATACCCTAATAAACATACTTTATATAATTGGCCTCAAAATAACTATAAAAATATCAAATAAACATCACATTCTCAATATCAAACACGAAAATCGTCTAAGGGAGATAAATACTTTGGCGCGACGAGCGGCTAGGTGCGTCGTAGCCGTGGCCAGGGCGACGCGTCCGAATGCGAGAAGAATTTGCCGCCGAAAAGCACTCGTCTTCCCGCGCTCACCATTATGCAACCAGAGGGACTAGAGACCTCTATTCAACGCCATTCGACAGAGCAAGGTTTGTGGAACATTATTCTTTTTTATTCATAACATTACATGCCATATTCATTGAATTACAGAGGAGTTAACATAGACCAAAGATCGTCAAAACACCCGGTACCGCAGCACAGTCACAAGCTATAGTCCCAGGGACTGGAGGGTTAGTTTGGCTATTTTAACACCTTTCGCCCCATTTTGTTGTCAATTTTAAGACTTTTTCGTACCATTTAGGTGTCGATTTTGTCCTGGCGAGCGAAAGCGAGCCTGAAATCTTAAGAGGAACCAGCCTTTGGCCAGGAAATGTTTCTATTGAAAAATTTACAAATTTGTTTTGAAGGTGTGTCTAGGGGTGTTTTTCTAAGCTAGATGGAAGCCCAGCGAGGAAACTTCCGATTCTCCTCTTGCTCTGAGGCTTTCGATACCTAACAATGCCTTCTGTGACTTCTGCCCTATCGAGGCTTTTTATCTCTCTCTCTCTCTCTCTCTCTTGCCCATCGTTAACCCTTTCAGTACCGGTCCCGTCCTATTTAATTTACTCTGGCTATTACTAGACGATTTTATTCAGCTCAAAACTAACCAACAACTAACAGGCTTCGAACTATCTCACCTAGCAATTTTTACTACCACAGATCCTTCTTAAACTACACGAAATCGTTTACAAATAGACGTCGCCGGTACAGAATGGGTTAAGGCTGATCGTAATTGGCCTCCTGGGTGACAGTTGCAACTCTGTCGTTCTCTGCATCTCATTCTTCCTCCAACAACACAAGAAGGAGTGTGATGCAGGTTAGGAGGAATGGTTTCTGGGATTGATTTGGGCCAGGGTACAGGGGGTGATAGGGAAGAAATATTTGTGGACAGTGAAATGCCATAGGTTATAATAATTTGTATTAATGACCATCCCTATCAACTCATAATGGGTTAATTGTTATTAATGACCATCCCTATCAACTCATAATGGGTTAATTGTTATTAATGACCATCCCTATCAACTCATAATGGGTTAATTGTTATTGATGACCATCACTATCAACTCATAATGGGTTAATTGTTATTAATGACCATCCCTATCAACTCATAATGGGTTAATTGTTATTAATGACCATCCCTATCAACTCATAATGGGTTAATTGTTATTAATGACCATCACTATCAACTCATAATTGGGTATTGGTATATACCAACCCATTATGTACCGGCGACATTTTTCAATTTTTTTCTGGCTAGTATATTACGATTTTATTCAGTTTATATATGGACTTAAGCAATTAACAGGTTTTGAACTATCTTAATTAACCCTTTTTACTACCACAGATCCCTCTCCAGCTGCACAAAACCTTCTAAATATAGCTAGAATGATATACAAAAGACGTTGCCGGCACAGAAGGGGTAAATAGCCATCACTATCAACTCATGTAATCAACCGACCTAGAGTCAGCACGAGTCAAGTTTACAACCTGAGCCGACGTCCACACAGGTCTTAGCTATCGAATAACGGATCACATTGATCACCCTCAACCTTTCCTGACCCCTCTTTGACCCCTCTCTCTCTCTCTCTCTCTCTCTCTCTCTCTCTCATGTTCTTCTGCCTATTCGAGTCACGTTCCACTTACGTTCGAGTTACGTTCACCTTAGTTCCACTTACGTTCGACTTAACTTCATGTAATTCTGGTCATGATAGACTGACATTCCGGTCTCATTCTGGTTATTCGAGTTGCATACGACTTGGGATCGAATAGTCTTCTTTCCACATCCGGTTTCCTTCGAGTCACTTACTGGTTAACATCGACTCATATTTGGGTTACATTCGAGTCCATCGAGTTACGTTCGAGTTACATTCCGGTCATTGACGGGTCGCATTCTACTCTGAAGTCACACTCGATTAAGGCCGTGTAATTCTCGTCAATTCCGGTGAAAAGTTCGATTCCAGTGGGTTCTGGTGGATTCGACTTCTGTATGACGCGGCCTTAAGGGGATTGTAATAATAACCCAGGTCAATGGTAATGAGCTGTTTCTTAAAAGAAATAAAGTTGGTGCCACAGAGTCAATAATAGGAGAGGTCATGACTCAGGCTGATGAGCTCTGACTCAAGACAGACAGAAGCATGATACTTGGTATTTTGCCCAGGATGTATGGAGGGGATTGTGCTATCAGCAAAGCAATAGGCTTAAATGATAGGTTAGCTGACCTGTGGACCAATTTGATGAGTTCTATGGGAAGCGTAACCTCTACCTCCATGACGGTGTGCACTTAACCCGGTAAGCGCGAGCTATATCTAGTTAACACCATACTACTAGGCGGCCATATTAGGCTTCATTCCCTCCTAAAACCGTCATTTTACGATAAATATCTTTATTACTTATTCATATGCGCCTATTTTACGTTTACTATGAAGATATAAACATGTAACAGCAATAAAACAAGTGGGAATAGTGTTTAGAGGGTGAAAATCGCGAATTATTGCCGACCGTTCATTCATGAAATGTGAGCCAGACGCGACGTACACCCTCTCTCTCCCAAGCCTAGAGGAAGACTGAGTCTCTCTCTCTCTCATTCTCTCTCACAACACGCACTCGGTAGGCGCATGACCACGCCTTAGAACCAGATTGGAGATGTTGGCACGGTAAATAAACCGATAAACTAGGGAATAAGAGGAAAAATAGGTGATAATTGAAGGGAGGGGAAGGGGGGAAGGAGGGGGTTTTGACACATGTGGAGGAGTGATAGAAGGTATGGAGAGGAATTATCTCACTTAAACACCTATTCTTTTGTTTTAAGTGCTACTAGGGCCTTTTAAAAGTTTTTTTAGGCCTTACATCCTAAGAGGATCCTCGCCTTTGCCCACAAAACATCTTAAGAGTATTCTCGCCATTCCCTGGTAAGCACTAGCGGTAAAATCAAACTTGGTGATTTCCTTTGCAGCTTTGCAGCTTGCTGAGGGCAAGCACAAATGTAGAAAGCATTCCCCAGCAGGAAAAGAGCAAACCCTCACCAGCAGTTGATCTCAAACTTCCAAAAAGAGGTCCCACAAAAGAAGGAGTTCATCCCTCTGAGAGCAAGAATACCTCTCAACAAATGGCAGAGTTCCCCAATATATTGAGAGATGTCTCGCAACTCCCTCTAGACTCTACACCTCAATTGCCAATTTCTGAACCACTAGATAGTGGTTCTTCTACCTCAGGTGAGGATTCACCAAACATAGGGAATTGCAACACAACTGATAGTGTACAGAGAAATAGTGTGCAAGAAAATGCATTATCCCCAGAGACCCCTTTATCTTCGGGAAATGGGGTAAGCTAGGAGGTTCTAAGACAATCCTGAAGCCCCTTAAGGTAGTATTATTTAATGACAGGTTAATTAGGAATGAATTCTCCTAACTTCGGGCATTGTTGTCTACAGAATGCTTCGATGTAGTGGCTATCACTGAATCCTGGATTCACAGTGATACCAGAGGTTATGTTGGGAAATTTGAAATACCTAGATATAGAATGTTCCACAAAGACCGAACCATGCAGGAAGGGGGCGGAATTCTTCTGTACATCAAATATTTTCTAAACCCAATTGACTGCAAAATCAGGTCAGAACATGAACTGCTTGGAGTAGACCTCAATCTAGGTAACTCTATCAATAGGATTGTTCTAGTGTACAAGCCTCCACATCAAAATGTTGAAAAGGATGAATTTCTGTACACAAGACTGAGTGCTGTTTTCGAGGGTAAAACCAGTGTGATCTTAGGTGACTTCAATTGCCTAGTAAGCTGGGAAGCAAGAACTACCGATGCTGAAGGTAGGCATCTTGTGGACTTAACTAACGATAACCTTTTGGCCCAGTGGGTGAACGAGTCAACTAGACTATAGAGGGACCAATATACTAGATCACTGAATATGAAAGTGTATCCAGCTTATCTGTTGGGAAATCACTTGGGGGTAGGGACTAAAATCTAGTTAGGTTCTCTCTTCGCATCTTTAGCAGCAGACCTACCAATCCTCAGAGTGCAAAACTATATTTCCATCGTGCAAATTTTGAAGGCCTTCGGGGAAGCTTATCCCAGATCAGACTTGAGGGTGAGAATGTTAATGCGATTTGGTGCTCATTCAAACAGCAGTTTATGGATCGACAAGCTGCATTCATTCCTACTAAACTTACCAAATCAGGCTCAACCCAACCAAAATTGTTCAAAAGTGACATAGCTTCAACAATTAGAAAGAGAAAGGTTGCATACAGAAATACCAAAAGAAGTCAAGACCAAAGAGATTTAGATTCCTTCAAAAATATGTATAGAAGAGTGAAATCTCTCATAAAGGAAGCAAAGCAGAATGAAGAACTAAGGGTTGCAGCCCTATGCAAAGAGAGTTCTAAAGAGTTCTTCAGGTATGGGAACTATAGGAAGCCATTCAAAAGTAGCATTGGACCTCTAAAGGATATGTGGTAAAAATACTCATAGTTAAATCAATAGATTTGAAGCTTCACTCTTACCTTAACCCATACAGCCCCAGCGACGCGTCTGACGCGTCGGCGATGTATGTAACGCACAGCCCCAGAGACGCGCCTGACGCGTCACCCTAATTGCGCCGACCGTAACCTCAGGTGTAGCCACTCAAGAGGGCTCAGATTTGTATGGGAACTGTGTACGTATCCCACGCAACCGTGCCGATGGTTGAAAACTCTCAAAGTCCACGTGCGTGCGCGCGAGCGCGCAATAACCTGTTTTTTTGGGATAATTGCCTTCAATTTTTTACTCTTGTAAAATCCGTTTTCGGGGGCTCTGTAGGACCATTTTTTAAGCTTTTTGAGCGGTTTTTCGTGGTTTTTCCTTCATTCCTAACCCATTTGCTATTGTTTCTGGAATAAAACAATTTTTTTAAAACCGGCCGGGTTCTGGTGCACAAACATTACAAAACTAGCCGGGGCTCTACGGGTTAAATTCAAATAAGAGTTCGAGCTGTTTGTGGTTCATATATTCAAAGCTTCACTTGCGTGTTCGATACTTCAACTACTTGTTATATAGTTTACTTATGTTAGAATCTTGATAATTGTCATCAGTTCACTCCAACACTTCTCCCTGTTAATACCTACTTATTGTTTCTTGCCAAAGAAAGCCTAATGAAGACTAAAGGTTACTCTGTCGACTTCTCCTATACTACAATTTATTTGCCAAGAAATTTAAATTTACTTTGCTGGAGATGGAGACTGAATGGGACGATTGGGCGCTGCCATTTGGGCGCCGGCATTTAGGCGCAATCGTTTGGGCACCAGCTCATTTGGCGATGGACATTTGGGCGCCAATATCAATTTATAGGCTCGGAATAGTGTAACAAAGCCAGTACACATCGCTAAATAATTAATGAGAACATTCAATCCAGTTCGGGATAAATACTGGCTTAGTATAAACTTTCGGGTAGCAAAATTAACCTCCGAAACGTAAATAATAGGTACTGATTGACGCTTTAGTTGCTCCCTACTCTCAGTTGATCTTCCGGCAGGGTCGTGGCCACACGTCTTTTATATAATAATGCCACCATAATGACTGAGGAAATATTAGCGAAGCAAGAGTGGTAAAGAAAAATGTACCCACAGTGGATTCCTCTATGTCTTTGATAAAGCAAGCAAAGCTGATTGCGAGTTGAAATTTTGGCGTTGTGAACAAACAAAATCGATGCAAAGCAAGACTGCATACTAAAGCTGGACAGGTGGTGACGGAGCAGAACAGCCATTCGCACGATGCTTCTGCGGCACAAATAGAGGTTGCACTTACGAACACTAATGTAATAAAAAGAGCCAGGGAAACTCAAGAGGCACCTACTGTAGTACAGGTAGTTAGTGAATGTTTGACAGACATATCACAAGCTAGTCTAGCTGCCGTTCCAAATTTTATGTTTGACAGACATATCACAAGCTAGTCTAGCTGCCATTCCTAATATGTCTGATTTGAAGAAAATTAGCAATAGAAAGCGTAATTCAGTGATGAATGCCCCCACCAATCCAACTGATTCTTAAATTTGAAAACATTAGTGCTATCGAATACCTGAGGAGCCTTGCCCATAACTACCAGATGAACTAAATCAAGCTGCATTCCTGATGTTTAAAAACATTTTTTTTTTTAAATATCTTGATACATTTCCAATAAAGTTATATTACAGTTTTAACTTTCTTGTTAAATGTCCACCTTTGCATGGTAATAAATCAACATAATCAACATATTACACATATTACATATTATATATTATATATTTTACTGGCGCCCAAACGTCTGGCGCCAAAAAGTCTTGGCCCAAATCGGTTGGCGCCGAAAGGGCCGTGCCAAAACGCCGACGCCCAAACGGCCGCCCCAAAACGTACCTAACCTAGATGGAGAGACTACTTCATCCTACTCGTTTTGAAGGCTCACAAGATACGATACCTGCCCAGTGGAATCATTGGCTATGTACTTTCACAGATTTCCTTGGTGCTGTTGGAGGCGACCCTGCACCTGACAAATTTAAGCTACTTGTGAACTACGTTTCTCCAACTGAGTAAGCTCACATCGCCGACTGCACTGCTTATGAAAAGCCATTGATGTCCTGAGGGCCATTTATGTTAAACCTGCTAACAAAGTATTTGCTCGTGTTACGTCCTGGGATATATAAACACTGGGCTCTTTCTATTGGACTAGGTATGCGGCAACAAGCAATAACGGAAAACGCTAGATCTATAACCCTTATCTATAAACCCAGGCAACAAACCACCCTAAACCGTCAAGAGTCCTGCCTGGACAACGAGGTATCCTATGACTCGGTTACAGGGTGCACACACTATAGACTGCTGATAGTCAAGCAGGCTATATAAAAGATCACACAATTAAGTTGACTTAAAGCTTCAAGGAAAAGATAGATAACGGAATTAAATTGCAGAAACAATTTAATAACAAACTAGAAGAAAGTACATTTAACGTTACGTTAATTAATACAACTAATCACCCCTGCGTGAAAGAAGGTGAAAGCAAACAGTCCTCAAAACATCGTACAGGTAGACAAGATGCGGGTTTCTAAACTGCATGCGGCTACTGTAGGATCTGATGCTTAGCAAAGAAAATACGTTACGGATTTAGAGAACTCTTAACTCATAAGCAGGAATAAATACTAGTGATAGGACCTACAGTGTATAATGGCATAGGTATAATTAAATAAAGGTAGCAACTCGCAACATAACCACATACAGGTGTGCTTCTCACTCTTAGTCAGGCAAGCCTGCTCGGACAGAGTCTCTAAGCCACACCCTGACTCACAATGCTAACAACAACGGTAAACTGTGGCACAATAACAAGCATACAGAGATGATAAACCCCTAGCTGTTAATCTGCCAGGTTGCAGAGGTCTAGCCGGAAGGATATAGGCTTCGGATACCCGGGCTGAGCCACCTGCTCTAGCCTAGGGACGTTCCCAAGTCTGTGCGCCAAATTACTCTAATTGAAAGGGTGCTCTCTTGAGAGACTCAGATCGCAAGTATCTGACTCTCTCCTGGCGACCCTAAAACAAAAGCAAGACGTGCTAGCGCAGTGCTGAGTGGACTAGGCAAGGGCCCTCACACAACACAACACTAGACACACAGGGACACAGACAAGAAAATGCCCCCAGACTCCCACGGGTATCCTAGTAAAGTCGTGCGGGTCCACAGGACTCGCACCAGCAGACTTTACTTAAAGGATCGCAAAAAGCCTCCCCTCCGGTCTAGCCCCTGCTAACCTGACACAAGAACACACTAGCAAGCATGAAACCACCAAATATGAGACAACAAAAAAGCTTCCTAGGTCTCATTAACAATTACATCTCTGCATAAGGCCCAAATCCTATCTAGTTATCTGAGAGCTCGTCGTTAATACAATAATAGATATAAGGTCTATCAAGGGGATGGGATAATTAAATAGATTGGTGAAGTAGTGGAAAGAAGGTATACAAAGTAAGAGAGAACGTTTCTAAGTGGGGTTGAGAGGGATAGATATCAAGGGGGTCCGAAGGGTACGACAATGAGGTGAGCTCTGAGTCTTGAATCTGTCTGGACCCCACCCTAGGAATACAAAATACATCCCAGGCTTGGCAACACTCAACACTGTTGCCTGGTCAAAATCCTGTACCCCGTGCGTGAGTCGAAACTAAGCCTAACGTTGCAATCAAATGCATATGGCAACGCTTCAGGCTCGTCCCAAGCTGGCAAGCGAAGCAACGTCCCAAGCCGGTCTCTCTCTCCCGCTCGTCTCCTCCCGCCCTCACTACACTTACATCTTATATATTATAATGAAATAATCAACTATCGAGAATAAAATATACTAAGATGCGTTGGTTAAGAATAAGGGCAGCTTCAAGCTGTGAAACAACATAAGAATATCCCAGACATTAGTTACGTTGTCGTAGGATATATACTAAGGAAAAGCCTGCCGACCGGCTGCCACCAGCCGGTTTCTAAACGGCTGGGCAGCCGACGCGCGCGCATGCCCGCACGTGGCTACTATGCAGAAGCGTCACACCTCCCCCAAGATATTAGACCCTTGACTAAGTTCTTCATATCTAACAGAAAGCTTCTCATAGTACCACACACTGTTGCGACACAAGGCACTATATATAACAAAAATAAAGACTGTTGCGCTCCACCGAGCAAGTTCAACTAACTTAGCGACAATAAGCGAAATCATTCAACTTAGATACTGCTACAACATCTTATACAAAATTCTACACGTTATAAAAAATAAAGAGTTTTTATAAGGTTTTTGCTTTTTTAATTTGTTTTTTTCGGCTGAACTACAGTGACAGCCTATTTTCCTCCACACTCAACCCTCAATCCTGTGGCAGTCTAACCAACATCATCCACCCTTGATAGACAATCCGCTATCACGTTATCAGAACCGGCAATATGGCGTATGTCCAGATTATACTCCTGAAGCATGAGTGACCACCTGGTCAGCCTCATATTCCGGTTATGAAACTGATTCAAGAATTTCAGAGGGTGATGATCGGTATAAACCACTACGACTGGTCCGAAAGCAGGAACATATACATCGAAGTGCCTGAGCGCCAGCACTATCGCCAGGAGTTCTTTTTCAATTACAGAGTAATTCCTTTGTGCACTATTGAATTTTTTACTGTAAAAACTCACTGGATGTTCGATACCTTCATCATCTGTCTGTAACAAGACAACCCCAGCCCCTACGCCACTGGCATCAGTCGCCAGCTGAAAAGGTCTGCTGAAGTCCGGGGCCCTGAGTATGGGGTGGGTACATAACAGGTGTTTCACCAAGAAAAACGCCTCTGCACACTCAGGAACCCACCGGAACTTCTTGTCCTTAGATAATAAGTCAGTTAACCCTAAATTAGCGGCGAGCAACATAAGTCGAGTATAATAAATCTGGACTATCTGGCGGCGCTCGACATAGGTCGTGTGGCAATTTCAGCACGTAATGTTGCTGAGAGAGAGAGACAAGTGGTGGCAGGAGAGTAGCGAGCGTATGACTGCTCCAGACCACCGCGGCGAACCTACTGACACGAATCCCACCTCCTCCCTCACTCTCTCACTCGCTATATACGGAATTGTATGGGGAAAGTGCCGAATTACATGCTTTTTGCACTTGCGTTGCACGGTTGTTGCAAGAAAACTAGCCATCATAAAAGGATCGTTATGGTGTCATTGGAAAGCTCTGTTTATGCCCTTTCAGGGATAGATACTTTACGCTCTGGGTCTTATTTAGGCATGAAAATGATCACGTAAACAGCCCTATTTTGGGTAAAAACACCCCGCTGGGCGGTACATATAAATAAACCGCCTAGGCCGCTCGTAAGGTGTTAAAGGTGCAAGTACAGTCGAATAGCCTTTGATGAAGCGACGATAATAGCCTATCATACCTAGAAACCGCATGATTTGTTTCTTAGTCGTAGGCTGGGGAAACTGATCGATGGCTTTGATCTTTGTCTGTGGAGGGCACACCTGACCCATCCCCACCTCGAACCCCAGGTACAAAACTGTGGCTTTGACAAAATCGCACTTACCCAGGTTTACCACCAAACCTGCTTCATTCAGTTTATTATAAAGCTGTCCGATGTGAGCACAGTGACTGTTAAAATCATCGTCGTATATTATGACATCATCTAGGTACACCGTACAGTTGGGAATGTCGGCTACAATGTCGTTCATTAATTTCTGAAACGTTGCAGGGGCTTTTTTCAGCCCGTATGGCATAACATGGCAACGATATGTGGCACCGTCCACCACAAACCCACACACCTCTCGCGCTCGCTCAGACAAGGGCACTTGCCAATAACCCTTAACAAGGTCTATCTTAGTGAGGAACTTGGCTTTTCCTATCTTATCCACACTGTCGTCCACGCGAGGGAGAGGGTAGGCATTTGTGGGGGTTAAACCATTCAACCTGCGGAAATCTATACAAAACCGCACCTTGCCATCTGGTTTGGGCTGCAGTGTGACTGGGGAAGTCCACCTTACTGCACCCTCAGAAATCAGCCCACGTTTCAGCATATAGTCCAGCTCTTCCCTAAGTGCTGGTAATTTAATAGGGGGAACACTGTATGGCACTGATTTAAAGGGCGGGTGGTCCCCAACATCGACATCGTGCACCGCTTGAGTAGTGAGGCCAGGATGCTCCGCGAAAACAGCTGGGTTTAAATCAAACAAGTGCTGCACAGCTACACGCTGTTGCTCAGGCAGGTGCAATATCAACTCGTGAGCCACTTGTCTAGAATTCCCCGCCCACTGATCCGCGGAAACATGACAATCCCAATTATCCTCCCCCGCAGCTTGACTGTCCCTTCCTCCTTCTCCACCACGATCGCTGCAGATCAACACCGGGACAGTGAGAGGCTCGGAGGGGTGCCTCACATACTCTTTCATCAGATTTACATGGCAAAGTTGGTTCTTTTTCTTACGATCAGGAGTAGCTACTAAATAGTCTAGATCAGAAACCTTCCTTACAACCCGATACGGACCAGAATACTTGGCAGACAAGGGGTGTCCCACCAGAGGCAGTAGTATCAGTACCTCCTGATCTACTTCAAACTCCCTCAGCTTCACCTTCTGGTCGTATCTGTCCTTCATCTGAGCTTGTGAACTCTTAAGGTTCCGACCCGCTACCTCCAGGCTCTTTAGCATTCTCTCACGGCTTTCAACAACATACTTTAGAAGCGAGCATGGCTTTGTGACTCCCTCCCAGATCTCCTTGACTATGTGGAGGGGCCCCCTGATCCTATGTCCAAACACCAACTCGTTCGGGCTAAATCCCAAGCTCTCCCCAGGTACTTCTCTCGCAGCAAATACAATGTATGGGAGACCTAGATCCCAGTCCTTCCCATTTTCCATGCAATAACACAGCAACATACTCTTGAGAGTCGAGTGCCACCTTTCCAAAACTCCCTGACTCTCGGGATGGTAGGCAGATGACACCACAGACACTATCCCATGTTGCTGCATGGTCTGCTTAAACAGAGCAGAAGTAAAATTGGATCCCTGATCAGACTGGATCTCCTGAGGGTAGCCATAACGAGAGAAATAGACAAGTAGGTTTTTGACAACAGTCTTAGCCATCCCGTTGCGCATGGGGTAAGCATCTGGATAACGTGTTGCTACATCCATTACAGTTAGTAAAAATTTATTGCCGGCACTAGTGGGGGGCAATGGGCCAACCATATCGATAACTACTTTGCTGAAGGGCGGCCCAATGACAGGGATGGGTTGTAACGGGGCTCTCGGGATGACCTGATTGGGTTTCCCAACAACTTGACAAGTGACACTGTGACACCCATGACACGACACTCGCCTTTAACCCAGGCCACCAGAAAAGCTTGCTCAGAGCTGCCTCCGTCTTACGTGCCCCCAGGTGTCCTGCCAAAGGCACATCATGAGCTAATCTCAATAAGCTCTCACGGCACACCCTCGGTACTACTAACTGGTCCACTAATCCTGACCCGCCATCCCACTTTTTCTTGGGATCCTGATGTCTCCGATACAAGATCCCCTCGGACAAGAAAAAATCACCAGGCTGCGCATCCCCATCGCTCTCCAGTTCGACAGCACCATTACCACACGCCCTGACTTCAGGATCTTCCAGCTGCAAGGAACGTAATAATTATATCAGCAGGTTGCGAGATTATCCAAGTTCATCTTAAATAATTTATTTCCACCTCCAATGTCCCGCTGAGCCATCCTTTCCTCACGCTGCGCATAACGATGCTGTCGCAGAGTCTCTTCCTGCCCTGCACCTGCACTAGCGGTGACAGGCCCCGGAGCCTCTCCAGACTCTAACATAGGTGCCAATAATGAGTCACCAAGAAACACTGGCAGCTCAAAACTCTCCAATTGACCAACACTTCCCGTTTTCTTGTGACCTTTCCTCCGCGGTTTGATAGACTGAGGTGGTGGCTGCAAGGCTCCGGATGTCTGAGAACGCGTCACAACACACGCCATGGTTTGTATGCTACACTTCTCAACCCACTCCTGTTCCTCCCTACTAACGTCGGCCGCCTTCTCGGCAACGACCAAGGGTGAAACCTTAGAAGCAGGCACCGCAAAGTCGTTGCCGAGGAGGAGGTCGACGCCCCCACCAGGCAAGTTCTCTACAATTCCTACATCCAGCTCCTTCGCCACACCACCCACCTCCAGCTCCATCCGCACCAGCGGGTAGGACTTCGTAGCATTGATCCCCTGAACTACCACCACCCGAGCAGCGTTAATCGGCCTACCAGTAAAGTTCTTTAACAAGGTCTGAGAAGCCCCCGTATCACGCAATAGCTTAACTCCTCGCCTTTCGCCAGCCCACCTCACAAAACCATGCCCTCTATGACCCCCAAAGACGCCGCGGACAGGGTTCGAGCCTTCCGGACTCTTGAACACAGGCTGTGTCCCAACCTCTGACGAACAACCCTTGGCAAACTCAGAAGATATAGACGACACCCCTATGCTGCGGGCCAATGACACAACCTTGTTTGGTGGCTTGTTTTGACAAGCATTTGCAAAGTGACCCTCCTTGTGACATGCAAAGCACTCTTTACTCTTTGGTTTCCCTTGGGAGTGGGAGGTACCATTAGACTTCTTATACGGGACGGTATTTGGTTTATGTTCAGTTTTATTGTCAGTGCTAGATGGTTTTGTGTATTTATGTGTATCAAAATTCTTGGGAGGGGGAGAGGTAAGATCCTTTGCACCCGACTCACTCCTAGCTGCTGCTCCGCACCCTCGAATTAATGACAGTCGGAGGTCAGCCATTTCTGCTGCCTCCTGGAGAGTTCTAGGATTTTTTTCCTTTATATTTAATGTTAAGTCCCCGCCTGTGCACTTAAAGAACTGCTCCAAGAGAACCAGCTCACTCAACTCCTCAAAAGTAGCTGCCCTCTCAGAACGCAGCCAATGTCGTAGTGCATCAGACAAGTCCCGGGCGTGTTCTAGGAAGGTACTATCCTTGCCCTTAGTAACACCCCGAAACTTCAAGCGGTAAGTTTCTGGTTGTAACTCATAGGCCCGTAGCACAGCCTTCCTTAGCTCATCATAAACTACACAGGACTCTAAAGGTAGTGCATCATACGCTTTTAGCCCCTTTCCTAGGAGTCTTGATGAAACTAATGCTGCCCACTTTTCCTGAGGCCACTGGTGTTCCTGACACTTCTTCTCAAATCGCATAAAAAACTCAGCCACACCTAATTCATCGAACACAGAAACTAGTTTAAGCAGGTGCGACAATGATTGGTCCCGATGTCTGTTACCTCCCCCAATATTTCGCCCTGTTACCTCCACTCGAGATCTCTCCAGCTCCCTGTCAGCCCGATACCTAGTAGACTCTGCCTGCAGTTCAGCCTCTCGTATAGCTGTTCTCTCTGCGGCCTCAACCTGAGCTCTAGCAACCTCAACCTTGGCCATCTCAAGCCGAAACAACAAATCTGGAGTCAACCCTTGAGGAGGGGAAGGTGCATTTAATGGAGAGGGTCCCTGTGATTGAATTCCACGCTGCCATTGACCATCAACTTGGGGGTATGTACTAAATTCAGGCACCCTGACGTTTGATACGGGGGTAGAGTGGAGGGGGGGCTGGGGACCGGGGCCCCAGTCGCCTCTCCACCCAGGTCTCTCCCTTCTAAACCCAATATCAAAGTCCTCAGCTGATCTTTCCTCATACCACTTAAACCCTGGTGACCCTGAAGACCTGCCACACACTTTAAGCCATACTTATTCAGCTTCAACACCCTGGCAGCGGTAAGGGGCACCTCTAAAAATCTTCTAGCACCCTCCTCGCTATCGACTAGCCACTCCACAGGTCTTTCTCCCTCCGAGCCCGTATCGTGACCTGACCCATCACTGTGTTCTGATGTATTAGACATGTTTGTGTACTGCAGTAATTATCACGGTTATAGAATGTGCCTTATCTCCTATGCAAGTATGTATATACTAATGTTATTTAAAGTCTTTTAATGTGTTATATTGGTTGCTCCAAAAAAAAAACTCTATCTCCACTGTATTCCTTTAATCATAAGGAATCTCAAAACAAATGACCACTATATTCCTCTGTTCAGTAAATCCTATGCAAGGTCGCCATTTGTTACGTCCTGGGATATATAAACACTGGGCTCTTTCTATTGGACTAGGTATGCGGCAACAAGCAACAACGGAAAACGCTAGATCCAACCCTTATCTATAAACCCAGGCAACAAACCACCCTAAACCGTCAAGAGTCCTGCCTGGACAACGAGGTATCCTATGACTCGGTTACAGGGTGCACGCACTATAGACTGCTGATAGTCAAGCAGGCTATATAAAAGATCACACAATTAAGTTGACTTAAAGCTTCAAGGAAAAGACAGATAACGGAATTAAATTGCAGAAACAATTTAATAACAAACTAGAAGAAAGTACATTTAACGTTACGTTAATTAATACAACTAATCACCCCTGCGTGAAAGAAGGTGAAAGCAAACAGTCCTCAAAACATCGTACAGATAGACAAGATGCGGGTTTCTAAACTGCATGCGGCTACTGTAGGATCTGATGCTTAGCAAAGAAAATACGTTACGGATTTAGAAAACTCTTAACTCATAAGCAGGAATAAATACTAGTGATAGGACCTACAGTGTATAATGGCATAGGTATAATTAAATAAAGGTAGCAACTCGCAACATAACCACATACAGGTGTGCTTCTCACTCTTAGTCAGGCAAGCCTGCTCGGACAGAGTCTCTAAGCCACACCCTGACTCACAATGCTCACAAAAACGGTAAACTGTGGCACAATAACAAGCATACAGAGATGATAAACCCCTAGCTGTTAATCTGCCAGGTGGCAGAGGTCTAGCCGGAAGGATATAGGCTTCGGATACCCGGGCTGAGCCACCTGCTCTAGCCTAGGGACGTTCCCAAGTCTGTGCGCCAAATTACTCTAATTGAAAGGGTGCTCTCTTGAGAGACTCAGATCGCAAGTATCTGACTCTCTCCTGGCGACCCTAAAACAAAAGCAAGACGTGCTAGCGCAGTGCTGAGTGGACTAGGCAAGGGCCCTCACACAACACAACACTAGACACACAGGGACACAGACAAGAAAATGCCCCCAGACTCCCACGGGTATCCTAGTAAAGTCGTGCGGGTCCACAGGACTCGCACCAGCAGACTTTACTTAAAGGATCGCAAAAGCCTCCCCTCTGGTCTAACCCCTGCTAACCTGACACAAGAACACACTAGCAAGCATGAAACCACCAAATATGAGACAACAAAAAAGCTTCCTAGGTCTCATTAACAATTACATCTCTGCATAAGGCCCAAATCCTATCTAGTTATCTGAGAGCTCGTCGTTAATACAATAATAGATATAAGGTCTATCAAGGGGATGGGATAATTAAATAGATTGGTGAAGTAGTGGAAAGAAGGTATACAAAGTAAGAGAGAACGTTTCTAAGTGGGGTTGAGAGGGATAGATATCAAGGGGGTCCGAAGGGTACGACAATGAGGTGAGCTCTGAGTCTTGAATCTGTCTGGACCCCACCCTAGGCATACAAAATACATCCCAGGCTTGGCAACACTCAACACTGTTGCCTGGTCAAAATCCTCTACCCCGTGCGTGAGTCGAAACTAAGCCTAACGTTGCAATCAAATGCATATGGCAACGCTTCAGGCTCGTCCCAAGCTGGCAAGCGAAGCAACGTCCCAAGCCGGTCTCTCTCCCGCTCGTCTCCTCCCGCCCTCACTAGACTTACATCTTATATATTATAATGAAATAATCAACTATCGAGAATAAAATATACTAAGATGCGTTGGTTAAGAATAAGGGCAGCTTCAAGCTGTGAAACAACATAAGAATATCCCAGACATTAGTTACGTTGTCGTAGGATATATACTAAGGAAAAGCCTGCCGACCGGCTGCCACCAGCCGGTTTCTAAACGGCTGGGCAGCCGATGCGCGCGCATGCCCGCACGTGGCTACTATGCAGAAGCGTCACACTCGGCACCAAATAGCCACTAGGAAACAACAGCCTAACGAATCCATTGACCAGTTCCTACAGTCTTTAAAATTGTTATCCAGTGACTGTGGGTTTAAAGCAATAACGGCAGATCTCTACACTGAGGAAGCTATACGTGACACCTTTATTGCTGGCCTCTCATCACCCGTAATTCGTCAGCGCCTTCTGGAGAATGATTCTCTCACCTTGTCCAAAACTGTACAACTTACCCGGAGCTTGGATTTGGCTCAACGCAATGCCGAAATGTATGGAGCTCCTGGGAATTATGCGGCAGCTACTGTGAAAGCCTCTCATACTGAAATCCGTTTCATCTGGTACCTATGGTGGGATGCATGAGGGTATGGCAATCTCTGCATCTGTCTCCAAAACTATTTGTTTTTTCTGTGGAAGGTCTCGTCATTACTGGCCCCAATGTCCCGCTCGGAGTGCTACGTGTCATAAATGTGGAAAGAAAGGCCACTTCGCCAGTGTGTGCAAATCTTCTATCCACAGTAATAGGCACAGTGATGCTAGTGCTGCGACTATGGAGTTAGCTACTGGAAAGGAACCTTGCCCCCATGTTTCTGACTACGAGATTTTGGCTGCCATGTTTCCTAAGTCAACCGGATGCCCTGGGACTCTTGCTGACTCTACTAATTCCTCCCCAGTTGCTTCTCCTGGTGCGCTGACTGGACTACTGTTACAACTACAAGAGATTCTGAGACTGTACTTGATCCTACTCCTCCACTACTTGGGAAAACTGAACTACCATGGGCTGGTCTATCAGAGTGAGAACTGAGCGATCTCTGCCATACCCATAGCTTACTCTGACTGTTTCTTTTACTTATATATTTTCTAGATCTCAAATGACGGCATCTCTTCCGTGGATTGACCTCCCAATCTACCAAGATTGGAAGCCAAAGTGTCACATTTTTCCTTTGCCCCTCAACTTTTTCTTCATAATTGCTGAGGGGCACAGGGCCCTGGGTGGGGCTTTGGTTTCCCAGGCATTATGGCACCCTCTTCAGCTCCCCGCCATGGAGTGGCTTTATTGTGGTCGGCAGGGAGGGTTCTATCGGGGCGCTCGGTTATGGCCTTGGCCTTGCTCGGGGCCTTGGGGCTGTTCGGCCAGGCAGCTTGGGGAACAACAACAACAACAATGGTAAGGCGAAGTGGAAAGTGCTCAATAACATTTTCAATAGAAATCATATCAAAGATAAAATTAGTTAATTTAAAATAAACTCTGATAGTGAGGAATTTAGAAACCAATTCTCATTGCTAATAAATGTAATGAATACTATGGTTCCATGGCTACGAAACTTAATTATCAGTTACCAAACTACAATGACATCAATTTTGAATCATATTTATCTCCCTAAGATTTTGGTGTCGTATATTTCGATTTGACTACCCCGAATGAAATAACTCATATCATATATCAATCAAAGGATTCAAGTGCTACTGAAATCTACTCCGTCATCTCCGTGATCTATGTAACCTTTCCATTAGACAAGGTACATTTCCCCATTTGTACAAAATTGCGAAAATTATACCGATTTATAAGAATAAAAATCCACAAATTATTTCCAATTACAGACCTACAGTATATCAATATTGAAATCCACGAGCAAAATATTGGAAAACAAATATGCACCAGACTTGTTTGTCACCTAGAATCTCAAAATATGTTATCATCCAGTCAGTACGGCATTCGTTCAGGCAGAAACACAGAGATGGCTGCCCTGAGATTCACGAGTGATGTCTTGAGTTTCTTCAATAGGGGCGAGATCACAATAGCCACATTTTTAGATCTGAGCCGAGCCTTTGATACAGTAGATCACACTATTTTAAGAAAACAATTATCCCCTTATGGTATTAGAGGAGCGGTTTATAAATGGTTTTCAAATTATCTACTTGATAGACAACATTATGTATGTTATCACTGAACCAACTCGAACCTATACAAATGTAATATTGGTGTTCCACAGGGATCAATATTGGGTCCCATTCTGTTTTTAATATATATGAATGATATCTGCAACGTCTCTGTCCTGAATGAAGTGCTTTGTGCAGACGACACCATGGTATATGTTTCCGGATCAGATTATCTAATTCTCGTCCATACCATGAATGATGAACTATAAACTAATTATTTCATTGGTTTACAGCCAATAAACTTACTGTTACTCTCAACAAAACTGACTACATGGTGCTGGCGAGAAGAAATGTGGAAGCCGGATGCTTGCCCGTGGAGATGAATCGTAGATTGGTTGAGCATAAAACTGAACACTATTTTCTTGGAGTAGTAATCGATAGCAACCTTAACTGGAAGCCTCACTTAACTTCTCTTAAGCCGAATGTATCTCGCTTATCGGGAATCATCTACAAAATTCGTGATAAACTGCCTCAATTTGCCTTAAGAACTATATACTTTTCCTTGGTCTATCCTCACCTTTTGTATTGTAATAGTATCTGGTCTTCTGCTTATAAATCTAATCTCCAACCGCTCTGCATAATACACAAACAAATTGTAAGGACTATAACGTATAGTACGAGACTACAACACAGTGACCCACTCTGTTCACAGTTAAATAGTCTTAATTGTATTGATATTATTAACTATTCTACTGCCGTTTTAGTTTTAAAGTATCTTAATAATCTTATATCCTGTCTTATTCAATTTAAGTCCAATGATCTACAGCGTTACAATCTTAGAAACAATAATATGTTACAGACTCCCCTCGTGCATTCCACCCAAAACCATTTATTCACTATAGAGGTAGTCAACTATGGAATTCACTCACTCCAGCCATAAGGGAAGTTAACACCCTAGCTACACTTAAACCAAAATTAAAGAACTTGTATATCTCCCTTTATTCACAAGATTAAGTTAAAACATATAGCAAAACAATCTAACTGTATGTATTAACATCTATATTTCTATCGTAATGCGTGTGTGTGTGTGTGTGTAACATTCGTGTGTTATAATATATTAAAATTCCTTTACTGTCCTCTTATCACTTATTACCTTTTGCGTATGTATGTGTCTACACATTTTTATTTCTCCTTAACCGATTTTAATGAATACTACTCTGACAGCACCATTGTTTCACTAGGTGCCTGTTAGAAAACCTTGGCTTAGCGGGCTCAGCTCTTAATGTATAAATTCACATTGTGCGTATTATATATAATGTATATATTTGAGCAAAATAAAAACGACAAAATTTAATTTGATTGTTAACTGTCTTCGTGGTGCGATGCATAAGGTGTTGATTTTCGGTGTGAGCGTCCTGGGTTCGAATCCACGGACTGCCACATGTGTTTGTAAATTTCATTAATCGATTTTAGGAGTATAGTTGGTTGTTGGAAGGAACATTATAATTATGTTAACACCTTCAGTACCGGCGACGTCTTTTTAACATTATTCTAGCTACATTTAGACGATTCTATGAAGCTTATGGAGGATATGTGGTAACTAAAGGGATTAATTAAGATAGTCTGTAGCCTTTTGATGGGTAAATGTCCTTCCTAAGCTGAACACAATCACTTAATTATAGATTATAATGAAAAGTACATCACCGGTACAGAAGGGGTTAATGTCCATAGTACAATGGAACATATACATATAAACCACAGTAAGTCTAACATGATATATACAGAAATAAATAAACGCACACAGACTCTCATTAAAACAAAATCGCACACAATATACACTTATTTTGCGTCGTCGAGGGTAATGATCATCCAAATGTATAAGAGTTTGACATTTAATGCTTAGTACTTACTTGCTATGAATTTATGTTATTTACATATTATTCAAAATGTTGAACTCATGTTGGCTAGTAACCCGAAAATATAGGAAATGTACGATATCTTCCTAGGACTCTTAAAGTAGGCTGTGAAGTGGCCCAATGGCAACTTTCATCAACTTTAGGTGAATGGCAGGAAATTGATCACCCTCTCAAGCCAGTCACTGTTAATGAATCTTGGTCGTTACTCTGAAAAATGCATAGGGCGTAGAAATGGAGGAGGGGGAGTGAGTGAATATTACGTATTGGGGAGGGAGCGAGGGACGATGATGGGAAGGTGGACACGAAGTAGAGAGTATACGGAATGTTAAAAAACACCATGGCGATCTGGCTGCTTGCAGATAATATGCGGTAACTAAAATATTAAGGAACACTCCGTTCTTAACATTAATCCTCCATTACAAACCCCAATGCATTTGAATAAACTAATGGAAGCATATGATCGTCTTGGGATTTGAACTCGGGACACCACACCTAGAACATAAACACCTTAACCATTACACCACCAACACAGTAAAAGGCTAAGTAGGCCTATAAGATCACGATTAATATCCATTATCGAAATCTGGATATACCATTTGCCAAACTGAAATTACGTTTTTGCCACTAATTTCGAGATTCTAAAATCAACATACGGTTCTCATTAATCAACATACGGTTCTCATTAATCAACATACGGTTCTCATTAATCAACATACGGTTCTCATTAATCAACATACGGTTCTCATTAATCAACATACGGTTCTCATTAATCAACATACGGTTCTCATTAATCAACATACGGTTCTCATTAATCAACATACGGTTCTCATTACTCAACATACGGTTCTCATTAATCAACGTACGGTTCTCATTAATCAACATACGGTTCTCATTAATCAACATACGGTTCTCATTAATCAACATACGGTTCTCATTAATCAACATACGGTTCTCATTAATCAACATACGGTTCTCATTAATCAACATACGGTTCTCATTAATCAACATACGGTTCTCATTAATCAACATACGGTTCTCATTAATCAACATACGGTTCTCATTAATCAACATACGGTTCTCATTAATCAACATACGGTTCTCATTAATTTTCGTGATGATTTTACTCATATGATTAATGGGATTTTTTAATAGAGAATTACCATTATCAAGTTATACATTCATATGATTAGAATTAACATAACGATCACATGCAAAACGTGTATCAATTTAAAAGACTGTAATTGAAAATGGGTTGGGAAAATATTAAATCGTATACTTACAAAAAGTGTATTATAAACATATTATTTTTAGCTCAGTTTGAAGGAAGGAACATCATATAGTGCGAGAAGGTACCTTTCAACGTTTTCTTTCCTCTGACATACAGTATACTGTATGTCTATATTCTGAAGAAAAAAAGTAAGAGATGACTAAAACTGATCTTGAAGATAAGTTAATTTGGCATTACCCTTCTCGAAATTAATATATCTTTACACGAGGAAGTTTATGTGTACTCTGACATACATAAACCTTAAAACGTGGCCCCTATATGGGACGAACCTAACAACATAGTGGGCTCCACCAAACTAACGGAATATGTAAATTATATCAATCCTTAACATATAATACATGTATTTGATGAATGTCAATACTTCGTATGGACTAATCAGCAACCAGAACTATTTGAAACAAGCTGAACCTGAACAACACACATAAATAGAACTGCTGTATTTGTCAATTACTGTATGCGGGTGGCCATGAAAATATTTATCACCGCGTTGCATATAATGTTTACTCTGTAACATCTTAGCAATCCACCCCCCCCCCCCCCCCCCCACTTCCCTTCACTCCTCCCGTCTCCTTAGTAACATTAATAACAACTGGCCGAACCAATAGTTTGGAAAATACAGTATATATATATATATATATATATATATATATATATATATATATATAAATATATATATATTAAAACTCATAGAGCAGGAGCCCGGGGGGGTTTAGTTAGCTGGAAAGGTAACCAATTTTCTTTCCCACCAAAATATCACCTATCAATGTTAATTTATGTAACTGGACGACTGGCAGGCTTCCTGTGGTGGATGTGGCCAGGAGAGTGGATTATATCCACTACGAAAATGATCTAGATCAGCTTTGCACAGTAACCCATCCTTAACCTTATACTACTCCATTAGTTTTTCAGAACGCCCAAGCCAGCAATTCCTCAACGACAAACGGAATGAAGCCATAGAACACTTAAATTCTGATCTAACTACTGTCTCCAATTTGGGCAGAGAAAACCTTGTTACTTTTAATGCTTCCAAAACCCAATTTCTCCATCTATCTACCCGTCAGGAACTCCCAGCGGACTATCCCTTATTCTTCAACAATACAAAAATCAATCCTTCATCTTCTCTCAATATTCTTGGTGTCTCTTTTTCTTCTGCTCTCAGATGGAAGGACCATATTACCAGTCTTGCTAAGACAGCTTCCCAGAAGCTGGGTGTGCTCAACCGCCTTAGGGGGTTCTTTACCCCTGCACAGCTTCTTGCTCTGTAGAGCAATCCTTGCATTGCATCCTTGTATTGCATCCTTGTATTGAGTATTGTTCACATGTGTGGGGAGGTTCCTCTCACACCGCTCTCCTAGACAAAGTTGAAAGGAAGGCCTTTCGTATCATTAACTCCCGTCCACTCACCAACTCTCTGCAATCTCTCTCTCTCTGCCGCAATGTTGCATCTCTCTCGCTATTCTATCGCTACTATAATAATCAGTGTTCCTCAGAGCTTTCCCAGTGTATACCACCTCCTTTACGTAGGGCACATGGTACCCGTCTTGCAACACAATCCCATCCCTACTCCGTGCAACTCTCCAACCCAAGAGTGAAACGTTACTCTCAAACTTTCTTCTATTCAACAGCTGAACTCTGGAACTCTCTCCCAGAATCAGTTTTTCCCTCTTCCTATGACTTAAATTGCTTCAAACACCGTGTGTCCAGGCATTTTGGCTCGAACGTCCCTTGATTTTGGCCCTGTCACTCTTTCAACTATGGAGGAGGCACTCGCTATAGGCAGTGCTGCCTTTTGCCTCCCTCACTCACATAGAAAACAAAAATAACTGTAATGGGCATTCCATAACCCAATGTATGAAACATGGTTGATGACAGTAATTTTCATAGGTGGGTTGCCGCTGCCAGCCACCATTAATTAGCCACTTAAAACTGGCCTAGATCAGCTCAAGAGGTAATCACTTCAATTTACTTGCAAAATCTTCTGCAGGGTCCCATATATCATATGAATCTTCTGCAGGGTCCCATATATCATATGAATTGCCACTTCCAGTAAATTCCAGAGGTGGGGCCAGCCAAGGCCAAAAATTGCAAAACCCCAGAACTGACCTAGATCAGCTCATGAGGTAACCACTTCAAATCACTTGCAAAATCTTGTGTAGGGTCCCAGATATTATGAATGGCCACTTCCAATAATGTCCAGTGGTGGGGTACCTCTGCCAGCCACCATTTCATAGCCCCTCATAACTGACCTAGATCAGCTCATGAGGTAACCACTTAAAATCACTCGCAAAATCTTCTGCAGGGTCTCAGATATCATGAATGTCCACTTCCAGTAATTTTCAGTAGTGGGGTACCGCCACCAGCCAAACCCAGAAATGACCTACAGTAGATTGACCCATTAGGTAACCTCTTTAAGTCAATTGGAAAATATTCTGCAGGGGCATGGGAGGTACTAACATACTAACTTTTTGTTATATCAGGATTTGTACTGGCTTTGGTCTATTTCGTGGACTCAATTTCAACTGGGCAGGAATTGAATTCACACAAACACACACACAAAAACATGCAGTTACACACAAAACGACATAAACACAATACATAGAACATGGACATATACATACATATATATATATGACATCAAGCCTTTCAGACATTAAAGACAAATTAGTACAAGCCCCAACAGTCGCTTTCCCTAACTTTACCCAACCCTTCCATCTCTACACCGACGTCTCCCTCATAACCATTTGAGTCGTCCTCACCCAAGTTCAAGACGGATGGGAACACATTATCGCCTGTGCAATCTCAACACTCAATGAGGCACAGAAGAATTATGCTGCCACCAAACTTGAGCGCCTGGGAGTTGTGTGGGCCCTCAACCATATTCGTTCTTTCCTCTACAGACCGGTCAAACTACACACCAACTCAGATGCCCTATCAAGATTGCTGATCACCTCCCAAGAGTTAAACAGCTTAGTCTCCCCAGAACACTCTGTGAGGTTAAAGAAAATATCCGCCTACCAAACGACAGAAAACGGCCAACAGACCCTAATGAAGGCCTGGATTCCCAGACAAGTGTTCAACAATTTGCAACGTGCCGGGGACCAACTTTACACAGAATCAGGACATTAGCCGTAGATCCCGACACCGCCCAGGACTTATTTATAATCATCCACGAAGGTAATGGAATCCACTTGGGACAAACGAAAATGCTGCAAGTTTTCAACGAGGTCTACTGGACAGCTAATCCTTCTGTCATCGCCAAATGAGTGACCGAAGCCTGCCGTTCCTGCTGCCAAGGAAAGGACAGGAACAATACCCCCGGACCAGCTGGGAAACTCGTGACCATCAAACTCTGGCAGTTGTTATCAGTAGACGTGATTGGCCTGATTACCACCAAATCTAACACAAAATATATCATCACGTTTGTCGACACCTACTCGAAATTCGTGATTGAGTGCCCCGCCAAATACCACACTGCTCTCATGGTAGCTGAGGCCCTCATAACAGATGTACTGTATTTCCGAATTTCGACCTCGCCCAAGTCTTGCACTCTGACAAC
The DNA here is from genome assembly GCA_032716605.1 of Paralithodes platypus. Taxonomy (NCBI): domain Eukaryota; kingdom Metazoa; phylum Arthropoda; class Malacostraca; order Decapoda; family Lithodidae; genus Paralithodes; species Paralithodes platypus. The sequence goes on from CM064574.1 coordinate 21,821,959, forward strand.
GCCCCTTAATTCTCTGACCAGATTTGGGCAAAAATTATCTAACATCTTTGGGTACCAGATATCACACTCCTCAGCATGTTGGCCTCAAGGAAACGCCGTTTGCGAGCGCAGTCTTAAAAGCATAGCAAACTAACTTCGGACCAGACTCCTCGCCCTGAACTCCGACGACTGGCCTGCACAAGTAAAGATCATACAGTGGGGTATGAATACTTGTCCGAGAGACAACGGCATTACCCCCCACGAAAGAGTATTTGGAGAAGCGCCTCTATTAATGTCCCTCCGTCACCTTACACAACCACCAACGATACTGCATCTCTCTACGGACCCTATGAGATACCTCAAGAACCGTCTACACCAGACCTGCCAAGATCTACAGAAGGATGCCTGACCACCAGAAAACCCTTTTGCAATTGGAGGTCAAGTAATGGCTGCCAAACTACCCATTACACATAAACTAGGGCCCCTTTACATCGGTCCTTACACCAATACAAAAGCCCAGAACCCATTCCAGGTCATAATAAACTATCACGGCAAGTCAAGAATTTATCGTAACCGTAATGCATGCATATACAAGCGTTCTTCCTCTGAACCTGCTATTAATCCTGACAATCCGAAACACGACCAATCATCTCAAACTGACCACCGTAATGTTCAAACCGATCACGCCACGAAAGCATCTCTAGTTCGCAATTAAAACCTCCCAACCACCACTACAATTCATACGTCCCCTCCCCCGCCCTCTCCCAGCTTCACACTCACCCCCAGACTTTCACTTTGCATCACTTCAGAAATAACCCCCTCCTCCACCCCCGATCAGTTTCCTCCTTCCTCTATCTTCACCTCTACAAAACCCAAACTTGCTCGCTCCCCCTCTCTTCCAAAACGTATACAATCTTTGCCTAAACCTACTACCTCTACCAAGCCACCATCACCATTTGCGACGCAAATCCCCCATAATCAAACCTCTATACAAATCTGTCTGCCAGCAAATATCCCCCCCATCCTCTACCTCTAGATAAAGTAAACCCCTGTCGTCTACCTCTTCTTATGCCGCTTCTTCGCCAAATAATTCCCCCCTTCCACACCTGCCCATCCTTCTCCAATTCCTACTATTCGTCTCTCTCTCAACCCCCTCTCCCTACTTGCCTAGCCCCACCTTGATGTCCTACCCCTCCAGTCAAACTAGCCCACCTATCACCAGAAAATCTTCTACTACCATCCCCTTAACTAATCAGCCTTCCACCTCACCTGTCACTCATCGTGTTCCTACTCCTCCACCTATCCCTCCTCGACAGCTAACACCACCGCCCACTTCCCCACCTCTTCCTAACCTGCACCCCCCACCCCTGCATTACCTCACTCCTCACCGTCTTCATCTTTTAGAAAACAGTATTTACCTATCCCCACGCTCACTAAATCGGCCGTCTATCCAAACCCCCAGCCTGTTTTACCCCACCTTCATCTCCAAAGCACCCAAAGTCCCCCTCTTTTATTTATTAATTACTTTCCACCCCTCTCCTCATCACATTATGCCACAATCCAAGATAAAAGACGCTCAAGCTAACACAAATGTACCAAAGTGTGACACCAACTCTCACCGCTTGGGCCTCATTGGTACTTTAGCGTCTGCACCTCTCATTCACCTCAACACTGCCAGGTCACCAAACGAACCTCTGTTCCCAACCTTCACACAATCACTACCCCCTGTGCCTGCCACCATGCCTTTCGTTTCCCGGACCAGCTTCACTGTGCCCTGCACTCCTCAACCGAAACAACATACCTGTCTGTCTGCATAAACCCCAACATCGCCCCCGATATGCGCTCACCAAAGTGATGGGACCTCTTCAGACACGCAGAGTCAGCCTAGTCAACGTCAACACCATCCAGTTCGACCTCCAGCCCAAGGGCCGTGGCTTCTTCCCCGATGAGTGAAGTGAAATACGAGAATTCGGGAGAAGAGATGAAGACAGAGACAAAAACACATTTTAAAATGGGACACAAGTGACAGCAAGAAAGAAGGACAGAAGAGAGAATGAAAATCGGGAAACCAGCAAGAACGGGAAGATGACAACAAGAAAGAAGGAAAGAAAAGAGAAAGGAAAACAGGAAACCAGCAAGAAAGGGAAGAGACAACAGAATCCAGAGGAAGATGAACAAACACAATTCAGGAGACAATCCAATACCCCGAGGAAATAGAAATACAAAAACATAACCTCAAACCAGACCAGAAGAGAGAAAGATGCATTACCAGACGGAGAAAACACGCCGCAACCCAGAGGAATGAAGGAGAAGCGAGCCTCACCTAGCCTCACTCCGGATGCCCCCCAAATTTGAAAGCGCGAGATTAGGCCTATCTCGCTCTCTGTGCCCATGCAGCGGAGGTCGACCTCATGCCCTTTAAAGTGTACCTTGACTTGAAAGAACACTGGTCAGTACAGCCAAACAACATCAAGCCCTATCCCATCTCTTGACCTAACCTATCTGTGAGAACACTGGTCAGTGCAGAAAGGTAAATAGACAGAGAGTTTCCTGACCTATCTCTTAGCTTCGGATAGCAAGGAAGAACTGTATAGTGACGAAAGTTGCCAGAACACTGGTTCATGCAACTTAGTGACCATGAAGCACTGTATAGTGACAAAAGTTGCCAGAACACTGATCCGTGCAACTTAGTTACTTGACAGAAATTGCATAATAACCTATTGCCAGCACACTGGTCCATGCAGTCTGTTGATTCTCACTCCTGAGCACTAGCTTACTGCCAGCACACTGGTCCGTGCAGTATGGTAGCTCTCAGACCTGGGTATTAACCTGCTGCCAGAACACTGGTCTGTGCATTTTTTTATGTTCCAGCCTTGGGTAGAGGTTTGTTGCCGGAACACTGGTCAGTGCACCATCCTAGACTCGAGCAGAGAAATTGCTAAGTCACCAGTACTACTCCTCATGACCGATCCCCTAGATAGCAAGGAGTCCAGTGTGTCAAGATCTGCTGGAGGACGTTGCCGGAGGACCACTACTGACTCTGCCGTCGAGCCATACCAAGGACGCTGTCGGAGAACCACTACCGACCCTGCCATTGAGTCACTACAAGAACGAGCCAAGATAAGATCCATAGATGCAGAATGAAGAATTAGCTAGTTGAAAGATGTACACCAGATCTCCCTTCTCATTTGATAGGCCTCTATAGCTGAGGATACAAACCACATTTGTCTATTGTTACGACTGAGGTTTAAATATATCAGGGTTCTTATTCATTGGACTATAGGCATAAATGCTACAACAAAAAAAAAAAAAAAAAAAAACGGAAAGCGCTAGATCCAACCTCTGATGTATATTCCCAGTGAACAAAGAACACAAATACTCTCCAGAGTTCTATATGCAATAATAGGTTATTAAACTCTCAATATATGTGCGTCTACTCTAGGCTTAATGTTATGTGAAAACAGCCTATTACTACCTATAACCGAAGGTGCTTGGTTATGGTATGCAAAGTAAGGTGGTAAGAGAAGTTACAGCTTACGTTACTTTAATCAATAAATGTCAGGCACTCCTGCATGAAAGAAAGTGCACTAAAGTCCTTCAACACCAACAAGGAATCTTCTTTAAATGTTAGATGCTATCAAGATACTAGAATCGGAAATGGAACCCAAAAAGGCAGGCAGCGGAACAATGCTCGTGCAGGCTATGCACACAAAAAGGCAGGAGATATAATGCAGTCGGAGCCAAGAATATCCTAAACGCCACAACAATAATAATAATCGCCACGACAATGCAGTATCAACAATGCAATCAACAAAAAGAGCCTAAGTCGTTTGTGTCTCTATACATCAAACTAGGCTGTAAAATGCTTGTGTAATCATAAACGGGTATGCATAAAAAGAGTAATTGGTTTAATATACTTAATGTCTACTGTGACTGATAAAGTCTAGCTAGAGTCAATGATACAAGATACTGGTGCTCATGGCATGCCGCATAGCCTAGTGCAAATCTCAAGTCTGTGCATCAAATATTACGTTATAGGGAAGGGTAGCTCTCTTGAGAAACCTTAATACCGAAGTATTAAGCGTTCTCCTGGCGTACCTCAAAGACAAGCAACCGAGCCTAGAACAGTGCAGAATGGTATAGGCAAAAAGCCCTCATTCGTGCATGCTCTACTCTCAATGGCACACAGACTAGAATTTACCCAATCAACTCCAGGTCTCAGGTATGTTGTGCAGCTTTTAACTAAAGCCAGCACCCATCGGAAACAATACCTTATAGTATCAGACTCCCAGTCTAGCATTATCTAATCCAGCAGAACACTAATAATTATAGGAAGCGGTACTGAACAATATGAATGCCAACCAATGCTTCGTGATCAACTTATCTTAACAACTAACATACATGGGTTATATCAGACCTTAACGCACAATACAACTGGCCAGCATGAAGCTGATTTTGCAGAGTTAACCAGGGGGGGTATAATATTAATAAAAGGTGGTGAAAGATATGGAAAATGAGAGAGATAGGCAGAGGAAAAGGTTCTCAGGTGCAGGGGGGGGACAGGTATCAAAGGGATAAGAGGGATGCGTTTAAGAAACCAGATCTGAGGAAGAGAGTGGCCAGAGAGTAGTATATATACTAGCACTAGTTCGAACCGCGTGGGAAAGCGGTAACAAGTCCTCTAGCCAATGCTAAAGAAGCTAGCTAAACATGACGTCACCAAGCATGGTAAAAAACTCCTCTAACCAATCCCCGAGGCCAGCCAGCTATGACGTCATCGAGTATAGCAAAACACTGCACGCCTCCCCACACTCTGTTCCACTCTCTCTCTCTCTCTCTCTCTCTCTCAAATCCTATCATTACTACTTAATGATAAAACATATACTTTGCAATTATATATATAAAGCCTTGACATGGGTGAAAACAAAGAGCCTTTCTGGACTGCCCATGACACAAGCTTTCATATGAAATAAAGCACACAACAATAGATCAACTGTAGCCACATCCACTGCCCTGGCGATCCTAGCGAGTCACTGTAGGACAAGCCATGCGGTTCTAACGGAGTGGTTAACGTCACACCCCCCCAAGATTTTTCTCAGAGGCCCAAGGCTCACAAAAATTTGATTGTTAGAACCCATGCTATATCTCTACTTCCCATCACCCAGCGGCAGTAAAATATCTGGCACAGTTCTCAACAAAACATTTTTCAAAATTATAACCCTCCCCAACACAATAGGTTAAATCATATGTAGTTACGCTCCTCAAGAGCGAGCTTCTCTAGCCCAGCATTCTGAGAGGAGTGCAACTCAGAATTACTGCTATAACATACTGAACAAATTCAACTATCAAAGAAAGAGTTTTTATTTGATTTTTATGTTTTTAATTTGTTTATTTCGGCTGCACTATAGGGGCAAGCCTAGTATTGTCTTCTATACCAAACGCTTAAACACATAAATTTCGGTTTCGGCTTATACTGTGATGTAAAAAGCCCCTGACTTTTCTCATACGGCGTGGTGTTAGGTTTGGATTCAGTTTTAGTTTCATTGCTCTTTTGTTTAAATGTGTCATTGCTACGGGGAGGGGGAGGATAACGGTCCCTAGCACTTGCATCGTACTTCTGTGAGGACCCGCAACCCCGAATCAACGACAGCCGTCGATCAGCCATTTCTGCTGCTTCGACTAGAGTTCTTGGGTTTTTCTCCTTTAAGTTCAAAGTTAGATCACCGCCCGTGCTCTTAAAGAACTGCTCCAACATCATCAACTGCTTAACTCCATCAAACGTTGTTACCTTCTCAGATCGGAGCCAGTTCCCCATAGCATCGGACAAGTCCCGGGCGTGTTCCAAAAAGGTGCTATCTCTTCCCTTAGTTACACCCCGGAACTTCAAACGGTACGTTTCTGGTTGCAGTTCGTAAGCCCTCAGGACAGCCTCCTTGAGATCCTCATACACAATACATGACTCCAAAGGTAACGCATCGTAGGCTTTAAGACCCTTGCCTATTAATCTAGAGGATACAAGTGCTGCCCATTTATTCTCTGGCCACTGGTGTTCCTGGCACTTCTTCTCAAAGCGTGCGAAAAATTCTGTTACCCCACTCTCATCAAACACCGGAACCAGTTTCAATAAGTGCGAGAGAGATTGATCATGAGCACGGTTACCAGCCCCAAGTCGCTGTCCCGTTGTCTCTACTCGCGACTTCTCTACGTCCATGTCGGCACAGTACCTAGTCGACTCTAAATCAGCTTGGATTTTTGCTAGCTTGGCTCTCTCTTCTATCTTGGCTAATTCTAATTGCTGCTGAAGCTGAAGCTGACATTCCCTTTGTTGCTGTTGAATCTCAGATGCCCTGATAGCCTTTCTCTCTTCGATCTTAGCTGATTCTATTTGCTGCTGGATCTTAGCTATTTCGAGCTGAAGCAATAATTCTGGAGTTAACCCTTGAGGAGGTGAAGGTGCTACAATGTTTGAAATTACCGGTGGTCCCTCCCGGGGCAACCCACCCTGCCAGTCATCACCCAACTGTGGAAGCGTACTCGGGGTCGGCAAACTACTGGGATGGCTGGGAGTCGAGTGTAGGGGAAGCATGACCGAAGGGCTCTGAGCACTCAACCCATCTCGCTCACCAGTTACCCTGCCCAGTACACACGTTATCAAGTTATCCCTGGTCATGCTGCTAGTACCCGCATGACCGATAGCTGTGGCCTGGCATTGGAGACCGTACCGATCCATACCCTCCAACCGATCGGCAGTAACAGGCCATTGCAAAAATATCCTAGCATCCTCCTCACAGTTCACCTGATTAACCATTTCATCATACTGCTGTTCCTCAGTTTCGACATTACGTACTGTGTCTCCATTCTCCTCTGATCCGGTATAAGACATGATGCTCACAAAAATTTCCCACCTCAATATTCAGAAAAGAAGCACCCCAAACTCTTATACCTCAATATACACACAAAAATTATCGGAAATACTCAAGGGCTATACTATGTTGCAAAAAAAAAATATTCTTGCTGATCCCCGCAAAATATTCCCCAAAACAACAAATGTTCCCTGCTAATAAATATAGGTTCACCAAATCCTAGGTAAGGTCGCCATTTGTTACGACTGAGGTTTAAATATATCAGGGTTCTTATTCATTGGACTAGTAATGGCATAAATGCTACAACGGAAAGTGCTAGATCCAACCTCTGATGTATATTCCCAGTGAACAAAGAACACAAATACTCTCCAGAGTTCTATATGCAATAATAGGTTATTTAAACTCTCAATACATGTGCGTCTACTCTAGGCTTAATGTTATGTGAAAACAGCCTATTACTACCTATAACCGAAGGTGCTTGGTTATGGTATGCAAAGTAAGGTGGTAAGAGTAGTTACAGCTTACGTTACTTTAATCAATAAATGTCAGGCACTCCTGCATGAAAGAAAGTGCACTAAAGTCCTTCAACACCAACAAAGAATCTTCTTTAAATGGTAGATGCTATCAAGATGCTCGAATCGGAAATGGAACCCAAAAAGGCAGGCAGCGGAACAATGCTCGTGCAGGCTATGCACACAAAAAGGCAGGAGATATAATGCAGTCGGAGCCAAGAATATCATAAACGCCACAACAATAATAATAATCGCCACGACAATGCAGTATTCCTATCAACAAAAGGAGCCTAAGTTGTTTGTGTCTCAATACATCAAACTAGGCTGCGAAATGCTTGTGTAATCATAAACGGGTATGCATAAATAGAGTAATTGGTTTAATATACTTAATGTCTACTGTGACTGATAAAGTCTAGCTAGAGTCAATGATACGAGATACTGGTGCGCATGGCATGCCGCATAGCCTAGTGCAAATCTCAAGTCTGTGCGTCAAATATTACGTTATAGGGAAGGGTAGCTCTCTTGAGAAACCTTAATACCAAAGTATTAAGCGTTCTCCTGGCGTACCTCAAAGACAAGCAACCAAGCCTAGAACAGTGCAGAATGGTATAGGCAAAAAGCCCTCATTCGTGCATGCTCTACTCTCAATGGCACACAGACTAGAATTTACCCAATCAACTCCAGTTCTCAGGTATGTCGTGCAGCTTTTAACTAAAGCCAGCACTCATCGGAAACAATACCTTATAGTATCAGACTCCCAGTCTAGCATTATCTAATCCAGCAGAACACTAATAATTATAGGAAGCAGTGCTGAACAATATGAATGCCAACCAATGCTTCGTGATCAACTTATCTTAACAACTAACATACATGGGTTATATCAGACCTTAACGCACAATACAACTGGCCAGCATGAAGCTGATTTTGCAGAGTTAACCAGACGGGGTATAATATTAATAAAAGGTGGTGAAAGATATGGAAAATGAGCGAGATAGGCAGAGGAAAAGGTTCTCAGGTGCAGAGAGGGTGACAGGTATCAAAGGGATAAGAGGGATGCGTTCTAGAAACCAGATCTGAGGGAGAGAGTGGCCAGAGAGCAGTATATATACTAGCACTAGTTCGAACCGTGTGGGAAAGCGGTAACAAGTCCTCTAGCCAATGCTAAAGAAGCTAGCTAAACATGACGTCACCAAGCGTGGTAAAAAACTCCTCTAACCAATCCCCGAGGCCAGCCAGCTATGAAGTCATCGAGTATAGCAAAACACTGCGCGCCTCCCCACACTCTGTTCCACTCTCTCTCTCTCTCTCTCTCTTTCAAATCCTATCATTACTACTTAATGATAAAACATATACTTTGCAATTAAATATATGAAGCCTTGACATGGGTGAAAACAAAGAGCCTTTCTGGACTGCCCATTACACGAGCTTTCATATGAAATAAAGTACACAACAATACATCAACTGTAGCCACATCCACTGCCCTGGCGATCCTAGCGAGTCACTGTAGGACAAGCCATGCGGTTCTAACGGAGTGGTTAACGTCACACTATCGTTGTAAGGTGAAATATCTTGCACAGACTCCTTGTGAGACTATCTAGGATATCTTTCCATACAGCCCCACACACCCACCAACCTTACACGTAAATTTGATCTCAGTGACACTTTTCTTTTCCGCATCCCCCACGATAAAGTGATACGTGATTGATTAATTGTTATATCTCAACTTGTGCTAACTCCACTGTAGAAGTGCTTTCGTGACCTATTGTGTCTATGTGCCAATACTCCTAAGTGCACTTATATGAGTTATACTTACCCTATAATAAACTCTAATATTCAAGAAATCAACAGTGTTATATATGTGTATTTTGTGTATATTACTTATTTCCTAAAAGAGGCAAAACTAGCCTTAACTACTTTTGCATTTCATCTCAGCTACGGGTTTTATATACAGTATATATATATATATATATATATGTCCATGTTCTATGTATTGTGTTTATGTCGTTGTGTGTGTAACTGCATGTGTGTGTGTGTGTGTGTGTGTGTGTGTGTGCTTGTGCTTGTGTGAATTCAATTCCTGCCCAGTTGAGATTGAGTCCACGAAATAGCCCAAAGCCAGTACAAATCCTGATATAACAAAACGTTATTATTTTAGTACCTTGCATGCCTCTGCAGAAGATTTTCCAATTGTTTTGAAGAGGTTACCTAATGGGTCAATCTAGGTCAGTTCTGGGTTTCGCTGGCGGCGGTACCCCACTACTGGAAATTACTGGAAGTGGACATTCATGATATCTGGGACCCTGCAGAAATTTTTTAAAGTGATTTTAAGTGGCTACCTCATGAGCTGATCTATGTCAGTTTTGAGGGGCTAAGTAATGGTGGCTGGCAGGTGTACTTCACCACTTGACATGACTGGAAGTGGGCATTCATGATATCTGGGACCCTGCAAAAGATTTTGCAAGTGATTTGAAGTGGTTTCCTCATGAGCTGATCTTGGCCAGCTTTTAGTGGCTAATTAATGGTGGCTGGCAGCGGCAACCCACCTATGAAAATGACTGTCATCAACCATGTTTCATACATTGGGATATGGAATGCCCATTACAGTTATTTAGGATGGGTTACTGTGCAAAGCTGATCTAGATCATTTTCGGAGTGGATATAATCCACTCTCCTGGCCACATACACCACAGTAAGCCTGCCAGTCGTCAGGTTCCATACATTAGCATTGATAGGTGATACTTTGGTAGGAAAGAAAAATTGGTTACCTTTCCAGCTAAGTAGACTACCCCGGGTTCCCGGTCTATCGCTAAGAAAAATGAAACAATGGAACACCAAGCTTTCGTCTATTCTCTCAAAACATCTTCAGGTTAATACAAGGAAAACAGGGGGAGAGTGAGGCTTAAATACCCATCCTAAATCATCTGTGAGTTGCTAACTAGCATATAAAACAAAATGTGTTGCCATCCTACTGCCTTTTTCGATATTTTTAGGAGCATACTTCTTTTACATACAAAATGTATGTCTTACAAATCATATATACTTATACAGATATGCCTATGCATTGAAATATGCCCAACAATACAATATAATCTAATAATATATCTATCTATCTATCTATTGCCCGATGCCGTGATCCCCGAAGGGGTGGCCTCGAACGAACCGCCTCCATGCACCTCTGTCCCCAGTCAGTCGACGCCCCTTCCCCCAACCAGCACCGCCTTCGTTCATATACTTTCTCACTCCATCCTTCCACCTCTCCTTCGGTCTACCTCTCCCTCTCTGTCCCTCCACCTCGCTCTCGTACACGCTCTTAGTCATTCTCTCGCTTTCCATACGTTCCATATGGCTGAACCATCTCAAGTTGTTCCTTTTCACACTTTCCAGCAAATCTAGCTCCACACCACACCTCCTTCTTACTTCTTCATTAGTCTGTCTATCCCTCCATTTAACTCTGCACGCACTTCTTAAGAAATTCATTTCCACTGCTCTCACTCTTGGTCTGAGTCTCTCAACCAACGTCCATGCTTCACTTCCGTAAGTCAGTGTCGGGATTACCACACTGTCATGCAAGGACTTCTTCACTTCCATAATGACCACCCTATTTCTTGTTACTACTTTCAGCGTTCCTACAACCCTCTTCCCCTGTTGTACCCTCTCCCGCACTTCTTCATCCATCTTTACTCAACACACTGCCCAGATACTTAAAAAGAGCTGACGATCTCCATAGCCTGACCGTTCAGTTTCACCTCACACTCTGTGACTTCATCCCTTTCGAAGACCATAACCTTGCTCTTCCCCGCATTTACCTTCAAATTCCGTTTTTCGCACATTGTTCCAAACTCATTTACCAGACCCTGCAACTCCCATTCATTATCACTCATCAGACCTGTATCATCCGCAAACAGCAGTATAGGCAGCTTCCACTCATTTCCCTCCATTTTCAGCGATACACCAACATCCACTGCTCTTGATGGTATTTCTTTCATGACTCCATCCATATATGCAGTAAACAACCACGGGGACATCACACACCCCTGTTTCAAACCAACATTCCGGTCAAAGAACTCGCTCTGCTCACTCTCCACATGTACTGACGCATTTGCACCCTCATACATGCTCTTCATTGCTTTCAGCAACTTGCCATCTACTCCGTATATTCTGAGTACTTTCCACAAACCTTCTCTATCCACTCTGTCATAGGCCTTCTCCAAGTCCATAAAGGCAACATACACCTTTTGTTTCTTCTCCAGATATTTCTCCACAACACAATTCAGGGTACAAATCTGATCTACACATCGTCTTCCCTTCCTAAAAACCTCCCTGCTCGTCGCCTAACCATTTCTCCGTTCTCACTCTCACTCTCTCAATCACTACCCTACTGTATACCTTCCCTACTACACTTAAAAGACATATTCCTCGGTGGTTACCACACACTCCTCTTTCCCCTTTGCCCTTATATAGGGGGACTATTATGCCAGTCTTCTAGTCATTGGGTGCACTCCCCTTCTCCCATGCTAGTTTGCACATTTGCCATACCCATTCGATCACTATCACACCACCATACCTCAACATTTCCCCACACACTCCATCTGTTCCTGGTGCTTTCCCCAACTTCACTCTTTTCATGGCTTCCCACACTTCTGACCTCCTGATCCCCACCTCCTCCTCCACTACTTCTCTTCTTCTCCCTCCCATACCATATCCAACTATGTTTGCTGGCTCTTCATTCCTTACATTTAGCAACTCATTGAAGTACTCCATCCATCTTTCGACTCTCTTGCTTCTCGGCTAGCATTCTCCCATTCTTATCTTTCACACCCTTACTGTTTCCCTTGCTACCTTCCCTAACTTTCTTGACTTCTTTCCAGAACAGTTTCTTACTCTCCCTCCATTTTACACTCAGATTCCTTCCAAATTCCTCATCTACTCTTCTCTTACTTTCCTTCACTACTCTCTTCACCACCCTCTTACTCTCCACGTACCTCGCTCGTTTCTGTCTCTCGAAATCTTCATTCCCTCTACTACCCAACCACTCTCTATATGCTTTCTTCTTTTCTTCCACAGCTATTTTTACCTCTTCTGTCCACCATGCTGTACCTTTCACTTCCCTCCCTCTTCTCCTCACTCCACACACACCCTATATAAGAGAAAGCAAACTATTCGATGAATGGCACTCAGCTTAAGAATGTAAACAGAGAAACCGATCTGGGAGTAACAATATCGAGTAACCTAAAACCGAGTCAACAATGTTCAGAAGTTGTTAAGAAGGCAAACAAAATAATCGGCTTTGAGCAGGTCATGTCATTTGAGCATAAATCCAAAGAAGTTATCCTAACCCTTTACAAATCCTTAGTCCGCCCTCTTCTGGAATACTTCGTTCAATCCTGGTGTCCTTATTACCAAAAAGATATAAACAAGCTAGAACTAGTTCAATGTAGAGTTACCAAAATGATACCTAGCCTAAAGAACAAACCATACGAGGAGCGTCTTAGAGAATTAAATATATTTCCTTTAACCCAGCGCAGATTAAGAGGTGACTTAATTCAAGTGTTCAAAATCATCAAAGGCATCGACAATATGAACTGTAGTAAGTACTTCACTATCGACCAATCTAATTAGACGCGGGGAAACGGTTGCAAAATTATTGGTAAATCTTTTAACTCGCACGAATCTAAGAATTTCTTCTTCAATCGAGTTGTCAACTTGTGGAATGGGCTTCCCCGAGACGTTATAGACTGCAGCACCGTTGATTCATATAAACTCCACGTAGACAAATATCTCGCATCACACCCGCGACTGACTGCGTTTGTAAATGAATAACTTTATTTTATCCTCCCCTCAGTTACTAACCCATCTGTCCCCTACTAACTTCCTAATCCTGCCACAGACATTAGTTCCCTTTCCAGTGTTCCCTTTCCCACTCTAAACCACTGTTTGGACACTTGATCCTCAGTGTTTTGGAGGACAAGCAGCCTAGAAGGGTCACTAGACCTGCTGTTGCTTGATTTCCTTTGTACTCCTTTGTACTCCTTTGTACTCATTTGTACTCCTTTGTACATTCTGCACAGATCTCTTCCTTAAACACCATGCTCATCTCCTCCACTTCCTCCATAACTTCCAGGTCGAACCCACCTAGTCGTCTTTCTACTGCTCTCCTGTACTCTTCCCTGATTTCCTCCTCCTGTAATCTCTCCACCCTCTTCACCATTCCACCTTCCTCTCGCCTCTCTCCAGCTCTCCTCACCCACTTTTGTTGTATCCTAACCTTAGTTACTACTACATAATGATCAGACAGACCCCCTCCAATACCCCTATACACCCTAGCATCCATCACAGATTTCTTCATTCGTTCATCCACACATACATAATCAATCAATGACTTTCGTTCCACCACTGTCTTATCCTTCATCGTTAACATCCGTTTCCATGTGTACCTGTGGATCATTCTGTGTCGGAAGAAGGTGTTGGCTATCCACAGCCTCCTCCCCACACATACGTCCACAAGTGCACTACCATTCCCATTCACCTCTGATGGTACCCCCAACTCTCCCACCACTCCCTCAACTTTCCTATCACCCACCTTACCATTCATATCCCCAATCAGAAATATTCTTTCGTTCTTATCAAACTTCTCCAGGCACGCCTCCACATTCATCCAGAACTCCTCTTTCATTATTTCAAGTGTATCCTCTGTCGGGGCATACACACACACAATCACCTAATCTAATAATATATACATTTTCAAAACAAAAATCAATGAAATTAAGAAACTCAGTACAATACAAAGCATATTATTTAGTATCAACGTGTACATAATAGCCTATATGAAATTATAACATGGTAATACGTACACAGTGAAGTAATACAAATATATTATAGTATTGATACAACGATATGTGCTGTAATGCAAGAGGAACAAATCTATACTAAGCATATGTATGTGTAATATCTATACATGTAAACATTTAAAGGAACATATAACAATAAACTTATTATTATTAATATTGTTATTATTATTATTATTATTATTATATAAGAACACTGGGAGTCTGCAGAGAGCCGATTGGCCTACACAAAGCAGATCCCTTTCAAACTCTTATGTAGCTTATGTAGATATGAAGATATACATATAAGTATCTATCTATTGCCTGACGCCGTGATCCCCGAAGGGGTGGACACGAACGAACCGCCCCTATGCACCTCTGTCCCCAGTCAGTCGACGCCCCTCCCCCCAACCAGCAGCGACTTCGTTCATGTACTTCCTCACTCCATCCTTCCACCTCATATTCGGTCTACCTCTCCCTTTCTGTCCCTCCACCTCGCTCTCGTACACCCTCTTAGTCATTCTCTCGCTTTCCATACGTATATATATATATATATATACATATACTGTACATACATATACACACATACATTATATACATGCAAATACAAATTACATATATAAAAATATATGAGAAAGGGGAGTCTGCAAAAAGCAGATTAGCCCACACAAGGCAGATCCTTCTCACACCCAACCCTAATTATAAGGGCGAATTATATGCCCAACTCACTAATACTATGAGGACTGACCTCACCAAAACAACAAAAGAAGAATTGATAGAGAATTTGAATGTTGGTGATGAATTCAGTAACAGCGACCATCGTACGATAACTTTCACTTTAAAGTTTACTAGTAACGAACCAAATAGTAGCATCGAAAAAGTCCCTAATTTCAAGAAAGCAAACTTCCATAAACTTAGAGCTATGTTTAAAGAAACTGACTGGAGCTTTTTAATTAACAATAACGACATAAATACATCTTGGAAGTTATTCGAAACCACTTACCTAAAAGCAGTGCAAGACTGCATACCATCGAAAATACGGCGTCCAGGCCATAATAATAAGCCCAAATGGTGGAATAAAGATATTTCAAACTGCCTGCTTCCTAAAAAATTTGCTAATGATAGATTAAAACCCTCACAAAATGACGAAGAACGGGTGAAATTTGTAGAGCTACGACGCAAAGCCAAAAAGTTAATTAAGCAAAGTAAAGAGACCTTAGAGTTACATATTGCGAATCAAAGTAAAACAAACCCGAAAGAATTCTATAGTTATATCAGAAAGAAAAAAGTAGTTACTTCAACTGTTGGACCGTTAGTCGATGAAAATGGAGAATACACCAAAGACGAAGTACAAATGAGTAATGCCCTCAATACCTTCTTTTCATCAGTTTTTACAACAGAAGACCTCGGTGATATCCCTACACCATCGCAGATTCAGATTGATAATTCAGATGTTCTAAGCAATATCACCGTTACAGAGAGAGAAGTATTGAATTGTTTAGATAAACTCAAGGTAAATAAAACGCCTGGACCTGATACAATCTCGCCTAGAGTTCTAAAGGAAGCTAAGGATGAGCTCTCCAAACCACTGACATTACTATTCAATAAATCCTTGCAGTCTGGAACTATGCCTGATCAGTGGAAGATAGCCAACGTAACACCGATATTAAAAAAAGGCAGCAAATCCCTACCCAGTAACTATCGTCCAATTAGCTTAACCTCAGTTGTATGTAAAATGCTAGAAACGGTCATACGAGACAGACTCGTAAATCACTTAGAGGAAAATAACATACTTAAAGATACTCAACACGGCTTTCGTAAAAAACGTTCCTGTTTAACAAACCTCTTAGACTTCTTCCACGATATCCTCAACCTCTACAATGAGAGTAAAGCTGTAGATATTATATACCTTGATTTTCAAAAGGCCGTTGACAAAGTTCCCCACAAACGTTTACTGCTAAAACTAAAAGTGCATGGAATACAAGACGGTGTGTTGAAATGGATAGAAAATTGGCTCAGCAACAGAAAGCAGAGAGTAGTCATAAACGGTAAGGCATCTAAATGGACCAATGTAAGTAGCGGGGTACCCAAGGGATCGGTACTAGGACCAATTATCTTTCTAATTTACATCAATGACATAGATGAGGGTCTCACCTGTACAATCTCAAAATTTGCTGACGATACAAAAATTGCAAATAGCGTACTCTCAAAAGAACAAGTTGACGATATGCAACACAATCTAGATAAATTGTCATGTTGGGCCCAAATTTGGCAAATGAGTTTCAATGCGGATAAATGTAAAGTACTACATATCGGATACCTAAATGAGAAAGCAAACTATTCGATGAATGGCACTCAGCTTAAGAATGTAAACAGAGAAACCGATCTGGGAGTAACAATATCGAGTAACCTAAAACCGAGTCAACAATGTTCAGAAGTTGTTAAGAAGGCAAACAAAATAATTGGCTTTATAGGCAGGTCATTTGAGCATAAATCCAAAGAAGTTATCCTAACCCTTTACAATTCCTTAGTCCGCCCTCTTCTGGAATACTGCGTTCAATCCTGGTGCCCTTATTACCAAAAAGATATAAACAAGCTAGAACGAGTTCAACGTAGAGTTACCAAAATGATACCTAGCCTAAAGAACAAACCATACGAAGAGCGTCTTAGAGAATTAAATCTATTTCCTTTAACCCAGCGCAGATTAAGAGGTGACTTAATTCAAGTGTTCAAAATCATCAAAGGCATCGACAATATGAACTGTAGTAAGTACTTCACTATCGACCAATCTAATTACACGCGGGGAAACGGTTGCAAAATTATTGGTAAATCTTTTAACTCGCACGATTCTAAGAATTTCTTCTTCAATCGAGTTGTCAGCTTGTGGAATGGGCTTCCCCGAAACGTTATAGACTGCATCACCGTTGATTCATTTAAACTCCGCCTAGACAAATATCTCGCATCAAACCCGCGACTGACTGCGTTTGTAAATAAATAACTTTATTTTATCCCCCCCTCAGTTACTAACCCATCTGTCCTCTACTAACTTCCTAATCCTGCCACGGACATTAGTTCCAGGGCAGTAATTCCCTTTCCAATGTTCCTTTACCCACTCTAAACCACTGATTGGACAATTGATCCTCAGTGTTTTGGAGGACAAGCAACCTAGAAAGTCACTAGATCTGTTGTTGCTTGATTTCCTTTGTACTCCTCTGTACTCCTTTGTAAAATGGTCAGGTCAACATAAGGAAAAAGGAGTTTGCAGAGAGCTGAATGGCCCACACCCGGCATATATATATATAGATATATATAATATCATGTGATAAGGAAAAAATAACCGTTTTCAAATATATATATTAAGGAGACGGGAAATCCTACTTGGAGAATGTATTTCAATTCATGCACCAGTCACAGGATCCATATTCCAGAATACCATACAATTATATCCTGCGACTTGTGCATAAATTGAAATATAGTTTCGAAGGAGGATTTCCCTTTTCATTAATATAAATAGGAAAAGGTTAAGCCTCCTTTATCACGCCTTGGTGTAGTAGATTAAAAACTTGGACACTCGTTCTAAATGTTGGAGGTTCGAGTCCGGCTGGGAGTATAATAAAATGTATTAGCTTACTTGTATTTGTGGGATATAATATAATATATATATATATATATATATATATATATATATATATATATATATATATATATATATATATAACTATATCTATATATATATATATATATATTTTGATATTAGTGTAGCCAGGGAGGATATTTTCTTTCAGGCAGGTGAGATTAAAATAATAGGCACAGTTTGCATTATTGAGTTTTTTATTGATACTCTCAATTTTTCGTATAGTTTTTCTGGTATTTTCAGGAAGTTGGTAAAGGAGGTTTGCAAATGGTTCCGACGTTTCAATGGGCGCAGCCATCATTATCAAGGAGAAGTGAAGTTAGAAGGTGATAAGTCGAGTTTATATAGGCGATACAAGATCAAGAAAGGGATTATTGTGTGCTAGCTGCACGCTGGTTGGCTAACCTAAGACTAGCTCTGGTAGGCTGGCCGGACGCAGGAGTGGGCGGGGCCTCTGCATCGTTCATCTGCGTGTGTGGAGGGGGCATTCCTGGGGGCATCATGGGGGGCCTCGCTGTGGAAGGGCGTGCCGAGGGTAGGATCTGGCTGTATTCCGCTTGTGTGTTTAAAGTAGGTTGGTATGTTTGTATATATATAGCTTCAAGAATGAATAGGCGGCGTGAGTCTATTTCTTTATCAAGAATAGAGGTGTGTTTATCTAAGTCGGGTCTGGTGAGTTCCTGATGGTGTGGGGATGTGTAGTAGTGGTCCTTGATAGCTCCGGCTTGAAGGTGGAAGGTAAGGCGACGTGACAGACGAGTCCTTGTCAAACCGACATAAGTGTGAGGTCCACAGTCCTCACTGTTACAGGTGTGTCGGTATATGACATGGTCCTCTTGTGACGGTTTCTTAGCGGTAGCCGGGCTGTTGCGAATGACTAGTTGTGATGTTTTCCTCGATTTGTAGTATATGGTGAGTTTAAGGTGTTGGTCAGGGTTCGTAGTTTTAACGTTGTTGCTGATAATGTCTCTCATTATGTTTTCGTCTGTTTTGTGATCTGAGGACATGTGGTTTTTATAGTAAATTTTTATGTATTCAGTGTTTGTATTAGTAGGCATGTCGTTTTTGTACTATGTTTCAAGGTGTTTGTTGATGGTGTGGGCGATGTCCGAGTTACTGTACCCATTGTTTACAAGCACCTGGGTGAGCCTCTCGAGTTCCTTGTGAGTGTCTCGCCAGGAGGTGCAGTGTGATAGGGCTCTCCTGACGTAGGCGGCGATGGTGGATCGTAAATATCGCTGGGGGCATTCACTTTCGCCGTTGAGACATAATCCGTTGTTGGTGGGTTTGGTGTAGACAGTGGTGGTAAAGCCTGAGGTGTTGTTGTTGTTTACGAGGACATCAAGGAAGGGGAGATGACCTTCCTTGATGTCCTCGTAAACAACAACAACACCTCAGGCTAAACTATACGAAAAATTGAGAGTATCAATAAAAAACTCAATAATGCAAACTGTGCCTATTATTTTAATCTCACCTGCCTGAAAGAAAATATATATATATATATATATATATAGTATACACTGTATATTACTTGTATTCACCAGAGGAGCAGACAATAAATATACTTCATAGGCCCCAGCTGTTATTATTACCATCTATGACGATTAAAATATGTTGACGCCATTGTTGTCGCTGGCGTACATGAATGTGTGGTGTATTTGGGGATAACCTGCTGTATCAGGACATCTCAACACCAGGCGCTCTCACCACACAAACAAGACGAGTCACCTCAACACCATGCCATCTCAACACCAGACCTTTTCTTCACCAGTCGGTCTCATCACCTTACTAGCTCAATACAAAACCAATTCGATACCAAGACATCTCAATACCACACGTTGCCACTTCTACTGTCCTGTACAGCGATCAAGTGTGCCCCCCCCCTTCTCTCTCTCTCCCTCTCTCTCTCTCTCTCTCTCTCTCTCTCTCTCTCTCTCTCTCTCTCTCTCTCTCTCTCTCTCTCTCTCTCTCTCATATATGCAGTAAAGATAGGGATACAAATTGCTCTCTACGCACTACAGGGAAAAGTGTTCGTTTATTTCAACACACACGTAGACCTACACGTATTATATATACACTATAAATAATATATACTATATATATATATATTTTATATATATATATATATAAAATAGAAATAATCAGTCAAGATAGTGCGGATATAGTGATGTGTAATAGTAGTATCGATAACACTACACATGTAACTGATAGTAAAGATGAGAATACTGATAGAGTAGAATTTCCGTCTAGAGCTAGTAGTTCAACAGGAAATAATAAGTTAGCTAAACACAATAGAAAATTAGTTGCAAATAAAAGTAATAGGTTGAGGGTATATTATACAAATTGTAGGAGTTTATGTAACAAAATGAACGAACTTAGAGCACTCGTTAGCACAGAAAATATAGACATAATAGCGCTAACTGAAACGTGGATTAATACAGAATCTAGGCATTTTTTAGCAGAATTTGATATTCCAGGATATAGTTTGTTTAAATATGACCGAACAAGTAGGAGGGGCGGGGGTATAGCAGTGTTTGTCAGGAGTACATTAAAAAGCTGTATTAAATCAGGTATTAGACTAAATAATGATAATGAAAGTGTTTGGGTAGAGGTTAACGAAGGTAGTGAGACCATAGTTATTGGAGTTATATATAGACCGCCTAATATGAGTACAAATGGCGGAACATCGTTATGGGAGGAAATTAAAATAGCATCAAGGTTTAGCAATGTGTGCATTATGGGGGATTTTAATTTTCCGAACATTGATTGGCACCACCAAATAGGCGACTCCGATTCAGTAGAGTTTATTGAGGTAGTACAAGATAATTTTGTATTTCAATTCATAGATACGCCGACTAGAGGTATTAATATTCTTGATTTAGTTTTCAGTAACAATGAACATAATTATGATAAATGATGTAGAGATTGGTGACCACCTAGGAAATAGCGATCATAAATCTATTTATTTTAATATACAATGGACAGGGAATGCTAAAGAGAATACGACACTTATCCCAGATTTCAGAAAAGCCGATTATGGTGGGCTAAGAAGAGACTTAAGGGTGGACCCTATTGTTAAGCAATTAAGTCAGGATATGCCAGAGTTAAACTTGCCACCTACATATAACCAGTTTATTGCTTCACTCCACAATGCTCAAAATAAATATATCCCTAAAAGAAGATTTAGATCGACGCAGAACCAACCAAAATGGACGACTAATAAGCTAATAGATCTTATAGGAAAAAAGAAAGGAATATATAGAAAAATAAAGAAAGGCGAAAATCATTTACATATATACTATCAGACTCTATCAAGACAGGTCATAAAGGAAATCAGGAAAGCAAAAAGAAATTATGAAATAAGGATAGCCAGTGACTCAAAAAATAACCCTAAAGCTTTTTACCAACTATATAAATCTAAAGTTAGAGATGTAATAGGCCCCCTAAAAACTTCAATAGGAGAAATAACAGAAAATGATTTAGAAATGTTCAGTACATTAAATAGTCAGTTTCTTTCCGTTTTCACTAATGAAAATTTGGCACAGATTCCAGAAGTCAATATGGTATATAGTGATAGTATAGAATATATGTTAAGTACAGTTAGTATAAGTAGAAATGATGTGCTTAACACGGCAAGCGCGATAGGCCTCACGGAAGGCTTCCTATAGGGAACGCGATAGGCCTCACGGAAGCATGACCATAAAAAAAGCCTTCAAAAAAATAAAAGGGCCTATCAAAACAAAGGATTTTGTCTCTAGGTGAGATAATTCCCCTCTAGTACTCATCCATGTGTTTCTCACCCCTCCCCCTCCCCTCCTTCCCCACCTTATTCCCCCCTCCCCCCCCCCCCTCAATTATCACCTATTTATCCACTTATTATCATCATTTATCGGTTATTTTTCTCTCCCGCGATAATGTAGCACAAGTGGGTTGCATAAAAGATCGTTATGCAACACCCAGACACCGGCACACACCGCCCCGCTCGTCTCAGTTGACTCCCAGACAGCGAGAGGGGAGGGCTGCCTGTGTCTCTCTCTCGCCTGAGATTATGACCGGGTGGCCAATATCTTCGTTTTTCACCACCCAAATGCTTTTCCCACTTATTTTAGCACTCTTGAAGGTTCATATATACATCATATATGTAAAATAAAAGCATACCGAAAACAAATAATGGTTTATATTGTAAATATAACGAATTCTGTCAGAATCCAGGGCTAGAAATGCACAAATAACTACCCTAGCACCTAGGTCTATATCGCGCTTGTCAGGTTAAGGAAATTGACAGACTGAAACCTCAAAAATCGCCTGGTCCTGACGAGGTATATGCTAGAGTATTAAAAGAATGCAGAGATGAGTTAAGTAGCCCATTAGTATTTTTATTTAACAAGTGTGACGTTAACCACTCCGTTAGAACCTCATGGCTTGTCCTACAGTGACTCGCTAGGATTGCCAGGGCAGTGGATGGGGCTACAGTTTGTGTATTAGAGTGTGCTTTATTTCATGTGAAAGCTCGTGTCATGGGCAGTCCAGAAAGGCTCTTTGTTTTCGCCCATGTCAAGGCTTTATATATTTAATTGTAAAGTATATGTTTTATCCTTAACTAGTAATGATAAGATCAGAGAGAGAGAGAGAGTAGAACAGAGTGAGAGGGGTCGCGTAGTGTTTTTGCCCCGCTCGATGACGTCACAGCTGACTGGCCTCATGGGGATTGGTTGAGGGAGTTCTTTACCATGCTTGGTGACGTAATGTTTTGCTAGCTACTTTGGTAGTGGCTAGAGGACTTGTAACCGCTTTTTTCCCACGCGGCTCGAGCTGGTGCGATTATATATACAGTTCCTCGCCACTCTCTCCCTCAGATCTGGTTTCTAGAATGCACCCATCTTTTTCCCTTGCTACCTGTACCCCGCTCGCACCTGAGAATCTTTTCCTCTGCCTATCTCTCTCATTTTCCATATCTTTCACCACCTTTTATTAATATTATACCCCCTCTGGTTAACTCTGCAAAATCAGCTTCATGCTGGCCAGTTGCATTGTGCGTTAAGGTCTGATATAACCCATGTATGTTAGTGTTAAGATAAGTTGATCACGAAGCATTGGTTGGCATTCATATTGTTTAGTACTGCTTCCTTTAATTATTAGTGTTCTGCTGGATTAGATAATGCTAGACTAGGAGTCTGATATTATAAGGTATTGTTTCCTATGAGTGCTGGCTTTAGTTAAAAGCTGCACGACATACCTGAGAACTGGAGTTGATTGAGTAAATTCTAGTCTGTGTGCCATTGAGAATAGAGCATGCACGAATGAGGGCTTTTTGCCTATACCATTCTGCACTGTTCTAGTCTCGATTGTTTGTCTTTGAGGTACGCCAGGAGAACGCTTAATACTTCGGTATTAAGGTTTCTCAAGAGAGCTACCCTTCATTATAACGTAATATTTGACGCACAGACTTGAGATTTGCACTAGGCTATGCGGCATGCCATGCGCACCAGTATCTCGTATCATTGACTCTAGCTAGACTTTATCAATCATAGTAGACATTAAGTATATTAAACCAATTACTCTTTTTATGCATACCCGTTTATGATTACACAAACATTTCGCAGCCTAGTTTGATGTATTGAGACACAACCGACTTAGGCTCTTTTTGTTGATAGGAATACTGCATTGTCGTGGCGATTATTATTATTGTTGTTGTGTTTAGGATATTCTTGGCTCCGACGGCATTATATATTCTGCCTTTTTGTGTGCATAGCCTGCACGAGCATTGTTCCGCTGCCTGCCTTTTTGGGTTCCATTTCCGATACGAGCATCTTTATAGCATCTAACATTTAAAGAAGATTCCTTGTTAGTGTTGAAGGACTTTAGTGCACTTTCTTTCATGCAGGAGTGCCTGACATTTATTAATTAAAGTAACGTAAGCTGTAACTTCTCTTACCACCTTACTTTGCATACCATAGCCAAGCACCTTCGGTTATAGGTAGTAATAGACTGTTTTCACATAACATTAACACCTTACGAGCGGCCTATGCGGTTTATTTATGTGTACCGCACAGCGGGGTGTTTTTAGCCAAAATAGGGCTGTTTACGTGATCATTTTCATGCCTAAATAAGACCCAGAACGTAAAACAAGTACCTATCCCTGAAAGGGCATAAACAGAGCTTTCGAATGACACCATATCGATCCTTGTATGATGGATAGTTTTCTTGCAATAACCGTGCAACGCGAGTGCAAAAAGCAGGTAATTCGGTACTTTCAGTACATAATTGAGTATGTAGCGAGTGAGAGAGGGAGGAGGGAGCTGAGATTTGTGTCAGTAGGTTCGCCGCGGTGGTCTGGAGCAGTCATACGCTCGCTAGTCTCCTGCCACCACTTGTCTCTCTCTCTCAGCCACATTACGTGCTGAAATTGCCACTCGAGTTATGTCGAGCGCCGCCACATAGTCCAGCTTTATTTAACTCGACTTATGTTGCTCGCCGCTAAATAAGGGTTAAGCCTAGAGTAGACGCACATTTATTGAGAGTTTGATAGCCTATTATTGCATATAGAACTCTGTAGAGTATTTGTGTTCTTTGTTCACTGGGGATATACATCAGAGGTTGGAGCTAGCGCTTTCCGTTGTAACATTTATGCCATTACTAGTCCAATGAATAAGAGCCCTGATATATTTGAACCCCAGTCGTAACAAATGGCGACCTTACCTAGGATTTGGTGAACCTACATTTATTAGCAGGGAACATTTGTTGTTTTGGAGAATATTTTGCGGGGATCAGCAAGAATAATTTTGTTTTGCAACATAGTATAGCCCTTGAGTATTTCCGAGAATTGTTGTGTGTATATTGAGGTATAAGAGTTTGGGGTACTTCTTTTCTGTAGTTTGTGGTGAGAAATTTTTGTGAGCATCATGTCTTATACCGGGTCAGAGGAGAATGGAGACACAGTACGTAATGTCGAAACTGAAGAACAGCAGCATGATGAAAGGGTTAATCGGGTGAACTGTGAGGAGGATGCTAGGATATTTTTGCAATGGCCTGTTACTGCCGAGCGGTTGGAGGGTATGGATCGGTACGGTCTTCAATGCCTGGCCACAGCTATCGGTCATGCGGTTACTAGCAGCATGACCAAGGATAACTTGATAACGTGTGTACTGGGCAGGGTGACTGGTGAGCGAGATGGGTTGAGTGCTCAGAGGCCCTTCGGCCATGCTTCCCCTACACTCGACTCCCAGCCATCCCAGTAGTTTGCCGACCCCGGGTACGCTTCCCGCAGTTGGGTGGTGACTGGCAGGGTGGGTTGCCCCTGGGGGACCACCGGTAATTTCAAACATTGTAGCACCTTCACCTCCTCAAGGGTTATCTCCAGAATTATTGTTTAAGCTCGAATTAGCTAAGCTTCAGCATCAGCAGCAAATAGAATCAGCTAAGATCGAAGAGAGAAAGGCCATCAGGGCATCTGAGCTTCAGCATCAGCAGCACATAGAGCTAGCAAAAATCCAAGCGGATTTAGAGTCGACTAGGTACTGTGCCGACATGGACGTAGAGAAGTCACGAGTAGAGACAACGGGACAGCGACTTGGGGCTGGTAACCGTGTTCATGAGCAGTCTCTCTCGCACTTATTGAAACTGGTTCCGGTGTATGATGAGAGTGGTGTAACATAATTTTTCACACGCTTTGAGAAGAAGTGCCAGGAACACCAGTGGCCAGAGAATAAATGGGCAGCACTTGTATCCTCTAGATTAATAGGCAAGGGTCTTAAAGCCTACGATGCGTTACCTTTGGAGTTATGTATTGTGTACGAGGATCTCAAGGAGGCTGTCCTGAGGGCTTACGAACTGAAACCAGAAACGTACCGTTTGAAGTTCCGGGGTGTAACTAAGAGAAGAGATAGCACCTTTTTGGAACATGCCCGGGACTTGTCCGATGCTATGGGGAACTGGCTCCGATCTGAGAAGGTCACAACATTTGATGAAATTAAGCAGTTAATGATGTTGGAGCAGTTCTTTAACACCTTACGAGCGGCCTATGCGGTTTATTTATATGTACCGCCCAGCGGGGTGTTTTTAGCCAAAATATGGCTGTTTACGTGATCATTTTCATGCCTAAATAAGACCCAGAACGTAAAACAAGTACCTATCCCTGAAAGGGCATAAACAGAGCTTTCGAATGACACCATAACGATCCTTTTATGATGGCTAGTTTTCTTGCAATAACCGTGCAACGCGAGTGCATAATTCGGTACTTTCATATATCAGTATGTAGCGAGTGAGAGAGGGAGGAGGGAGCTGAGATTCGTGTCAGTAGGTTCGCCACGGTGGTCTGGAGCAGTCATACGCTCGCTAGTCTCCTGCCACCACTTGTCTCTCTCTCTCAGCAACATTACGTGCTGAAATTGCCACTCGACCTATGTCGAGCGCCGCCACATAGTCCAGCTTTATTAAATACGACTTATGTGGTGAGCCTCTAATTAAGGGTTAAGAGCACAGGCGGTGATCTAACTTTGAACTTAAAAGGAGAAAAACCCAAGAACTCTAGTAGAAGCAGCAGAAATGGCTGATCTACGGCTGTCGTTGATTCGGGGTTGCGGGTCCTCACAGAAGTACGATGCAAGTGCTAGGGACCGTTATCCTCCCCCTCCCCGTAGCAACGACACATTTAAACAAAAGAGCAATGAAACTAAAACTGAATTCAAACCTAACACCACGCCGTATAAGAAAAGTCAGGGGCCTGTTACATCACAGTATAAGCCGAAACCGAAATTTATGTGTTTTAAGTGCCACAAGGAGGGTCATAAAGCAAATGAGTGCCCTAGTCGACCTCCTCCGGCATCCGTGTCTTTTGCTCACGGAATTGGAGTGTTCAAGAGGACATCGGAGCTTGTTAGAGGCAATTCTTCCGAGGTAAATACACTGCCAGTGCAGAAGGATCCGGAAGGCTTATTCCCTGTCCGTGATGCCTTTAGTGACCACAGGGGACTCGGTTGTGTGGAGTGGGGGGGTAGAAGACATGAGGTGAGAATTTTGCGTGACACTGGGGCATCGCAAACACTGTTGAGAAATTTCACTGGTAAACCTGTAAATACGGCGTGGGTGGTTGTGGTTCAGGGAATTAATGCAACAAGGTCATACCCGCTTGTAAGAATGAAGATGGAAGTTGATGGTGTGACTCGTGACCTGGATGTAGGAATTGTGGAGAAGTTACCTGTTGGGGGCGTCGACCTCCTTCTCGGCAACGACTTTGCGGGGCCTACTTCTGAGGCTCCACCCTTGGTCGTTGCCGAGAAGCCGGCCGACGTGAGTAGGGAGGAGCAGGAGTGGGTTGAGAAGTGTCGGGGGCAACCTATGGCATGTGTTGTCACCCGTTCCCTTGCATCCAGGGGGTCACATTCTGGTCAACAGTCTTTAGATCAGCGGAGGAAGGGTACCGAGAAGGGGTTGGAAGTTGATGCGGTTGAGAGTTCAGTATCAGCGGACATTCTCGGGGACTCATTATTAGGACCAATTTTCGAGTCTAGAGAAGACCCATTAACTGTTCCTGAGAAGGCAGTGGATGGGCTTAAAAAGACGATGAGACAGCAACGGTACGCAGAGAGAGAGCAACGGGAGGCCAAATTTAGTGTAGGAGGGGGGCATGAGTTGTTTCGCAAACACTTGGATAGGCTTGCTCCTTCGGACATTCGTAAGTTGCAATTGGATGACCCGGAGGTTCTTGAATGTGGTACCGGTGCTGTCGAGTTGGAGGAGGACAGTGATGCACAGTCGGGAGATTTTTTTTTCATAGATTGCATATTATACCGGCGATTCCAAGATCCGCAGAGGAATTGGGAGGGGGGGTCAGGAGAGGTAGACCAGCTGGTCGTGCCGAGAGTTTGCAGGGAAAGCCTACTTAGGTTGGCCCATGATGTACCACTGGCGGGACATCTGGGTGTCCGTAAGACGGTTGCAGCCTTGGGGAAATTATTTTGGTGGCCTGGTCTGAGAGCACAAGTTGTGTCATGGGTGGCAATGTGTGATGTGTGTCAGAAGGTTGGCAAACCGAATCAGAGCATTCCTAAGGCGCCGTGACACCCCATTCCTGTCAGTGGGCCTCCCTTTAGTAAGGTTATAGTGGATATGGTTGGCCCCCTTCCCCCTACAAGTGCCGGAAACAAGTTTCTCCTGACCATCATGGATGTAGCAACAAGGTACCCTGACGCTTACCCTATGAGAAATGGGTCAGCGAAGACGGTGGTCCGAAACTTGCTAGTGTATTTTTCCCGGTATGGTTACCCGCAGGAGATTCAGTCAGACCAAGGATCCAACTTCACTTCTAACCTCTTTGTTCAAACTATGCAGCAGCATGGGATTGTTACGGTTGTGTCATCTGCGTATCATCCGGAGAGCCAGGGTGTGTTAGAGCGATGGCACTCAACCTTAAAATCTATGCTTCGTTGTTATTGCTTTGAGAATGGGAAAGATTGGGATCTTGGCCTGCCATATGTTTTGTTTGCTGCACGGGAGGTACCTTGGGAAAGTTTGGGATTCAGCCCTAATGAGCTCGTCTTTGGACACCGTGTCAAAGGGCCTCTCCATATGGTTAAAGAAATATGGGAGGGTGCAGAAAAACCTTGTTCTATGCTCAAGTATGTCCTCGACAGTCGGGAACGGATGTTGCGCAGTCTGGAGTTGGCTGGCCGTAATTTGACTAGCTCTCAGGCCCTCATGAAGGACAGGTACGACCTCAAGGTTAAACTCAGGGAGTTTCACGTGGGACAGGAGGTGTTGATTCTACTGCCCCTTGTAGATCACCCCTTATCCGCGAAGTACACTGGTCCTTATAGGGTGGTTGAGAAGCTATCGGACCTGGATTACTTGGTAGCCACTCCAGACAGACGTAAGCGCAATCAGTTATGTCACATTAATCTTATGAAGGAGTATGTGAGGCACCCCCCTGAGCCTCTCACTGTGCCTGTGATGACGTTTAGCAGTCAAGGTGGAGAAGGAGAACGGGACAGTCAAGCTCAGGTGGAGGATCTGGGATCATCATGTCTCTGCGAACCAGTGGGCGGGGAACACGAACCAGACGGCTCAGGAAGCGTTGCAACACTTATAGACCAGTCAAAGTAGGGTTGGACTTAGAACAAATTGCAATAGAAGGTTTTTTGGCTTTAACTTGTTTATTAGGTCCCTCTGATGAACATATAAAAAGTCTCCAACTTTTGGACACCGGGAAAGTGGTTAATTTGCATAAATTCAAGATGGCCGCCGTCCAAAGCTTCAATTTACAGATAACTTTTTTCTGGTTGCTCCTAGACCTATTTACAAACAACGTTTTTTGGCTTTAACTTGTTTAGGTCTCTGATGAACATATAAAAAGTCTCCAACTTTTGGACACCTGGAAAGTGGTTAATTTACAGCCAAAAAACCTTACAGCCAAAAAACCTTCTATTGCAATTTGTTCTAGGTCAAGCCCTACCTTTACTGCACATTATTGTCTATTACAATCAGAGGCCACTTCTTGGTTGACACAGCCTTGAGTTCGACCACCTTGACCAGGTGGTCGCTAATGTTACAGGAATATAACCTGGACATACGCCATATTGCCGGTTGTGACAACGTGATTGCAGATTGTCTTTCGAGGGTAGATGATCCTGGGTAGATTGACACACGGGTAGCCTCCTGCTTTAGTTTGAATAGTATTTTGCGCTTGGTGCTTGTTGGCTCGCGGTTGTAGCCCAGCGTATTGGGTCGTAAAGCAGGAGTTGAGCGTTTGGTATAGAAGAAAAAACTAGGCTTGCCCCGATAGTGCAGCCGAAATAAACAAATTATAAACATAAAAATCAAATAAAAACTCTTTCTTTGATAGTTGAATTTTTTTAGTATGTTATGGCAGTAGTTCTGAGTTGCACTCCTCTCAGAATGCTGGGCTAGAGAAGCTCGCTCTTGAGGAGCATAACTACATATAATTTAACCTATGGTGTTGGGGAGGGTTATAATTTTGAAAAATGTTTTGTTGAAGAACTGTGCCAGATATTTTACTGCCGCTGGGTGATGGGAAGTGGAGATATAGCATGGGTTCTAACTATCAGATTTTTGTGAGCCTTGGGGCCTCTGAGAAAAATCTTGGGGGGGGTGTGACGTTAACCACTCCGTTAGAACCGCATGGCCTGTCCTACAGTGACTCGCTAGGATCGCCAGGGCAGTGGATGGGGCTACAGTTTGTGTATTAGAGTGTGCTTTATTTCATGTGAAAGCTTGTGTCATGGGCAGTCCAGAAAGGCTCTTTGTTTTCGCCCATGTCAAGGCTTTATATATTTAATTGTAAAGTATATGTTTTATCCTTAACTAGTAATGATAAGATCAGAGAGAGAGAGAGAGTAGAACAGAGTGAGAGGGGGCGCGTAGTGTTTTTGCCCCGCTCGATGACGTCACAGCTGACTGGCCTCATGGGGATTGGTTGAGGGAGTTCTTTACCATGCTTGGTGACGTAATGTTTTGCTAGCTACTTTGGTAGTGGCTAGAGGACTTGTAACCGCTTTTTTCCCACGCGGCTCGAGCTGGTGCGAGTATATATACAGTTCCTCGCCACTCTCTCCCTCATCCCCCCTCTAAATACTTATTGGCAGCAATTAGCAGAAAAACAAATTATAAAACTTGAGACCTTTCATGATAACTTCATCCAAATTTTCAACAGAATTTTATATCCCCCCCCCCGCCTCTTGTCAAACCTCCTTCACCCCAACAACAGAGAGGCACCCATTCCAATATTCACTTAAAATCAGGATTGGTAGAGGAGGTGGGTCATGCCGGCTCGTCCACAGTCCAGCCTCCCTACCACTCTTGACCTAGATTCCTAGCTTCACTTCCCATTAAAATGTATAATTTCACAGACAAAGTACAAGACAACAACCTTTTAACGTAACTTCTATAATAATAACAGTACAGCCTTCTTACAGGTTCTGCCACTGACAGACTTCCCCAGCAGTACCCCTTTTGACTCCATGCCACCCAAAATTACCTCCCCCTTTTATACCATTTTCGAATTACTACCACCCAAAAATCAGAGCTGGGCACCACAAACAAAAAGTCAAGTCAGCAAACACAAATCAGAAAACCCAGAACATAACTTCAGCAAACACAAATGTGCAAACCTTGTGAAATTTCTAGACCTCAAATGCAAATATGCAAACGCAAACCGTGTTTTATTAATTTTAAATTTAAACTACAGAATCAAGGGTAAATCAATAAAATAAATCTCTAATGTCAATAAATATATATATTTACTTAAATATAATGTTGCCCAACTTCCATGGACCTGAAGGATATACATTACATACAGGCTTTTAAAGCTTGGAAATTGCTGTAAATTGCTAAAACATTCCAGAACGTCACCCGCAGTGAAGGGGTTAATATATATAGCATAGGCCACTTAGTTTGTCCACATGGGCAGTAAAACGTTGGGGCAACTTGTTTATGGGGAGAGTGCTTCAGTAATAATCAGTATTCGCAATTCCGCACCATTCAGGAGGTACGCCGGATCACAGAGGTGCAAGGAGGCGATTTATTCGTTGTCCCCCCTTTGGGAATGGCAATAGGCTATATATGCCTAGATAGGTCTACTTTAGATAGATTAAGTAATTTAATAGAAAGTAGCCTAGGTCTATTAATTTTAATGCTCAGAATAAAGGCCTAGCTTCAGATCAAAATTTAATAAAATTTTATTGTAGGCTAAATTTAGTCTAGGCCTATATGATACTTTCAAAATTAACACTTTCTACTTGACACTAATAAAATGAGTGTGATTATAGGCCTAGGCCTATACATAGAAGTTAGAACATGCAATATTTAGCCTAGGCCTACATGTTTTGAGGCATTTTGATGGAATTAGTGACTGATTATAGCCTAGACCTAGGCCTAGGCGATATATTAAAGTTAGAACATGCAATATTTAGCCTACATGCTTTGAGACATTTTGATGGAATTAGTGATTATAGCCTAGACCTAGGCTATATACAGTATATAGAAGTTAGAACATGCAATATTTAGCCTACATGCTTTAAGGCATTTTGATGGAATTAATGATTGACTGATTATAGCCTAGCCCTAGGCTAGCCTATATATATAAAAGTTAGAAAATGCAATATTATTTAGCCTACATGCTTTGAGGCATTTTGATAGGATTAGGGTAGCCTAGGCCTAGCCTAATAAAATTACTTATATTAGTAATTAGCCTATAGGCCTAGGCTATATTTAGAAGTTAGAACATGCAATATTTAGCCTACATGCTTCGAGGCATTTTGATGGGATTAGTGATTATAGACCTAGGCCTAGGCTATATAGCCTAGCCTATGTAGAAGTTAGACTTAGCCTAGGCCTACGTGCTTTGAGGCATTTTGATGGGATTAGGGTAGCTTAATAACATTAGTTTAGGTTAAAAATTAACAGGCTATAATCAAATTAACGATGGCCTAACTTTATAATCTTAAATTAGGCTATATTATAAAGTTATAAAGCCCTTCTCCAGAGACATCTTCTTGGTATTTACAGGCCCATAGAAGGTTTCTAGGTGGGGCCAGGGGTGGCTTAGGTCCTCGATTTCTGCATGCTCTGCAGCATCACTGTCGGATGATGGTGGTGAACTGCTCCCCATGCTGTTGGCAGCTGCGGTAGGCATGATGGTAGACTCCATGTTCACTTCAATAGGCCGAAAATATAAACAAAGTTGAAGTGCTAGCAGGTTGGAACTCTTGGACTGCTGTGTGTTGTAGGTGTTAGCTCGACGCTTGCTACTAAGTAAGTAAACAAACGTGAAGAGCCGATGTATAGGCCTAGATTCCAGAACGCAGGTAGTTGGCTTGGTCACATGCCTTTTTTTGGCTGGAGCTGCAGGAGCGGCCCAGGGCTGGCTGGCGGCTGGAATTTTTATTTTGCGGACTCGAGGTTTGCAACATGGAGGTACTTTCCAGAGCTTCAAACCCGCAAATAGGCAGCCATTTTGGCGCCAACGCTAATTCGCCAACAAAATGACACTTCCGCCATGGCGGAATTGGCTATTTGCGGAAGTATTGGCTAAAGTGCCCAGCTCTGCCAAAAATACAACCCCAAAACATGCAAGCACTTTCGATCTTATACCATCCAAAATTAACTTGCTCCCCATCCCTTGCCCCCTTCTTGGCAAGCCATCCTGAATCTCATTAAAGTAACTTCTCCAACTAAATCAACTCAACCCCAGCTCAATTATTCAACTCACGCACGTTGGGTCAAGCCCCGACACCCTATTTCTCCCACTATTATCACTGTCTCCCCTACTTAACCAATAAAAACTTCCCTTCTTTCACCCTCACCCACCTTTTCTATATTCATTCATTCATTCATTCTCTTTCCCTCAGATCTGGTTTCTAGAATGCACCCATCTGTTTCCCTTGCTACCTGTACCCCGCTCGCACCTGAGAATCTTTTCCTCTGCCTATCTCTCTCATTTTCCATATCTTTCACCACCTTTTATTAATATTATACCCCCTCTGGTTAACTCTGCAAAATCAGCTTAATGCTGGCCAGTTGTATTGTGCGTTAAGGTCTGATATAACCCATGTATGTTAGTTGTTAAGATAAGTTGATCACGAAGCATTGGTTGGCATTCATATTGTTTAGTACTGCTTCCTTTAATTATTAGTGTTCTGCTGGATTAGATAATGCTAGACTAGGAGTCTGATATTATAAGGTATTGTTTCCTATGAGTGCTGGCTTTAGTTAAAAGCTGCACGACATACCTGAGAACTGGAGTTGATTGAGTAAATTCTAGTCTGTGTGCCATTGAGAATAGAGCATGCACGAATGAGGGCTTTTTGCCTATACCATTCTGCACTGTTCTAGTCTCGATTGTTTGTCTTTGAGGTACGCCAGGAGAACGCTTAATACTTCGGTATTAAGGTTTCTCAAGAGAGCTACCCTTCATTATAACGTAATATTTGACGCACAGACTTGAGATTTGCACTAGGCTATGCGGCATGCCATGCACACCAGTATCTCGTATCATTGACTCTAGCTAGACTTTATCAATCATAGTAGACATTAAGTATATTAAACCAATTACTCTTTTTATGCATACCCGTTTATGATTACACAAGCATTTCGCAGCCTAGTTTGATGTATTGAGACACAACCGACTTAGGCTCTTTTTGTTGATAGGAATACTGCATTGTCGTGGCGATTATTATTATTGTTGTGTTTAGGATATTCTTGGCTCCGACGGCATTATATATTCTGCCTTTTTGTGCATAGCCTGCACGAGCATTGTTCCGCTGCCTGCCTTTTTGGGTTCCATTTCCGATACGAGCATCTTTATAGCATCTAACATTTAAAGAAGATTCCTTGTTAGTGTTGAAGGACTTTAGTGCACTTTCTTTCATGCAGGAGTGCCTGACATTTATTAATTAAAGTAACGTAAGCTGTAACTTCTCTTACCACCTTACTTTGCATACCATAGCCAAGCACCTTCGGTTATAGGTAGTAATAGGCTGTTTTCACATAACATTAAGCTTAGAGTAGACGCACATTTATTGAGAGTTTGATAGCCTATTATTGCATATAGAACTCTGTAGAGTATTTGTGTTCTTTGTTCACTGGGAATATACATCAGAGGTTGGAGCTAGCGCTTTCCGTTGTAACATTTATGCCATTACTAGTCCAATGAATAAGAGCCCTGATATATTTGAACCCCAGTCGTAACACAAGTCATTAGAAACAGGTTTAGTTCCAGAAGCTTGGAAGCTTGCAAATGTAGTTCCGATCTTCAGAAAAGGTGATAAATCGATAGCATCTAATTACCGTCCCATTAGTCTCACATCAATCATAGGAAAGTTGCTAGAGTCTATTATTGCTAGGAAAATTAGAAGCCACTTAGAACAATTTAACTTAATAAATTCTTCTCAGCATGGATTCACTCAGGGACGTTCTTGCCTTACTAATTTGCTTAAATTTTTCTCAGAGGCATATGAAGCAGTAGATAGTGTCAAGTCATATGATATTATCAATTTAGATTTCAGTAAAGCTTTCGACAGAGTCCCTCATGATAGATTGATGAGAAAGGTTGTGGCACATGGAATAGGAGGATCGTTGTTGTGATGGATTAGGTCATGGCTAATTGGTAGGAAACAGAGAGTCAGCATAAATGGTACCAAGTCAAAGTGGGGAGCAGTCAAAAGTGGTGTCCCCCAGGGATCGGTATTAGGTCCCCTGTTGTTTCTTATATACATAAATGACCTAGATTTAGGTATAACTAGTAGGATAAGTAAATTCGCAGACGATACTAAAATGGGGAGATCAATTGATTCAGATAGCGATATAGAGTGCCTCCAAAGGGATCTAGATACCTTACATGAATGATCAGTAAATTGGCAGATGAAGTTTAACATTGACAAATGCAAGGTATAAAAGATAGGGAAGATGCTACAAATGTTAAATATAAACTAGCTAATTTAGAATTAGAAAATTCAGACTTCGAGAAAGGTCTAGGTGTGTTTGTTAGCAATGATTTGAAGCCTAGAAAACAGTGTATAAGCGTTCGTAATAAGGCAAACAGGATTCTCGGGTTCATCTCCAGGAGTATGAGTAACAGAACTGCTGATGTTATCTTAAAACTTTACTTGTCATTAGTGAGACCCCATATGGATTATGCTGTCCAATTTTGGTGTCCTTATTACAGAATGGACATAGATTCATTGGAGAGAGTACAGCGTAGAATGACATAAATGATCCATAATATTAGAAATCTTCCGTATGAAGAAAGGTTGAAGAAATTAGGTTTACATTCGTTAGAGAGACGCAGAGGTAGAGGGGATATGATAGAGGTGTTCAAGTGGGTTAGTGGGATTAACAAAGGGGACATGACAAATGTACTAAAGCTCAGTGATAGAGAAAGAACTCGTACCAATGGTTTCAAATTAGATAAATTTCGTTTCAGAAAAGATATAGGCAAATATTGGTTTGGTAACAGAGTTGTAGATGGGTGGAATGGACTACCAAGTGCTATAGTGGGATCTAAAACGGTAGGGAGCTTTAAGATAAAATTGGATAAGCATATGGACGAGAAGGGTTGGGTGTGAAGGGGGATCAGCCGGGTTGGGCCAATCAGCGCTCTGCAGACCCCCATAATCCTGCGTTAATCTCTAACCGTTTTGGTAAGATGATCCTCAGGGTATTAGAGTGTTGAGCCTATAATTAGGCTTTGTAATTGAATAGGGGTTGTGTGGGACAGGGATCTGCCTTGCTTAGGCCAATCGGCTTTCTGAAGACTCCCATTTTCTTATGTTCTTATGTTCTTATATATATATATATATATATATATATATATATATATATATATATATATATATATATATATATATATATATATACATATATATTTATTACAGTACCGGTAATGTGTGTTTTATATTTCAAATATATTAAGACGGCTTTGTACTGCTTAGGAAGGGTCATGTTAGCTAAGGTTCATTGAGATGGTTTGTAGCACTTTAACTGATAGACGTCCTTCCTAATTTGAATAAGATCGCATAATAGTTAGTAAAATAAAATAATGCGACCGAACTATTTCATTCGGTACCGTATATTAAATAATTTAAGATATGATAGGGGTTTACGGTCTATTCGCCCACAAGTCTTTTCGCCCACGTATCTTTTCGCCCACACTAGGAATTTGTTAGCCTAAACAATGAAGTTCGTTCGCCCACACCTTGAAGTCTTTTCGCCCACACTTTGAAGTTGTTTAGCCTCCCACACTCTAAAGTGGCTTCTTAACCCTTTGAGTACCAGCGACGTGTGTTATATGTTAGGCTAGCTATATTTAAACGATATTATACAGCCTAGGAAGGATCTGTGGTAGTTAAAAGGGTTGGTTGAAATCATTTGAAGTCTTAATATTGCTGGAGGTCCTTCCTAAGCTGAATAAAATCGTCTTATAGTTGCCAGAATATGATGAGTTGAGGATGAGTCAAGGATGCAAATTTTGTGTATTTTGTTGACGACAAAATGTTGTCCATTCAAAATAAAATAATGCTATGAATAATTTGTGTTATCTCATTTCCGGACTTAACTTAGTTTAAATATCTTCAGATTAATTGGCTAAGTTTTCATCATATTCATATTACTAACTCTGTGTAATGTTGAGGATAAGCATTTTGTTTTAATCCACATTGTCTGACCCATTCAGTATATATAAGACTTCCATATGAGAGAGAGAGAGAGAGAGAGAGAGAGAGAGAGAGAGAGAGAGAGAGAGAGAGAGAGAGAGAGAGAGAGAGAGAGAGAGAAGTAGGATTAGAGTAGGAGGAGAAGGTATAATAATTATATAGGATTAACTCGGTCACCTTTCCCCGACCACTTTTCTGGGCAACTATATTCTGGAATATCTAATGTTAATTTTGGAAGCTTCTAAATATATGTTATTATTAGAATGTAGATCATGGTCATTTTATCATTCAAACTCAGTATAGTTGTCAATTATATACATAATAGCGCCTCATAGTGCTGCCACAAACATA
The DNA here is from genome assembly GCA_032716605.1 of Paralithodes platypus. Taxonomy (NCBI): domain Eukaryota; kingdom Metazoa; phylum Arthropoda; class Malacostraca; order Decapoda; family Lithodidae; genus Paralithodes; species Paralithodes platypus. The sequence continues at coordinate 21,859,285 of CM064574.1, forward strand.
ACAGTCGATCGAAAATATCCGGAAATAGCCTGTACCTGTGCACTGATTCCTGTATACATTTTATGTCAACTACTATAACCTCAAAAGTCCTACATAATTATTATCAATCGTAATTTATTGAAATACTAACAAGAACATTGCGTATTCTCTTTTTTGGATGTGAATGCTCAGTAATGTTTCAATTAATGCATTTGAGTTATCACGGTTAGTTATCTGGTTAAAGACGGACCATGATAATTTGAAAATGTACATGGATGTAAAGATTAATGAGTATTTAATTGCAAATAGAGCATAACAAATATTTTCATTATTGCATTTATATAAATTACTTTTTCATAATTATATTGCAAGACATTTGAGAATATAATAGTTTATCAAATTTAAACAGGAATTGGTGTACTATTCAGTAAATATAAAGTGTTCTTCAAAGCATTATCAGTTTCTACCTCCTTCCTTACGGATAGTAGGTGGCACCCCTTAATACACTCCTTGGGTGACACCTGCCTTTCAACACAACCCACCCCTAATCTGTTCAACTTGCTAAGCCAAGAGTGAACCAATTTCTCCACTCTTTCTTCCACTGAACAATAAACTCTGGAACTCTCCCTCTCAATCTGTTTCCTTCTTCCTTTGATTTTAGCTGCTTCAAGCTACACGTGTTCAAACATGTTTACTCTAACGTACCTTGAATTTGGCTCTCTATTCTCTATCAATGTTGTGAGGACACAGGCGGTTTTGTCTCTGTGTATGTCTCTGTCGTACACAGAAAAATATATGGTCTGTGTGGTTCATTTCATTAAAAACATAAGGTAAACAAATATCCTCTTGTTTGTACTTTGATTGGCATACATTTACTTATTTACGATTCTCAGTATTATTTAATTGTCACTTGTAGCATGTAGGCCAAAAATAAACTCTTTGAATTCGGAAGTCAAGATGTACTTTACAGAAGGTGATAGTTGGCGTAGTTATATTCCTCTAGCCTATCAGACGTATTTTCTACTCTGGAAAAAATCGTCTGAATTTAGCAAGAATATAACACAAATATCGTCATTAAATTAATATTCTAGATAAGGTTGCAATGATATAATGTAGCTTACTGTATAAAAGTTATTTTTGTTCTTCAGTGTATTATTCTCAAAACTACTATCTATCTATCTATTGCCTGACGCCGTGATCCCCGAAGGGGTGGGCACGATCGAACTGCCCCCATGCACCTCTGTCCCCAGTCAGTCGACGCCCCTCCTCCCAACCAGCACCGCCTTCATTCATATACTTCCTCACTCCATCCTTCCACCTCTCCCTCGGTGCACCTCTCCCTCTTTGTCCTTCCACCTCGCTCTCGTACTCCCTCTTAGTCAATCTCTTGCTTTCCATACGTTCCATATGGCCGAACCATCTCAAGTTGTTCCTTTTCACACTTTCCAGCAAATCTACCTCCACACCACACCTTCTTACTTCCTCAAAACTATTACATGTAGCTATTAAATATCAGCATTATCTGCCTGTTTTACTTCTGCTTAGCATTGTTGTGTGTGTGTGTATTTGTCTGTGTGTGTGTGTGTGTGTGTGTGTGTGTGTGTGTGTGTGTGTGGGTGTGTCTTCATTCCTCCTAACTCATTGTGAGGTGTGAAGAACATCTACTGATGTCTGAGTCATACAAACTCTTTACCTCACTTTAGGGCCGAGTCACGCGAATACTTTTACTGTAACTTTTATTAGGCATCTTTATTTCTGACAACATTTTGGGACTCTCATCATCGATATTGGCATGAATAATAACGTAAGATTGATATAGTTTGCTGGATTCTTGTGATAATATATAATGGTACCTACTAGACCAGAGTTAATGAAAACAGGTGCTGGGAAAACTGACCGCGTTAAGCCTCCTTAATTAATTTTACTACGTACTCCACCCCTAACGATCTCTGCTGTCCAAACGTTTATAATTTCGTTCTTCATAATATCTATAGCAATTTGCATATCTCTCTCTCTCTCTCTCTCTCCCTCTCTCTCTCTCTCTCTCTCTCTCTCTCTCTCTCTCTCTCTCTCTCTCTCTCTCTCTCTCTCTCTCTCTCTCTCTCTCTCTCTCTCTCTCTCTCTCTCTCTCTCTCTCTCTTTCAATGAGAAAGCAACCTATCCAATGAATGGCAGTCAGCTTAAGAGTGTACAGTAGACATATACACTGATGTGGGCGTAATACAATCGAGTAACCTAAAACCTAGTCAATAATGTTCAGAAGTTGTTAAGAAGGTAAATCAAATAATTAGCTTTATAGGCAGGTTATTCGAGCATAAATCCAAATATGTAATCGTCATACATTACAATTCCCTTGTCAGTCCTCTTACGGAATATTGTGTTCAATCCTGGTGCCACTACTACCAAAAGGACATTGATAAACTTGAACTAGTTCAACGTAGTTATCAAAATTATACCTAATATACCTAATGAATTAGAAAACTCAGACTGTGAGAAAGATCTAGGTGTGTTTGTTAGCAATGATTTGAGACCTAGAAATCAGTGTATAAGCGTTCGTAACAAGGCAAACAGGATTCTCGGGTTCATCTCTTGGAGTGTGAGTAACAGAACTTCTGATGTTATCTTAAAACTTTACTTGTCATTAGTGAGACCCCATATGGATTATGCTGTTCAATTTTGGTGTCCTTGTTACAGAATGGACATAGATTCCTTGGAGAGAGTACAATGTAGAATGACAAAAATTATCCATAATATTAGAAATCTTCCATATGAAGAAAGGTTGAAGAAATTAGGCTTACATTCGTTAGAGAGACGCAGAGTTAGAGGGGATATGATAGAGGTGTTCAAGTGGGTTAGTGGGATTAATAAAGGGGACATGACAGATTTACTAAAGCTCAGTGATAGCGAAAAAAACTCGAACAAATGGTTTCAAATTTGATAAATTTAGTTTCAGAAAAAATATAGGCAAATATTGGTTTGGTAACAGAGTTGTAGACAGGCTACCAAGTGCTATAATGGGTTCAAGAACGATAGAGAGCTTTAAGATTTTTTTTTTTAGGTATATGGACGAGAAGGGTTGGGTGTGAGGGGGATCTGCCGGGTGTGGGCCAATCGGCGCTCTGTAGACCCCCATTGTTTGACCTCTGACCGTTTTGGTGAGGTCGGTCCTCATGGTATTAGTGAGCTGGGCCTATAATTAGGCGTTGTAATTGGGGTTGGGTGTGACAGGGATCTGCTTTGTGTGGGCCAATCGGCTTTCTGTAGACTCTCATTTTCTTATGTTCTTAAGAACATAAGAACATAAGATAATGGGAGTCTGCAGAAAGCCGATTGGCCTAAGCAAGGCAGATCCCAGTCCCACACAACCCCAATTCAATTACAAAGCCCAATTATAGGCTCAACACTCTAATACCCTGAGGATCATCTTACCAAAACGGTTAGAGATTAACGCAGGATTATGGGGGTCTGCAGAGCGCTGATTGGCCCAACCCGGTTCTTATGTTCTTATGTTCTAATCTAAGAAACAAACCATACGAGGAGCGTTTTAGAGAATTAAGTTTATTTCCTCTATCCCAGCGCATATTAAGAGGTGACCTACTACAAGTCTTCAAAATCATCAAAGGCAACATGAATTGTAATAAGACCAATCAAACTACACGCAGGGAAATGGTTGCAAAATCATTGGTAAATCTTTTAACTCGCATGAGCCTAAGAATTTCTTCTTCAATCGAGTTGTGAACTTTAGGAATGGGCTTCCTCGAGATGTTATAGACCGCAGCACTGTTGATTCCTTTAAACATCGCCTAGACAAGCACCTCGCCTTAAGCTCGTGACTGATTGCATTTGTAAATTAATTACATTTTTCGCAGATACATGGAGGATCACTTGTAGCTGTGTTATGTTAATTAACCCAAATTGTTTATTACTAACGTCTAACCCTGCCAAGTACATTGGTCTTAGGGCAGTGCTTCCCTTTCCAACTGTCCCTTACCCTCTCTGAACCACTGTTGGACACTTTGAACATCAGTGATTTAGAGGGCAAGCAACCTCGAGGGGTCGCTAGACCTATTGTTGCTTGATTTCCTTTGTACTCCTGTTGTACTCTCTATCTCTCTCTACCGCAAGAGACAGACAAAGGAAATATGGTCAAAGGTCTAGTATTCCGACAAGACGATCATAGGATTAGAGTATATAATTAATACGTGATTGTTAAATGTACTACCTCGCTCAGTTCTCCCAGACTCCCATCACACACAGTAGGAAATATAGAGGAAAATTTATCAGAAATTAGTTGAAGTTGACCGATTAATTTGAAAATATATCAACTAAATTAAGTTAAGTTAACCCCTTTTTCAAAATTAACTACAGTAGTTAAGTTCAAAGTTAAAAACCTTAAATGGTTAATCGGTAAAAGTTAAGTTAATTAACTTAACTAACCCAACTCTGGGACTCACTTATAATAAATATATACCGTACATATATACAGTATATATATATATATATATATATATATATATATATATATATATATATATATATATAGAGAGAGAGAGAGAGAGAGAGAGTAGGAGTGTGTGTGTGTGTGTGTGCGTGTGTTTGAAAGAGAAAAGGCTAGACAAAAGTAATAAACAGCTGCTGCTAATCTATCACGTAGGTGTAAAGTCAAAGTAATAATAAATATATTGTATATAATACAGTGTTGTTGTTGTTGTGGCTGTTCCCCAGGCTGTCTGGCCGAACAGCCCCAAGGTCCCGAGCAAGGCCAAGGCCATAAACGAGCGCCCCCACAAAACCCTCCCTGCTTATCACTAATAGAGCCCGGATGACCGAAGCCACTCAAAGGCAGGTAGCTGAAGAGGGTGCGGAAACACTTAGGAAACCAAAGCCCCACCCAAGGCCCTGTACCCCTCAGCAATTATGAAGGGAAAGTTGAGGGGCAAAGGAAAAATGTGACGCTTTGGCTCCCAATCTGCCAATCTCTAGGTTGGCAGTAGGGAGGTCAATCAACGGAAAAGACGCCGTCACTTGAGATCTAGAAAATATATAAGTAAAAGGAACAGTCAGAGTAAGCTATGGGTATGGCAGATATCGCTCAGCTCTCACTCTGATAGACCAAGCCGGCCATCACCACTGATAGACCTGATATACAGTGTATATATATATAAAATTATATATATATATATATATATATATATATATATATATATATATATATATATATATATATATATATATATATACCTGTATATATATATATATATATATATATATATATATATATATATATATATATATATATATATATATATATATATATATATATATATATATATATACAGTTTGTATATATATATATATATATATATATATATATATATATATATATATATATATATATATATACTGTATAGCCTCAGCCTGAAATTCGCAAGAGGTCGATTTCAACGCAGCTTGTGGTAGTAATCCAAGAAACTGGTTCACTTGTATTATTAACTCTTTCGAGATTCAATACGCAATTCATTTGTTTTATGGTTAATATATTATACGATTTTATGCAGATTCGGAAGGGCATGTGGAAGTGCGAGGGTTTATTGAGATAGTCTGTGCCCTTATAATTCCCACAGAAGCTGTGTACAAATCGTCTAAAGATAGCAAGAATCTTGGCCAGAATAAACTGTCATAATTAGGCCTTGTAATTTGGGTTGGGTGTGAGAGGGATCTGCCTTGTGTGGGCCAATTGACTTTCTAAAGACTCTCATGTTCATGTGTTTATATATATATATATATATATATATATATATATATATATATATATATATATATATATATATATATATATATATACAGTATATATAATTTATACAGGTATATATACAGTATATATATATAAATTAAAGCAATACAAATAATATATATTTATGTATTTCTTATTGTTGGTAGCATTTATATACTCGTTTAACATCAGTATCGGTATTGATATGATTCCCATAAGGATGGGTGTGAATGAGAGCTGCCTCGTGTGGGCTGCATGGCCTTATGCAGCTTCCCTCTATCTTACGTTCTTAACATTAAATTGATACAGTTTGCCGGATACATAGGTACACTGAATTCTGACACTACCTATAAATAGCTGGATGGATGAGAAAATAACTCCGGTCAAAAAAATTACCATTGGAAGGTTCCTTTCTTTTCCTAACGACTCCACTCCTAGTCCCTAATATTCTAATATTCCTATTTTGTCTGCACGAATGGTCAGTAAATTGGCAGATGAATTTTAACATTGACAAATGCAAGGCATTAAAGATAGGGAAGACGAATAATATATAAATTAGCTAATATGAAATTAGAAAACTTAAACCGTGAGAAAGATCTAGGTGTGTTTGCTAGCAATGAATTGAAACCTAGAAAACAGTGCATTGGGCTAGCGTTCGTAACAAGGCAAACAGAATTTTCGGGTTCATCTCTAGGAGTGTGAGTAACAGAACTTCTGATATTATCTTAAAACTTTACTTGTCATTAGTGAGACCCCATATGGATTATGCTGTTCAATTTTGGTGCCCTTATTACAGAATGGACATAGATTCCTTGGAGAGAGTACAGCGTAGAATGACAAAAATGATCCATAATATTATACATTTTCCATATGAAGAAAGGTTGACGAAATTAGGCTTACATGTAGATGGGTGGAATAGACTACCAAGTGATAGGGTGGGATCAAGAACGATAGGGAGCTTTAAGATAAAATTAGATAGGCATTTGGACGAGATGGGTTGGGTGTGAGGGGGATCTACCAGGTGTGGGCCAATTGGCGCTCAGCAGAACCCCGTAATCTTGTGTTAATCTCTGACCGTTTTGGTGGGGTCAGTACTCAAGGTATTAGTGAGATGGGTCTATAATTGGGCCTTGTAATTAGGGTTGGGTGTGACAGGGATCTGCCTTGTATGGGCCGATCGGCTTTTTGCAGACTCCCATTTTCTTATGTTCTTATGTTCTTACATTCGTTAGAGAGACGCAGAGTTAGAGGAGATATGATAGAAGTGTTCAAGTGTGTTAGTGAGATTAAAATAGGGGACATGAAAGATGTACTGAAGCTCAGTGATAACGAAATAACAAACAAATTGTTTCAAATTAGATAAATTCCGTTTCAGAAAAGATGTAGGCAAATATTGATTTGGTAACAGAGTTGTAGATATTCAAACATCTATATTTTGCAAAATATGCCCTCATTCCAGACAAATATATATATACAAATTTGAAACTCTGGGACTAAATTTAACGACAACTTTCTGTTGTTGCATGCTTTCCTTTGTGGAAACAATGTAAACACTCTACGGAAATGAGACTGTCGATTTCAACATCGGAAAACAAATTTAATGTTGAAAAACCTAACTGAACCCAATTGTACAGTAAGCCAACTTGAATTAAAACTTCGAAACACGTGAATAAAAAACACTGTGATCCAAAAATAAACTCGTAGCAATCGTGAGGGAAAAACTCAACTTGTCAGAATTCAATTGTAAAAAAAAAAAAAAATCCACACATATTAGCGAAACGAATTCTACTGATGTATGCAGTCCTTAGCTGTGCTGAAAGGCAAATAACGAGACACTAAAATAGGCAAAACAAAAAATGTAAGAAAGAAAATCACTTAAGCTCCCAAAAATTTTCAGAAAATACTGAACGAAATAGAAAATCATTTGCTTGATTCCAAATAGAATACTTCATCACTGTCAAACAAGTAAGAACTTCCAAAATTCAAAAAATTAAAAACTCGAAACAAAATTCGCAGATCAAACTAAAATAAATAGAGTCCACAAAATTGGACTTATATTAAAACAGAAAGATGTTATAACATAACTGTAAACAAAGTAGAATTGAGTAGAAAACTTAATCAATCTCGCACAAATGACCGCAAATGATAATCTCCCATTGTGTAAAATAGAAATATTAAAATTTCCAGCGTGTGAAATTAATACTGAAATAATTAAGATGGAAATCGAAACTCGTTAGAAATTCAAACTGAGGTTAAGAACAAATGTGTACGTACATAAGAATGTTGAAACGAAGCAATTAGAAAATATAATATACAAAATTACTCAATTACCTTGGCTGCCGCAAGCGAGACGAATTTTACATTGCCACGAGCCGCCCGAACACTCGTAGAAAGTAGTAATAAAAATAACTTTTAGTAAATGAACACTAGAATCACTTTAAACACACAGATGCTCCCAAAACGAAATTAAACTCAACCACATAATTTAAATTGTGGGGGAAAAAAACATAGAACACAATTATGTTCACTGAGAATGAAATTCAACAAATGAAAATGTACATTGAAAGTCTTGAACACTCATGAATACAAATTTAAGGATAAGATCTGGAAAAATGGAAAACTGCAAATACTACATCCTCAACGCTTGGAGATGAGCACTGAAGTGTACTGACGAAATGACTCATCCCGACATGACGCTGAGATAACCTCACCATACTCGTTTTAAATATCGTATGCTATAAAGTGATGGGAGTCAGAGATGACCAACCCGGTTCATATCTTGCATGACATGAAATGACATGAAGAAAATTTGGAGCATTGACTGAATGACATGATGATGTGTCCGCCATTGTACTGACGATATGACAGTGTTTAGAAAACACACATTGACTAGTTGGGCCCATTTTATGAGATATATTCAGAAATTGAATTCCCCTCTCTAGACATGCAATACGAAACTCAAAGAAATTATTATTATAATGAATAGAACAAATTTGAGCTACACGAACCAAAATAGTTTGATTATGACCGAGACTTTTCAATGTGTACTTTGTGGTGTCAAGGGTACCAATAGACTGGAAGAGTGAATGTATTGTGCCGTTGTACAAGGGGAAGGGAGATCGGCAAGAGTGTTCAAGTTATAGAGGTATTAGTTTATTATCAGTGGTTGGAAAGCTGTATGTCAGGGTGTTGATAGAGTGGATAGTAAAGTTTACGGAATTGGCAATAGGAGAAGAACACTGCGGTTTTAGGAGGGGAAGAGGGTGCGTGGATCAGATGTTTGCAGTAAGACAGTTATGCGAGAAGTATTTGGAGAAGCATAAGGAGATATTTTGGGCTTTTATGGATTTGGAAAAAGTGTATGATCGTGTGGATCGTGAAGCAATGTGGAATGTGTTAAGGATTTATGAAATTGGAGTAAATTTGTTGGAAGCAGTTAAGAGTTTTTATGAAGGGAGCAGAGCATGACAGTTGTGTTAGAGTAGGAAATGGTGAGTTGAGTGAATGGTTTGAGGTAAAGGTAGGTTTGCGACAGGGTTGTGTATTGTCACCTTGGCTGTTTAGTATGTTTATGGATGGCGTGGTGAGGGAGGTGAAAATGAGAACTATGGGAAGAGGATTGGGTTTAGTAGGAAAGAATGGTAGAGATTGGGAGTTGAATCAGTTGCTGTTCGCTGATGACACAGCGTTGGGGGCGGATTCTGAGGAGAAATTGCAGCGGGTAGTCAAAGAGTTTGGAGTGATTAGTGGGAGAAGGAAACTGAAGGTGAACATCAATAAAAGTAAAGTAATGGTGTGTAATAGGGGTGATCGTAGGGTGAATCTAGATGTGAGGCTGGATGGGGAAATATTTGAACGAGTACCTGTAGACTGTTTTAAATATCTAGGAGGAACGATAAGCAGGAGTGGAAGAATAGAAATGGAGGTAAAACAGAGTGTGTGAAGGAAGGAAGGTTTTCGGAGCAATGGGAAGTATGTGGAAGACGAGAAATCTCGGAATGAAAGTAAAAAGTGCAATATATCAAGGAATTGTTGTGCCAACAGTGATGTATGGGGCTGAAACATGGGCTCTGAAGAAAAAGGAGAGAAGAAAGCTGGATGTGATGGAGATGAGCTACTTGAGGAGTATGTGTGGAGTTACTCGTAGAGACGGATTGAGAAATGAAGAGATACGTATGAGAGAGGGGCAGCAGGAAAATTTGTCAGCCAGAGTGGACAGCAGGGTGCTGAGCTGGTATGGTCATGTTGAACGAATGGGAGATGAAAGGCTTACAAAGAGGATATGTGAGTCAGATACAAGGGCAGGTAGAAGGGCAGGAAGACCCCCATTGAGATGGAGAGACTGTGTAAGACAAGCTTTTGATGATAGAGGAATGACTATAGATCAGGCAAAGGAAGTGGTAATAAACAGGAATGAATGAAGAATGCTTGTGTATAGTTGAGTGAATACGTGGTCATTTGGGGGAAGGGGTCGGGCGCAAGTTGGACTAGATAATAGTCCATCAGGCGCCTGGCCTGGAGAGACGATTAATATGAAGGGTGCGCCTGGAAATGTGGTGGGCGGGCTTGTGGCTTCGGCTTCGCTGCATGTCTGCCTGCCGAGATCGAAACCTCTCCGGGTGGTCGGGGACCGGGGGAGTGCTGGAGCGACCTTGGTGACCCTGGTCTGTGGGTCTTCTCCTGGGTGACCTAGATGTGTGTGAATTTGTGTTTTGTCTGTGTTTGTTCGTTGTTTTATGTTGTGTTTTGTGTTTTCCCTGTTCTTGCTCTGTCTTGAGGTGGCCACCCCCAAGAAAAAATAAAACTAATAAAATAGAATTAAATAGAAAAAAAAAAAAAAGGAAAGTGGGGATTTGGCCTGAGCATATAGATAGATAGATAGATAGTATTATACTGAAATACACACCCATTATACACAATTAAGGGAGTAGTGATGATAGACAAATTTCTATACCGAGAATGAGTGGAGGTGTATGTTGTGTCGAGGGCAGAGGTCACCAACACTGTTGATCAGCATACGCTTACTCAAGTGCTGACGCATGCAGTCCGCTCCTTCCAAAGTCATCTCGCAGCCGCCATCTCGTCCCACTCGTCACTCGTCGCCGAAAGTTGAACTCGTAGAATTACGAAAAACAACTCGGTGTGTCGCTGGTGTTTTAACTTAACGGTTGTGTTGCTGGATAAAGATATATTGAACAGGAACTCAGGAAACAGGAACTAGGGTAAACTGGTAGTGTAGATAGCGTAGAAAATGGTAGATTCTTCGAAGGACGTTCGGTTTCTCTCCCCATCAACACAATATTATTGAGGACCGCTGCTGTCCACCATGTAACAATGGCGTTTTAATAGAAGGATTCAAACGGTATCGTAACCTTCAAACTCAAGAGTCTCATTCTTCCTATGTTTCTGCCCAGAATCAAATCTTCGATTCGCCAATCATTCTTTCATCAATAATAAATGCACTGAACTATCCAACTCTAGCTTTTCCCTGGTAACTAGCAAAAAAACACTCTTTTTTCTTCTTCGTCTTTCCCTCCTCTTTTCCACTCTCACGACACTACTGTCACTTCTTCTGACAAAGCTGAACTCTTCACTCAAGCATTTGCTAAAAAATCCACTTTGGATGATGCTGGTGCTATTCCTCCCTTTCCACCCCCTCTCTCCTACTTATGCCTAACATCATAATCTCTTCTAAAGATGAACTTTCTACCCTCTCTGGGCTTAATACTTAGAAGATGTACAGACCAGATGGTGTTCCTCCTGTTGTAATAAAACAAATTTGCTTCTGTGTTGTCTCCCTGCCTAGGCAAACTCTTCCGTCTCTGTTACTTGCTGGAAGTTTGCTCTCATTCAACTTGTCCCAAAGAAGGGTGACTGGTCTCAACCCTCCAACTATCGTCCATTTGCTCTCATTTTTTGCATCTCTAAAGTTTTTTAAACTATTCTAAGTTCAAAGTTTCTTAAGCATTTATTTTACATAATTTACTCTCAGATCGCCAGTATGGGTTCCTAAAGGGCAACTCTACTGGTGATCTTCTTGCTTAATTTACTAACTCTTGATTTTCCTCCTTTCGGAACTTCGGTGAGACCATTTCTATTGCACTAGACATAACGAAAGCCTTCGATAGAGTCTGGTATTAATCTCTAATATCCAAACTACCCACCTTCGGTTTTTATCCCTCCATCTGTGCCTTTATCTTAAATTTCCTTTCTGGCCGTTCCATAGCTGCGGTTGTGGACGATCATCGTTCACTACCTCAACCTGTCAACTTCGGTGTTCCTCAGGGTTCTTGACTGTATCCAATTCTCTTTCTTATATTCATTAACGATCTTCTCAACTGCACCTCCAGCCCCATTCACTCATATGCTGATGACTCTACATTACACTATTCAACTAGCTTTCCACAACATCCCTCTCAGCAAATACTTCAAAACTCACGTGAGGAGGCCATAGCGCACCTATCTTCTGATCTTTCTACTCTCTCTGATTGAGGAAGAGAAAACCTTGTTACATTCAATGCCTCCAAAACTAAATTTCTCTATTTGTCTACTCGACACAAACTTCAACAAGACTATCCCTTTAGGTCATTGCACACTGACACAACAGCCCCTTCAAGACTGGCACGAACACCCACGACACATACAAATCCTGTGTCTTGCCGAATTTACTAGATATCACGGCGAAAATGGCTGGCATCATTAGAGTCGTATCTCTACCGTATCTCTACTGTATCACTTCCGCACCACTTGATAAGACTCTAGCAATGCCGATACGGTGGAGAAATGAATGCTACGAAGATAGGAAAAGTCGTGCGAAGGGTACACGACTAGTCCACGGAAATGATACGACCCAAAAGACTGCGATACAACTCAGAAGAATCGTATCAATGCCGTATCGACGCCGTGAGACGTGCAACCGGATTGAGGCTAGACGTGCGGTTGCCAACTCGACCGTTGCCAATTTTCTGCACAGAAGAGATGCGGTCCGCACGGCAGGCTTACACACCAGACGACGTTGATACGGGCCATACGTCTTTGATACGGACTCTTGTCACTCTTGCAACTATGGGGGAGGCACATGTTATAAGCAGTTCTGCCTTTTGTCTCCCTCACTCACATAGAAAACAAAAATGTATATAATTTTATACAGTATACTGTATATATATATATATATATATATGTATATTGTAACAACTGGAGAGACCAAGCTCTTGAACGTGACTGTACAACAGCAACCTCGAGGCAAGATTCCTTCCCTCTTTCTTTCCGGCTTACCTGAAGAGAGAGAGAGAGAGAGAGAAAGAGAGCGGCCCGGCTGAGAGCAGACGTGACATTCTTGGCATTCCTCGCGAGGGCTGTTTCCCACCAAAAATGTGTGACGTGGTGAGCAGCCTCCCTACTCCCACATACTCCGATCCCCTGTAATTGGCCCACACAACTTGCCTGCAATCGGATTGGATTAGGCACCTTGGACCTGATGACGTAACCCCTGAACCAAGCTCTGATTGGACTAGTGTGGTGATGGACTCATATATAAGGACAGATATTTGATAGATCAAAACGAAGGGACTGGAGTTCTTGCAGAGAGGCTCCAGTCCTGACGTTATTCTTGACTTACAGTGTGCTGGCTTAACCCTTAATTAGCGGCGAGCAACATAAGTCGAGTTAAATAAAGCTGGACTATGTGGCGGCGCTCGACATAGGTCGAGTGGCAATTTCAGCACGTAATGTTGCTGAGAGAGAGAGACAAGTGGTGGCAGGAGAGTAGCGAGCGTATGACTGCTCCAGACCACCGCGGCGAACATACTGACACGAATCCCAGCTCCCTCCTCCCTCTCTCACTCGCTATATGAGGAATTGTATCGGGAAAGTGGCTAATTACATGCTTTTTGCACTCGCGTTGCACGGTTATTGCAAGAAAACTAGCCATCATAAAAGGATCGTTATGGTGTCATTCGAAAGCTCTGTTTATGCCCTTTCAGGGATAGATACTTGTTTTACGTTCTGGGTCTTATTTAGGCATGAAAATGATCACGTAAACAGCCCTATTTTGGCTAAAAACACCCCGCTGGGCGGTACATAAAAATAAACCGCATAGGCCGCTCTTAAGGTGTTAATAATCCAAAAGGGTTGATAGCCTCTGAAGTCCTATTTTAACTAACTAACTAACATCAAAACAAGGGACTGGAGTTCTCGCACAGAGGCTCCAGTCCTGACGTTATTCTTGACTTATGGTGTGCTGGCTTAATAATCCAATAGGGTTGATAGCCTCTGAAGTCCTATTTTAACTAAGATCAAATCAAGGGACTGGGGTTCTCGCAGAGAGGCTCCAGTCCTTATGTTATTCTTGACTTACAGTGTGCTGGCTTAGAAATCCAATAGGGTTGATAACCTCTGATGTCCTATATTAACAAAAAAAGATCAAATTAGTTACATTCTGAGCTGTGGAGAGTAAAGAGCGGCATGGAGAGACAGGCTTGTATAATAGGTTTGTATTATTTGTGCGTCCCTCGGAATCACTACTCGTTATATAGTTCGTGAGTGAACTCGTTAATTAACCAGAGGTATGTCGGAATCATAGCCTCATTATTTATTTAAGATTTTGTGATTGGAGAGACATATTTGGATTGGAGTTAAACTATATGATTAGATAAATTTTGTTATGTAGATATAGTAACTCATTTATATGGCTTGATATTGTACTCAATGTTACTTAAACTATTTTGATTTACTTCTATTGTGTTATTACTGATTAAGCATTGTTGTATGAAGTCTTAAAATTTGTATTATGACTAGATTGTCTACTTAAGCCTACTAAGCTATCACTTTTATTTTTAGTTTAGTGAAATCGGAACGAATGCAAAGCGATCCTGAAATCTATAATATTAATTTTATTTCATTGCTTATTATTTTGCTTAATTGTAAAATACCTTATTTATGTTTGTAAATACAATTCCATTTTATATGTGAATTTGTAATATTCCCTTACCATCTTTATTAAGTCAATGTCTTTCAGTAAAAAGAATAAATAAGATAAAATACTAAAGAGAATAACGAGATAAGAGAGAAAGAGTAAAATAATCTTTAAAGGGTTAACAAACTTAAATTGATTATATAAAAAGATCTTCATAATCTTTATAATTTAATGATATTCAAGATTAATTACTTTATTCTATAACGCTATAATGACTTAAAAACCCTTGCTTACATACCAAGCTTTTTATATTCGTAATTAATAGCCTACTTAATATTAAAACATTAAAATAATTCTATAATTTTAAATAGTTTCATGATTAAATCTAATTGAAGTGTATCAGAGTATAAAGGATGACTGTCCCAACAGCTAACGGAAAGCAAGTAACAACAGAACAAACTTTAACATTTTAAGTTCTATTGGCCTTCAGCTGTTTGATACCCTTTCATATTGTCTGTTCAATCTAGTTTTATTTAGTTAATCTCTTTTGAATCAAGATACGTAGCAGATAACTGGCGACCTCGCCAGGATCCGTTTTGTATAAGTTTCACTAAGTTGCTATTCACATCACTGTAATCATGCCTGAAATTATTAATACAGAAGATGTTAAGATTTTCCTAGAATCGTCACCCGTTGCCAGTGACATCAATCTCTTGTCCAAGGCCGAGCTAAAAGTACTAGCCTCGTATCTGGAGTAAACTGTCTCGGACATGGCAAAACCCGAAATGGCACAGACCATAAAGTCCGAATTATTTGGGATTCACGGAGACAAGGGCGGTGAGCATACCGGAGCGACTGGTGGGGGACTCGGTAATGGGATGCAGATGTGGTTTGGTGAGCATTTGCCAGAGGGATTTACGCCTGAGCAATATTTAGATCTAGCCAGACTAAATGCTGCCCAGGCAGACTCTCAGCTAGATCATGAGTATCGCATGGCCCAACTAGCTGCTCAAACTGAGTCCAAAAATAATGTGCTTGCTCCCCCTCCGGGATTAACCATTACGAGTGTAATTCCCCCATTCACCGAGGATAATGTTCAGGACTTTTTTGTGTTGTTCGAGGAAGTTGCTACGGGTATGGGGTGGACAAGAGATCGGTGGCCATTTATGTTGCAAACGGTTTTGACAGGACAAGCTCGTGAAACATACATTTCAGTAGAGTCTGAGGTTCGGCAAGACTATGACAGTCTCAAACCAACCATTCTAAAGACTTACCAACTACTGCCTGAAGCGTATAGACAGACTTTCAGAAAGACTCATACAAAATTTGAGGAAACTCATACGGTGTTTGCCAGGACCATGAACAAAGCTTTAAATAACTGGCTAACAAGTAAATATTTCACTGATTTTAAGGGTCTGAAAGAGTTAATCTTGCTTGAGAACTTCCTATGGAAGATAGATTCATCTGTAGCCTATCATTTGAGAGGGAAAAAGGTAGAAACTCTTGCCGAAGCTGCAGACATGGCTGATACGTATGTACTAAACAACAAATTTCGTGCGAAAAAGCCCGATAATAATAAGTTCTCCAATCACAAATCTGATAAATCTAGTCACTCGCAAAAGCCTGTAATGTCAAGCCAAACAAAAACTGCTCAACCAACTAAGAATGTGACTCCTGGTAATGGTAACAGAGGTGGGGCCCAAACTAATAATAATAATAATGCTTATAAGGGGAGTATATCCCAGAAAGTATGTACCTATTGTGGCAAGAGAGGCCACTTAGCTTATCAATGTTCGGCTAAGGAGAGAGCGGAGAGACCGCGGGAGACAGTAGCCGCAGTAATTGCCTCTCCAAATAACCAAAACCACCCAAATCTGCCTTTGATGCAGGACTCCCGACCGCAGGAGTATCTAGCTAACGTAAATCAGACAGGAAATGGTGTATTAGCGTGTGTGATGCAACCCGCAAGGGTTAAGCCTGTCTCAGTATCCCCATCAGTCCAGGATAGCTACCGTCCCTTTATTTCATCTGGATGTGTGAAATTAAATGGTTGTGTCCATGAGGTAAAAATCTTGAGAGATACTGGTTCTACTAGCACCCTCATGGTGAATCCATATACTGAATGCCCAACTGGCGAACCAGTAATAATGAGAGGTGCTGGAGGTCAATTTTATGCTTACTTGGTGAATGGAGAGATTGAGTGTGATTTGCTGAAGGGTGAAGCCTGTATAGCTTTGTGTAGGCCTCAGGACATCCCTGTGCCTGGGGTAACACTCCTTTTGGGAAATGATGTGTCTGGTGATAGGGTCCGACCAGACCGCGTTTTGTCACTTACCCCTGTTGACGAGCCACTAACCGGTGAGCTCGAGAAGGAGATGCCAAAGGTTTTCCCAGTGTGTGATGTCATTCGATCTATGGCCCAAGTAGCGGTTCCCTCAGATATAATTGTACCAACTGTGAAAGTAGATAAAAAGGGATGAAAGAGTAGTGAATGATGCTCTAACTGTGCCTGATGTGGAGACTGTAGTAGATCTGTCTGACACTTTTATGGCTAACCTTGAGCCAAATGATCATGAAACCCATCCTAATTGTCCCAGTGGCCTGGTAGAGTTGCAGTGAGATGACTGAGCGTAATGAGTTAGCTGCCAGTGCCGTGAGTGAATAGGAGAGTGAGAAGGAGAAGGGTGAATGTTTTTATATGAAGAAAGGAGTTTTGTGGCGTAGGTGGAGACCGCCACATAGACCTATTGATGACGGGGCATGGGACGTACATCAGGTAGTCGTTCTTAAACCATGTCATAGAGATATACTAGAAATGGCCCATAGTATACCCTTAGCAGGGCACTTAGGTGTGAGGAAAACCTTAGATCGCATTAGAGCCCACTTTCACTGTCCAGGAATGCGTGCAGATGTAGTGGAATTCTGTAGAGTGTGTCACACCTGCCATATTACAGGAAAACCTAATCAAAAGGTGCCTGTACATCCTCTGGTGCCCTTGCCAGTGTTCGAGAACCCTTTCACTCGGGTGGTAGTGGATATCGCTGGCCCATTGCCAAAGATAGCCCAGGGACATATTTATTTGTTAAATATAATGGACATGGCAACTCGATACCCAGAGGCTATACCATTAAGAAATATTTCAGCCCAAACAGTCATTATTTAAAATTCTTCACCAGAATGGGTTTCCCCCATGAGGTGCAAAGTGATCAAGGTACTAATTTCACTTCCAATATATTTCAGCAGTCCCTGAAGGATTTGGGTATCGACCATGTGAAGTCCAGCACCTACCACCCAGAGAGTCGAGGGGTCCTCGAACGATACCATCAAACTCTAAAATCTATGTTGAGGAAATATTGTGAAGAAACTGGAGACGATTGGGATAAGGGGGTACCTTTTCTTTTGTTTGCCACCCGTGAGGTTCCGATTGAATCTCTGGGCTTCTCACCCAATGAACTAGTTTTCGGTCACCAGGTACGTGGCCCTTTGCAGCTATTGCAGGACAGCCTAGTTAGCTAGGAAGGGAACCAAAATCTCCTAAAGTATGTGTCAGAGTTCATAACCCGGCTGAGATCCTCGTGCGAGCTTGCAGCACAAAATCTAAGAGTGGCTAAAAACACCATGAAGGTATGGTACGATAAAAGAGCCCGTGTGAGGGAGTTTCAGCCTGATGATGCGGTCTTGGTTCTCATTCCCCTTTTTGGCCAACCTTTATCAGCAAAGTTTAGAGGCCCATATAAAGTAGTAAAAAGAGTGAGTGTTACTGACTACTTAGTGGCTACCCCAGACAGGAGGAAGCCTAAGCAAGTATTTCACATAAATATGTTAAAACCCTATCATAGGGCCCCTGACTCCTCTCCTCCAGATTCTCCTTCTGTGGCAGTATTAAATGAAAGGATCTGTGGACATCCTGGTGCGGGTGATGATGTTCGTAGTCCTTACCCACAGATCTCGCAGCAGACTCTCCCAGATCCTGAAGGTATCGATAATGACTTTGACTTGTCTTGTGGTCTATCAAACTTTAAATGTAATTCAGTAGCGTGGGGGGAATTACCAACAGAATTATGTCATCTTCCCTCCGAGAAAGCTAACCAACTAATCCATGTTTTATCCCAATCTCCCAGTGTGTTCCGTGATACTCCAGGACTCACCTCATTGGCCGTGCATGACATAGATGTCGGGGATGCAGCACCCATCAAATTATCCCCATACCGTGTCTCACCACAGCGCAGGAGTATTCTGCAAGTTGAATTAGATTTCATGTTGTCAAATGAACTAATTACTAGGGTCTTAAGCCAGTGGAGTAGTCCGGTCACACTTGTGCCTAAGCCAGATGGGAGTTATAGATTTTGCATGGACTACAGACAAGTCAATGCCGTAACAAAAAATGATACCTATCCACTGCCACGGATTGATGATTGTATTGACCAGATTGGCACAACCAGTTATATAAGTAAAATTGACCTTATGAAAGGATATTGGCATGTACCTCTTACTCCCCGAGAGAGGGAGATTTCATGTTTTGTTGTAAATAATCAAGCCTTCTGCTGTGAGGTAATGCCTTATGGCTTAAAAAACGCCCCAGCTACCTGTCAGCGCCTAATGAATCAGGTGACTGAGGAGGTGCCTGGATGTGTAGTCTACATCGATGATACCCTCCTCTTTTCTCATACATGGGAAGAACATCTACAACAAATCAGATTAAATTTTGTTTAACCTTGCTGAAGCAAATCTAGTAGTTAACTTAAAGAAATCCAATATCTTGGATATACAGTAGGACAGGGTCAGGTTGCACCTCTTCAAGCTAAAGTAGAGTCAATTTTAAATTTCCCAACGCCTACCAATAAGAAAGAAATCCAAAGATACTTAGGAATGATTGGATATTATAGGAGATTTATTCTAAATTTCTCAAGGTTAACAGCACCTTTAACAGATCTTCTCCGAAAGGATGTGAAGTTTGAGTGGTTCTCCGAATGTGAGGAAGCTTTCAGTGCTACCAAATACATTCAATCTAACTATCCTGTTCTCCGTTCCCCTGATTTCACCAGATCTTTCTCCCTAGCTGTTGATGCAAGTAATACCGGGGTCGGAGCCGTGTTACTCAACGAGGATGACTGTAATATAATGTATTGCATCCTGTTTGCTATTTTAGTAAAAAGTTAAATTCTGCTCAAAGTAATTACTCTGTAATAGAAAAGGAGCTGTTAGCATTGATTTTGTCACTCCAATACTTTAGTGTCTATGTTCAATCTGCCCCTGGTTCCATGGCGTCACAAACGATTGGTTTAAATCATATCTGGAAAATCGCAACAATTTGTGGAATACAAAGAAAGTAAATAATCACAACAAATTATTTCTGTTGGTGTCCCGCAAGGATCCATATTAGGCTTACTGTTTATTTTATATATAAATTATTTCATTAATTCAAGTAGCTTGTTCAAGTTTTTACTGTTTGCAGATGACATCACTCTGTATGTTAGTAACAGGGTTCTACCCTCATTAATTGATATAGTCAATACTATATTACAAAATGTTCGCGATTGGATAACTGCAAATAAGCTAACACTCAATATTGATAAAACCAAATATTTTATTTTCCAAAGAAATAAGTCCATCATGCAAAACTTTGAACCAATCAAACTAGGGAATATAATCCTTGAAAAAAAGGAGAGCTTGAAGTTTCTTGGGATAGAGGTAGATGAACGGTTGTCATGGAGCTTCCATATTCAAAATGTGAGGGATAAGATCAACAAACAGTGTGGCATACTTTACTTAACACGACATTGTTATAATAATGACACAATGAAACAGTTATATTATATACTGATTTATCCATTCTTCTCATATTGCCACACTGTTTGGAGGCAGTCTGGGAAAACTAAACTAAAATCATTAGATGTAGCTCACAAAAAAGTGATTAGAACAATTATTACATACCAGTCAAAATACGCCCATACCACTGAACTCTTCAAAAAGCTAGAACTCTTGAAGTTCCAGGACATAAATATATATTGCAGTGCTTTATTTGTATTTAGATCGTTAAGCCATATTAGCAATGAGGGATTATTTCGATATCGAATTAATCAAAGATACGAGTTAAGAAATGTCAACCAACTTGAAATTCCATTGAGAACGACTAACCAATCCCAAACATCTATCGATTACCATGGCGTTAAGATTCAAAATCAGTTACCACAAGCATTGCAAAATATAAACACAGTGTCTGGCTTCAAAGTTGCACTAAAAAGACATCTACTGTCCAACATTTCATTTTTATATATGTATTTGTATGTGTGCAGTCCTTGGGTATATACTTATGAGGATAAATACGTATGTACTTCTGGGTGCATGCGTATATGTAAGTGCATGTGCGTGTACAAGTTGGTATTATGTGTAAGTGTGTATTTACGTGCAGCGTGTGGATGTACAGTTCCGGACAGATCAAACAGCTGTGTGGTGTGGGGCTCTGCGGATTTGGTAACACTGGCAGGAGGTGGGAGGGATGTGGGTGGATGATGAGGGGAGGGATGTGGGGGATTTAGGGGGGAGTGTGGGAGGGTGAAGAGGCAGTAATCATGGTATGGCTGGTGGGAGGGGGCAAACGAATGACGGGGTAGGGGAGAACAGAGTGACAAGCAAATTTTCCTATAGAACAAGCTACTCCCACAGGATTTTAAATTACACACACCTACAATATCACTGTATGCTACATTTAACAAATTTAACAGTCTGCTCTCCCCTACCTTGTCACTTGTTTGCCCCCTCCCACCAGCCTCACCATGATTGCTGCCTCTTCACCCTCCCAATTCCCCCCTAAACCCCCCACATACCTCCCCTCATCACCCACCCACCCACATCCCTCCCACCTCCTGCCAGTGTTACCAAATCCGCAGAGCCCCTCACCACATAGCGGGTGGACGAGGTGTTGCTGTTTCACCTGTCCGGGACTGTACGTCCAGTATATGTGTGTATATGAGTGAGTATAGGTTGATATCTTGGTGATAGTGTAAATGCGTGTAAATGGAAAACTATCGTTTGCCATATTCTAAATTTCTAATAGAGATGGAATAATTACATGGGTCCATGTATTGACATACGCATGTGGTCTGGGACTAATATCTCGGGGTCGCTTGGATTGTATATTTTCTCTATGCAAATATCTTCATTTCTTCGCTAGCATACTAATACTAAATTGCACAAGTTGTTTAATAACCTTAACTGTAGAGTATCTAAAGGAACTATAACTTGACATTAAAAATATGAAGACACAAAAACTTTGTTATATCTATTTGATTAGTAAATCTAATTTTGACCCGGATAATTGTCTTGTAGTGCGTACAGTTTTGAAATTATTTACTTTGTTTTCATATTATTACTGTAAAAGCTTTCGAGTTTAAGTTTGATGTGCCTTTAACCCTTAAAAAGCGGCTCACCACTTAAGTCGAGTTAAATAAAGCTGGACTATGTGGCGGTGCTCGACAAAGGTCGAGTGGCAATTTCAGCACGTAATGTGGCTGAGAGAGAGAGACAAGTGGTGGCAGGAGACTAGCGAGCGTATGACTGCTCCAGACCACCGCGGCGAACCTACTGACACAAATCTCAGCTCCCTCCTCCCTCTCTCACTCGCTACATACTCAATTATGTACCGAAAGTACCGAATTACCTGCTTTTTGCACTCGCGTTGCACGGTTATTGCAAGAAAACTATCCATCATACAAGGATCGTTATGGTGTCATTCGAAAGCTCTGTTTATGCCCTTTCAGGGATAGATACTTGTTTTACGTTCTGGGTCTTATTTAGGCATGAAAATGATCACGTAAACAGCCCTATTTTGGCTAAAAACACCCCGCTGGGCGGTACACATAAATAAACCGCATAGGCCGCTAAAGAAGGGTTAAGAGAGATACCTCTCACTAGGCTCAGCCAATGTAATGTTAATTTTGTATTATGATTATCATAAGAACATAAGAACATAATAAAATGGGAGTCTGCAGAAAGCCGATTGGCCTAAGCAAGGCAGATCCCTGTCCCACACAACCCCAATTACAAAGCCCAATTATAGGCTCAACACTCTAATACCCTGAGGATCATCTTACCAAAACGGTTAGAGATTAACGCAGGATTACGGGGGTCTGCAGAGCGCTGATTGGCCCAACCCTGCTGATCCCCCTTCACACCCAACCCTTCTCGTCCATATGCTTATCCAATTTTATCGTAAAGCTCCCTATCGTTTTTAATCCCACTATAGCACCTGGTAGTCCATTCCACCCATCTACAACTCTGTTACCAAACCAATATTTGCCTATATCTTTTCTGAAACGAAATTTATCTAATTTGAAACCATTGGTACGAGTTCTTTCGCTATCACTGAGCTTTAGTACATTTGTCATGTCCCCTTTGTTAATCCCACTAACCCACTTGAACACCTCTATCATATCTCCTCTAACTCTCCGTCTCTCTAACGAATGTAAGCCTAATTTCTTCAACCTTTCTTTATACGGAAGATTTCTAATATTATGGATCATTTTTGTCATTCTACGTTGTACTCTCTCCAATG
Organism: Paralithodes platypus; assembly: GCA_032716605.1. NCBI lineage: Eukaryota > Metazoa > Arthropoda > Malacostraca > Decapoda > Lithodidae > Paralithodes > Paralithodes platypus. Next base: position 21,882,505 of record CM064574.1, read on the forward strand.
AATCTATGTCCATTCTGTAATAAGGACACCAAAATTGAACAGCATAATCCATATGGGGTCTCACTAATGACAAGTAAAGTTTTAAGATAACATCAGCAGTTCTGTTACTCACACTCCTAGAGATGAACCCGAGAATCCTGTTTGCCTTGTTTCGAACGCTTATACACTGTTGTCTAGGCTTCAAATCATTGCTAACAAACACACCTAGATCTTTCTCACAATTCGAGTTTTCTAATTCCACATTAGCTAGTTTATATTTAACATTTGTATGCATCTTCCCTATCTTTAATACCTTGCATTTGTCAATGTTAAACTTCATCTGCCAATTTACTGACCATTCGTGTAAGGTATCTAGATCCCTTTGGAGACACTCTATATCTCTATCTGAATCAATTGTTCTCCCCATTTTGGTATCGTCTGCAAATTTACTTATCCTACTAGTTATACCTAAATCAAGGTCATTTATGTATATAACAAACAACAGAGGACCTAATACAGATCCCTGGGGGACACCACTTTTGACTGCTCCCCATTCTGACTTCGTACCATTTATGCTGACTCTCTGCTTCCTACCAATTAGCCATGACCTAATCCATCTAATGTGTATGTTCTACTGGCTAAATAAAAAGTTTCAATTCAATTCAAATTCAATTCAATTACTGTATATACTGACCATCAATCATTAAAATGTGTGCACAAGTTCCAAAATAAGAATCAAAGACTGAATAGGTGGAGCTTGTTGCTGCAGGAGTACGCCTTAGATGTCAAACATATTAAGGGTGTCCAGAATGTGCTAGCAGATTGTTTGTCAAGAATCTAAAAAAAAATTATATACTTTCCTCCTCTTGACCTCTTTTCCAGTGGGGGAGGTGTAACAGCTGGAGAGACCAAGCTCTTGAACGTGACTGTACAACAGCAACCTCGAGGCAAGATTCCTTCCCTCTTTCTTTCCGGCCTACATGACGAGAAAGAGAGAGAGAGAGAGCGGCCCGGCTGAGTGCAGACATGACATTCTTGGCATTCCTCGAGAGGGCTGTTTCCCGCCAAACACGCGTGAGAGGGGCGGGGCAGCTGTGACGTGGTGAGCAGCCCCCCTACTCCCACATACTCCGACCCTGTAATTGGCCCACACAACTTGCCTGCAATCGGATTGGATTAGGCACCTTGGACCTGATGACGTAACCCCTGAACCAAGCTCTGATTGGACTAGTATGGTGATGGACTAGTATAGAAGGACAGATATTTGATAGATCAAATCCGTTACATTCTGAGCTGTGGAGAGTAAAGAGCGGCATGGAGAGACAGGCTTGTATAATAGGTTTTTATTTTTAGTGCGTCCCTCGTTAGTTCGTGAGTGAACTCGTTAATTAACCAGAGGTATGTCGGAAACATAGCCTCATTATTGATTTAAGATTTTGTGATTGGAGAGACATATTTGGATTGGATTTAACTATATGATTAGATAAAACAAAATATGTAGATATAGTAACTCATTTATATGGCTTGATATTGTACTCAATGTTACTTAACCTATTTTGATGAACTTCTATTGTGTAATTAGTGATTAAGCATTGTTGTATGAAGTCTTAAAATTTGTATTATGACTAGATTGTCTACTTAAGCCTACTAAGCTATCACTTTTATTTATACTTTAGTGAAATCGGAACGAATGCAAAGCGATCCTGAAATCTATAATATTTATTTATTTCATTGCTTATTATTTTGATTAATTGTAAAATACCTTATTTATGTTTGTAAATACAATTCCATTTTATATGTGAATGTGTAATATTCCCTTACCATCTTTATTAAGTCAATGTCTTTCAGTAAAAAGAATAAATAAGATAAAATACTAAAGAGAATAACGAGATAAGAGAGAAAGAGTAAAATAAGGTTTAAAGGGTTAACAAACTTAATTTGATTATATAAAAAGATCTTAATAATATTTATAATTTAATGATAATCAAGATTAATTGCTTTATTCTATAATTCTATAATGACTTAACCCTTTAGCTGCGGGTGACGTTCCGGAACGTCCTGGCAAGTTACAGCAATTTCCAGGCTAAGCCTGTAAAAAACGTAAAAATCGAGTGTCAGTGGGCGGGAGCGTAAGGGGCCCACCTCCGACCCTCAGAGCACCGAGCGGCTCACTGATGTTGAGTGTGTCTCGCGCGGGCCTCGCTCTGTCTCTCTCAGCAGTGTAGCCATGCGAGTGAATGTTACATAATAGCGGGTTTCCCACGTTTCACTGGCACCACTGCGGGTGAGCCAGACCACGTACGGGGCCCGTTCTGGTGTCATTTTGAAGCTATTCTCGCCTAGTTATTGGCAGATTACACTTCATTTAATGCAGATGCTTGATTTATCATTCAGGAGTGCCTGAATATGCCCTAAATAGCCCAAAATAGGCTGCAGCCAAAGGGTTAAAAACCCTTGCTTACATACCAAGCTTTTTATATTCGTAATTAATAGCCTACTTAATATTAAAACATTAAAATAATTCTATAATTTTAAATAGTTTCATGATTAAGTCTAATTGAAGTGTATCAGAGTATAAAGGATAACTGTCCCAACAGCTAACGGAAAGCAAGTAACAACAGAACAAACTTTAACATTTTAAGTTCTATTGGCCTTCAGCTGATTGATACTGTTTCATATTGTCTGTTCAATCTAGTTTTATTTAGTTAACCACTTTTGAATCAAGATACGTAACAATATATATGTATATATATATATATTGTTATGTATTGCCTTAATTAAACTAATTGCTGGTGGGATAGAGTTAACTAATTATAAGTGGGTATATGTGACTATTTATTTGTACATAAGAAGGCCTTTAGGAAGTAAGATAACATCGGGGAACATATTTATGTCCAGAGTGTACTGTACTAGCCAGACATCCTTTGCCCCAGGCCATGAAAGCCGACAGTTTCTGGAGCCAAGAGCGCCCTCCTTCCCCTCTCACCTACTTGTTTGTGTGTCTCTGGCAGACGTATGATTAGTCTTAATACAATTTGTGATTTAAGTGTTATTACTCTTTATTTATATATTTTAATGAAGTTTTCTATATTATTATTATTTTATTTAAGTTGCTTGATTGTAGTGAGAGTAGTTGTATTTCAGTCCTGTACGATAACTTCAATGACCAAGGACTCGATAGAAAATTGATTTGAGAAAAGGCAGTTCACCTCTAGCATCTGCTTCGCCAAGACCTCACCATGGGTCACCCTGAGTTTGTGTCCTGCCTTGTATAACTATCTCTCTATAGATAAGTATTATTATGTTGTATTGTGTGAATGTAAGGATAGATGTATAAAGTATAATTTATATGTAAATAATATCCATACTTTTAAATTATCTTTTTATCCATACCTACCTTATTTATTTTCATGTACTATCTTTCAAATAACTTAAAGATTTAAATACTTTAAATATTCTGTGGTTCTAAAAGAAAGTAAACGGTAATGAATTATTTTGTACAGTAAACTAAAGTGGATACTTGAATACCTTACATATAAATCATAAAGGATTTATTAAAGCATAAGTTATTCTACTGACATTTAAAGACAACTTAATAATATAAATTGTATGATTCTGATTGACTTGTATAGCAATAGGGTTTCGCTGGAGGATAATATTAACCTTGCAGTCTAGTTTTGGGTGGTTAACTTCCATTCTTATAGTACTACGGTGATAACAGTTGTGTTGCCTTTTCATTGGAGTTAATAATTTATTCATGGTGTTGTGGGCTTGAACCCTAGTCCGTAACATTATATGGGGGCCTGTCCGGGATTACCTTTTTGCTCTTATACAACAGTTAATTATTTTGTCAGTGGTCAACTATGAATACTTATGATTTTGTGTGTCCTGTTCAGGTGTGAATTATTTTCTGTTTTTGTGCACTTTTGAACATCTCTTCTAAGACTGTTTAACTCTGTTTAGATTTCAATATGGAGTTTAATATCGATGAGTTTGTTGGGAAACCTTCTTTGAGTACTTTGGCTGTTTCCCATATAAAGAAAACTGATTGGATTGCATTAGCCATCAAATATGGAGTTGCTCATAAATCCAGTATGACTAAAGCTGAGGTAAAGAAGTGTGTGAACGATAAATTGGTAAATGATGAGTTGCTGCCACTTGAAGCCTATAGTTTGTGCACTGGTGATGGAGGTAGCGCATCATTGCTTATGATTAAAAAGATGGAATTAGAGGAGGCAGCAAGACAGAGGGAGTATGAAAGAGGGAATGCAGAGAAACAGAGAGAACATGAAAGAGAGATGAAAGCCCAAGAATATGCTCAAAAGGAGCAAGAGCGAATACAAATAGAAAAAGAGCGATTACAGGAACTTGAAGTGTTGAGACTGAAGAGTGAAGAAAGTATGAAAGACAGGGAATTGAATACAAAAAAATCGTTCTCGGACCTAGGAAATCAGATCAAATTCATGCTAACATTTGATGAAACTGATGTTGAGAATTTCTTCAATCTCTTTGAGCGTGTTGCAAACCAGCTTAAATGGCCAAAAGACCAGTGGAGTTTCTTTTCCCAAACCGCTTTCATAGGTAAAGCAAAGTTGATTTACTCTAATCTCCCTAGTGATAGCATAGCTTACGATCATCTAAAACAGACTATCTTGGAGGCTTATGACCAAGTTCCTGAAACCCATAGACAGAATTTCCGTAATCTAAAGAAGGAAGAGAAACAATCCTATCTTGAGTTTGTCAAAGAAAAGGAAAGGCTCTTTAATGCCTTGTTGAGGGCCAGTAAAGTAACTACTTTTGAAAAACTCTGTCAGCTGGTTGTGTTAGAAAAAATTCTCCGCAAAGTTCCATATTCCTTGAATTTGTATGTACAAGAGAGAGAAGTTACTAATGTAAACAAGGCAACCACTTTGGCTGAAAATTACAGGTTGACTCATGGTGACTCATTTCTCAGGCAGAAGCAGAAGGGGACTGACTCGTCTAGGAGTATTAATGTCTCTAGCGGCAGTTTCTGAGGTGGTGGTGGAACTCGTGTAACAGGTGATGGGAATGGTTCTGGTGGCTCCTAGCCATCTACTAGGGTTACTTCTAGGAGCACTGTATCTGGTAAGACTGAACCAGATAAAACCCCAAACTCATCCAAACCTACTTTGATTTGTGCTTATTGTAAACAAATCAGTCATCACATTAGGGACTATCCTAAGCTTAAAGGCAGGGAAAGACGCCCAGAACAAGTTCTGGCTACTTCTAGCATTCCTTCCAACTTGCCTACCAGTGAACCAGCTACTTCTAGTTCTAACCAAACTTCTAAACTGACTGTTTTGAGTGCCTGTCCTAATAACCCCACAAAGCCTCAAGACAGTGTTCTAGCTGGTAGTGACCTTCCTAGCTGTTCTGTTGATCAGTTTCAACCCTTTCGTTCTATAGGAACATTTTTTTTTCTGGCACATCCACTAAACATCCTATTCAAGTACTTAGGAGCCTCTCATAGCCGCATGTTAACAGGTGTGGTGCCTGATTTGGAGGACTGTTATTTGGCCCAGAGTGTTCTGATCAATGGAGTTAGTGGGTGTACAAAGGGTAAAAAGGAAATCAAGCAACAACAGATCTAGTTACCCTTCTAGGATGCTTGTCCTCCAAAACACAGAGGATCAAGCGTCCAAACAGTGGTTTAGAGTTGGTAAGGGAACATTGGAAAGGGAATTACTGCCCTGGAACTAATGTCCGTGGCAGGATTAGGAAGTTAGTAGAGGACAGATGGGTTAGTAACTGAGGGGGAGATAAAATAAAGTTATTCATTTACAAACGCAGTCAGTCGCGGGTTTGATGCGAGATACTTGTCTAAGCGGAGTTTAAATGAATCAACGGTGATGCAGTCTATAACGTTTCGGGGATGCCCATTCCACAAGTTGACAACTCGATTGAAGAAGAAATTCTTAGATTCGTGCGAGTTAAAAGATTTACCAATAATTTTGCAACCGTTTCCCCGCGTGTAATTAGATTGGTCGATAGTGAAGTACTTACTACAGTTCATATTGTCGATGCCTTTGATGATTTTGAACACTTGAATTAAGTCACCTCTTAATCTGCGCTGGGTTAAAGGAAATAGATTTAATTCTCTAAGACGCTCTTCGTATGGTTTGTTCTTTAGGCTAGGTATCATTTTGGTAACTCTACGTTGAACTCGTTCTAGCTTGTTTATATCTTTTTGGTAATAAGGGCACCAGGATTGAACGCAGTATTCCAGAAGAGGGCGGACTAAGGAATTGTAAAGGGTTAGGATAACTTCTTTGGATTTATGCTCAAATAACCTGCCTATAAAGCCAATTATTTTGTTTGCCTTCTGAACCCGTACAGCCCCAGCGACGCGTCTGACGCGTCGGCGATGTATGTAACGCACAGCCCCAGAGACGCGCCTGACGCGTCACCCTAATTGCGCCGACCGTAATCTCAGGTGTAGCCACTCAAGAGGGCTCAGATTTGTATGGGAACTGTGTACGTATCTCACGCAACCGTGCCGATGGTTGAAAACTCTCAAAGTCCACGTGCGTGCGTGCGAGCGCGCAATAACCTGTTTTTTTAGGATAATTGCCTTCAATTTCTTACTCATGTAAAATCCGTTTTTGGGGGCTCTGTAGGACCATTTTTTAAGCTTTTTGAGCGTTTTTTCGTGGTTTTTCCTTCATTCCTAACCCATTCGCTATTGTTTCTGGAATAAAACCATTTTTTGAAAACCGGCCGGGTTCTGGTGCGCAAACATTACAAAACTAGCTCCACGGGTTAACAACTTCTGAACATTGTTGACTCGGTTTTAGGTTACTCGATATTGTTACTCCCAGATCGGTTTCTCTGTTTACATTCTTAAGCTGAGTGCCATTCATCGAATAGTTTGCTTTCTCATTTAGGTATCCGATATGTAGTACTTTACATTTATCCGCATTGAAACTCATTTGCCAAATTTGGGCCCAACATGACAATTAATCTAGATTGTGTTGCATATCGTCAACTTGTTCTTTTGAGAGTACGCTATTTGCAATTTTTGTATCGTCAGCAAATTTTGAGATTGTACAGGTGAGACCCTCATCTATGTCGTTGATGTAAATTAGAAAGAGAATTGGTCCTAGTACCGATCCCCGGGTTAACCCGCTACTTACATTGGTCCATTTAGATGCCTTACCGTTTATGACTACTCTCTGCTTTCTGTTGCTGAGCCAATTTTCTATCCATTTCAACACACCGTCTTGTATTCCATGCGCTTTTAGTTTTAGCAGTAAACCTTTGTGGGGAACTTTGTCAAAGGCCTTTTGAAAATCAAGGTATATAATATCTACAGCTTTACTCTCATCGTAGAGGTTGAGGATATCGTGGAAGAAGTCTAAGAGGTTTGTTAAACAGGAACGTTTTTTACGAAAGCCGTGTTGAGTATCTTTAAGTATGTTATTTCCTCTAAGTGATTTACGAGTCTGTCTCGTATGACCGTTTCTAGCATTTTACATACAACTGAGGTTAAGCTAATTGGACGATAGTTACTGGGTAGGGATTTGCTGCCTATTTGAATATCGGTGTTATGTTGGTTAGCTTCCACTGATCAGGCATAGTTCCAGACTGCAAGGATTTATTGAATAGTAATGTCAGTGGTTTGGAGAGCTCATCCTTAGCTTCCTTTAGAACTCTAGGCGAGATTGTATCAGGTCCAGGCGTTTTATTTACCTTGAGTTTATCTAAACAATTCAATACTTCTCTCTCTGTAACGGTGATATTGCTTAGAACATCTGAATTATCAATCTGAATCGGTGATGGTGTAGGGATATCACTGAGGTCTTCTGTTGTAAAAACTGATGCAAAGAAGGTATTGAGGGCATTACTCATTTGTACTTCGTCTTTGGTGTATTCTCCATTTTCATCGACTAATGGTCCAACAGTTGAAGTAGCTACTTTTTTCTTTCTGATATAACTATAGAATTCTTTCGGGTTTGTTTTACTTTGATTCGCAATATGTAACTCTAAGGTCTTTTTACTTTGCTTAATTAACTTTTTGGCTTTGCGTCGTAGCTCTACAAATTTCACCCGTTCTTCGTCATTTTGTGAGGATTTTAATATATCATTAGCAAATTTTTTAGCAAGCAGGCAGTTTGAAATATCTTTATTCCACCATTTGGGCTTATTATTATGGCCTGGACGCCGTATTTTCGATGGTATGCAGTCTTGCACTGCTTTTAGGTAAGTGGTTTCGAATAACTTCCAAGATGTATTTATGTCGTTATTGTTAATTAAAAAGCTCCAGTCAGTTTCTTTAAACATAGCTCTAAGTTTATGGAAGTTTGCTTTCTTGAAATTAGGGACTTTTTCGATGCTACTATTTGGTTCGTTACTAGTACATTTTTAAGTGAAAGTTATCGTACGATGGTCGCTGTTACTGAATTCATCACCAACATTCAAATTCTCTATCAATTCTTCTTTTGTTGCAAGTACAATGTCAAGAACGTTATTACCACGGGTCGGCGTTCGAACAAATTGATAAAGCGAACTCTCTTGCAAGTTCGTATACAAGTCATGTCCGGAGTGTGAAGTAAGAGTATCGCCCCACTTGGTCACAGGTAAATTAAAGTCGCCAAAAATGACGGTATCTTGTGAGTTACTTACATCTGCAATTTGTTCGTAAATTTCTCAGTCAGTTTGCACTGATTGAGCTGGAGGTCTGTATATTAACGCAAGTATTATTTTTGTACCTTTATTATTCTTTATTAGCACAAAAGATGTGTCGACGTTCACAATTTGAGGTTTTGACAAGAGGGTAGGGTTAAGACTTTCTTTGATATAAAGTACAACGCCACCTCCATTTCGATTGATTCGGTTTTACTCAAACATTACATAACCGGGAAGTGAATACTCCGCTAAAAAGTCTCTATCTTCTGTATTGAGCCAAGATTCTGTTATGCCAATCACATCATAATTTTCTGTAAACACTAGCTCCTCTAAATCTGAAAATTTATTGCGTATGCTACGAGCGTTTGCATAGAAAACCTTTAAATTTGTTATTTTAGAACTCACGGAACGCTCTTTAATAATATTTTTGGTTCTTGTCGGATCTACATTTATGTTCATGGCTGTCCTCGGTCCTCGCTGTCTTCGGTCCTTATCGCTGGTGGTGTATTACTGTTCCTCTGGCTAAGGTTTATTTGAATACTGAGTTAGCTAGTGGTTACTTCACTGTAGGAGTTCAAGAGTCACTACCTGTGAAAGGAGTGAACTTTCTGTTAGGGAATTATATTGCAGGTGGAAAAGTTGTACCTGACCCCATTGTAGTTTCGTCTCCCTCATCATGTAATAACACAGAACAGCTGGAAAAGGACTATCCTTATTTGTTCCCTTCTAGTGTAATGACTAGGAGCATGGCAGCTCAACATAATGACAGTAAAGATCGCACTAATTCTGTGGATGTTGATCTCTCACACCTATTTTCTAATAATGACCCTTCTCAGGTGTTAGCTTCTCCAGAGGATCTAAGTAATGTACCAATTGAGTCTGACACTCGTAAAGAAGCCCAAGTAAAAGACTCTGAGTTAGCACCATTCTTTGACAAGGCTGTCGAGGATTCTGAGATAGTGAACTTTCCCAAATGCTTTTATGTGAGGAACGGTATCCTAATGAGAAAATACAGACCTCCTAAGGTACCAGCTAATGAAACTTGGCAAGAATACCACCAAGTGGTTATACCTACTATGTTCAGATCTCTTATCATATCAGTGGGTCATGACCTCAGTGGTGGACATTTAGGTGTTAACCCGTAAACGGCTGCAAAGCTCATAAGAGGTTTTACTGGGCGACGGCGGCAAAGCTCTTAAGAGGGAGGCCTAAAAAAAATATTTAACCCTTGTCTAGCGGGGGGTTTTGGGCTTATTTGGGCATATTCAGGCCCTCCTGAATGATAAATCAAGTATCTGCATGAACAAAATTTGTTTAGCAAAAAACTAGACGCTAAAAGCTTCAAAATGAGACCAGAACGACCTACGTAGCACTCGTGGTATTCATACAGTGATACCAGTAACATGGGAGTTTAGCGTATAGCGGCATATTTTTCCCAGCTATGCTCACTACTGGCTACACTGCCGCCCTCTCGAGAACACAGGAAACATGAGTTTATGGGCGGCGGTAAGCCCTGGGAGTCGGCTGTCTGGCCCGCTGCGCTCCCGGCCATTTGCACTCGATTTTAATGCTTTAAAAGCCTTAATAATGCTCCTAACTTGCTTCAAATTGGAGCCGGACTTAAGTCCGGCCCCGATCTTTAATCCTTAAAGAGCGGTGGCGGACTTAAGTCCGCCTCCAATTTGCAGCAAGTTAGGAGCATTATTAAGGCTTTTAAAGGGTTAAAATCGAGTGCATATGGCCGGGAGCGCAGCGGGCCAGACAGCCGACTCCCACAGCTTACCGCCGCCCTTTAACTCATGTTCCCTGTGTTCTCGAGAGGCCGGCAGTGTAGCCAGTAGTGAGCATAGCTGGGAAAAATATTCCGCTATAATTATGCTAAACTCCCATGTTACTGGTATCACTGTATGAGAACCACGAGTGCTACGTAACTCGTTCTGGTCTCATTTTGAAGCTTTTAGTGCCTTTTTTTTTGCTGACTACATTTCTTTTCATGCAGATACTTGATTTATCATTCAAGAGGGCCTGAATATGCCCAAATAAGCCCAAAAAACCCCGCTCGACAAGGGTTAAGGGTTAAACAGCCCCAGTAGCACTAAAAAAAAATTTTTTTCCTATACCTCATATCACTCCTCCACATCCCCTCCTTCCTCCCTTTCCCCTCCCCCTTCAATTATCACCTATTTTCCTTGTTATTCCCTAATTCTTTGGTATATTTTTGTGCTAACATTAGCAAACTGTGTGGAGGATGTGCTTACGTGCCTAGTGGGTGTGTTACATAACCGAGTGTGTGTATGAGTAGGCTCAGTGTGGCTTGAGGCCTCGTGGAGGGAGGGGTTGCCTCAATTTTCTCCATAATTCATGAATGGGCTGGTCCATCTATATTCGCGATTTTGACCAGAAAAATTATATTTTCACTTGTTTTATTGTTGTTACAGGTTACTATCTTCATAGTGAAGGTAAAATAGGCTCATATGAATAAGTAATAACGATATTTATCGTAAAATGACGATTATAGGCCTGAATGGAGCCAATATGCTCACCCATGGGGAGCTAGTTCAATACCCCCCCTCGCCGTTTTCGGGTTAACAAAACTTATATATACTAAAATCTCCAAGGACTTCTTCTGGCCTAAAATGAAGCAATCTGTTGCCTACTACTGTAAAACATGTCATGGGTGCCAAATGGCTGGAAAACCAAGTCAGCCAATAAAACCTGCACCATTAAATCCTATTCCAGTAACAAAGGAACCTTTCAGTAAAGTAATCATAGATTGTGTTGGTCCCTTGCCTAAAATACGCAGTGGAAATGAGTATTTGCTGACGGTTGTGTTCTACCACTAGGTATCCAGAGGTTTTTCCATTGAGGCGAATAACTTCCCAGAATATCGTGAAAGCCCTTAGTAAATTCTTCACTCAGTATGGAATTCCTCGTATTGTCCAATCTGACCTAGGTAGCAATTTCACTTCCAAACTTTTCAAACAAACTATGGATGAGTTGGGAGTGCGCTAGTACCATTCCACAGCCTGTAGACCAGAGTCCCAAGGTGCATTAGAACGCCTACATCAAACTCTCAAGTCAATGTTGACAAAGTATTGCGAGGAAAATAAGGCAGATTGGGATGAAGGTATTAATTTTGTGTTGTATGCTGTAAGGAGTAGTGTACACGATTCCCTTGGATTTTCGCCTTTTGAGTTAGTGTATGGTCATGAGGTTAGAGGTCCTTTTAAAGTTCTAAAAGAAACTTGGTTAGATACACCTTCCAGTAAACCTCTTCTTACCTATGTTCACCAGTTTAGACAAAGATTAAAAACTGCTATAGAACATGCAATGAAAAACCTGAAGGATTCTCAAGTAACAATGAAAGACAATTTCGACAGGAAAGCTGTTGCCAGAGAGTTTAAGCCGGGTGATCTTGTGTTAGCCTTTCTGCCAATCCCTAAGAAACCTTTACAAAGTAAGTTTCATGGTCCTTATGTAATAAAACGAAAGACCAGTAATGTAAATTATGTCCTGAAAACTCTAGACAGACGAAAGGCAGAGAGACTGATACATGTGAACCTGATCAAGTCACACTTTGTAAGAGATCCTGGCAATGATGCCCCTGTATTGAACGAGGATGTAGCAAACTCTGTTATTGCGGATGATGAAGATGATATTTCTTTGCCCTCGGACACTAAATTGCAAAACTCTGATTTCTTGTCTAATCCTAATCTAAAATTCCAGCACTTGCCGCCTGACCAGAGTGGTGACTTGGAATCCCTGCTTAATGAGTTTCCACAGCTATTTGGCGATGTTCCCCGGCAGTGCCCTCTGGTTCAGCATGATGTTTTTTTTGTTTTTTTTTAAGAGACAATGAATGGAGGAAGGAAAAACACAGATAAAACAAAAAGGTCCATGTGCCTAAAGGCATCCTCCATTCATAAAATGTTTGTAACAACTGGATTTAAACATTTGTAGATTGTAAGTTTGTGGAAAGCAATTTGAGGGAAGTGAATTCCAAAGAGTAGTAGCTCTGGGGATAAATGAATTCTGAAAAGCAGAATTTCTGCATTGTGGGGGAGAAAGTGTAAATTCATGGGCGCTCTCAGCTGCCCTAGTTCTACGGGGAAAGATGTGGAGAGGCGGCACAATTGAAGCAAGTTCCTCGGAACAATTGCTGTGAAAATATCTGTAGAATAATGCAAGGGATGCAACGTTTCTTCGTATGGATAATGTAGGAAGGTCCTGTGTGATTGCAGGGTTATTGATTAATCTAATAGCTTTATTTTGAATTTTGTCCAACTGCCTCAATGCAACCACTCCACTTCCACCCCACAGAGGTGAACAGTAATCCATCTGAGAACGAACATGACTTTTATATATTACGGCCAACTGCTCGTCAGTGAAGAATTCTCGAACTCTGTACAGGAGTCCCAGTTTTTTAGAGGCATTCTTAGCAATGCTTCTAACATAATGTGTCCAGCTCAAGTTAGTAGTTAATGTTACACCGAGAATGTCAATACTAGGGGAAGGGGGAATATTTACATCATTAAAAAATATATGGGAGTCAGTGAGATTCTGTCGGTTAGAAAATTGAATGTACTTGGTTTTCTGTGCATTAAAGGAAACTAGATTCTTTTGTCCCCATTCATTAATTCTAGAAAGGTCCTGGTTCAGAGAAATTGCAGTGTTTATTTTTGAATTTATAAGATCGGGTTGGGTGAAAGAATTGGTAAATGTGAAGGAACTGTGGAGTGTTGAGTCATCTGCGTAGGAATGTATTGGATTATGAATAGTAGATATTGATATGAATGAGGAACAGAGTTGGGGCCAAAACTGATCCCTGGGGAACACCAGCATTTACAGAGTGAAATTGAGAATAAAGGCCATCTACCATTACACATATTTTTCTGTTATGAAGATAAGAAGAAATTAGTGGAACTAATGATGCAAGGCCGTAGTGTGACATCTTCGACAATAAGGATTGATGCCAGACTCTATCAAATGCCTTTGATATATCCAGTGCTATTGTATGTGTTTCACCATGTTGGTCTGTAGCTTGGTTGATTTGATGCGTAAGAAGGCAAAGAATGTCTGCAGTTGATCGACATCGTCTAAAACCATATTGCCTATCACTGATTAATTTATTATTCTCAAGATGCTTAATTATGTGAATATTTAATATAATTTCAAAGACTTTACCAAGAGTGGAAGTTATAGCTATTGGTCTGTAGTTTGATGGATCTGAAGAGGCACCTTTTTTAGGAACTGGATGGATGTTTACTTCTTTCCAGGGTACTCGGAAGCATGAGGTATGAGTACACAGACGAAATTTTGTTGCCAATACAGGAGCGAGCACCAAGGAGCAATTCTTAAGTACTATTGGAGGAATTTCATCTGGACCAGGAGCCTTATCTACTGAGAGATTCTGGTTTGCATATGATATTTTTATTTCGCAGTTCCCCTGACAATCCAGCAAATCGGTTGGTCACTGATAGTAATTTCTTTTCATGGTATGAGGCGCATAAAAGCTTCCCCAATCCCAGCTCATGTGGGGATCCAGGGCAATGAGGAGGCTGACACAGCTGCAAAAGAGGCTGTACAGCAGTGTGAGGGCCGGTTCTCTATCCCCACAGGGGATTTTAAATGCAGTATCCGGTCGATGATTTGGGGGCGTTGGCAATTAAGGTGGTCTTCCCTCATTGTCACTAACCAAAAATCGATTCACTCTTTTGGGGCGTCTCGCCCGTTCAATTAGGTTGACGCACGGAGGTAGTCCTCACGAGGTTGCGCATTGGTCACATGTATATGATGCATAATCACATATTGCATAATGATCGCCTTTCTGTCTATTAGCCAGATTCTAACCTTTTGCTGTACTTACTCATCCACTAGATGCTCTGTAGGTTTTACTTTCTGTTCCCTGGATGAATGATGCAGATCCTTTTATTCCCCGGTATTATTTATTTGGTTGCGGTATTTTATATAACATTTACATAAGAACATAACAACAAAGAAAATGGGAGTCTTCAAAAACCCGATCAGCCCACACAAGGCAGATCCCTGTCGCACTCAACCCCAATTACAAGGCCCAATTATAGGCCCAACTCACTAATACCTTGATTACTGACGCCACCAAAACGGTCAGAGATTAACACAAGATTACGGGGGTCTGCTGAGCGCCGATTGGCCCACACCCGGCAGATCGCCCTCACACCCAACCCCTCTCGTCCTCTACGTTTTTTTATTTATATATTCCTCTACTGATATTTAAAAATTTTGATGTAGCGATCAATGATCTCTTAAGGTCCAAGTGTTTGGTCTTTTTGCCTAAATTTTATAAATTAAATTAGCAATATTTCGATTAGTAAAACAAGAAACTATATTATTTACGCTACATTGCTATATATAATGTTTATAAGGCCCCTGACCTTCACAGCTCATACAAATGATTTTTGCTTCAGTGCCATATATAATGTGTATAAGGCCCCTGACCTTCACAGCCAATATACAGACACTAACATCGCTTTAACCCGTCCAATCCCAGCGACCGCTACTAGTCGTCAGTAGATAAGTCACTCCCCAGTCCCAGCGACGGCTAGTAGCTGTCAGTAATGTCATTTCCTTGTAACTGCCTGTATCAGGCTGTACCTGGTACCACAACCATCTGAGCACTGCTCTCGATATGGCAACACTTCTCAGCTTATATAAGACCCTCTGAAGGCTGGGATTGAGCCAGACTTCCTTCATCTCTTGAGGTGGAAGGTTGTTCTATCTTGCCATTTTGGCCACATTGCTTGGGACTGGGGGGGGGGGGGGCTTTTATTACTGTATCCTATGGTACAGTAGGGGTTAAATGGTTTCTTAGAACGAATTTGATTAAACTAATCTTATTTACAAGCAGTTTGTTTTATAACTATGCACAAACACTAATGGCAACATTTAAAAGTTAACTCACTCTCTCCATGTTTCATATTTATTTTATTTTTGTTTTATATATTTTGTTTTCTTCTAATTTACCAGTTTTGGAGTTGTACCGCCGTGTTCACCTGGGAAATACTGTTAAACCTCTGCACCTGTCTTCATGAATTAGTTAAGTGACTCATACGGTAAGATGGAGCAGTGTTAGTTAGGTAATTAAGCTTGGTTAGGTAAGGCTAAATGTGTTTAAATTAAAAAAGTTCGGTGTTGAGCCTGCATTACTTTAACTAGTATACCCTAGCCTAATAATAACAAATGTAATGTAGTAATAATCTAATTTATTAATTTCAATCCCAACACCAAAGACCACCCAATGAAATTAATGAAAGCATGTGATCCTCCCAATTAGGAGGATCCTCCCCAATAGGGGAGGTGTGGTGGAGTGGACTTGCCACTGGCCTGGTAATCCAAAGGTCCCGGGTTCAAATCCCGATGTATCAATGGGAAGATATTATTGGGATGGAATTTGTGCTGTACCTGGTATCAGTGCATTACCACAAGCCCACCGAAACGTCAATAAAATACCCTCATTGTTCCCTGATTAAATAGCACTGTATGAATATTCCCATATTCAAAATATGCTATAGGGGTGCAATGCCTGGTGAGTTATCTGCTCAACAGGTGGCGTTGTGTGTGTGTAAGTGTGAGAATTCGAGTGCAGGGGGTGAGACAGTGAAGCACGGGAACGAGGTGGCTTCAGAGATGGGGTCGTTTCGGGCCATGAGTGAGCACCGTGCCTCATGTGAAGGCAAGATGGCAGGTGCTCGTTTTACTCTACGTGCTTCACATGTCTCACTCCCTAGACTGGAACAAGACCTCACAGGCTTCACTGTTCATTGTAAAGCGGTGAATGTTAAGGCTCTCAGCCTATGCCCGAGAGGAAGTCCAATATAGAAAAAAAATAAAAATAAAAAAATATACATTTACATAAAATTATCATGGCACCTGGTAATCATGACGATGCAGTTGGTCAGGTATTTTTTCACTAATTTTCCAAGATTGTTTATATTTGTTTTCATTGTAGACACTCAAGAAATGTTTTGCATTGATCCTGCGTGCAATTTTGAGTATCGATGATATTTACTGTTTAGTTTTCTAATTTTTCAAAATCAGCGAATTAGTAGATAGTGATTTTTGCTTTTTGCATTCAATTATGATACTTATTACGAACAAAGAGGATTAAAGAACAAGGCAAACTATGGTGCAAGAGGCACTAGGTTAGGTTAGGATAGGTTCTTGTTTAGGTTAAGATATAAAGGTTCTTATTTAGCAAACTAAACGGCTGTAAACATTTATGTTAATAATATATACTTAGACAGCCACGCTTTCATGATTGCCTATCCTTGTTACACTAAAAGTTCATGATTCATTCAAAAGTCTGGTGATAAGAATTAATAATTTAAGCGTAACTTGATTTAGGGGTTATTATAGAAGTGTTTTTAAGGTTAGCTCAAGTCAATATTTACTCATGATAGATATTGAAAGAGCAATGTACTGAGGGAATTACTAAGGGAAGCTTTAATTCCCTACACTATGAAGCCTCTTTCTGAAGCTGATTAATATATTCTACTATTAGCCAGATTAAGTATGAAAATGGCATTATCGTATCAAAGGATTTCGTATCAGCATACTCTACATATTCCTTCAGTGTAGCCGACTAAAACTACTAAACAACGATGGGAACATAATCTCCCAAAAGAGCCATGCAACATCGCGGAAACAGTAAATAAATAACACATATCCTTACATGATTAGGATATCAGCGGCCAGAACTTTTAATACTGACATTGTAAGATATTATAGGGGCTTTCCCAACTTCAAGAATCACGCGCCGACATGCCACGATCTGGTGTTCGTGGCTTACTTATACTTGGTCTATTCGGATGACCGGTCGAAAAGATTCTTGGAGTGTCGCAATGTGTCGTACAATGTATTGACAGGTTGGATAAATAACATCATCTGAGGAAGAGCACTTTATTGACAACGTTTTGCATATAGTTTCATCAGGTCACTATAGTCCAACCGATCTAAACAGGCAGTTTTACCAGCAGTTACTAATTTTACATTGGTGCCACATGTATAATCCCTAACAACGAAAATATATTATTTTCGGTATTAAGTACCTTAAGTCGGTTTGAAATGCTCAGGCTATTTCTACATGTACAAAAAAGCTTTATTGTTTTTATAATTAATTCGCTTATTAGTAAATTCAATGGACATTGTATACAGCTTTGGCAGCATGGCTACCGCAACGTTGTCAGACGTCGGCCAAAAAAACTCATCACAAATTTCACGTGATGGCGCGCTGCCAGGCGCACGAAATTTATACTCTCACTTCATTTCATTCCTGACTTTGACACCATCCACAATGGAAGCCGCTCCAAATCGCCCCACCCATTTGCATAGTCAGACAAAACAGATGGTATATAACGTTCACCAATACTTCAAGAGAGAGAAGGAGATTGGACGCACTTTTATTGCTGTAACAAACGCTACTTCTCGGACAGCTGCAGCCACAAAACTGGGTGAAAGAACAATTGCAAGAATAAACAAAGAAGCAAGGATTAATAAAGAAAGCAATGAATCGCCCAAATTTATGTCACCCAAGAAACGACAACGCACAACACCCATTACAGATTGTTTTGAAGGATTCAATGAAGGTGTTCTAAGATAAACAGTGCTCAATTTCTACGAAAGAAAAGAGTCCCACGAAGCAAATGAGAGCATCACAGAGGAAAACTGGACAAAGGCTGTTAAACATGCGGAACACATACAAGCAGATGATGCAAACAAAGATGTGGTGATTGATAAATTCATAGATTCTTTCATCATCACTCTCACATCTTCTGATGAGGATTCTGAATAACATTATGTACCTTTGAAACACATAATATAGAGGAATAGGCCTCCAGGGGAAACCTCTTAACAAAAAATGCCCCGAAACTTTTACCTCTTGGGTGGTGTGGAAAAAAAGTAAAAATATAAAATGGTAATAATATTACCAGTACATACATACGTACATACATATACATATATATATATATACAGTATATATATATATATATATGAGAGAGAGCGAGAGCGCCACAAAACTGGGGGGGGGGGGAATAAAGTGGATGCAAGTGTGGTGTGGTGTATGCGGGGGGGGGGGGGGGGAAGGAAGGTGTGTAAGGTGAGTGAGAGAGAGAGATAAATAGTAATATAATTTATTATAGCAATAATAATCTATGCATTCATGTGGGCTACACAGTCTTATACATACAGTATATAGAGAGAGAGCCGATCTCCATACATTGACCTTGAACGGTGGGAGGTAGCGAGAGTAATTTGGAAAGGTTGTTGTACGGAAAGGGTCAAGTGGACAGGTGGCACCAGTGTACGCAGGGCCGACGCCGCCCATAACTGCCTGTTTAGATCGGTTGGACTATAACAAATACTGGTACCTAGGAGGCCTTAAATATCCGTCAAGATAGGTGGCGGGGGAGGAGTGAGTATGCGGGGGTTGGGAGGGAGGTAGGACAGGGAGGGGGCAGACGAATGGGAGGGGAGGCGGAGACTATAATTATATGGGTAAAATACATCAGTAGACACAAGCAAAATAAGACATACAAACATGCATACAGAGTAACAACTCTACTAGTGCAAATTAATAATAATAATAATAATAATAACATTAATAATAATAATACAAATAATGATAATATTAATTGTAACAATTATAATGATAAAAACAGGGATGATAGTGCTAATATAATTTATAGTGGTACTAGCAATAGAGAACATGGTAGGATAGAGAGAGAGAGAGAGAGAGAGAGAGAGAGAGAGAAGAGCCGGGAGTAGGGAAGAGATTAGTTTACTAAGTCTTGTAAAGCGAAAACGAGGGATTAGGGTATTTAGTGGGTAGATGTGAAGGTGTGAAGAGCATAAAGAAGAAGGGAGGAATTCTTCAAAGGTGGATTAATAGGAGAGAGAGGGAGGTAAATTAAGGGACAGTATCTGAATGCACAGGGGAGGGTTAGGGTGGATGGCATATAAGTGTGAACTTGGGCTTATAAAGAGTCTTAGAAGACAAATATCTCGAGTTATTATTATTAGTATTATTTTTATTAATATTATTAATAGTATTTTATTATTAGTGTTATATGTATTCTTATATGTATTCTTATATGTATTCTTATTCGTATTATTATTATTATTATCATTACCCATGTTATGATATTATTATTATCAATGTTATTGTTGTCAATAATATGATCTGCATATCATATTGTTACCTCTTTCCATTCTATCTCTCCCTCTCACGCTCGCGCTTTCTCTTGCTCTCGCCCTCGTGCTCTCTCTCTCTCTCTCTCTCATTTAATCTGCCTTTGAAGAACTCCTCCCTTCTTCTTTAAGCTTTTCACACCTACCCCCTAAATTCCCTAATCCTTCGTTTTCGTTTTACAATTAAACTAATATCTTCCCTACTCCCGCACCTAACTATCTCTCTCTCTCTCCCTCAATATTACTATCATCACCATACCTTATTGTCTCTATTGATTTTTGTAGAGATTTTGTTTGTTTATGATTATGATTTTGTTTTTGTATTACAATTATTAATGAGATTTTTATTATCTTTCATCTTTAATTGTATCAACTAAAATATATGTATATATGTGGCCTGTGTAGCCATTAAGAATGATCAATATGTATTTCCATCTCTTCTTTCCCATTAATATTATAATATATGTATATTATAATATATGTATATATGTGGCCTGTGTAGCTATTAAGAATGATCAATATGTATTTCCATCTCTTCTTTCCTATTAATATTATAATTATATTCTTCTACACTTAACAGTTCCTACTACCCTCGCCGTCACGCTCTTTTGACTCGAGATATTTGGCTTCTAAGACTCTTTATAAGCCCAAGTTCACACTTATATGCCATCCACCCTAACCCTTCCCTGTCCTTTCAGATACCGCCCCTTAATTGACCTCCCTCTCTCTCACTTTACCTCTCTCTCTCTCTCTCTCTCATTCTCTCTCTCCTTTTAATCCACCCTTGAAGAACTCCTCAGTTCTTCTTTAAGCTGTTGACACCTTCACACCTACCCACTAAATACCCCAATTCCTCGTTTTCGCTTGACAATGAAACTAATCTCTTCCCTACTCCCGGCTCTTCTCTCTCTCTCTCTCTCTCTCTCTCTCTCTCTCTCTCTCTATCCTACCATGTTCTCTATTGCTAGTACCACTATAATTATATTAACACTATCATCACTGTTTATCATTATAATTGTTACGATTAATATTATAATTATTTGTATTATTATTATTAATGTTATTATTATTATTATTATTATTATTATTATTAATTTGCACTAGTAGAGTTGTTACCCTGTATGCATGTTTGTATGTCTGATTTTGCTTATGCCTACTGATGTATTTTACCCATATATAGTCTCCGCCTCCCCTCCCCCCATTCGTCTGCCCCCTCCCTGTCCTGCCTCCTTCCTCCCTCCCAACCCCCGCATACCCACTCCTCCCCCGCCACCTGTCATGACGGATATTTAAGGCCTCCTAGGTACCTGTATTTGTTAGTGACCTGATGAAGCTATATGCGAAACGTTGTCAATAAAGTGTTCTTCCTCAGATGGTGTTCTTTATCCATTCTGTCTACTTTTCAAGTACCACTCAATATTGACAGGTTATGGAGCAGCCCAAATGTTTTGAAATTGTTAACAATTTCGATGAATGTTGTGATGTCTGTCAATTTAATTTTTTGTCGTAGGTGCTTCGTAAGTGATTCTTAACGCCTTGTAGGCAATAGTAGCCCGTCTCAAGTGGTAACGCATTCCAGGCATTAGTAGCTCGCCTTGACTAGGTTTGGAAGACTCCGAAAAGAGAAGTTCAGTTCAGTCAGTGACAGGAGGAGGTTGTGTTAATCTGAGTTCCTGCCCGGACCACCTGCTCGTGACCCAGTGACCATACGCACCTACCTGTGTTTGGAGGCAGTGCACTCGTGTATATATAAAAGTGTTTTAGCTCAGTTTTTAGCTGTTAGTTGACTTATTTGTTTTTGTTTTCTGTACTTAGTTGTTTGCTCCTCGCTAAGCTTTTTGGGATCATGTCAGGTATGGAGTGCGAGTCCTTTACTGAACTGCACCATCTTATTCTCCAGGTAAGGGAAGAGATGGTTGTGGTGAAGGAAGAGGTCTTGGCTCTAAGGGAGGTTAATGTTAAACTTCAGAGGGAAGTGGATTTGATTAAAGACGAAAATCTAGCTTTCAAGCTTAGCCAAGAGGAAATTAAGTCGAGTAAGGGGAAAAGGGAGGAAGTTGATGATTTTGTTTTTATTCATGGCAGGTTGTTAAAAATACGGGTGGGAAAGTCACACTCAAGAAGCAGGATAGTAGAATAGATATGAGTGTGACGAATGCATTCTCTCCTTTGCGAGACGAATGTGAGGGAAAAGATAGTCAGGATAAGGGAGGGTTAGACGAAGTGCCTGCCGCCGACTCAGCTCCAACCGCTGACGCTGTGCTACCTACCACCACCGCCACCCCCACCACCAAGGGAGCTTCTGCCACCACCGGGGGTTCTCCAACTGCAGCTGCTGGATCCTCCCGAGGGAAAGGTTAGTCTGTGTCCCGAGAAGGTAAGTCTGTGTCGATTGTGGGCGACTCCATGGTAAGACATTTAGTTAGGGCTACCCGCACTAAACTTAGGAAGGTTGTGTGTCTGCCTGGCCATGGATTTGGGAGGGTTTTAGAGAAGATGGACCACATCTTGGAAGATAGTAGAGATAACCCCATTATCTGTCTCAGTGCCGGGAGTAACGATGTTGGTAAGGGTAGAAGTGAGGAACTGTTGCAGCAGTATCGGGATGTGTTAGATAAAGTTAGGATGAAGGGAGGGATCCCTGTAGTACATTGTATCCTTCCCAGAAGAGGAGTTCCCAAGGAATGGACATCCAGGGCGATTGGTGTCAATTGCCGTTTGGAGAAATATTGCAAAGAAAAAGCAATACCATTCATTGATAACTGGGATAGTTTCTATGGGAGAGATGGCATGTACGCAAGGGATGGGGTTCATCTTTCACGGTTAGGGGTTTCCACATTAGCTAGTTCTTTAGATAGGGTGGTTGTGGGGTTTTGAACAGAAATATTGAGAGTGTAAATGGAACAATTTTAGCGTCAGGCGAAAGCGATAAGGATATTCAGTCTCATGCTAAATATGATGACTATATTGCATATGATAGTAGTGATGGTGCAACGGAAGATGGAAATGTCGTTAGAAACAA
Organism: Paralithodes platypus; assembly: GCA_032716605.1. Lineage (NCBI taxonomy): Eukaryota > Metazoa > Arthropoda > Malacostraca > Decapoda > Lithodidae > Paralithodes > Paralithodes platypus. Next base: position 21,905,378 of record CM064574.1, read on the forward strand.
AGGTAAATTAGGTATAAAGAAAAGAAGTAAATTGAGAGTATATTACACAAACTGTAGGAGTCTATGTAACACAATGAACGAACTTAGAGCCCTTGTTAGCTAAGAAAATATAGACATAATAGCGCTAACTGAAACGTGGATTAATACAGAAACCAGGCATTTTTTAGCAGAATTTGATATACCAGGATATAGTTTGTTTAAATATGACCGAAAAAGTAAGAGGGGTGGCGGTATAGCAGTGTTTGTCAGGAGTACATTAAAAAGCTGTATTAAATCAGGTATTAGACTAAATAACGATAATGAAAGTGTTTGGGTAGAGGTTAACGAAGGTAGTGAGACCATAGTTATTGGAGTTATGTATAGACCGCCAAATATGAGAAGAAATGACGGAACGTCATTATGGGAGGAAATTAAAATGGCATCAATGTTTAGCAATGTGTGCATTATGGGGGATTTTAATTTTCCGAATATAGATTGGCAGTATCAAATAGGAGACTCTGATTCTGAGGAATTTATAGAGGTAGTACAAGATAGTTTTTTATTTCAATTCATAGATACGCCGACTAGAGGTAATAATATTCTCGATTTAGTTTTCAGTAACAATGAACATATGGTAAATAATGTAGAGATAGGGGACCACCTAGGAAATAGTAACCACAATTCTGTGTATTTTAATATACAATCGAAAGGTAATACCAGAGAGAATACAACATTAATACCTGACTTCAGAAAAGCCAATTATGGTGGGTTAAGAAGAGCGCTATTAGCTGACCCTATGGTCAAACAATTAAGTCGACCCAGGTGTCCAAATGAGTGTACCCCTTCTCAGGCACCTGTCATCTTAAGTCAGGAAGAGACGTCAACCTTGGTAGATACATACGATAATTTTATCGAGTCAGTATTCAATGCACAAAATAAATACATACCCAATTTTTTTTTTAGATCAACACAGAACCAACCCAAATGGATGAATAATAGACTATTAGATCTTCTAGGACAAAAGAGAGGAATATATAGAAAAATTAGGAAAGGCGAAATTCACCTACTTGCTTACTATCAGAATCTATCAAAACAGGTAAAAAAGGATATTAGGAAAGACAAAAGAAATTATGAAATTAAGGTTGCCAATGACTCAAAAAATAATCCTTAAGCTTTTTACCAACTATATAAATCCAAGGTTAGAGATGTAATTGGTTCCCTTAAAACTTCGATAGGAGAAATGACAGAAAATAATTTAGAAATGTGGAGTACATTAAATAGTCAATTTCTTTCCGTTTTCACTAATGAAAATTTGGCACAGTTTCCAGAAGTCCGTAAGGTATATAGCGATAGTATAGAAAATAGGTTAAGTACGGTTACTATAAGTAGAAATGATGTGCTAAGGAAATTGACAGACTGAAACCTCATAAATCGCCTGGTCCTGATGAGGTATATGCTAGAGTATTGAAAGAATGTAGAGATGAGTTAAGTTGCCCATTAACATTTTTATTTAACAAGTCATTGGAGACAGGTATAGTTCCAGAAGCTTGGAAGCTTGCAAACGTAGTTCAGATCTTCAAAAAAGGTGACAAATCAATAGCATCCAATTACCGTCCCATTAGTCTTACATCAATCATAGGAAAGCTACTAGAGTCAATTATTGCTAGTAAAATTAGAAACCACTTAGATACATTTAATTTAATAAATTCTTCTCAGCATGGATTCACTCAGGGACGTTCTTGCCTTACTAATTTGCTTAGTTTTTTCTCAGAGGTATATGAAGCAGTAGATAATGACAAGTCATATGATATAATATATTTAGATTTCAGTAAAGCTTTCGACAGAGTCCCCCATGAGAGATTGATGAGAAAGGTTGAGGCGCATGGAATAGGTGGGGCGTTGTTGGGATGGATTAGGTCATGGCTAATTGGTAGGAAGCAGAGAGTCAGCATAAATGGTACGAAGTCAGAATAGGGAGCAGTCAAAAGTAGTGTCCCCCAGGGATCTGTATTAGGTCCTCTGTGGTTTGTTATATACATAAATGACCTGATTTAGGTATAACTAGTAGGATAAGTAAATTTGCAGACGATACCAAAATGGGGAGAAAAATTGATTCAGATAGAGATATAGAGTGCCTCCAAAGGGATCTAGATACCTTACACGAATGGTCAGTAAATTGGCAGATGAAGTTTAACATTGACAAATGCAAGGTATTAAAGATAGGGAAGATGCATACAAATGTTAAATATAAACTAGCTAATTTAGAATTAGAAAACTCGAATTGTGAGAAAGATCTAGGTGTGTTTCTTAGCAATGATTTGAAGCCTAGACAACAGTGTATAAGCGTTCGAAACAAGGCAAACAGGATTATCGGGTTCATCTCTAGGAGTGTGAGTAACAGAACTGCTGATGTTATCTTAAAACTTTACTTGTCATTAGTGAGACCCCATGTGGATTATGCTGTTCAATTTTGGTGTCCTTATTACAGAATGGGCATAGATTCATTGGAGAGAGTACAACGTAGAATGACAAAAATGATCCATAATATTAGAAATCTTCCGTATAAAGAAAGGTTGAAGAAATTAGGCTTACATTCGTTAGAGAGACGCAGAGTTAGAGGGGATATGATAGAGGTGTTCAAGTGGGTTAGTGGGATTAACAAAGGGGACATGACAAATGTACTAAAGCTCAGTGATAGCGAAAAACTCGTACCAATGGTTTCAAATTAGATAAATTTCGTTTCAGAAAAGATATAGGCAAATATTGGTTTGGTAACAGAGTTGTAGATGGGTGGAATGGACTACCAAGTGCTATAGTGGGATTAAAAACGATAGGAAGCTTTAAGATAAAATTGGATAAGCATATGGACGAGAAGGGTTGGGTGTGAAGGGGGATCAGCAGGGTTGGGCCAATCAGCGCTCTGCAGACCCCCGTAATCCTGCGTTAATCTCTAACCGTTTTGGTAAGATGATCCTCAGGGTATTAGAGTGTTGAGCCTATAATTGGGCTTTGTAGTTGGGGTTGTGTGGGACAGGATCTGCCTTGCTTAGGCCAATCGGCTTTCTGCAGACTCCCATTTTCTTATGTTCTTATGTTCTTATGTTCTTAAGAGCATTATGACGCTATATCACATTTTTAGAGCACTTAATTAAGTACAGCATAGCACGTTAATACAGCACATTACAACACATTATTACAGCATAGTACAGCAAATTATTACAGCTCAGTACAGCACATTATTACAGTAGCCTACAGTAAAGCACATAATTACAGTACAGTGCAGCACATTATACTACAGTATTACAGCACAATATTACAGCACGATATTACAGAACAGAACAGTACATTATTACAGCTCAGTACAGCACATTACTACAACAAAGTGCAGCACAGTATACCACATTATCTCGGCACAATGCAACACATTATTGCATTGTGCTGAGCTGAAATAATGTGCTGTACTGTGCTGTATTAATTTGTTAATTTGTTGTACTCTGTTATTATGTTCTATCCAACAACCAACTCTACTCCTAAAATCGATTAATGAAATATTACAAACACATGTGGCAGTCCGTGGATTCGAACCCAGTACGCTCACACCGAAAATCAACACCTTATGCATTGCGCCACGAAGACAGTTAAAGAATGGTGGACACTGCCTACGATTTATTATGCAACTTCGAATCCTGCATATCAATCTAAGCATGTACACACATCCCATCTGCAACTCACGTAGGCTATGCATATGTGAATGGAAAGAGCAATTAATGGGGCCTCAACCACTTTCTGCAGCAATGTCCTATATTGTGTAATATTACCGTAACAATGTGTTGTAATGGTGTAGTGTACTGTGCGTTAATAATGTGGTGTAGTGTGCTGTAATAATGTGTCCTCCGTCGCTGTTCGTAGGGATTCATACTAGTTATTAGGTATTATTAGGTGCATTTTAGGATGATGTAGGTCATCGTAAACAGTTAGTGACCATTGAAATTAACTTGACAGTCTCTTAATAATTACTTACTTATGTACTTATATAATATTTATTTGGGTAGGGGTGAGAGGGTGTGTGTTGGGATTACAACACTGTCTAATATACCACACTGTCTAATATATTATCATTTATATTAACATAAATCGTTTTATAGGGCCAAACCAGGGGAAACTACTAATTGAAAAATCTGTCTTTATACACGACCGACAATGAAGTTGTCAAAGGGACATTCTACCAGCAATTTTCGATCGAAAATATTTGTATATGAGATGAGGGGTCCGGCCAACTAAAGCCCAAACCAGTCAAGCACCTGCTCCGTCTACAGATAGCAACCAAATCATCCAGTGCCACCTTGCTAACATAAAAAGTAAATCACTCTCTACCAGACTCCCCCACCCCTAGACTCCTCTTGAACAATGTAACACGAGGGAAAATGCGCCCCTCACCCTCCACCAAGACATACTCTACCCTGAGCCAGACTTAACCTATTCTGAAGAAATGTTTATGGAATTCGCCATCAACCCCCTCAATATCTGCCTGTACCCTCTGCCCAACTCAAACTCAACCATGGCAGCCAAGCAAACAAACAAGTAGACATTTCCTATCCCCTTTCCTCCCAAGTCACATCCATACAACCTACGAATTCTCTATTTATCCTTCAAACATAAATTATGTTTTCATCGTTCCAGCAAGCTATCTCCAAGCCCAAATTAAATACAAATAAACGGAAAATGTCCACCCCGTCACAGAGATATCCCTCTCATAATTTTATTGCGACTCCAAACCTCAAAATAAATTAAAAAAAAACATAACCCCATGTCCCTACTACCCCGAGAAACCAGCCACTTAACCCTAACCGGAAAAGAGATAGGACCTACCTGTGCCCAGAGTAAAAGCAGGCAAAACTGAGGCTATACTGTATAGTCGAGTACTTCTTCTTAGGAAGACCATACTTAGCTAGTAACCTTAGTTCGGATCAAAGACTTCCATAGGGGCTAGCCAGTTCTCCCCTTAAAAGTCCTAAAAACCAGTGCAAACTAGTGAGTACAATTGTGACCCCGAAGAAATGAATTAGGAGAAAGAAAGAAAGAGAGCATCGCCTACCTGTGAGGTGTGAAGACGCTGAGCCCCTTGGTAAAATAGGAGGGACAACTGATGCTGTTACCACGTGATTGCCAGATCCTCTACCAGGCTCCTATCTTTCTTCTCAAACCTTTAAGTAACCTTTGTTTTGTAAAGTGTAATGATGATTGCAACAAGGGTTAACAAGATATGTTAAGATTCACATTAATGTAATATTGAAGATTGTTCATTCTTCCCTTCTCTTAGTACCCATAACTCAATTTAAAGAAAACATAACACACTCCTATCTTTGGGATAAATATACTGTATATATGATTCTTCGAGTATAGTCGCCTATATTGTTATGAAGAGTAATACATATGTTTGTTTGGGAAACTATACATACACCTTTTACACGTAAAACCAGCGAACACTTACTCAGATCTAGTTTTTATGTAACATCATCAGCAGGGTACGTAATTCATAGATAAGTTATTCACAGAGTGTTTTACTATTCAGTCTCTTAATTTGACTATTGTTATCACGCTCCGTGACTTATAGTTCATGCTGTGTATTGTTTTGAGTTATTTTCAACTCCGTATTTTCACGTTGGGTTAACCTTCCACTCGGCGAGGATATCTCAGTCACACATCCATGACTAATATATTGCTTTAACCTGTTTGTGAATTTATATTCATTATTGTGACTCTTTGAGATCTTTGAGTTAAATCTCCTGTAACTATTGTATTAACGTAAAAGTTAATCATAAATCACACGGTATTCTAATTTACATAAACTCAGTACTGTGTGTATGTTGTCGCAGTAACTATTATTTACTCTCAATGGGAAGCTATCTCGCATTCGCCATTTTCTATTCAGGATACCGTTTATTGTTTGAGACTAACATCTCTGTATACACTTACTTGTGGTTATTGTAGAACATTGTATTTATTCTATGTACTATTTATAACTTGATTCATCTCCTCCTAGAGTCCTAGATCATTATTATTCTAGGATTATTTACATTCATAATTCATTATTTATGTTCGATCGAAGAGTTCACCTCCCTATATGGCATTCGATCTTTTATCTATGTTTATACTAATCATTAATGTACCCTAGCTATTAACCTGACAAGCGCTAAATAGACCTAGGGGCTAGGGTAGTTATTTGTGCATTTCTAGCCTTGGATTCTGACAGAATTCGTTATATTTACAATATAGAGCATTATTTGTTTTCGGTATGCTTTTATTTTACATATATGATGTATATATGAACCTTCAAGAGTGCTAAAATAAATGGGAAAAGCATTTGGGTGGTGAAAAACGAAGATATTGGCCACCCGGTCATAATCTCAGGCGAGAGAGAGAGCCACAGGCAACCCTCCTCTCTCGCTGTCTGTGAGGTAACTGAGACGAGCGGGGCGGTGTGGGCCGGTGTCTGGGTGTTGCATAACGATCTTTTCTGCAACCCACTTGTGCTACATTATCGCGGGAGAGAAAAATAACCGATAAATTATGATAATAAGAGGTAAAATAGGTGATAATTGAGGAGGGGAGGGAGGGGGGAATAAGGTGGGGAAGGAGGGGAGGGGGGTGGGTGAGATTTACAGGGATGAGTACTGGAGGGGAATTATCTCACCTAGAGACAAATTCCTTTGTTTTGATAGGCCCTTTTTTTTTATGGAAGGCTTTTTTTATGGTCTTGCTTCTGTGAGGCCTATCGCGTTCCCTATAGGAAGCCTTCCGTGAGGCCTATAGCGCTTGCTGGGGGAATGAAACTTGTGAACCTTGATTGTGTTTTCTGAGTCCATTAATTATAATTGTTGTGTAACTTATACTATTGAAGTTAGTTGTGTTCCAGTGGGATAGTTGTGATTCTCGTTCATTCCTAAGGTGGAAAACGGAATTACAATAAAGCACGTTGAATTATAACGTCGCATAACAGTATTGTCAACATATCAGGGCTCTTTTGCAATCATATTGACAACTAGAATGAAAGTAGTTTAACCCGTGGAGCCCCGGCTAGTTTTGTAATGTTTGCGCACCAGAACCCGGCCGGTTTTCAAAAAATGGTTTTATTCCAGAAACAATAGCGAATGGGTTAGGAATGAAGGAAAAACCACGAAAAACCGCTCAAAAAGCTTTAAAAATGGTCCTACAGAGCCCCCGAAAACGGATTTTACAAGAGTAAAAAATTGAAGGCAATTATCCCAAAAAACAGGTTATTGCGCGCTCGCGCGCACGCACGTGGACTTTGAGAGTTTTCAACCATCGGCACGGTTGAGTGGGATACGTACACAGTTCCCATACAAATCTGAGCCCTCTTGAGTGGCTACACCTGAGGTTACGGTCGGCGCAATTAGGGTGACGCGTCAGGCGCGTCTCTGGGGCTGTGCGTTACATACATCGCCGACGCGTCAGACGCGTCGCTGGGGCTGTACGGGTTAATATAGGGAGCTAAATTAAAAAAATATTCACAGCCTCTCAGACCAGTTTCGCTTAGAAAAATGGTCTGAAAAATAACTTGTGTGGCTCTCCAATAAGGCATAAAATTACACTATGCAGTCTAGAGTTATTGGGGCAATTACGAAAGTCGTTTGTATCCCGAGTTGCCCTCATGAAACAAAGCAACTCCTTAACCCTTAACCAACGGCGCTCGACATATGTCGAGTTAAAGAAAACGTGCCCATATGCGGGCCTCGACATATGTCGAGTGCAATTTTGAGCACGTAATGTGCTCTGAGAGAGAGCTGAGCGGTGCGAGGAGCATAGATTGCTTCCTGACCGCTCGCCACCACCGCCGTGGGTCGACTGAAATTTACTACACCCTCCTCCACCCTCTCTCACTCGCTACACAGGGAATTATGTAAGGAAATTACCTTATTTTTGGGTTTTTGCACTCGTGTTGCACGATCGTTGCAAGAGAACCAGTGGTCGTAGAAGGATGGTTCGGGTGTCATTGGAAAGCTCTGTTTACGCCCTTTCAGGGATAGATACTTGTATTACGCTCTGGGTCTTGTTTATGCATGAAAAAGAGCACGGAAACAACCCCATTTAGGGAAAAACCACCGCTTGACGGGTAGTAGAAGTTACCAACCCACCCGCTCTTTTTGTGTTAATTACCACAAGTTGTTAACCGGTTCTCACGCAAGCGTTTCCATCCAGTTAATCTGGTTATCATTAGAAAACTATTCAGTTTAGCGACGATATATATATATTAACGTATTATGATGTTCATTATTGTGTGCTTAGGTTAATCTTAACCCTCTCCGACATATGACGCGACTTTGAGCCTATTGGGGATACTTTAAAGCCTTTGTTACCATCAGGGGTATTTAGAAACCTTTAGTTTAGTTACTTCAACCTCTGCAGTTGTCTTTGAGTTAGCTGTGGGCAGAAAACTAATTTTTGGAGAGGTCATTATAAGAGTGAGAGAACTCCATTTCTTAATGCTAATCTGGCAACCTCTGCGTCATATGTGCGTGAATGGGTTAAACTGAATAATATTGGTTATTATTAGTCAACACAAATAGTGATGATGGCCTAATCGTACTGAAGGGTTTGCAAGGGTTTTCCATAGTCTTGGAAAAACTGAAATAGTTTCACCAGACCACCGTCTTGAAGTAAGTATAATTATTCCTCTGGTCTAATTAATCTAATGATACCATACCCAGTGGTATGCAAGGGGGCAGGGGGCTAGGAATCCTCCTACCCTTATAAAATTCACCTACTAGACGAGACAGAGTAAGGGACGAGGGAACGAGAAAGTAGTCCCGGAGCCTAAGAACTGGAACTTTAAATGTTGTTTCTGTTTGGGCTCTGTCTTGAATCGACCACCCCCAGCTTTGGCGTATGTGTTTGAGTATATGCATACATACATACATGACAGTTGCATTCATTCTACTGGATTATTAATGTACTGTGTCATAATATATTCCTCCAGGTCATTATAATATAGAAAGTGAAAAAATATCAAAAAGTATATATAAATAAAGTAGGTGTGCAGTTTTCGCAATACCAAAAAAACAAAAAACAAAACATGCATACGCAACTCTGCGACCTAGAATTCTGCAAGTAGTATTGAATCTCTTAGGTAAAATCGGTTTATTATATATATCATATTATATATATATATATATATATATATATATATATATATATATATATATATATATATATATACGGTATATATATATATAATTATATAATTATATTATATTATAAAGTTGGTTAGTGGAGAGAACATAATAATATATACTGTAGTATATACTGTATATATATATATATATATTTATAATATATCACAAATACACGTGAACCACTAAATGTTTCTAGTCTCTCAGTGGGGATCGAACCATCGACCATCAGAACGATAGCCGACGCTTTAATCAATTACACCACGGCAGACTGCTGTGGTGTAATTGATTAAAGCGTCGGCTATCGTTCTGATGGGCGATGGTTTGATCCCCACTGAGAGACTAGAAACATATATATATATATATATATATATATATATATATATACAGTATATATATACATATATAATTACATTTATGATCACATTGAATCTTAACCATTGGAATATTTATCTATAATAAGGTCAGCGTAACACTATTTTGTAGCATTTTGAATATGGTGTAATTCAAATTTAGAATATATATAAGAAATAAATAGTGATCATAATTTGTGACCTTCACCATTCACCTTGACTTTTGTATAACAAAAACACAAAATTTGGACAATCGTTGCATTGACCAACCGAATTTGCCAGCAAAATTTGGTGAAGATACGTAACCCGTTCAGTACAGTTCTGTTGGTTTCATTTCATACTGGATATTAAGACAATTTTATTTAGTTTATGAAGGGCCTCCATAAAATTATCAGGCTTTCAACTATCTTAATTAACACTTTTTACTACCACAGATCCTTCATACGCTCCACAAAATCGTATAATTATAGCTAGAAAACAATACAAAAGACGTCACCGGTACACAAAGGTTTAAACAGTCTAGGGAGAGTTTAATGAACATTAATAACACTCTTCTTTTGTTGTTTGATCTTGACCTTTAATGTTAAGTAGTATAATATATATATATATATATATATATATATATATATATATATACAGTATATACTGTATATATATTATTATATATGATTGAATTATATGACATTTAAGTAAAATGCAACTAACAGTCGTCAGCTTATCGAAAATTTAGTATTTGTTATGATGAAGGTTAAGTTTTGACCTTGGCCTGTGACCTTGACCTTTATGTAGGATTGTACTTTTGTTTGCTTTGATGTAATCCTAGAAAATCAAATAAGTGTGCCAAATTTCACTAAAGATCATCAGTTAGTTTCAAAGGTATTAAAGGAATAGTTGACCTTGACCTTTGACCTTCATCTTGACCTTCATGATGTCTGAAAATTTAAGATTTAAATTTTCCCTAAAAGCACGACTGTCTCAACAAATGTTGTGAAGTTTACATGAATAGTAAAGAAATTAGCATATTGACCTTATATTTGATGTTGACCTGTGACCTTGACCTATCAAATGGAATTAGGTTTATTCTTGTATGGCCTTGGTCTAGGCATTCCGAATATGCATGATATGCCTATTGAGAATCTTACATTAAATAGAAAATACTACTAAAAATCATATTTCGACCTGTAACGATGACCTTTGACCTTGACCTTCGACCTTAGAATTTCTTATCCAGGATTTAGTTAGCTTAACAGCAATGTTAGTATTAACTAGCATTATGAATATGGTGTAATTTGTATAAAAACATATTGATTACAAATAGTGATCATATACTGTGACCTTGACCTTTGACCTTTGACTGAAAATATAATACATATATTTGGATGGTCGTCGCATTGACCAACTGAATTTGCTTGTATAATTTGGTGACACTACATTAAACAGTCTAGGAGTTTAGGGAAAATGACAAATACTCTTGTGTTGACCCTGACCTCTGACCTTAACTATTACAATATTTATGTGAAATTTGATATATTTGATATTTAAGTAATAAGTCATAACACAGCCAGTTTTCCAAAAGTTGAGTAATCTTTTTTAATAAATAATACAAATTGTCTTTGACCTTAAGGGCACAAAACTGGCTCTGAGTGAGCTGAGATATACTTAGGGAGTGGGATAAAACTGGATTGGAAACTATAGGTGCACCTAAGGGTTAACCTGTGACCTTGACCTTTATGTAAACATAATTTTGTTGTTTGCATTGACATTGCCTATGAAAATCAAATAAGCATGCATAATTTCAATAAAACCCATCAGTTAGTTTCATATATATTAATAGAATATTTGACCTTGACCTTTGACCTTTATGTCTCAACATATATTATATTCGTTTTCAGTTAAAGTGCAACTATCTCACCAAATTTTGTGAAGTTTGCATGAAAAGTAAAGAAAATAGCATATTGACCTTTGATTTGACCTTGACCAGTGACCTTGACCTTTCATATGGAATTGAATAGCTTCTTGTATGACCTTGGCCTAGGTATTCCGAATATACATGGAATGCCTACTGAGTATGTAACAGTTAGTGTAAGAAATACTAGTAAAAACACTATTTTGACCTTTGGCCTTGACCTTTGACCTTATCCTTTAAAATATTCATCTAATATTTGGCAAATACGATATCAAGGTTACAAATAACTTGTATAGTGAAAATGTTGACATTTGAGTAAAAAGTAAAATAAATTGTAAAAGTTGACCTTTGATCTTGGCCTGTGACCTGGACCTTTATGTAGGAGTACTTTTTTTGTTCATTGACATTGCCCTGGAAAATCAAATAAGCATGCCTAACTCCATTAAAACACATCAGTTAGTTCCATATATATTAATAGAATAGTTGACCTTTTATCTTTATCTTGACCTTTATGATATGTGTGTCCAATTGTATTATTTTCCTTTTCATTTAAAGTGCAACTATCTCACCACATTTTGTGAAGTTTGCATGAAAAGTAAAGGATATAGCATATTGACCTTATATTTGACCTTGACCTGTGACCTTGACCTTACATATGGAATTGCATAGTCTCTTGTATGACCTTGCCTAGGTATTCCGAATATACATGGTAAGCCTAGTGAGAATCTAACAGTTAGTATAAGAAATACTAGTGAAAAACTTATTTTGACTTTTGACCTTGACCTTTGACCTTACCCTTTAGAATATTTACCTATAATTTGGTCAATACGATATTATGGTTACCAGTAACTTGTATAGTGAAAATGAAGAAATTTGAGTAAAAACTAAAAAATATGAAATATTGACCTTATTTCTAACCTTGACCTTAGACCTTAACCTTTAAGTTAAATGGAAAATTTCTTTTTGACTGACCATTGCATTGACCAAATGGATATACCTGTGAAATTTGGTGAAAATCCATCAAACGGTCTAGGAGGAGTTTCCGGACAGACAGACGGACGACGACGGACGACGACGACAAACAGGCTGGCTGGTGGTGCACAGTATACGGGCGGGATGTGTTTGCGCACTCTGCTTCGCAGAGTTGATAATCGCCACCAAGTAAAGCAACCCTTTCCACATACAAATACGTATTTGCTATGTTCAACTAAAAGCATAATAGTCATGTTCACCCGAAAGAACTGAAAGGATAGTGAACCCAAATGATATTGCAATGTTCTTATATTGGAAGTAATTAGTTCCACTGAGGTAGGTACACTCATGCGTATTAAAAGTTGCTCAGGGGTGGGTCCTTCCTTCCCCTACTCCACCCTGGGTAAGTGGAAGGGGGGAGTCTAGTCCAAGTCTACCCCACCTTCTACCCCCAACTCCCATGTTCCTCAGGGCTCTGTCCTATCTCCCATTCTCTTTCTAATTTTCATAAGTGATCTCAACTGTACCTCCAGTCCCATTCATTCATACACAGACGACTCTACCTTACACTACTCGATTAGTTTTCCTGAGTGTCCCAGCCAGCAATCCCTCAAAGACAAACGTAATGAAGCCATGCAACACTTACCTTCTGATCTAACTACTATTTTCAATTGGGGCAGAGACAATCTTGTTACCTTTAATGTATCCAAAACCCAATATCTTCATCTTACTACCGATTCGGTACTTCCAGAGAACTATCCATTACACTTCAACAATACAAAAATTAATCCTTCATCTTCTTTCAATATTCTCGGTGTCTCCTTTTCTTCTGCTCTCACATGGAAAAACCATATTACCAGTCTTGCTAAGGCAGCCTCCCAGAAGCTGGGTGTGCTCAACCGCCTCAAGGGGTTCTTTACCCCTGTGCAGCTTCTGGCTCTGTACAGGGGCACGGTGTGTCCTTGTATTGAGTATTGTTCACATGTGTGGGGAGTATCCTCTCACACCGCACTCCTAGACAAAGTAGAAAGGAAAACCTTTCGTATCATTAACTTCCGTCCTCTTACCAACTCTCTGCAATCTCTCTCTCTTCGCCGCAATGTTGCATCTCTCTCGCTATTCTATCGCTACTACAATAATCAATGTTCCTCAGAGCTTTCCCAGTGTATACCATCTCCTCTATGTAGGGTACGTAGTACCCGTCTTGTAACACAATCCCATCCCTACTCTGTGCAACTCTCCAACCCAAGAGTGAAACACTATTCTCAGTCTTTCTTCTATTCAACTGCTGAGCTCTGGAACTCTCTCCCAGAATCAGTCTTTCCCTCTTCCTATGACTTAAATTGCTTCCAACTCCTTGTGTCCAGGCATTTTGGTTCGAACGTCCTTTGATTTTGGTCCTGTCACTCTTTGAACTCTGCGGGAGGCACTCGCTACAGGCAGTTCTGCCTTTTGTCTCCCTCACATAGGAAAAAAGAATAAAAATAACTTGCCATATGTTTACTTAGTTATGATTCTCAATAATCTGTAAATTGTTACTTGTATTGAAACATGTAGGCTGGAACATAACGCTTTGAATAAGGGAGGCCTTTCCTGAACTTGATAAAATCGCCTAGTGTTAGACAAAATAATATAATTCAAGATATACTTTACATAACAAGATACTTGAGGTGGTTTTATCCCTCTCAACTATTAAAAGTCTTACCTATTTTGAAGAAGATCGTCTTAAGTTAGCAAGAACATCGGAAAAATATTGTCAATCATACTGGACAAGCACAGTTCGAATTTCAAATGAAGAATGACATGATATACCATAGTTTAATGTGTGAAGGTTTTTTCTGCCATAAAATATCTGCATTCTCTGTTTTTGCTCTCTGCTTGTCTTCAATAACAACGACTCTCTAGTACACAGCATTAACATATCGGACAAAAGATACTCAGATCATAAATTAATTGATATCAAAATAACCTTAACAAATGTACAGACAGCCTCAGAATCGAGACCAAAAACCGGCCCTTGCAGTAAATTTAACTTCAATAACAAAAATATCAGGTGGTTAGAGGTAAACCAAGAAATGGAGGAAATAATAATGGGCAGATTTAATGAATAACCTGACAGCATCAGCAGGTCTAGTCCTAATAACAGAAACCATGACCCAAATCAGTAGCCACCACGCACCCAAAAGACAAACAAGACGAAGCAGCAAATAAGAACTGGAAAGAAGGAAGCTGTACAGACAAAAAATAAATTACTAACACAACGACGCACACAACAAAATCTACAGGATATGCAAAAGGTCTAAATTGATAAGATAAATTGTGGACATTGAACAAAGACTAAGAATCTCAAATGAACTACAACATATAGCAGGGGAGAGGAAAGCTATTGCAGGTATAAAGGAACATTCCAAGTACTTCTCTTCATATGCCAAACAAAAAACTAAAATGGCATCAAACATTGGTCCACTAAGCAAAGGGGATGGGCCATTCACAGGGGACAGAAAGGAAATGAGCGAACTATTACGCCGGCAGTATAAAATTACCTTCAGTGAGCCTGACAAAACAAAACCCGTCAGAAACCAAGATGAATTTTTCACGGAAATCTCCCCTACAGAAACCCCCAGATTCAGGATATTGATTTCGGTCCAAAAGATATAGAAGAGGCCATTTCCAACAAGCCATCCCACTCGGCACCAGGCCCGGACTCATGGAATTCGATCCTGATGAAGAAATATAAGGAAAACCTCTCAAAACCCCTGCTATAATGTGGAGAAGGAGTCTAGACACTGGTGAAATACCAGATAGCAAAAATGCAATAATTGCCCCTCTGCATAAAGGAGGGAGTAAAGCACTATCAAAGAATTATGTTACAGACCAAGTTGAATTACTATACTCCAGCAGATCTAAACAGGTATTTATGGGCGCGGTCAACTATCCCTACACTGGTGCCGGCTGTCCAATTGACCCTTTCCGTACGACAACCTTTCCAAATTACTCTCGCTATCTTTCTCCCTCCCTTCACCTCCCCTGGTCAAGGACCTTGCCCTTTGTATGAGTGAGAAGGGGAACGCACTTATCAACGTACTACTGTGTAGCCCACATGAATGCATAGATAATTATTATTGTTATAATAAATTATATTACTATTTATATTGCTCTTTCTTTCTCTCTCTCGCTCGCTCTCGCGCTCGCTCTCTCTCTCTCTCTCTCTCGCGCTCTCTCTCTCTCTCTCATATATATATATATTGGAGATTTGGAGAGGCTTCCGCTGTGGATGGTGGCAAAGTCAGGAATGAACTGTGACGAATGGATTTAGTTTACACGTGACAGTACTAATTTCGTGCGCCTGGCAGCGCGCCATCCCGTTATGTTTGTTTATATTAGTTTAACTGGTCAATCTGTGAGTGAGTGTTTAGCCCGACCTAATCTGACAACGTCGCAGTAGCTACGCTGCCAGGTTGTGTACAATGTTAATTTTATTTACTAATAACAAGCGAATTAATTATGAAAACAGTAAAGCTTTTTTGTACATGCAGAAATAGCCTGAGCATTTCAAACCGACTTAAGGTACTTAATACACGAAATAATATATTTTCGTTGTTAGGAATTATACATGTGGCACCAATGTAAAGGGATTGACCACGGCTATAACTGCCTGTTTAGATCTGCTGGAGTATAGGTTATTGCTTCCTTAGATAACAAATTATATAGGCCTCTGTCTCCAAGAACTTAGTTATCAACACAAATGATTGAACATCAGTAACACAGTTCAATAGATTCAATTTCAATGTTTCAGCGGGAATTATTATCACTCAACTTATCAATAGAGGTATAAAGAAAATGTAAAGTCTTCATATTAATTTACTAACACAAAAATAAAGGCATGATAGGTACAGCATAATTAAAATGCTTTCAAAGAAAGAAAACTAATGAGATTTAATAAATATAAATGTACAAACCTAAAATATGATAAATATTGATCTAGATTTATCTTAGAATTCTAAAAAATATTAGATAAAGGTTGATTAAATGAATATTATTATAGTGAATAAAACCAAAACTACTCAAATCATAGAGCCACACGCTTTACCAGAAAGTATACTAATGGACTAAAATAATTAATTGTAAATAATCTTACTCTAAGCAAAATTAAATTAGAAAATTAATAAATAGTAAGGTCAATATGTAGGATCAGCAACAATATAGGTAACACATTTCTAATAGTAATTTTTGGTTCCTATCATGATATGCTTCATTGCTATATCATTGTTATCCTCAGGAAAAAAACAAATTGGTATATTTTTTTTTTTTTTTTTTTTTTGGGGGGGGAAAAAAAAAAACCTAACCTATCCTAATAGCCCCCAAATACATTTAGGTTAGGTTTGGTTAGGTTTTTAGTTAGGTTAATGAACAAAAATAAAAATCCCAATATTTGTTTTTTTCCCAGAGGATAAAAATTATACAGCAATGAAGCATATGATGATGGGAACCCCAAGCTACCATTAGAAATGTGTTACCTATTTTGTTGCTGATCCTACATATTTACCAACAATAAATATAACAAATAACAATAAAACAAAATTATTAAGATTAAAAACCGCCCAAGCTCATTCCTAAATATTCCCACTTAGCTGAACTCTGTATTGTAAATCCAATATGTCAAGTCCCCACGGACGACACAGGGGCTGGAGGTAACTCACACAGCCCTCACAGGAGCAAACCACCGGACCGAAATCACAATGTCAAGTGATTCTGTAAATTAGGACTACTCTTTACATCAACTCTGGTCATCATCATTATCATCATTTTAGTACAAGAATATAAATTATTTATAAGATACGCAACTCTAGTGAATGAAAGAGTAGTCGTAGCAGATACACAGATGGCGCTCCATGAAACAGGTGGCAAATAGATGAGTGTCAGGTGGTTCATTCATGGAAACCTGAGGGTTCGCTAGGCGGGTGGGAAGAGTTCAATAGTTCACTAGGAGGAGTGAGAAAAGTTCAGTGGTTCGGATGCCCAGTCATCAGCTCAGAATGTAATACGTTCCCCCCCCCCCCCAAGTCAGTTTAGAGATCATAATGGTTTTTGAAGTTAAAGACTTTTGTCAGGCACCTAGTCTTGCCAAGCTACGTGGTCATTCTATTAGAAAAGACGAATGGCGGTACATGGCTATTCATTTTGGAGTAGAAGTAGGCTTTGATGTTACTAAAGAGGTTCTAAAAAATTCAGTTCTCGAACACCTGGTACAAAGTAAACTAATTGAGGCTGAATCTCTAGACTTTCTCACCCCAATGGGTCTTGCTCCATTTAGCTGTATTAGTAGTCAAAAGGACCCTCCTCCTTCGTTAGATCCTTGGTCACCGGAGAAATTAGCTTGGGAGAAGGAGAAACTCGAATTTGAACGACAAAAGGAGAAGAGGCTAGCAAGATTAGAGGAAGAACATCTAAAGTTAGAAAGAGAAAAGTATGAAAGCCAGTTAACCTTGGAGAGAGAAGAAAGACTAGAGAAACTAAAGTTAGAAAGAGATCAGTTAGCCTTGGAAAGAGAGACACAGGAGAATCTAGCTAAACTAGAGGAGGAGAAACTGAAATTAGAACGAGATAGGCTAACTGCATCCCATACTCAACACCCTCCCTTCAACCCCTCCAAAGAACATGTCATTAGTTCCTAGCTTCACGTAGTATGACCCTGACGGTTATTTTAGAATATTTGAGAAAACTGCTAGTCACTTTGGTTGGCCCGAAACTGAGTGGACATGGCTCCTTCAGGGCAAACTATCTGGCAAGGCTGCAGTTGTGTTTGCTAACTTAGACAATGTAGGAGAATATGATTTGGTTAAGACTTCAATTCCAGCAGCTTATGCCATTTCATCTGAGGATTACCATAGAACATGTCGTAACTACCTAAAGCCTATCCATTCAAAATTTGTCGAGTTTGCTTATGACAAAGTTAGATTGTTCAATAAATGGTGGGAATCCACTAATGTTTAACATTATGGTGCTTTTAGAAAGAAAGACAAAATAACTGATGTAATGAAAGCCGCTCAGTTAGCAGATTCCTATGCTATTCTCCACAAGACACATGGGGGTCAGAGTAACTCAAAATCACCTAACCGGAAGTCCTCCTCTAGTGATAATACTGTCTCGGGGAGGATGGTAAACCTTTTGGGAGGATATCTGATATTTGTAGTTATTGTAAACAACCAGGACACAACATTGATAAGTGCCCCCATCCTAACTGTAAAAAAGTCACACCTGGTAAATAACCAGGGAAAAAGTCTGAATCTACTAAGACTAAACCAGTAGCCAGTGTATCTAATTCTCAGACTTTTGGAGATCCCTTCTTTGGTTTTAGGTCCCAAGGAACAGTTTCTCTTACCCCAGATAGTAAAGAATAGCCCATACCATTCTCCGGGATACCGGAGCTTCCCAGACCATTCTTTTGACAAGAAGTCCTCCTTGTGTGGAAGGGGGTTTCACGGGGGAGAGGGTACTCTTGCGAGACTTTTCTTCTTTCCCTAGTTTACTGGTGGCAGAAGTTATGTTGAACTGTGATTTGGTGAAAGGGAAAGTTAAGGTGGCAGTGCAGTCTGGGGACTTGCCTGTAAATGGAGTGCAACTCATTCTTGGAAAATCTAGCAGGAACTAAAGTAATTCCTTATCCAACAGTTGTGCTTCGCCCTTTGACAGAGAGTCCTACTGCTCAACTAGATGTTAGTCAACCACAGTTCTTTTCTTCTTGTGCAGTCACTCGATCCCAGAGCAGAGGTCCTAGGCTGCAACCTAACACTCATGACACTCCTCTTGATCAATTACACTCAAATGTAATCCCACGAGACAACCTTATCACAGCCCAAGAACATGATGCCTCCTTAGCTAGGTGTAAGAACATAGCTGCTGAACACAAAGAGACTTGCAATATACCTGGGTTTTATTATCGGAACAGTGTCCTGATGAGGTTTTATAGACCTCCAGAGTTGAAGGGCTTAGATACCTGGTCTGAGGTACATCGAGTTGTGATTCCAAAATCAGTTAGACCATCCTTGCTAGAGTTGGCTCATGATGGCTTGGCTGGTCACTTGGGAATAGGAAAGACCTATCAGAAGTGTTTTTCACATTATTATTGGCCAGGGTTAAACCAAGATGTTACCAACTTTGTCAGGTCTTGCCACACCTGTCAACTCTTAGGCAAACCAAACTAGAACATCCCTCCAGCTCCCCTCAAACCCATACCTGTTATTTTTGAACCATTCAAGAAAATTGTCATTGATGTAGTGGGTTCCCTACCTCCAACCAAGAAAGGTAACCAATATCTTTTAACGGTCATGTGCTCATCCACCCGTTATCCAGAGGCCTTCCCTCTTGAGAATATTAGAGCCAAAAATATCAGTATATGTCTCTAAGCTCTTTTCACGTCTGTAGGATTTCCCAAGGTGATTCAGCACGATCGTGGGACCAACTTCACAAGTGATTTATTCAAACAGGTTCTTAAGGAATTGCAGATTAAACAACGAATTTCCTCTGCTTACCACCCATGTCTCAGGGCTGCCTTGAACGATTCCATCAAACTTTCAAGGGAATGTTAAAGACATTTTGTGCTGAGATACAGGCTGATTGGGATGAGAACATACATTTTCTACTGTTTGCACTTAGAGAATGTCCACAAGAGTCCCTTGGTTACTCTCCTTTTGAACTACTGTATGGTCCCCTGAAAATTCTAAAAGATGAGTAGTTCAAAGAAACATCCCATTCCAACCTCTCTGTGGCTCAGTACATAGAATATTTGAAAGCCAAGATGTCCCAAGTCAGAAAGGTAGCTAGGCATAATCTCTTAAAGTCTCAACAAAATATGAAGTTAAGGTATGACACAAATACTAAATATCGTAAATTCTCTTCTGATGACAAGGTTCTTCTCTTCCTTCCTTTACCTAGTAATGCTCTGAAGAGTAAGTATTCTGCCCATTATCTGATCTCTCACGAAATCTCTGACCATAACTATGTAGTGTGTGCACCTGACAGACGTAGGGACACTCAGCTAGTACATGTTAATTTGCTTAAACCTTACATTGAAAGAAAGCTAGAGGAGGACTCGGTGAGATGTCTCCCCGTTTGTAATGTATCTGCGAATACAGAATCCGTAGACACATTCGAGGTCAACTCTACCAACCTTTATTCTGATATGTTTGAGGACCAGGATTCAATAGTTGAAATTCCTTCCCTTAAAGTAAATCCTAAAAACAATCAAATTCTAGCTAATCTTGATGACAGTTTGGTTTATTTGAATCAGATTCAAAAGGCTGATATAAAATCTCTGTTTAGGAATTATCCTGAGGTAACTACTGATCTGCCTGGTTCTTATAATAAAGACCTCCATGATGTTGAATTAGTCTCTGCAGATAATTCACCGATCAGACAACCAGCCTATAGGGCTGGCCCTCTCAAGAGTGACCTGATGAAAAAGGAAGTTGATTTTTTATTGGGTTATAACCTAGCAGAACCTACTGTAGTTGGTCTCCCTGGGCTTCACCCTGCCTCTTTGTCTCCAAACCTGATGGCAGTAGCCGTTTTTGCACCGACTATAGGAAAGAGAATAAATCACTAAACCAGATTCTTATCTCCTTCCCTTGATTGACCACCAGATAGACGATGTAGGTCGATCGAACTTCACTACTACCATTGACCAGCAGAAAGGATATTATCAGGTTGGGTTAATAGAAAGAGCCAGGGAAATATCTGCCTTCATAACCCCTTTTGGGTTGTACCAATACAAAGTCATGTCATTTGGTATGGTTAATGCCTCAGCCACTTTTCAAAGGGCCATTAATCATACCATTCAAGGTCTTTAGGGTACTAAAGCATATCTTGACGGTCAGGTAATCATTTCAGTGAGTTGGGAGGAGCACCTTGATAGACTACGAGCCCTGTTCTCCCGCCTGAAAGAAGTGGGTTTCACAATAAATCTAGCTAAGTCCACCTTTGGGAGAGCTACAGTCATCTACATGGGCCACGTGGTTGGGAGAGGGCAGGCCCGGCCCAAGGATGCTAACGTGGAAGCAGTTCTTTCTTTTCCTACTCCAACCACCAGGAAAGTTCTTCTATGGTTCCTTGGGAATGGCTGGAGTTTACAGGTTTTGTAGTAACTTTCCAATCATTGCTTCCCCTCTCACTTATCTCACTAGTACCAAAGTTTCCTTTGTTTAGAGCAACGGCGGTCGAGTGGTGAGCACGCTCACGTGTGAATCTGCTTGACCTGGGTTCGATCCCAGCCCAGGCGGACATTTAGTGGGTGTTGTAGTACGTCTTAGCATGTTTCACATGCTTGCACCCAGTCAGGGGACACCTCAACGATGTATAGAGACTAATAACACACATAACAAAGGCACTCCAACAGCTTCCTCTCTCTCCAACACCCCTTCTCCCCTCTTTACACTCTTCAGCAAAATAGGAAAAGTAGAATGTAGAAACGAGGTGCTGTTGTAAAGGCTTATCCCTCAATACCTTCACCTTCACCTTGGTCCACTGAATATGAGAACGCCTTTAAATGTTTGAAAGTGTTACTCTCCTTGGATCCTGTGTTGAGTACACCTGATTATAAGAGCCCTTTTGTGCTGCAGGTAGATGCAAGTGGTTGTGGTGTGGGGGCAGTTTTATTGCAAAAGGATAGTGAGCAAGATTGTCTTCTACCAGTGTCATGTTATTCAGCCAAATTAAAAAAAAACACCAAAGACACTACTCAACCATTGAGTCATGTGGTGATGGGCTGGTCTATCAGAGTGAGAACTGAGCGATCTCTGCCATACCCATAGCTTACTCTGACTGTTCCTTTTACTTATATATTTTCTAGATATCAAGTGACGGCGTCTCTTGCGTGGATTGACTTCCTAATCTACCAAGATTGGAAACCAAAGCGTCACATCTTTCCTTTGCCCCTCAACTTTCTCTTCATAATTGCTGAGGGGCACAGGGCCCTGGGTGGGGCTTTGGTTTCCCGGGCGTTTCCGCACCCTCCTCAGCTCCCCGCCATGAAGTGGCTTTGGTCACCCAGGCTTTATTGTGGTCGGCAGGGAGGGTTCTGTGGGGGCGCTCGGTTATGGCCTTGACCTTGCTCGGGGCCTTGGGGCTGTTCGGCCAGGCAGTTTGGGAAAAACAACAACAACAACAACCATTGAGAAAGAAGCACTGGCATTGGTAATGGCTTTAAAAAAGTTAAATTGTTATCTGTATCTCCATCCCCATGTAATTGGGGAGTAGGGGTAGGCAGCCCCGCCCAGAGAAGTACTACCACCAAGGTTTCGGGAGACTCCGGGAATAGCCTGAATTCCATTTTCTCTCCCAGGCCTTGGTAGCTGGATACATATCTTTCTGCCTCACACATCAGAGGTATCAGGAAAACCCTCTTTATATAACATACACATCCAACTTCACGACATTGCCCTACATCGCTATCCTGTATCCATAAAACACTACTCTTCCCACTACATATCATACATGTAACACCATACACCTACCTAATAAATATGGCAGTACAATTGTTAAGAGCAAACCTGGTGGTCCCTCGGATATCCACCCCCGGCAGGGTTGGATCATTGACACAGGGCCCTCCCGGTCATCATCATGCGACTGTGTCAAGAGCATTGCAACGTCCCAAAGCTGCTCGTTGGTGCAGCCTTTTCTTTAGCAATATAAGGGGACTTCACTCTAACATTAATTCTGTACACCAATTTCTTCAAGCAGAATCCCCTACTCTCCTTTTTTTGACAGAGACTCAAGTAACATCCACATCTGACACGTCTAGATTTAATTGTCCAGGTTATCAACTGCTCCAAAATTTCAGACCTATAGGAGGTGTATGTTGCTTCGCAAAACCTGAAATTGCCCTGGAGGAGGTTACTAGTTTCAATTGTCCCTATTTTGATTATTCTATATACAAATTAATTTGTGCTGGTAAATTTAAATACATATGTTGCATCTACCGTTCCCCAAATACTCCTCCAGAGCAAAGTCTTTTTGATTCTCTGTCCTCACAACTCAGTGTCCTCAACTTAAATGCTTCTTCTGAAATCACTGTGTCGGGTGATTTTAATGTCCATAATGTTGAATGGCTCACCCATTCAGCCAGGACTGATGATGCTGGTCTTGAATGTGAGCTATTTTCAGACTCATTTAATCTCACTCAACTAGTCAACCAACCCACCCGTGTACCAGATAATCCTAATCATAATTCCCACATACTGGACTTATTTTTAACAACCAACTCAGAAAATTATGATGTTACAGTGAGGTCCCCGCTTGGATCTTCTGATCACTGTCTGATACAGGCCACCTGTCTATCACCTACCACACCTTCGCACTCTGAACCTGTTTTGGTGACTAAATGGCATTACGATAGGGCAGACTGGGAGGGTCTTCAAGGTTTCTTTATTGATATTCCCTGGACCTCTTTCTTTTCTAATGATGCACACTCCACCTTGAGCCACATACAAGATTTTGTAAAAATTGGAATGGAAACTTTTATTCCTCATCAAAAGTACAGTACAAGATCTAATTCACCTAAATGGTTTGACCATAATTGTGCTAGAGTAACTGAACAAAAAGCAATAGCCTACAATGCTTACACAAGATCAAAAACACATGAAGCCTTTAATTACTTTAGAAACATCAGAAATCATGCCAAAACTGTATTAAACCAAACTAAATCAAACTTTCTCCACAAGCAGGCAAATAAACTTCTAAATAATGCAAATGATAACAAAATATTTTGGTCTACTCTTAACTCATTCAAATCCAACTTCACTACTGCTTCATCCATTCCACCATTAAAATATCTGATTGGCAATCTTATAAGTGACCCACGAGGTAAAGCTAACATTCTTGCGGATATTTTCTCCACCAACTCAACCTTAGATGAAATAAATCAAGATGTCCCTGTACTTAATTTTGATTCGCCTGAAATTCCCTCACTTAAGATCCACACCAGACATGTCAAAACTATTTTGCAGAAACTCTCAGTAGATAAGGCTCCTGGTTCAGATGAAATTCCTCTAATAGTACTTAGGAATTGCTCCTTGGTGCTCGCTCCTGTATTGGCAAAAAATTTCCGTCTGTGTATTCATACCTCATGCTTCTCAGTACCCTGGAAAGAAGCAAACATCCATCCAGTTCCTAAAAAAGGTGCCTCTTCAGATCCATCAAATTACAGACCAATAGCTATAACTTCCACTCTTGGTAAAGTCTTTGAAATTATATTAAATAATCACATAATTAAGCATCTTGAGAATAATAAATTAATCAGTGATAGGCAATATGGTTTTAGACGATGTCGATCAACTGCAGACATTCTTTGCCTTCTTACGCATCAAATCAACCAAGCTACAGACCAATATGGTGAAACACATACAATAGCACTGGATATATCAAAGGCATTTGATAGAGTCTGGCATCAATCCTTATTGTCGAAGATGTCACACTACGGCCTTGCATCATTAGTTCCACTAATTTCTTCTTATCTTCATAACAGAAAAATATGTGTAATGGTAGATGGCCTTTATTCTCAATTTCACTCAATAAATGCTGGTGTTCCCCAGGGATCAGTTTTGGCCCCAACTCTGTTCCTCATTCATATCAATGATCTCATATCTACCACTCATAATCCAATACATTCCTACGCAGATGACTCAACGCTCCACAGTTCCTTCACATTTACCAATTCTTTCACCCAACCCGATCTTATAAATTCAAAAATAAACACTGAAATTTCTCTGAACCAGGACCTTTCTAGAATTAATGAATGGGGACAAAAGAATCTAGTTTCCTTTAATGCACAGAAAACCAAGTACATTCAATTTTCTAACCGACAGAATCTCACTGACTCCCATATATTTGTTAATGATGTAAATATTCCCACTTCCCCTAGTATTGACATTCTCGGTGTAACATTAACTACTAACTTGAGTTGGACACATTATGTTAGAAGCATTGCTAAGAATGCCTCTAAAAAACTGAGACTCCTGTACAGAGTTCGAGAATTCTTCACTGACGAGCAGTTGGCCGTAATATATAAAAGTCATGTGCGTTCTCAGATGGATTACTGTTCACCTCTGTGGAGTGGAAGTGGAGTGGTTGCATTGAGGCAGTTGGACAAAATTCAAAATAAAGCTATTAGATTTATCAATAACCCTGCAATCACACTGGACCTTCCTACATTATCCATACGAAGAAACGTTGCATCCCTTGCATTATTCTACAGATATTTTCACAGCAATTGTTCCGAGGAACTTGCTTCAACTGTGCCGCCTCTCCACATCTTTCCCCGTAGAACTAGGGCAGCTGAGAGCGCCCATGAATTTACACTTTCTCCTCCACAATGCAGAACTTCTGCTTATCAAAATTCATTTATCCCTAGAACTACTACTCTTTGGTATTCACTTCCCTCCAGTTGCTTTCCACAAACTTACAATCTACAAAAGTTTAAATCCAGTTGTTACAAACATTTTATGAATGGAGGATGCCTTTAGGCAAATGGACCTATTTGTTTTATCTGTGTTTTTCCTTCCTCCGTTCATTGTCTCTTAAAAAAAAAAAAAAAAAAAATTACTGTGTATACCGATCATAACCCACTTGTCTTTCTTCAGCACATACAGGACAAGAATCAGCGTATCCTAAGGTGGGCCTTACAAGTTCAACAGTATACCCTCGATATTAGACACATCCGCGGAGTGGACAACGGGATAGCGGACGCCCACTCTCGTTCCACCTCCGAGGATTCCCTACCGTCGGCTCCTTAGTCTCCTTCTTCCGGCCTGTGGAGGACTTCGATGGTTCCCTTTCATCAGCTCCTTTGTCCTCCTCCTTCGGGCCTGCGGAAGACTTTGGGGGTGGGGGGGGGATGTATTACGTTCTGAGCTGATGACTGGGCATCCGAACCACTGAACTTTTCTCACCCCCCCTAGTGAACTATTGAACTCTACCCACCCGCCTAGCGGACCATCAGGTTTCCCGGAATGAACCACCTAACACTCTCATCTATTCGCCACCTGCTTCATGGAGCGCCATCTGTGTATCTGCTACCACTATTCTTTCATTCAATAGAGTTGCGTATCTTATAAATAATTTATATTCTTGTACTAAAATGATGACAATGATGATGACCAGAGGTGATGTAAAGAGTAGTCCTAATTTACAGAATCAGTTGACCTTGTGATATCACTCTGGTGGTTTGCTCCTGTGAGGGCTGTGTGAGTTACCTCCAGCCCCTGGGCGGTTTTTAATCTTATTTATTTTGTTATATTGTTATTTGTTATATTTACTGTTTATTCATTTGTTCTGTAGTTTAATTTTGCTCAGAGTAAGATTATTTATAATTAATTATTTTAGTCCATTAGTATACTTTCTGGTAAAGTGCGTGACTATGATATGACTAGTTTTGGTTTTATTCAATATAATAATATTCATTTAATCAATCTTTATCTAATATCTTTTCGAATTCTAAGATAAATCTAAATCAATATTTATCTTAATATTATTTTAGGTTTGTACATTTATATTTATTAAATCTCATTAGCTTTCTTCCTTTGGAAGCATTTGTATTATGCTGTACCTATCATGCCTTTATTTTTGTTAGTAAATTAATATGATGACTTTACATTTTCTTTATACCTCTATTGACAAGTTGAGTGATGATAATTCCCTCTGAAATACAGAGTTTCCAACATTAACATTTAATCTATTGAACTGTATTGCTGATGTTCAATCATTTGTGTTGAGGACTAAGTTCTTGGAGACAGAGGCCTATATAATATTGTATCTAACGAAGCAATAACCTAGTTATTCAACTTGGTCTGTAACAAATCGGCCACCCCCAGCTTTGGGGTATGTGTTTGAGTACATACGTACAGTACATACATACATACATGCAAGTTGCATTCATTCTACTGGATTATTAATGTACTGTGTCATAATATATTCCTCCAGGTCATTATCTTTTAGAAAGTGAAAACATATCAAAAGTATATATAAATAATCGCCACCAAGTAAATCTAACCTTTCCACATACAAACTCGTATTTGCTACGTTCAACTAATAGCATAATAATCATGTTCACCCGAAAGAACTGAAAGGATAGTGAACCCAAATGATATTGGAAGTAATTAGTTCCACTGGGGTAGGTAGTACTACTGTCGTGGTTGTCGGGAGATTCGCGGCATTACCTGGCTTAATCTTTCTTCCCCAGGCCCTTGATCGCTGCTTAAATTACTTTGTTTCACACGCCTTGGAGATCAGGTTATCCTCAACTACATAAGACTCATGCAAGTAAAGTTAACTTATGTCTAGCACATCTCTTAACATATAACATAAATTCTTCACACTATGATAAATGTTGCCGACTCTTCCGGAGCATTTTTAATTATTCTTCACGGGCGGGAGTTTAGGAGTGCACTTGTGTTAATTTGCTGCACATTGATGCTATGGGCGAAACATATATATATATATATATATATATATATATATATATTTATATATTTATATATATATATATATATTTTTTTTTTTTTTGTGTGTTGAAGTAACCCAGGGACCTGTTTTGCCCTGTCCTAGATGATTACGTAATGGTGGCTCAAGAGGGGTTGAATATGATTTTTGGGTCGGACAAATGCCGAGGACCGTACATAATATACATTTTTTTCTCCTGTAGCATTTGTGTGTATTTTGTTGATATATTGGAGTGTTCTGGTAGTTTGGGTCGGGGTCTGTGGGAGGTTGTACCACTGGGTAGTTAGTAATTATTGCAAAATTCACATCTTAACGCCTTACGAGCGGGCCCGTCAGAAACTTCTACTACCTGGCAAGCGGGTGGTTTTACCCTAAACGACCTTGTTTCCGTGCTCTTTTTCATGCATAAACAGGAGTCAGAGCGTAATACAATTATGTATCCCTAAAAAGGGCGTAAATTGAGCTTTCCAATGACACCAGAACCATTCTTCTACGACCACGCGTTCTCTTGCAACGATCGTGCAAAACGAGTGCAAAATCCCTAAAATACGGTAATATCCTTACATAATTCCCTGTGTAGCGAGGGAGGGAGGGTGGATGTGTGTGGAGTAGATGTCAGTAGTCGCGCGGGACCCATGCCGAGCGGTCATGAGCCGACCTACGCTCCTCCACCCGCTCGTCTCTCTCTCAGAGCCATTATTGCTAAAAAATTGCACACAGAATAAAGTCGGTCCCCGCTCTTTGGGTAGGTGTTGTCTAGACCGACTTAAGTCCACCCCCGCTAGACAAGGGTTAAACATAAGATAATGACTAACTAAATATGAAAAGCCACTTCGGAAGCATCGATATTGTTTCTATTGAATCTGTTTATATATACAGTATATATATATATATATATATATATATACCTACTTATGATCACCTATGTGGAGTTCGCCACTCTTGCTAGTGGCATCGAGGAGTGCACCGCCCTTCGTTATTTTGTTTTATATATATATATATATATATATATATATACAGTATATATATATATATATATATATATATATATATATATATATATATATATATACTGTATATATATCAGAGTTAGGTCGATTAACTCATTACATTTACTACTTAAGTTAAGTTAACTCGAATTTGTGAAATTAACTACAGTAGTTAAGTTCATTATAGAAGTTAATCGGGTAAGTTAATCAATCAACTTGACTCTTCATTAAATTATTAAGCTTCCCGAACTTGATATTATGCTTCTTTCATAATTAATTGCACAAGTGATTTAACTTGTGATTAGCCTACTAACATATATTATTGAATGTATGAAACTAAACATTCTACATTATATGATTAGTGTTACTCAGTTTAATCACATTATTATCCCTGTAAAGTTATCTCCGTACACGTCAAGTCTTGCATCATTTCCTTCCAAATTTATGCATGTTGATGAATGCAAGCAAAACTCTTTATAAGTTCTATTCATGACAAATATATATAAAATTATTATGTTCCTTCCAACAACCAACTATACTCCTAAAATCGATTAATGAAATTTACAAACACATGTGGCAGTCCGTGGATTCGAACCCAGGATGCTCACACCGAAAATCAACACCTTATGCATCGCACCACGAAGACAGTTAAAGGTTGGTGGACACTGCCTACGATTTATTATGCAACTTCGAATCCTGCATATCAATCTAAGCATGTACACACATCCCAACTGCAACTTACGTAGGCTATGCATATGTGAATGGAAAGAGCAATTAATGGGGCTTTAACCATATGTTATAACATATCTGTCATTCTGTCTTGGACTGCTTCAGGGAAATTACAATGCGTCATATACTGTATATACCAATCATAAGTAGAACTAAGTGTATATTATAATTGATCTCGCTTGGCAAAATTACACTACTTAACATAAGAACATAAGAAAATGGGAGTCTGCAGAAAGCCGATTGGCCTAAGCAAGGCAGATCCCTGTCCCACACAACCCCAATTACAAAGCCCAATTATAGGCTCAACACTCTAATACCCTGAGGATCATCTTACCAAAACGGTTAGAGATTAACGCAGGATTACGGGGTCTGCAGAGCGCTGATTAGCCCAACCCGGCTGATCCCCCTTCACACCCAACCCTTCTCGTCCATATGCTTATCCAATTTTATCTTAAAGCTCCCTACCGTTTTTAATCCCACTATAGCACTTGGTAGTCCATTCCACCCATCTACAACTCTGTTACCAAACCAATATTTGCCTATATCTTTTCTGAAACGAAATTTATCTAATTTGAAACCATTGGTACGAGTTCTTTCGCTATCACTGAGCTTTAGTACATTTGTCATGTCCCCTTTGTTAATCCCACTAACCCACTTGAACACCTCTATCATATCCCCTCTAACTCTGCGTCTCTCTAACGAATGTAAACCTAATTTCTTCAACCTTTCTTCATACGGAAGATTTCTAATATTATGGATAATTGTTGTCATTCTACGCTGTACTCTCTCCAATGAATCTATGTCCATTCTGTAATAAGGACACCAAAATTGGACAGCATAATCCATATGGGGTCTCACTAATGACAAGTAAAGTTTTAAGATAACATCAGCAGTTTTGTTACTCACACTCCTAGAGATGAACCCGAGAATCCTGTTTGCCTTATTACGAACGCTTATACAATGTTTTCTAGGTTTCAAATCATTGCTAACAAACATACCTAGATCTTTCTCGCAGCCTGAATTTTCTAATTCTAAATTAGCTAGTTTATATTTAACATTTGTTTGCATCTTCCCTATCTTTAATACCTTGCATTTGACAATGTTAAACTTCATCTGCCAATTTACTGACCATTCATGTAAGGTATCTAGATCCCTTTGGAGGCACTCTATATCGCTATATGAATCAATTGATCTCCCCATTTTAATATCGTCTGCGAATTTACTTATCCTACTAGTTATACCTAAATCTAGGTCATTTATGTATATAAGAAACAACAGGGGACCTAATACCGATCCCTGGGGGACACCACTTTTGACTGCTCCCCACTCTGACTTGGTACCATTTATGCTGACTCTCTGTTTCCTACCAATTAGCCATGACCTAATCCATCCCAACAACGACCCTCCTATTCCATGTGCCTCAACCTTTCTCATCAATCTCTCGTGAGGGACTCTGTCGAAAGCTTTACTGAAATCTAAATATATAATATCATAAGACTTGTCACTATCTACTGCTTCATATATATACCTCTGAGAAAAAGCTAAGCAAATTAGTAAGGCAAGAACGTCCCTGAGTGAATCCATGCTGAGAAGAATTTATTAAGTAAAATGTTACTAAGTGGCTTCTAATTTTCCTAGCAATAATTGACTCTAGCAACTTTCCTATTATTGATGTGAGACTAATGGGACGGTAATTGGATGCTATCGATTTATCACCTTTTTTGAAGATCGGAACTACATTTGCAAGCTTCCAAGCTTCTGGAACTAAACCTGTTTCTAATGACTTGTTAAATACAAATGCTAATGGGCTACTTAACTCATCTCTGCATTCTTTTAATACTCTAGCATATATCTCGTCAGGACCAGGCGATTTATGAGGTTTCAGTCTGTCAATTTCCTTAAGCACATAATTTCTACTTATACTAACTGTACTTAACATATTTTCTATACTATCACTATATACCATATTGACTTCTGGAATCTGTGCCAAATTTTCATTAGTGAAAACGGAAAGAAACTGACTATTTAATGTACTGCACATTTCTAAATCATTTTCTGTTATTTCTCCTATTGAAGTTTTAGGGGGCCTATTACATCTCTAACTTTAGATTTATATAGTTGGTAAAAAGCTTTAGGGTTATTTTTTGAGTCACTGGCTATCCTTATTTCATAATTTCTTTTTGCTTTCCTGATTTCCTTTATGACCTGTCTTGATAGAGTCTGATAGTATATATGTAAATGATTTTCGCCTTTCTTTATTCTCTATATATTCCTTTCTTTTTTCCTATAAGATCTATTAGGTTATTAATCATCCATTTTGGTTGGTTCTGCGTCGATCTAAATCTTCTTTTAGGGATATATTTATTTTGAGCATTGTGGAGTGAAGCAATAAACTGGTTATATGTAGGTGGCAAGTTTAACTCTGGCATATCCTGACTTAATTGCTTAACAATAGGGTCCAATAAGTCTCTTCTTAGCCCACCATAATCGGCTTTTCTGAAATCTGGGATAAGTGTCGTATTCTCTTTAGCATTCCTTGTCCATTGTATATTAAATTAAATAGATTTATGATCGCTATTTCCTAGGTGGTCACCAATATCTACATTATTTATCATATGTTCATTGTTACTGAAAACTAAATCAAGAATATTAATACCTCTAGTCGGCGTAGCTATGAATTGAAATAAAAAACTATCTTGTACTACCTCAATAAACTCTACTGAATCGGAGTCGCCTATTTGGTGGTGCCAATCAATGTTCGGAAAATTAAAATCCCCCATAATGCACACATTCCAAAACCTTGATGCTATTTTAATTTCCTCCCATAACGATGTTCCGCCATTTCTACTCATATTAGGCGGTCTATATATAACTCCAATAACTATGGTCTCACTACCTTCGTTAACCTATCACTTTCATTATTATTATTTAGTCTAATACCTGATTTAATACAGCTTTTTAATGTACTCCTGACAAACACTGCTATACCCCCGCCCCTCCTACTTGTTCGGTCATATTTAAACAAACCATATCCTGGAATATCAAATTCTGCTAAAAAATGCCTAGATTCTGTATTAATCCACGTTTCAGTTAGCGCTATTATGTCTATATTTTCTGTGCTAACGAGTGCTCTAAGTTCGTTCATTTTGTTACATAAATCCTACAATTTGTATAATAAACCCTCAAACTATTACTTGTATTTGCAACTATTTTTCTATTGGTTTTAACTAATTTATTTTTACCTGTTGAACTACTAGACCTAGACGGAAAATCTACGCTATCAGAATGGTCGTTATTACTATCCATTTCATGTGGCTGGGATTCTATTTTACTTACACACCTATGGTTTAGTAACAAAACCCCGCAACAAACTTGTCGAGTGAGCTGGCTAAGGTCGAAACTCCTAGTCGAGAGAGATGTACTCCATCCTGGGCATACAGTTCATCCTTACCATAGAAGAGGGTCCAGTTATCCAGGAATGGAATAGTGTTTGCCTTGCAATAATTCTCCAGCCGGCTATTTACACCAATAGCCCTGGAGGACCAATTCCCTCCTTACCCCTCTTCTTGGTAGGATACTGTGTACCACAGGAACTCCACCCTTCTCCTTGATCCTCTCCAACATTTCCTGGTACGTGGTGAGCAACTCCTCAGTCCTGCATTTCCAAATGTCGTTGCTCCCTGCGTTGAGGAAGATGATGGGGTCCTCCCCACTCGCTTCCATGACACCATCTAGTTTTTCTGCCACCCTCTCGACTCCGGCACCAGGCAGACAGACAACTTTACCAACATGTGTGTTAGTAGCACTGCCAAGGTATTTAACCATTGAATCCCCTACAATTAAAATAGACTTAGCTGTTTTCTGTTGCCGGCCTGTAGCAGAAGTAGTAGCAGCAGAAGTAGCTGCAGATTTCCTCCCCTCCCCTCTCACTGCCCCGCTGTAAGACGGGTCATCTCCTTCCTCCTTTCCCCCTTCACTGCCATCACACTCGTCATCCAGGGCGCTATACTTGTTTTTAACCGTCACATACTGCTTCTGGAAGGTTAATTTAATTCCTCTTGAAGATGCCGCCTTCCAGGAAGAGTCCGGTTTTCCTACACCAGTGGCATTTTTCTTTTCCTCTAATGCCATCTTCAATGCTAAGTTCTCGTCCTTGAAAGATTGGACCTCGAGCTCAACATTCTCCAGCCTTTCTTGCAAAGCAAGACAAAGCTGGAGAACATGGGAAGAGGTGACAATCTCATCAACACAAGCCATCACTAAGAATGTTCACCTCACTAGGGGATAAACAGGTATGTCACGAGCGGTCACTGTGTACGTCCTCACTGGTCAAAGGTCAGCAGCCAACTGAAGATATTAGCTGGATAATGTTATGGCAAAAACTCTTAATTAATACTATATTTTACAAGCTAATTAGGACACCCAGATTAATGTACATGATGCTAGCAAGAAACAAAATACATTAACACCTTATGCATGTCGCAGAATTTTGATTATCGAATTTCAATAGATTACATACCAGTTAGTCCACGTTAACCTCCCAACCTCATAATTAACTGATGATTTAAGCAATTCCTCAACATCTTGGAAAATCCTCTATCGAATCCCTATTTTTGTTTTAAATTTATTGAAACTACAATAAACTACTTCAAAATTCCGGTTCATAATCAAAGATACTTACAAGATTGCAATATTTCATTACAACTATAATCTTCCTTGAATGTACACATTTTGAAACAATGCATCTAACTCAACTATTAGGCAAAATTAAATTGGCTGAAGATAACAGCTAACTGTTATGATCTGCAATACATATACTAGAAACAGGAAACAAATAATATACAATTCATACGAAATGTACTACA
Organism: Paralithodes platypus; assembly: GCA_032716605.1. Lineage (NCBI taxonomy): Eukaryota > Metazoa > Arthropoda > Malacostraca > Decapoda > Lithodidae > Paralithodes > Paralithodes platypus. The sequence goes on from CM064574.1 coordinate 21,939,854, forward strand.
GTTAACCTTTCACTAAAAAATTATTTTATACTACATATCTATATAACTCTGAGGACAGCAATAAGGTGCCATTCATTTCACAATCTTTGAGTGTTTACTCGCCAGACACGTAGGCCTAATTAAAAGAACCGTGGGTATTCAAATCCAAAAAACAAAATGAGCATAGTGTTTTTCGTGCTAGCATTTCGTAAAATTTAGTTTGTACTAGTTATGTATGATTTTTGTATATTTAAACAGTAATCTACATACATATGTACAGTAAGTCGTCTATGTGGCACGTGATCTATGTTCAGTTATAAAGCATGCTGTTAAGTATTACCCTTTTTAGGTACTTGCCATATGTTTACTTAGTTATGATTCTCAATAATCTGTAAATTGTTACTTGTATTGAAACATGTGGGCAGGAACATTGAAGATCGTCTGAAGTTAGCAAGAACTTCAGAAAAATCATGTAAATCATACTGGAAGGGCACAGTTCGAATTCCAGATGAAAAATTACATGATATAACGTAGCTTAAGAAATTCAATACAATACAAAGCATAATATTACGTAGCAACGTGTACTGAATAGCCTATATGAAAATATAACATGATACGCACATACAGTAAACTAATACAAATATAGAACATTAATGATGCAACGATATGTGCTGTAATACATGAGAACCACATCGATACATAATAATATATGAAAACGGGAGTCTGCAGAGAGCCGATTAGCCTACACGATGCAGATCCCTTTCAAACTCTTAAGTAACTTATGTAAATATGAAGATATACATATAGATATACATATATATATATATACAGTATATATATATACATATAGATATACATATATATATATATACAGTATATATATCTGTAGGGAGGGCGTGCGAGCTTGATTGAGGCGACTCGGGCGTATCTTGGTGGTGTGGTGGTTAGAGCTTCCTTTCTCGGGGGTGTGGTGGTATGGGTAGTAACATCGCTTGGTGGTAGTGATGTGGTGCTTTCTTTTTCCTTCATATTAATTGTATATTTCCTTAACCCATTCATCTATTTTATGTGATCTCATTTCTTCATAGACTGCCTTAACCCTTAATTAGAGGCTCACCACATAAGTCGAGTTAAATAAAGCTGGACTATGTGGCGGCGCTCGACATAGGTCGAGTGGCAATTTCAGCACGTAATGTTGCTGAGAGAGAGAGACAAGTGGTGGCAGGAGACTAGCGAGCGTATGACTGCTCCAGACCACCGCGACGAACCTACTGACACGAATCTCAGCTCCCTCCTCCCTCTCTCACTCGCTACATACTGAATTATATGGGGAAAGTACCGAATTACATGCTTTTTGCACTCGCGTTGCACGGTTATTGCAAGAAAACTAGCCATCATAAAAGGATCGTTATGGTGTCATTCGAAAGCTCTGTTTATGCCCTTTCAGGGATAGGTACTTGTTTTACGTTCTGGGTCTTATTTAGGCATGAAAATGATCACGTAAACAGCCCTATTTTGGCTAAAAACACCCCGCTGGGCGGTACATATAAATAAACCGCATAGGCCGCTCGTAAGGTGTTAATCACTGCTCCTTCTCTTTGTACGTATGTATTTTACAAAGTTTATTAATTTAATTTGTCATACTTCTTGATCATATCAGATGCACCAATGTCTCCTCATAATATACACACAGGGGTATGGATAGGAGCCCTTAATATATATATATATATATATATATATATATATATATATATATATATATATATATATATATATATATATATTTATATATATATTTAGTAGCAGTCTCTATGTTTCCAACGCAGGGCTTATGATCTCAGCCGCTACCACAGTGGGCCGATTTATCGGTACTCGCACAAAGTACTAATAATCTCTAGAGTTGCACCTCAATTCACTACTAGGCACGTTGTACACACTCCGAGACGACTAAAGAAGGAAAAGAAAGCGAAGGAGAGAAAGAAGTTCTAGTTACCCAATTAATCTAGCTGCTCTCCTCTTAGCCATGCTCCATTTTCTATGAGCCTGCACCAGTACATGTAACAGTATCAGTCTCTTCGCGCACACCGTCGATGACACACGCCTTTTTCTGTGTTCCGCGAGTGCCTGTTTTTGCCTGCCCCTTCGCACATAGCCCCTTTTTTCCTTGATTATTACTTGTGGGTGCCCTGTCTACATGTTATGCCCTTTGACTAAATGTAACTGGACATGGCTACTTGGCTATTTCCTATCCCTTGTGTCTTCCTTCTGTGCCTAGTTTCCGCCCTACAGGCGGCCTCCTGAGAAGTCCTAGGACAACGCCCAACGTGACAATTATCCTGTGTGTATTGGATTCCCTCCCCTCCCCTATTTATACTAATAGGGTACTGTTGGGTTGCTCACACTTGCCTTTTTTCCTTCCAGCTGGTGCCCGCTCTACTGCCGGCCATACCTACCCCGTCGCCACTGCACCCCTTCCTACCTCCGCTCTCACAGAGGGCTCTCAGGTATTTTGAATGGGGGTCTCTTTTCCCCAAAGGAATTGGACCTGTTAACCAGGGTTAGGTCTTGCCAAAGGGGCTTGTCCCAGCCCTGGTGTTTATGGTCTACTGTGTGGGTGTTTTTTACTTGACTTTCCGAGTTATCTTTGCTACTTGGCGTCTTCCTGGATATTGTCTTACTTGGGTTTCAAATGCTATTTTGGCTATACTGCCACATACTTTTACCCTGTCTCACCTCCACTAGTGTGTAACGCTCCCCCCATTTTTCAATGCCGTAATGCCGGCTCCTCTCTGCCTCCACCCGACATGCAATCGGTCGGCCATGCTGCCTCCACATGGCCTGCTACGGCAAGGATGTCTACAACCCCCACCGATGTAGAGTTTGTCTCTCCGCCCTTCAACTCCTGGAATCGCACCCTGCATCGGAGGTAGGACAACAGGCCAAGAGGTCTCTCCGTCAATCATGGGATATCATCTCCCGTTACGTGTAAGTGGTCCTGCACAGGGCTCCTTCCTTCCGTGATGATGACGTCCGGGTTTTGTTGGGGATACGGCCTTCATCCCCTTGCCAGCGGGAGAGCTCCCCAGACAGGTTGCAGGGTCCCACAACCTTCAGGGCAATTCATCGTGCTGTCTTACTGCTGTCCTATGCCTCTCTACCGCCCTAAGGGAGCTCTTCCTGCCCAGGGTACGGGGTTCTTGTTCCACCCAACTTAGGCAGATGGTGGGTTGGGGCCGGCACAGTCGTGCCTCTTCCTGCCTCCCAACCTGCCAAGGGTATGGGCCTCTTCCCTTTGGCGGCTCCTGCTCCATTGGTCCCTGCGACACTGCCCTCCAGTTCCCCCACCCTCAGGGCCCTCTGACACCTTGCCTCTGCCCTGTGTCCAGCCCTCTCCTCTCCGTTCCCCGTTCTGTCTCACTGATGTCCTCGAGGTAGATCGGGGTGGGGGGGAATGGTCGTGTGATGGAATACCTGTGTTGGCACACATTCCCTTGACAAGTTGACTTGAGATTCGTGTTTACACACGTTTTTTTCGCCACACAGGTGAGGGTCTACTGGTGTCCTCTGGCTCTTCATCGTTTTCTAGAATTTCGCTCTATAACCGGATTTTATACTTTTTGATGTACCCTGTGCCCTGTATCTGTATCAGGGAATCAGCCACACAGCCGTTTGCCTTGGTTATTGTCTAAGTTTGAATGTATGTACGGTCCTGGATATGGGTACTTGGCTGGTTTCCTATCCTCTGTGTCCTCCTTCTGTGCCTAGTTTCCGCCCTACAGGCAGCCTTCTAGTGTACTAGGTGGACTCCGGGACTTGTTGAAAAGTCCCAGGACTCTGCTCACGTGGCAATTATCCTGTGTGTCTTCGATTCCCCCCCCCCCCTTTTTCTACCAATAAGGTGTTGGGTAGCTCACACTTTACTTTTTACTGACAGGGAAGTTCGGCCTTGACTCCACGTTGTGTTTACACACGTTTTCTGCCAAACAGGCGGGGTGTCCTCTGCCTCTTCCTCTATCTATAGAAATCCGGTCCACTGTTGGATTTTCTACTCTTGAATGTACCCTGTGACCTGTATTTGTAACCGGGAATCGGCCAAATAGCTTTTTCCTCTGGTAATCTATGCCCTTTGCATTCTTTGGCACCCAGATAACGGCTGCTTGGCTGGGTTCCCCCCTTGATAATGTCCTCTGTGTCCTTCTGTGCCGCGTATCCGCTCCACAGGCGGCCTCTTGCTCCTAGATCGACACAGAGACCCGTTGAAAAGTCAGAGGCCTCCGCTCACGTAGCGTTGGTCCTGTTTGTCTTGGGTTTCCCCTTTCTTCATTGAAATTTTACCGACCATCCCCACCGTGGCCTCCACTTTTGTGTCTGGCCTGCTGCTCCGCTCCTTGGACTTAACTGGGATCTTAAGCCCTACATTGAATTTGCTTTTCCTACCCAGTCCAAGACGTTCACCACCCGTTGCCGTCGACAGGTTTGGGTGGTTTTTCTGCTCGTCAGCCCCTGCCGAAGTCCGCAGCCACCTCCTCCTGACGGCCCTTTTTAAATCCGGGACTGTTCCTGGGGATGGCTTCGCAGGAGGCTTTCTTGCTTGCGCTGAGTGACACATGTTCCGCACAATGGGAGGTCGTGGAAAAGCCCTCGTCGTCCTCCTCCAACCACGTGAGTGGAGGTCCGTCGCCAGCAAGGAGCCCCGGGCCTGGGGCTTGGGCTATGGGACAGGCTGCGGGGGGCGTTGTGTACTCTCCTCCTGTGGCCGTTGGTAACCGGTTTGCCGTCCCGTCCTGTGGCTGGACTATGCTTGCAGGTTCTGGGACCCTCGTCCTACGCTCCCTTGCTCGGACAGGAGGGGGACAGGCCGGGGCGCGAGGCCCGCTCTCCGTTTTCGTCTGGACGGGGGGAGGCCGTGGTAATTCCTTTCTCCATGACGAGTTTACGGGAGGCTATGCTCCGCACAACGCGTAGCTCCTCCTGGCCAATGCCCTCTCCCCTCACCCGGCCATCTCATTGAATTGGTAGTGGGCCTGACACAAAGCGCCCGCACCGGCTTCTCCCGCCCCCACTTCCGGCACTAGCCACGTCGGTGGTATAGAAGGGTCTGGCCTGGAGGTGGAGGTACCAACCTCCTCTCGGGCTCCCTCCCCGACATCGACACAGTGTCTCAGGAGGTGGCCCAGGTAATCCGGTCCATGTATGGGGGAGGTGCCGTCGCGGTAATATCTTCTACACACATTGTGTACCTGGACACACTCGCTGTAGTCGTCTGTGTCGCGAACCTGGAGTCCACGATCACTATTTCCAAGTCGGGCCTCCAGCCTTTACACTGAGTGCCATGGGTCCTACACGGTGCTACTGTTTCCTTGAGTCAGGTGTACATGTCAACACCTCGCGTGTAGTGTTCTGCCACTCTCGTTCACGAACACGTGTTCTGGGTTTTCCCAGCTGGGGTATTTACCTTGGGCGGCACTGACCGTTCCTTTAGGCCAGCTCGGCCTCGACCACCTTGTTCTGCTGGTCCCCTAACACTTCCCTGTATCGCCCTCTTACTGGCTGTGGCTGGTACCGCGCTTGCTACATATGAGACTGTCACACCGGGTCACTCGGGGCTCGCTCGCTGCGGCGGTGCCCTGGACTGCTCCCCGGCAGCCATCTGGATGGACACAGATGCATTGTGTGAAGTGGGGTGGGTCTCCCAATCTAATATGGGTCATTGACACCACGGTAAGTGGTCAGGGCTCTTACGCTTACACACTGACACAACCGACACAGGGTTATGGTCCCCCCGCAGTGCATTTGTCTCTTCATACCTCTCCATGTCCCCGGCCAGGACGGGTATGCCTTGGATTTCGTTAAACCAACGTGTCACCTGCTTCGTCATCCATCCTGATTCTATTAAAGCTGTATTTGTCCTGTACTGTATTTTCTTCCTTTCCCTGACAAGGGGGGGGGGGGTATTTTTTGAATGCTTGTACACAGCTTTTCTTTCATTACATGTATGTCCTGTCTGTTTAGTATTGAGGATCAGCTCTTACGGTTCTTATATTATGACTACACTGTCTCCGGGTTTTGCCTTGGTATGCTTATGCCTCATACCCATGTCATGTAACTAACGATTGTCATATGATGTCGTCAGCCGGCTATGCCATGCCGTTTTGTTTTTGTAACTACTTTACACCTGACTTCACTTAAGGTTTTCGCTCTTCCTGTTTTCACATTCTGACTCCACTGTCTCCGGGTTTTGTGTTGGTATGCTTATGCCTCCTACCCATGTCATGTAACTACAGTGTCCTATGATGACATCCGCCAGCTATGCCATGCCTTGTGTTTTTGTGAATACTTTACACTTGGCTTCACCTTAGGATTTCGCTCTTATAGTTTTTACATTCTAACTCCACTGTCTCCGGGTTTTGTGTTGGTATGCTTCTGCCTCCTACCCATGTCATGTAACTACAGAGTGTCATATGGTGACGTCCACCATCTCCTGTGTCTCCTCATCCCATACTGTATTTTCTTCCTTTCCCTAAACAGGGGGGGGGGATTTCTTTTTGTATGCTTGTACAGACTTTCTCTTTCAATACTTGTATGAACAGTACTGTATGTTTAGTGTTAAGGATGTAACTCTTAAGGTTTATTACATTTGGACTATACTGTCTACGGGTCTTTGTATTGGTATGCCTATGCCTCATACCCATGTGTTGTACTTAGAGAGTGTCTTCGGAGGTCATCCTCCTGATGTGCCGTGCTTTTCCTTATTGTAATACTTTACAATTGACTTCACCTTTCCCATGTTGGTGTACCATTCCAAGGTCGACATGACCTATTCCTTTACCTGCCTGTGCATTTTAGACCCTAGACTGATACGCTAGTAACTGTATTTTCTTTATATGCACCATACTGTTACGCTCTTTTTTCCCAATAAACTAAAAAGTTTATTTGTGTCTTTTCTTGGTCCTCTACTTTGCTAAGGCTTGGGTTTTTGTGTTTCTTTTTGGATGTCCGCCTCCAATGTGGGACTCAAGCCCTACGTTGGAAACGTAGAGACTGCTACTAAATTGGGAGGTTTGACGACCTCCCTTATAACCAAATAAGGAAAACCTCTTATTTGGTAGCATTCTCGGAGTATCAACGACAGAGTATCCCGCCCTCATGCCGATCCCCTGCCCATCCAATCTAAACTGATTACTTGATACCTAGATACTGTTACATGTACTGGTGCAGGCTCATAAAAAATGGTGCATGGCTAAGAGGAGAGCAGCTAGATTAAATGGGTAACAATAACTTCCTTCTCTCCTTCGCTTTCTTTTCCTTCTTTAGTTATCTCGGAGTGTGTACAACGTGCCTAGTAGTGAATTGAGGTACAACTCTAGAGATTATTAGTACTTCGCGTGAGTACCGATAAATCGGCCTGCTGTGGTAGCGGCTGAGATCTTAAGCCCTACATTGGATACTCCGAGACTGCTACCAAATAAGAGGTTTTCCTTATTTGGTTATAAGGGAGGTCGTTAAACCTCCCAATATATATATATATCTATATATATATATATATATATAGATATATATATATATATATATATATAAACTTTATTATCTAGTTTGTAAATATTATATATCAGTTTGTGTTATAATTAATTACCTGTTTACGATGTAAGACTGCTGGAAGTGTCACCAATTTCCAAAAAGCTTTGCCTATTATTATCTTATTACAGATTTATCAATAATAAATGGGACCTGATTAGCTAGTGTTTGTGCTCTATTCATCATACAGTATTTATGATATCTAAATAATTTGTTCTTGTTGGTTATGTTAACACCCAAGTATATAATTCTATCTGTGACTTTGGTGCCTTCAATTTCATTTGTTTTTCTGTTGTATTATATATTAATATGTTTCTCTTTGTTTGTGTATATATAACTATAGTCCATATTCTTTGTTTGTGTATATATAACTATAGTCCATATTCTTTGTTTGTGTATATATAACTATAGTCCATATTCTTTGTTTGTGTATATAACTATAGTCCATATTCTTTGTTTGTGTATATATAACTATAGTCCATATTCTTTGTTTGTGTATATATAACTATAGTCCATATTCTTTGTTTGTGTATATATAACTATAGTCCATATTCTTTGTTTGTGTATATATAACTATAGTCCATATTCTTTGTTTGTGTATATATAACTATAGTCCATATTCTTTGTTTGTGTATATATAACTATAGTCCATATTCTTTGTTTGTGTATATATAACTATAGTCCATATTCTTTGTTTGTGTATATATTACTATAGTCCATATTCTTTGTTTGTGTATATATAACTATAGTCCATATTCTTTGTTTGTGTATATATAACTATAGTCCATATTCTTTGTTTGTGTATATATAACTATAGTCCATATTCTTTGTTTGTGTATATATAACTATAGTCCATATTCTTTGTTTGTGTATATATAACTATAGTCCATATTCTTTGTTTGTGTATATATAACTATAGTCCATATTCTTTGTTTGTGTATATATAACTATAGTCCATATTCTTTGTTTGTGTATATATAACTATAGTCCATATTCTTTAACAACCCTTGCAATTGTTTGTATACTTAATTTCGTTTCTTCAATTGTTTGTGAAAAGTTTAGACCGTCATCTGCGAAGATGGTATTATAATAGAATGATAATGCTGAGTAACCTAATCCCGTGTATTGTAAATGTAATATAATCATATATATTACTAGCTTAAACAGAGCTGTTGAGCCTGTATATCCCTGTTTAATTCCACTACTAATGTATATTTATATAGAAACATCTGAATTTAATTGTAGTAATGTTTTGTCTCCATCGTAGAGCTTAGAGATGATATCTATCAATCTAGGATGTTTTTTTTAAATGAATAATTGCCTGTATTAATGTTTCTCTATTAATTTCTATCGCTGTTACTATGATGCTTTGTTTATTCGTGAAAGTACTTATGACACAATTGTTAAGAAGGAACAAGTTACCCTCATTTCTAGACCCTTTAGTAAAGCCGGACTGCCTGTCCATTGTTGCTCAGTTTTCTATGGAATTGTGTTCTATTTTGTTACCTAATTATAGCCATAAATAATGTATAGGGTATATTGGAAAGGACTATCGTGCGTTACTCTTTAGCTGAAGTTTTCTTACTTTTTGGTATTAATTTGTCTTCTGTTTTCTTCCAATCTAATGGAATACTTTGTATTCCTTGCATTATTGTATTTAAACTAATGCTAATTGCAGATATACAAGTTTTGTTGTCATGTATGAATGCTAGATGGATATACAGTAGATGGGTAGATAGATCAGTAGATAGATAGAGAGATAGATAGTATTATATTCATATTGGGAAGCATTGTGTACATATAGAAGACAATGCACTTTGCCTTTATCCCTATGTATAGTGGGATATAGTCGGTGAAAATGCAACAAACATTTAGTGTGGTAGGAGGAAGTTGCAGGCACCAACCGAACAAGAGGACGGTACTCCCGGGGAGTGCTGATTTCCTTTGTTGACCTATTCCGTGCCTCACAACATAGAGAGCAACTCCAGTTTGTTTTCAAAATCACCTCTCCCAATTAAAGCACTATCCTATCACATTATATACAACATTGTCGTCTCATATATATATATATATATATATATATATATACAGGTATATATATATGTATATATACGGTATATATATATATATATATATATATATATATATACAGGTATATATATATGTATATATACGGTATATATATATATATATATATATATATATATATATATATATATATATATATATATATATATATATATATATATATATATATATATATATATATATATATATATATATATATATATATACAGGGTTCGAACCCTCGCTGGGGCATGACACAAAATATTAATATATTTATATTGTATATATATATATATATAATTATATAAGGCACAAGAACTACCAGCCTCGGAGTCCCCTGAGAGGGGAGGGGGGACCATGAATATCCCCAGCAACTCGACCCATGGTGGACTGCTAATTTTCAACTTCTGCAATAAAGTAGACGTGCCGTTTCGCCCAAAATCAAAACGGCATACCCACTCTGCGATCGGTCACCATCATCACTACTAGTCACTATCATCATTAATATCATCAGCACAACTACTATTATAATCATCACTAGTACTCTCACCATCATCACTGCTAATCTCATCATCACTACTACTCTCATATCACTACAACTTTCACCATCATCACTACTACTTACCAACATCACTAATACTGTCACCATCATCTTACAATCATCATTACTACTGTCACCATCATCAACACTGTTATGACCATCATCACTACTACTAGTACTGTCACCCTCATATCTACTACTGTTATCATCATCACTACTGTCATTATTATCACTAAATCTACAACCATCATCACTACTATCAACATTATCCCCACTATTACTACCATCACTTCTAATGTCAACTAAACTAACTTAACCTAACAAATGGGGGGCGAGTTTTTCTCACCCCCTGAACGATGGCGTTGCTTGGGAATAGGTACGGGGTGGGGGTGGGGAAACCATTTTTGTTTTACCTAAAATCCCAACTATTGCACAAATTAAAAAAATCTTGTTTTAATTACCGTCGCATTCACGCACCAAATGTTCGTGTGAAGTTTGGTGAAAATCCGTTTCGGCCGGCATGTACCACTATACGAGGGGCGATACCACTCTGCTTACGCAGAGTTGATATTTGTGGCCTTTCCTTTAACTTTCACTCTGTGGAACACCGCCTATCCTCCAACAAACCTGATCTACTTTTTCTTATAGAGCCTCAGGTGTATGAAGCAACTTCCAGCAACGCTTTCTTTGTTTAATCCTATTGATTCTATCCAAGTTTCAAAGTCAAAGGCGGTTGTTGTTTATATGTGCACAACAAAATCACTTGCTCTCATGTTCCCGACTTCGACTTCTCTGGATTCTCAACTCTCTGGCTCAAACTTTCCTGTCACTCTCAAGCTAAAATGTCTGTGTTGTCTATGTATCCCCATGTATCACCATGAAGCTGGAATCACTCCAAGAGTTTGTAACACTCAATGTTGGAGTATCACTAACTCCAATTGTCACCGTTGTAACTCCAGCTGCCACCACCGCCCCAACGTCATCTGCCAACAATCTAACACCTGCAGTAGCCACTGCAGCAGATGCTTCCGATGAACCTGAGCCGACATCAAACCAGGACAGCCAGGGCACCTTAGTCCCTCCCCCACTCCTCGTGCAAGAAGCCTGCTAACACGAATAGTGCCAAACCCTCGCCCCCGTTCTAACCACTCCTCTCCCCGACCTGTACAGAGAGTCTCGCCACCACAGGTTTCAGGATTTACACCAATGAGGAACGGTGCACGGCCAACGCAGAAAAGGTCTCATCTACCAGTCACAATGTCAAACAGATTTCAGATCTTGGTAGAGATGGAAGACGAACCAGAAGAGACCAGGCTCGTTGGGGATTCCATCTTACGAGGACAGGTCGTAGATTTCTGCGACAGAGTCCCAAATCGACGAGAGAGATTTTGCATCCCAGGAGCCGGACTGGACGACATTGTGGAAGCCTTCGAAGATACCATAAAGGATGGAAACGAAATTACCCTTTTTGTCATCCATGCTGGTTCAAATGATGTCATGCGCACCAGATCCGAAGAGCTGATGGAGAAATATCGCAAGATGATCCAGCACTACAAAAACATTCTCCCCAAGATCGATGCACCTGACAAATTCTACGACAAGGCCTTCAACACAAACAGCCGACTAAAATCTTTGTGTCTGAAGGAAGAAGTTGAATTCATCAACCTCTGGGATAATTTCTATAACCAGCCTACTCTGTTCCGCAAGGATGGCACTCATCTAAACCCTGTCGGTTCAGCACGCATGGGTTGTCTCCTACACGAAGCAGTCCGCAGCCATGGATCAAAAAACGCCATTCGAGGAGAAGAAGCAGCAGCGACATAAATTATCACACACCAAGCAAAAAACAGAGAGAAACCAAGGACCGCCAGCGATGAGGACCGAGGACAGCGAGGACCGAGGACAGCCATGAACATAAATGTAGATCCGACCAGAACCAAAAGTGTTATTAAAGAGCGTTCCGGGAGCTCTAAAATCACAAATTTAAAGGTTTTCTATGCAAACACTCGTAGCATGCGCAATAAATTTTCAGATTTAGAGGAACTAGTGTTTACAGACAATTATGACGTGATTGGCATACCAGAATCTTGGCTCAATATAGAAAACAGAGACTTTTTAGCAGAGTATTCACTTCCCGGTTATGTAATGTTTGAGAAAAGCCGAATAAATAAAAATGGAGGTGGCGTTTTAGTTTTTATCAAAGAAAGTCTTAACCAGACCCTCATGTCAAAACCTCAAATTGTGAAAGTTGACACATCCTTTCTGCTAAGAAAGAATAATAAAGGTACAAAAATAATGCTTGCATTAATTTACAGACCTCCAGCTCAATCAGTGCAAACTGACCGAGAAATTCATGAACAAATTGCAGATGTAAGTAACTCACAAGATAACGTAATTTTTGGCGACTTTAATTTACCTGTGACCAAGTGGGCCGATACTCTTACTTCACACTCTGGACATGAATTGTATGTGAACTTGCAATAGCGTTCACTTTATCAATTTGTTCGATCGCCGACTCGTGGTAATAACATGCTTGACCTTGTACTTGCAACAAAAGAAGATTTAATAGAGAATTTGAATGTTGGTGATGAATTCAGTAACAGCGACCATCGTACGATAACTTTCAGTTTAAAGTTTACTAGTAACGAACCAAATAGCAGCATCGAGAAAGTCCCTAATTTCAAGAAAGCAAACTTCCGTAAACTTAGAGCTATGTTTAATGAAACTGGCTGGAGCTTTCTAAATAACAATACCGATATAAATACATCTTGAGAATTATTTGCAACCACTTGCCTAAAAGCAGTGCAAGACTGCATACCATCGAAAATACGGCGTACAGGCCATAATGATAAGCCCACATGGTGGAATAAAGAAATTTAAGACAGTTTGCTTGCCAAAAAGATGCTAATGATAGATTAAAATCCTCACAAAATGACGAAGAACGGGAGAAATTTGTAGAATTACGACACAAAGCCAAAAAGTTAATTAAGCAAAGTAAAAAGACCCTGGAATTATATGTAGCGAATAAAAGTAAAACAAACCTGAAAGAATTCTATAGTTATATCAGAAAGAAAAAAGTAGTTACTTCAACTGTTGGACCGTTAGTCGATAAAAATGGAGAATACACCAAAGACGAAGTACAAATGAGTAATGCCCTCAATACCTTCTTTGCATCAGTTTTTACAACAGAAGACATCAGTGATATCCCTACAGCATCGCCGATTCAAATTGATAATTCTGATGTTCTAAGCAATATCACCATTAAAGATAGTGAAGTATTGAAATGTTTAGATAAACTTGAGGTAAATAAAACGCCTGGACCTGATACAATCTCACCTAGAGTTCTAAAAGAAGCTAAGGATGAGCTCTTCAAACCACTGACATTGTATTCAATAAAACCTTGCAGTCTGGAACTATGCCTGATCAGTGGAAGCTAGCCAACATAACACCGATATTAAAAAAAGGCAGTAAATCCCTACCCAGTAACTCTCGTCCAACTAGCTTAACCTCAGTTGTATGTAAAATGCTAGAAACAATCATAAGAGACAGACTCGTAAATCACTTAGAGGAAAATAACATACTTAACCCTTAACCAATGGCGCGCGACGAAGGTGCCCATATGCGGGTCACCACATATGTCGAGTGCAATTTTGAGCACGTAATGTGCTCTGAGAGAGAGCTGAGCGGCGCGAGGAGCATAGATTCCTTCCTGACCGCTCGCCACCACCGCCGTGGGTCGACTGAAATTTATTACACCCTCCTCCACCCTCTCTCACTCGCTACACAGGGAATTATGTAAGGAAATTACCTTATTTTAGGGTTTTTGCACTCGTGTTGCACGATCGTTGCAAGAGAACCAGTGGTCGTAGAAGGATGGTTCAGGTGTCATTGTAAAGCTCTGTTTACGCCCTTTCAGGGATAGATACTTGTATTACGCTCTGGGTCTTGTTTATGCATGAAAAAGAGCATGGAAACAACCCCATTTAGGGTAAAACCACCCGCTTGGCGGGTAGTTGAAGTTACCGACCCACCCGCTCTTTGTGTGTTAAAGATACTCAACACGGCTGGCTTTCGTAAACAAACGTACCTGCTTAACAAACCTCTTAGACTTCTTCCATGATATCCTCAACCTCTATGATGAGAGTAAAGCTGTAGATATTATTTACCTTGATTTTCAAAAAGGCCTTTGACATAGTATATACCCCACAAACGTTTACTGCTAAAACTAAAAGCGCATGAAATACAAGACGGTGTGTTGAAATGGATAGAAAATTGGCTCAGCGACAGAAAGCAAAGAGTAGTCATAAACGGTAAGGCATCTAAATGGACCAATGTAAGTAGCGGGGTACCCCAGGAATCGGTACTAGGACCAATTCTCTTTCTAATTTACATCAACGGCATAGATGAGGGTCTCATCTGTACAATCTCAAAATTTGCTGATGATACAAAAATTGCAAATAGCGTACTCTCAAAAAAACAAGTTGACGATATGCAACACAATCTAGATAAGTTGTCATGTTAGGCCCAAATTTGGCAAATGAGTTTCAATGCAGATAAATGTAAAGTACTACATATCGGATACCTAAATGAGAAAGCAAACTATTCGATGAATGGCACTCAGCTTAAGAATGTAAACAGATAAACTGATCTGGGAGTAACAATATCGAGTAACCTAAAACCGAGTCGACAATGTTCAGAAGTTGTTAAGAAAGCAAACAAAATAATTGGCTTTATGGGCAGGTCATTTGAGCATAAATCCAAAGAAGTTATCCTAACCCTTTACAATTCCTTAGTCCGCCCTCTTCTGGAATACTGCGTTCGATCCTTGTGGCCTAATTACCAAAAAGATATAGACAAGCTAGAACAAGTTCAATGTAGAGTTACCAAAATGATACCTAGCCTAAAGAACAAACTATACGAAGAGCGTCTTAGAGAATTAAACCTATTTCCTTTAACACAGCGCAGATTAAGAGGCGACTTAATTCAAGTGTTCAAAATCATCAAAGGTATCGACAATATGAACTGTAGTAAGTACTTCACTATCGACCAATCTAATTACACGCGGGGAAACGGTTGCAAAATTATTGGTAAATCTTTTATCTCGCACGAATCTAAGAATTTCTTCTTCAATCGAGTTGTCAACTTGTGGAATGGGCTTCATCGAGACGTTATAGACTGCAGCACCGTTGATTCTTTTAAACTTCACCTAGACAAATATCTTGCATCAAACCCGCGACTGACTGCGTTTGTAAATGAATAACTTTATTTTATTCCCCCATCAGTTTTTAACCCATCTGTCCCCTACTAACTTCCTAATCCTGCCACGGACATTAGTTCCAGGGCAGTAGTTCCCTTTCCCACTCTAAACCACTGTTTGTACACTTCGATCCTCAGTGTTTTGGAGGACAAGCAGCCTAGAGGGGTCATTAGATCTGCTGTTGCTTGATTTCCTTTGTACTTTGTACTCCTAAGTCTACTGACTTTCCTAAATTCTATCCAACTCTCCCTTCTCTGAAATCTCCTTTCTGGGTGTTTTCAACGTTCACCACCGCCAATGGGTTTCCTTTCACTTCACTGACCAGCCTGGTGTACAAGCCAACATCATTTATATTCTAAATTATTTATAGCAGTTAGTCCAGCATCACAGACCGCATGACTTTTTTCTAACTTGTAATCCTTCTGCTTACAAAGTGAGCACTTTCTCTCCGTTGCGCTCCTCTGATCATGACCTTACACGACCTATCTCTCCAGTACGGCCATCCAATGTTCCAAGCCAGTGGCACTTGTGGCACTGTGGCGCTGCCGACTTGGAGGCTCTTCGGCAGTACTTATTTAATTTCCAATGGAATTGTTTATGCTTTTTGCGGCTGGTGACCCTCGGAGTGTGCTACGCACATTACCAAGGTAATCATCTCTGGCAGTGAGTCATACATTAAATGTTTCTTTCTCTCAGTCTAATGCAAAAACATTTTGGTTTACTCATGCTTGGTCTACTGCTATCCACAATAAGGAGGAAGCATTCAAACAGTTCATTCGCCGTCAAACTCAAGAATCTCATGCTTTTCATGTTGTTGCTCGGAATCAAGAAAAATCTGTTCTTCGATAGCCAAAAACTCTTTCATCAATAACAAATATTCAGAACTCTCCTACTCTAGCTCTTCCCAAGCATTCTGGCATCTAGCAAAAAATCTCTCCAACAATTTACTTCCTCGTCTTTCCCTTCTCTGTTCCACTCTGATGATACCCTCATCACATCTTTCTCTGACAAAGCTGAACTTTCCGCTCACATTTTTGCTATAAACTCCACTTCGGATGATTCCGGTACTATTCTTCCCTCTCCACCCTCCTCTCACTTAATTATGCCTAATACCCTGTTCTCTTCTAAGGATGTATTTTTTTGGCTCTCTCTGGGCTAAATACCAAGAAGGTGTACGGACCGGATGGTGTTCCTCCTGATGTACTCATAAACTGTTCTTCCATGTTGACTCCATGCCTAGGCAAACTCTTTCGTTTCTGTCTTTTATCTAATGCCTTTCCTTCTTGCTGGAAGTTTGCTTTCATTATACCTGTCCCAAAGCAGGGTGACCGCTGTTAACCTTCCAACTAACTTCCAAATTCTCTCACTTCTTGCATCTCTAAAGTTTTTGAAACTCTTCTTAAGTAATAATGTCTTAAGCATTTATCTTCCCATAATTTTTCATTTCAGATCGCCAGTATGGTTTCCTTAACCCGTACTGTACCGTAGGATACAGTAATAAAAGTCCCCAGCAGTCCCAAGCAATGTGGCAAAAATGGCAGGAGAGACCACCTATCCACCTCCAAAGATGAGGCAACACTGGCTCTGTCACCCTTCAGTGGGTCTCATATAAGCTGAGAAGTGTTGCCAACACGGGAGCAGTGCTCAAAAGGTCGTGGTAACTGGTATAGGGTTGTACAGGCAGTTACAAGGAAAGTACATTACTGACGGATATATACATCGCTGGGACTGGGGAGTTACTTATCTACTGACGTATATATACGGCGCTGGGATTGGAGGGGTTAAGGGCTGCTCTACTGGTGATCTCCTTGCTTATCTTATTAACTCTTGGTCATCCTCTCATCAGGGCTTCGATGAGATTTTTTCTATTGTGCTAGACATATCGAAAGTCTTTGAAAGAGTCTGGCACAAATCTCTATTTGCCAAGCTACCTTCCTTCAATTTCTATCCCTTTATCTGTGCTTTTATCTCTAATTTCCTTTCTGACCAATCCATAGCTGCTATTGTGGATGGCGATCACTCACTTCCTTAACCTATCAACTCTGATGTTCCTCAGGGTTCTATCCTGTCTCCAGTTCTCATTCAAATATTTATTAATGATCTCAATTTTTTTTTTTTTTTTTTTTTTAAGAGACAATAAACGGAGGAAGGAAAAACACAGATAAAACAAAAAGGTCCATGTGCGTAAAGGCATCCTCCATTCATAAAATGTATGTAACAACTGGATTTAAACATTTGTGGATTGTAAGTTTGTGGAAAGCAATTCGAGGGAAGTGAATTCCAAAGAGTAGTAGCTCTGGGGATAAATGAATTCTGATAAGCCGAAGTTCTGCATTGTGGAGGAGAAAGTGTAAATTCATGGGCGCTCTCAGCTGCCCTAGTTCTACGGGGAAAGATGTGGAGAGGCGGCACAATTGAAGCAAGTTCCTCGGAACAATTGCTGTGAAAATATCTGTAGAATAATGCAAGGGATGCAACGTTTCTTCGTATGGATAATGTAGGAAGGCCCTGTGTGATTGCAGGGTTATTGATTAATCTAATAGCTTTATTTTGAATTTTGTCCAACTGCCTCAATGCAACCACTCCACTTCCACCCCACAGAGGTGAACAGTAATCCATCTGAGAACGCACATGACTTTTATATCACGGCCAACTGCTCGTCAGTGAAGAATTCTCTAACTCTGTACAGGAGTCCCAGTTTTTTAGAGGCATTCTTAGCAATGCTTCTAACATAATGTGTCCAGCTCAAGTTAGTAGTTAATGTTACACTGAGAATGTCAATACTAGGGGAAGTGGGAATATTTACATCATTAAAATATATATGGGAGTCAGTGAGATTCTGTCGGTTAGAAAATTGAATGTACTTGGTTTTCTGTGCATTAACCCTTCTTTAGAGGCCTATGCGGTTTATTTATATGTACCGCCCAGCGGGGTGTTTTTAGCCAAAATAGGGCTGTTTACGTGATCATTTTCATGCCTAAATAAGACCCAGAACGTAAAACAAGTATCTATCCCTGAAAGGGCATAAACAGAGCTTTCGAATGACACCATAACGATCCTTGTATGATGGATAGTTTTCTTGCAATAACCGTGCAACGCGAGTGCAAAAAGCATGTAATTCGGTACTTTCCCCATATAATTCAGTATGTAGCGAGTGAGAGAGGGAGGAGGGAGCTGAGATTCGTGTCAGTAGGTTCGCCGCGGTGGTCTGGAGCAGTCATACGCTCGCTAGTCTCCTGCCACCACTTGTCTCTCTCTCTCAGCAACATTACGTGCTGAAATTGCCACTCGACCTATGTCGAGCGCCGCCACATAGTCCAGCTTTATTAAAAACGACTTATGTGGTGAGCCGCTTTTTAAGGGTTAAAGGAAACTAGATTCTTTTGTCCCCATCCATTAATTCTAGAAAGGTCCTGGTTCAGAGAAATTGCAGTGTTTATTTTTGAATTTATAAGATCGGGTTGGGTGAAAGAATTGGTAAATGTGAAGGAACTGTGGAGTGTTGAGTCATCTGCGTAGGAATGTATTGGATTATGAGTGGTAGATATGAGATCATTGATATGAATGAGGAACAGAATTGGGGCCAAAACTGATCCCTGGGGAACACCAGCATTTATTGAGTGAAATTGAGAATAAAGGCCATCTACCATTACACATATTTTTCTGTTATGAAGATAAGAAGAAATTAGTGGAACTAATGATGCAAGGCCGTAGTGTGACATCTTCGACAATAAGGATTGATGCCAGACTCTATCAAATGCCTTTGATATATCCAGTGCTATTGTATGTGTTTCACCATGTTGGTCTGTAGCTTGGTTGATTTGATGCGTAAGAAGGCAAAGCATGTCTGCAGTTGATCGACATCGTCTAAAACCATATTGCCTATCACTGATTAATTTATTATTCTCAAGATGCTTAATTATGTGATTATTTAATATAATTTCAAAGACTTTACCAAGAGTGGAAGTTATAGCTATTGGTCTGTAGTTTGATGGGTCTGAAGAGGCACCTTTTTTAGGAACTGGATGGATGTTTGCTTCTTTCCAGGGTACTGGGAAGCATGAGGTATGAGTACACAGACGGAACATTTTTGCCAATACAGGAGCGAGCACCAAGGAGCAATTCTTAAGTACTATTGGAGGAATTTCATCTGGACCAGGAGCCTTATCTACCGAGAGATTCTGCAAAATAGTTTTGACATGTCTGGTGTGGATCTTAAGTGAGGGAATTTCAGGAGAATTAAAATTAAGTACAGGGACATCTTGATTTATTTCATCTAAGGTTGAGTTGGTGGAGAAAATATCCGCAAGAAGGTTAGCTTTACCTCGTGGGTCACTTACAAGATTGCCAGTCGGAGATTTTAATGGTGGAATGGATGAAGCAGTAGTGAAGTTGGATTTAAATGAGTTAAGAGTAGACCAAAATATTTTGTTATCATTTGGATTATTTAGAAGTTTATTTGCCTGCTTGTGGAGAAAGTTTGATTTAGTTAGGTTTAATACAGTTTTGGCATGATTTCTGATGTTTCTAAAGTAATTAAAGGCTTCATGTGTTTTTGATCTTGTGTATGCATTGTAGGCTATTGCTTTTTGTTCAGTTACTCTAGCACAATTATGGTCAAACCATTTAGGTGAATTAGATCTTTTACTGTACTTTTGATGAGGAATAAAAGTTTCCATTCCAATTTTTACAAAATCTTGTATGTGGCTCAAGGTGGAGTGTGCATCATTAGAAAAGAAAGAGGTCCAGGGAATATCAATAAAGAATCCTTGAAGTCTGCCCAGTCTGCCCTATCGTAATGCCATTTAGTCACCAAAACAGGTTCAGAGTGGGAAGGTGTGGTAGGTGATAGACAGGTGGCCTGTATCAGACAGTGATCAGAAGATCCAAGCGGGGACCTAACTGTAACATCATAATTTTCTGAATTGGTTGTTAAAAATAAGTCCAGTAGGTGGGAATTATGATTAGGATTATCTGGTACACGGGTGGGTTGGTTGACTAGTTGAGTGAGATTAAATGAGTCTGCAAATAGCTCACATTCAAGACCAGCATCATCAGTCCTGGCTGAATGAGTGAGCCATTCAACATTATGGACATTAAAATCACCCAACACAGTGATTTCAGAAGAAGCATTTAAGTTGAGGACACTGAGTTGTGAGGACAGAGAATCAAAAAGACTTTGCTCTGGAGGAGTATTTGGGGAACGGTAGATGTAACATATGTATTTAAATTTACCAGCAGAAATTAATTTGTATATAGAATAATCAAAATAGGGACAATTGAAACTAGTAACCTCCTTTAGGGCAATTTCAGATTTTGCGAAGCAACATACACCTCCTTTAGGTCTGAAATTTTGGAGCAGTTGATAACCTGGACAATTAAATCTAGACGTGTCAGATGTGGATGTTACTTGAGTCTCTGTCAAAAAAAGTAGAGTAGGGGATTCTGCTTGAAGAAATTGGTGTACAGAATTGATGTTAGAGTGAAGTCCCCTTATATTGCTAAAGAAAAAGCTGCACCGACGAGCAGCTTTGGGACGTTGCAATGTCCTTGACACAACTGTATCTCTAGTCCCATCCACTCATATGCTGATGACTCTACCGTACACTATTCAACCTGGAGTGGCGGCGTCTACGTCGTGGGTCCACCTCCCAGGGCTGCCGAACCTAGGATGCTGCCGACCCTCCCGACCGGGGACAAAATTGCCGACCGATGGGGGACAGCTGGCTACTGACCATGGAGAGCAGACCTAGGAGCCAAACCGCCACAACAAACCCCTGTCCCCTCGCGAGCGCACGAGAACCTGGGAGTGGCTTTGGTTGCCCAGGCAAGTACCACACCTCTCATAACCACACACACATAAATTATCATCTGGCTGTCATTTCTCGAAGACTTCTAGCCGGAGACATCGAGAGAAACCCAGGACCCACCTTCCAACGTGCTCAAAACCTATCACTTTGAATCGCCAAACAAACGGTTTGGTTCTCTGCAACGCATGCGGGAGCTGGACCCATTTCATCTGCACAACACTTGCCTCCATGGAACTCTACACAAACAACTGGACCTGTTCCTCATACCCCTTCCTTTCCCAGTCAAATCCCTCTCCTACACCCCCCAGACCTCTCATATCCAACCCACCAATACTTTCTGTACCACCCACATCCTCAACCCCTCACATCCCACCCCAACCTAATCCATCCATACCATCATCTCCTGCACTCCCATCCCCATCACCTCCACCCCCACCCCCATCCATCCCCATGCAGCAGCACCCAACATACACCGCACACACACCATCAATATTCTTCAATTATGTATTTATTTGTTTTCTATATTCCAACTACTCCCTCTCGGGCATAGGCTGAGAGCCTGTACATTCAACCGTTATGAACGGTGAAGCCTGTGAGGTCTCGTTCCAGTCTAGGGAGGGAGACATGTGAAGCACTTTTTAGCTGCAACCAGCCCCTGCCATCTTGCCCTCGCAGGATGCATGGGGCTTAGTTGTTCACGTACAGCTCAAAGCAGCCCCATCTCTGACTCGGACCCTCACTCTCAGAATGCCACCTATTGAGCAATTAAATCACTAGACATTGCTCCCCTATAGCCTATTTTGAATATGGGAATATTCATACAGTGCTATTTATTCAGGGAACAATGAGGGTATTTATTTGGCGTTTCGATGGGCTTTGTGGTAATGGACTGATACTAGGTACAGCACAAATTCCATCCCAATAATATCTTCCCATTGACATATCGGGATTTGAACCAGGGTCCATTGGATTACCAGTCCAGTGGCAAGACCACTCCACCACACCTCAACACAAAAGAAAACACACTCTCACACTTTATCAAACAACACAACATACACATAGCCATCTTTCAAGAAACAAAGCTCTGCACAACACAAAAAAACACCTACATTTCATGACTTCACCACCATCAGACAAGACTGGGCCGACGGCGGCGGCGGTGGACTCATCACCTTGGTTCATACAGCAATAAATTTCACAGACACCAGTGCACTTACCAAAGCCCTCCTCCCCCTACATAATAACACAACATAAATACAATCCATCTAAATAAGCACTGGCAATAACTCCATCACCATCATAAATACATACATCCCCCACTGTACCCAATGACTACAGACCACAATTACCACAAATCACAAACACTCCACACATCATCCTGGGTGGTGACTTCAATGCCAAGATGTCGGCCTGGTTTGTCAACAACCCTGACACAGACAGAGGGCTGGTCCTACAAACGCCAATCAGATAACCTTTTCCTCCTTAACAACATCCATCAACATACCCATATTCCCCACCAAGCCCTTTTCCACCCATCATCTCCAGATATCACCTTCTGCTCCCCAGAACTCGCCCCCACAACATCCTGGAAGGTGGTAGGAGCCTTGGGTTCCGACCACCTCAAGATCATTATCACTACCAAAACCAGACTCACCCCAGCTAGCCTCACATACATATACACTAACTATAAAAGAGCCAACTGGGAAGCTTTCACAAATGAGACAGAACAACACTTTGAAACCCTAAACAACACACCCATCACTAATATCAACAATGCTGTTCACACATTCAACACAACTATCCAAAACGTTAACAAGAAACACATTCCAAGAAGTAACAGAAATAGACACAACCCCAACTTCACACCAGAAATTAAAACCCTCATCAGACAACGCAACACACTGAAATACTCCCTAACAACAAACACTAAATTGGAATAATTACCTCAAAACACTTGATCACAAAACAGACCCCAAGAAACTCTACAAAACACTAAACAGCGTCACATTTTCCAACAGCAACACACAAAAATCACATCCCACAATAACAACAACAGACTCTATTCCTTCATATAAACAACAAGCAAACACTCTCAATAATAACTTCTCATGTCAGCCACCTAAACCCCCATCAAGACGACCGATGTGTCATTCAACGTAAGAGACAATTCCCCACAGACCCTGACTATGCACCCTTCACCAACAACCAGACAAAGCACATTATCAATAATCTCAAGCACTCACCCGCCTTTGGTCCAGACAACATAAGCAACATACACCTCAGACACCTACTGTAGGACCACAAGGCATACAAGCACTTGCCAACATATAAAACTACAGTTATTCACACAACACAGTACCAAACATTTGGAAGCATTGTGTCATTATTACATTCCCCAAACCCAATAAAGACCCCACGCTACCCTCCTCACACCGCCCCATCAGGCTCCTTTGCACTCCCTCTAAAGTCTCAGAATGCCTCGTACTATAACTGACCAAACACGCTCTACCCCTAGCTCCAACAGGCCTCTACACTCCACAAACACTCTTCTTACAGACCTCACACAAAGAGCTTTTGACGGCATTAACTCAGCCAAACCAACACACAGATCACTACTTGCCACACTCGACATTAGTAAAGCCTTCAATACCATCCCCCGCCACAGCCTAACAAACAAAATCTACAACACAAACATGCACAACAATACAAAAAGGCAGATGTGCATAGGTATCATTTGCCGGTCAATCATCTAACATCAGAAACTTCACAAACGGAGTGCCGCAAAGATCCGTCCTGTTGCCCGCACTCAGGAAGGAGATCGAGGGGTTAGAAAGTCTAATCTAGGGTTACTAAGCTTGTCACCCGCCGGCTTTAGCACCGCCAACAGCTCCGCATCGCCACTGAGAAAACTCGATCCTAATTTGAGTATTTCATATCCCTATTTCCTTTATTCATTGCATGAACAGTAGTTAAGTGCTTGTTTAACCTCCACATAGTTCTGTAGTTGCCGTGCATGTTATTTTATTGATTTTCTGACTGATAAACATTGTTGTTTACATTTGTTATCCTAGCTTGTAGCAGACGACGCACGCGCACCTCTAATCGACCTAGCTTTGTATTTTCTTATTAACTCTAGTAGTTATCGTATTCAGTATCCTACTGTAGCTATATATATCTGTAATTTTAGTTGTTGCTTGCATGATCTTGTAGTAACCTTTGACTGATAACTTTGTTTATCTAAATATAATCCTGCTTGACTAGCCTACAGTGACACCAGCGCCATCTGTTGATACAGTATATTAACCCCTTGTGTGCAGTTACACTTTATTTTTATATAATCTCTATTTGGTGAATTGTATATTTAGTTACATATTCTATTATATAATATTATTATATATATATATATATATATATTTTTTTTTAGGTAGGTTATCACCCCTTGTAGCCTACTTCTGCATATTTCATACTTTTTTTTTTTTGGTTATTTTTGTTTTCGGTTAGTCTAGGCTATCATCCCTGGTGGCCTATTTCTGCATACTTCAATTTTTAAATTTTCAGTTAGGCTATCACCGCTGGTGGCCTATTTCTGCGTACCGGTATTTCATAATTTTTGTTTTCGGTTAGTCTAGGCTATCATCCCTGGTGGCCTATTTCTGCGTACTTCAATTTTTAAATTTTCAGTTAGGCTATCACCGCTGGTGGCCTATTTCTGCGTACCGGTATTTCATAATTTTTGTTTTCGGTTAGTCTAGGCTATCATCCCTGGTGGCCTATTTCTGCGTACTTCAATTTTTAAATTTTCAGTTAGGCTATCACCGCTGGTGGCCTATTTCTGCGTACCGGTATTTCATAATTTTTGTTTTCGGTTAGTCTAGGCTATCATCCCTGGTGGCCTATTTCTACGTACTTCAATTTTTAAATTTTCAGTTAGGCTATCACCGCTGGTGGCCTATTTCTGCGTACCGGTATATCATAATTTTTGTTTTCGGTTAGGATAGGCTATAACCCCTGGTGGCCTATTTCTGTTTAAATAAACATAAAATTGTTTTCGGTTCGGCTATCACTGCGTATTCAAATTTAATTTTGTTTTGTTTTAAGTTTTGGTTAGGCTATCACCGCTGATAACCTATTTGTGTGTATTTCAACATTTTTGTTTTCGGTCAGGCCTATTTAAGTAAGTGAAGCGACCTGAAGGGAGTGAAGTGTTTTTAAAGTGAGTTTAGTGTTTTTAAAGTGAGTTAAGTGTTTTTAAGTGAGTGAAGTTATCTGAAGAAAGTGATCGTCACCATGCCTCGTGCCTGTACGAACTGCGCCGGTAGGTTTGGTGCTTCCATGTTTGCTCCTGCCGATCCACAAGTCTGCCGACTCTGCCAGCAACGAGAGGATTTGACAGCAAAATTGGATGAAGCCCACAACAAGATCAACGCCCTCACCAGGAACATGGAATCACTCCAAGAGTTTGTAACACTCAACGTTGGAGTATCACTAACTCCAATTGTTTCAACTCCAGCACCCACCACCGCCCCAACGTCATCTGCCAACAATCCAACACCTGCAGTAGACACTGCAGCAGATGCTTCTGACGAACCTGAGCCGACATCAAACCAGGACAGCCGCCCTGTTCACCTTAGTCTCTCCCCCACTCCTCGTGCAAGAAGCCTGCTAGCACGAACAGTACCAACCCCTCGCCCCCGTTCTAACCACTCCTCTCCCCGACCTGTACGCAGAGTCCCGCCACCACAGGTTTCCGGATTTACACCAGTGAGGAACGGTGCACGGCCAACGCAGAAAAGGTCTCATCTACCAGTCACAATGTCAAACAGATTTGAGATATTGGTAGAGATGGAAGACGAACCAGAAGAGACCAAGCTGTCCTACGAGGACAGGTCGAAGAGTTCTGCGACAAAGTCCCAAATCAACGAAAAAGATTTTGCATCCCAGGAGCTGGACTGGACGACATTGTGGAAGCCTTCGAAGATACCACAAAGGATGCAAATTAAAATACCCTTTTTGTCATCCATGCTGGTTCAAATGACGTCATCCGCACCAGATCCGAAGAGTTGATGAAGAAATATCGCAAGATGATCCAGCACTACAAAAACAAGTCAAGGAATA
Organism: Paralithodes platypus; assembly: GCA_032716605.1. NCBI lineage: Eukaryota > Metazoa > Arthropoda > Malacostraca > Decapoda > Lithodidae > Paralithodes > Paralithodes platypus. The sequence goes on from CM064574.1 coordinate 21,966,198, forward strand.
TCATCATCTCAGGCATTCTCCCCAAGATCGACGCACCTGACAAATTCTATGACAAGGCCTTCAGCACAAATAGCCGACTAAAATATTTGTGTCTGAGGGAAGAAGTTGAATTCATCAAGCTCTGGGACAAACTTCTACAACCAGCCTACTCTGTTCCGCAAGGATGGCACTCATCTAAACCCTGTGGGTTCAGCACGCATGGGTCGTCTCCTACACGAAGCAGTCCGCAGCCATGGATAAAAAAACGCCATCCGAGAAGAAGCAGCAGTGACATAAATCATCCAACGCCAAGAAAAAAACAGAGGCAACCGAGGACCACCAGCGATAAGAACCGAAGACAGCGAGGACCGAGGACAGCCATTAACATAAATGTAGATCCGACAAGAACCAAAAATATTATTAAAGAGCGTTCCGTGAGTTCTAAAATAATAAATTTAAAGGTTTTCTATGCAAACGCTCGTAGCATACGCAATACATTTTCAGATTTAGAGGAGCTAGTGTTTACAGAAAATTATGATGTGATTGGCATAACAGAATCTTGGCTCAATACAGAAGATAGAGACTTTTTAGCAGAGTATTCACTTCCCGGTTATGTAATGTTTGAGAAAAGCCGAATAAATAAAAATGGAGGTGACGTTTTACTTTATATCAAAGAAAGTTTTAACCCTACCCTCTTGTCAAAACCTCAAATTGTGAACGCCGACAAATCTTGTGTGCTAATAAAGAATAATAAAGGTACAAAAATAATACTTGCATTAATATACAGATCTCCAGCTCAATCAGTGCAAACTGGCCGAGAAATTTACGAACAAATTGCAGATGTAAGTAACTCACAAGATACCGTAATTTTTGGCGACTTTAATTTACCTGTGACCAAGTGGGGCGATACTCTTACTTCACACTCCGGACATGACTTGTATACGAACTTGCAAGAGAGTTCACTTTATCAATTTGTTCGAACGCCGACCCGTGGTAATAACGTTCTTGACAGTGTACTTGCAGCAAAAGAAGAATTAATAGAGAATTTGAATGTTGGTGATGAATTCAGTAACAACGACCATCGTACGAAAACTTTCACTTTAAAGTTTACTAGTAACGAACCAAATAGTAGCATCGAAAAAGTCCCTAATTTCAAGAAAGCAAACTTCCATAAACTTAGAGCTATGTTTAAAGAAACTGACTGGAGCTTTTTAATTAACAATAACGACATAAATACATCTTGGAAGTTATTCGAAACCACTTACCTAAAAGCAGTGCAAGACTGCATACCATCGAAAATACGGCGTCCAGGCCATAATAATAAGCCCAAATGGTGGAATAAAGATATTTCAAACTGCCTGCTTGCTAAAAAAAATTGCTAATGATAGATTAAAATCCTCACAAAATGACGAAGAACGGGTGAAATTTGTAGAGCTACGACGCAAAGCCAAAAGTTAATTAACCTCTGAAGTGCGCATGGGGGTAATTGGAAACGTCCCCCTGTGCTGACGTATTTGAGGTGTTTCCGTCACTAAAATATTCATTGTGCCATTAATAGCATTAATACTTAACCATATGCGCCTATTATGGGTTGATTATAAAGGTATTAACCTGAAACAACAATAAAACGAGTGAAAACAGCGTTTGGATGGTCAAAATCGGAGATATAGCCCGCGAGTTGTATAATGTATGGGTGAGGCAATCTGCTTTCCCGCCAATTTCCCCCAAGGCCACTGAGACACAGTCGATCGATACTCTCTCTCTCTCTCTTGCACTCGCTTGCTATCAGTGATGACCACACCCTCCAATCGGATTTCTAATGTTAGCACGAAAATATACCTCAGAATAAGGGAATAACAGGGAAAATAGGTGATAACTGAAGGAGAGGAGGAAAGTGGGGAAGGAGGGGAGGTAGAGGACTGAGATTTTGCATGGCCCAGGGGCCAAAAAAAAAATAAAAATAAAAAAAAAAAAATATAAAAAAAATTTTTTTTTTCGATGTCAAATGTTGATTTTTGTTTTCTCTGACTCTTAAGAGTCTCCCCGCAGTGCGCCGGGGGAACTCTTAAGAGTCTCCCCGCAGCTCCCGGGTTAAGCAAAGTAAAAAGACCTTAGAGTTACATATTGCGAATCAAAGTAAAACAAACCCGAAAGAATTCTCTAGTTATATCAGAAAGAAAAAAGTAGTTACTTCAACTGTTAGACCGTTAGTCGATGAAAATGGAGAATACACCAAAGACGAAGTACAAATGAGTAATGCCCTCAATACCTTCTTTGCATCAGTTTTTACAACCGAAGACCTCAGTGATATCCCTACACCATCGCCGATTCAGATTGATAATTCAGATGTTCTAAGCAATATCACCGTTACAGAGAGAGAAGTATTGAATTGTTTTGATAAACTCAAGGTAAATAAAACGCCTGGACCTGATACAATCTTGCCTAGAGTTCTAAAGGAAGCTAAGGATGAGCTCTCCAAACCACTGACATTACTATTCAATAAATCCTTGCAGTCTGGAACTATGCCTGATCAGTGGAAGCTAGCCAACGTAACACCGATATTCAAAAAGGCAGCAAATCCCTACCCAGTAACTATCGTCCAATTAGCTTAACCTCAGTTGTATGTAAAATGCTAGAAACGGTCATACGAGACAGACTCGTAAATCACTTAGAGGAAAATAACATACTTAAAGATACTCAACACGGCTTTCGTAAAAAACGTTCCTGTTTAACAAACCTCTTAGACTTCTTCCACGATATCCTCAACCTCTACGATGAGAGTAAAGCTGTAGATATTATATACCTTGATTTTCAAAATGCCTTTGACAAAGTTCCCCACAAACGTTTACTGCTAAAACTAAAACCGCATGGAATACAAGACGGTGTGTTGAAATGGATAGAAAAATGGCTCAGCGACAGAAAGCAAAGAGTAGTCATAAACGGTAAGGCATCTAAATGGACCAATGTAAGTAGCGGGGTACCCCAGGGATCGGTACTAGGACCAATTCTCTTTCTAATTTACATTAACGACATAGATGAGGGTCTCACCTGTACAATGTCAAAATTTGCTGATGATACAAAAATTGCAAATAGCGTACTCTCAAAAGAACAAGTTGACGATATGCAACACAATCTAGATAAATTGTCATGTTGGGCCCAAATTTGGCAAATGAGTTTCAATGCGGATAAATGTAAAGTACTACATATCGGATACCTAAATGAGAAAGCAAACTATTCGATGAATGGCACTCAGCTTAAGAATGTAAACAGAGAAACCGATCTGGGAGTAACAATATCGAGTAACCTAAAACCGAGTCAACAATGTTCAGAAGTTGTTAAGAAGGCAAACAAAATAATTGGCTTTATAGGCAGGTCAATTGAGCATAAATCCAAAGAAATTATCCTAACCCTTTACAATTCCTTAGTCCGCCCTCTTCTGGAATACTGCGTTCAATACTGGTGCCCTTATTACCAAAAAGATATAAACAAGCTAGAACGAGTTCAATGTAGAGTTACCAAAATGATACCTAGCCTAAAGAACAAACCATACGAAGAGCGTCTTAGAGAATTAAATCTATTTCCTTTAACCCAGCGCAGATTAAGAGGTGACTTAATTCAAGTGTTCAAATTCATCAAAGGCATCGACAATATGAACTTTAGTAAGTACTTCACTATCGACCAATCTAATTACACGCGGGGAAACGGTTGCAAAATTATTGGTAAATCTTTTAACTCACACGAATCTAAGAATTTCTTCTTCAATCGAGTTGTCAACTTGTGGAATGGGCTTCCCCGAAACGTTATAGACTGCATCACCGTTGATTCATTTAAACTCTGCATAGACAAATATCTCGCATCAAACCCGCGACTGACTGCATTTGTAAATTAATAACTTTATTTTATCCCCCCCTCAGTTACTAACCCTTCTGTCCCCTACTAACTTCCTAATCCTGCCACGGACATTAGTTCCAGGGCAGTAATTCCCTTTACAATGTTCCCTTACCCACTCTAAACCAATGTTTGGACACTTGATCCTCAGTGTTTTGGAGGACAAGCAACCTAGAAGGGTCACTAGATCTGTTGTTGCTTGATTTCCTTTGTACTCCTTTGTAGTTTGTACTCTTCAATCTATACATGCATGATATACCCAAACCCCACGCACTCCAAATTAATATAGCTTCCTACGTAGACGTCATAACACTCACATGCACACACCAAGACCCAGACAGAGCAACACTCATCTTTCAACACTATCTCAAACCACTACATGACTGGTGCACTACAACAGACTCAAATTAGCCCCTGCCAAATCCACTGCAAGCCTCCTCACAAGCTGGACAGCCGAATACAAAAACACCCCGCACCTCACCATAAACAACACCTCCCTAACACACACACACACACACACACACACACACACACACACACACACACACACAATCCTAGGAGTAACATATAATACTCTAATGACATTCAAACAACATATCACAACCATAAACAATATTCAGACACCCAGACTTAACACCCTCAGGTCACTTGGCCACACAAAATTTGAATACAACAAAGAAACTACCACCTCAGTATACAAACAATACATAAGATAATTGATTGAATATGCAAGCCCTGCCTGGGCTTCTAACCTAGCTGAAACACATCACAAGACCTTGCAGACTATTCAAAACAAAGCCCTAAAAATCATCACAGGCTGCACAGCTACTAGACCTACAGATCACATACATAAAAAAAACAAAGTCCTCAAAGTCAAAGACCACCTGGACATGATAGGTACTCAATTCCTGGCTGCAGCCTCCACAAACCAACACCACCCACTACACTACATGACAACACACCCACGGACACCATGGAATATCAAAACAACACCACGCACACGATATCATACACAAATATTGTCATCTCTCCCTCCCTGCTCACCCCAAAACAGCTTCCAGAAGCACATCCAAACTCATATCTCTCGCCGTTCCATCCAATCACTCATAGACAACACACAGCTGTAGGCACGACCTCCCGAAATCCATCCTTCTGAATCCTCCCTTCCTCACGAGGACAGAGTCCACCTGGCCAGGATGAGATGTGGGCACCATCCAGCTCTTCTGAACTATCAGAAGAGACTGGATATCTTCGTCGACACCTGCCCCGGATGCAACACTGCACCCCATACTATTAAACACATCATAGAAGATTGCATTCTACACAATCACTTACGCAATCAACATAATGTACACTCCTTGAGAGCCCTGTGGGAAAACCCGATCGTGGCCATGACCTTCCTTAGCGACTCGGGGCTGTTCGGCCAGGCAGCCTAGGGAACGACAACAACAACACTATTAAACTAGTTTTTACAACTACCCAACATGCAATCACTCCAAAAGTCGTGTGACGAGGCCATAGCACGCCTATATTCTGATCTATCAATTATTTCTGATTTGTGTAACAAATTTACATTCAGGTCCTCCAAGACCCAATTTCTCCTTCTATCAACCCATTAACAATCTTCCACAATACTATCAATTACTCTTCAACAATACAATCTCTCAATATTCTTGGTATAGCTTTTTCATCCGACCTTTCTTAGAAAGATCATGTTACCACTCTTGCTAAAACAGATTTCCAGAAGTTAGGTGAGCTCAACTGTCTCCGTGGGTTCTCACCCTCACCCCTGCGTAGCTTCTTGCTCTGTATAGAGGCACACTGCGCCCCTGTATCGAGTATTGTTCGCATGTGTGGGGAGGTTCCACCCATACCGCGCTTCTCAAAAAAGTAGAGACAAAAAACAATTCGCCTCATCAACTCGCTTCCTCTTTCTAGTTTTCTTCAATCTCTTTCTACATATCACAGTGTTGCATCTCTTTTACTCTGTTATTGCTATTACCTGTACAACAATCAGTGTTCTTTAGAGCTCTCTCAGTGCATACCCCCTCCCTTGCGGCGAGTGCAAGGCACACGCCTATCAAAACTGTCCCACTCCTATTCTGTACAGCTCTCCAACCAAAGACTTAGCACATTTTCTCACTCCTTCTTCGATTTAACTAGGAAACTCTTGACCTCTCTCCCGCAACCAATCTTTCCTTCATCCTATCTCTTAGACTGATTTAATCTTCGTGTGTCCAGGCATGTTAACCCACACGTCCATTGAATTTGGCTCTCTGTCACGCTTTTGGGTTTGGAGGAGACATTCGTTACAGGCAGCCTGCCTTTTGTCTCCTTCATACACATACAAAGCAGAGTAGGGTAACACTTGTTAATTTATATATTTGCGCCAGTAATTAGTTTTACTTATTCTTATACTGATGCTAGTCCCCCATCACTACAATAGATTTGCAAATACATACATAAATCTTTTCTCATACACTGTTATATCTCGTTCACTTGAACTTGATAAAGCAAGGAGTCACACAAAAAGCTCAAACAACAGTGAGTATTTCAGTTGTGAAGCAAGTATATGCAAGTCATACTGTACTCATACATTGGGTACTGATCAACCATAGTTCTGCTCATGTGCTGCCAAATGGATTTAACAAAATGCCATATTTGATTTAATTATTTGTTTTTAAAGTTCCAGAGTATATATTCGTTGTTGATACTGGTTGAGCTCAACCACTTCCACATACATACTGTATATGTCGTTGGTGTAGGGAGGGTTAAGTCTCAATTCGATCATATGGTCTGTGGGGTTAGTGTATTTATACTATTTTTTTAAATATCTCTCTCTCTCTCTCTCTCTAATCATATTCACCTTCACTGTAATGAACAATTTCATCATCTGTTTAGCCCATAATTATGAGAGATCCGATCCAAATATTGATAATAGTGCTAGTTGAAATAATATACTTAAGTAATTTCAAACTTTAAGGTAACTAGCTAGAAATATATATTACATCTACTCATTAGGCTAACCATTTCTCTATATGTATGAAATTATTTAGTAGTCGACTTGATCCATTGCAATGTAATGGAAAAGGACAGAAAAGTCAGCAGGTAGAGAAAGGGTTAAAACATTGCCTGGGTCAGTATTATATACTTATTGACAGCATTACACAGTTCACAACCTAGATAATCCAGGTTCGATTCCGGGGCAGGATGAGATTGTTGAATAGTCTCTTAACACTACACGCTTCTGTTTACGTAGCAGTAAAATGGAACCTGTTGTAACAGATTGGTGTGAAGGCCAATATGGAATAGATTAGATGATATGTATCTCTTAACTGCTTGCTTGCATGTATTTACTGTCTGTCCCTTTTATGCCCTTGCGGCGAGTGCGAGGCACTCGCCTTTCAACACAGTTCCATTCCTATTCTGTCCAACTCTCCAACCCAATAATTGGCAAATGTTCTCTTTCTTCTACTTAGCTAGTGAACTCTGGAACTCCCTTCCTCTATCAGTCTTTCTTTCATCCTAAGACTTAAGCTACTTTAAACATCCATTGAATTTGGTTCTCTGTCAGTCTTTTGTCTCTGGGAGAGACACTTGTTACTGGCAACCTGCCTTCTGCCTCCTTCATACGCATATAAAAAAAAACTAAATCTATATCACACAAATGGTACACCGCGGCATTATTTATTTGTGGTAGTCTTGTGGTAGTTATGGCCGCTGAGTTGGTAGTTAGCACTGGTAGTGGTGCTGGTGTTGATGGTTATTAGTTTGTGCGGGATAAAGGGGAGGGGGCTCTGAATGGTGAGGTGGCAAGTAATGTGTGTGTGTGTGTGTGTGTGGGTGGAGAGAGAGAGAGAGAGAGGTTTGCAATACATATAAGAAGGATTAGTGGTCAAGATGAGTCATGGTGAGTGATGAGAACGTATATGAAAGAGTGAACAATGAAAATAATAAAATATAAGTACTACAAGCATTCACCAGTTGTGGACACCATGTTCGATTCATGTAATTAATGGCCGGAAATGAAGCACGTCTGCTCATCTGAGCCATCAACATGTTTACATTTGCCCATCTAGGCCAACAAATATTAACATACACACATGGTAAGAATTTTGGATGGCCATTTTTAGCTCTGGCATCAATGTTTGATGGTCAAGATGAGTTGTGTATACCCATCAATTACACAATATCAACAATATGTCAAGCAACATGAGCACCTCTATTGGATTACTATAGTTTGTTATCTTACTGTGCACATGTATGTTGTAACCTGATTGAGGTAGCTCAGGTGAGGAGACGTGTTTATATGGCAACAGATCGGGGCCACAGGTACGCGTCACTTACTCGAACCTACGCGTAGCTTTATAGCTACGTGTATGTAAGCAATATGAGTGATATTGCGTTTATTAGGCAAACAAATAGTCTATATTAGGGTTAGATTAGGTTAGGTTAGGTTAGGTTAAGTTAAGTTAATCTAATCTAATATAATATTTATACATTTTGGGCAGTGGGCGGGGCCAAGGCATGGGATCCGGCAGTGGGCGGGGCCAAGGCATGGGATCCGGCTGCATGCATGGCCTCCCGTTCTTTTCCCTATAAATTCGTTATATTTTATATATTAGAACCTAACTTAACCTAACCTAACCCTAATATAGACTATTTATTTGCCTAATAAACGCAATATTACTCATATTGCTTACATACACGTAGCTATAAAGCTACGCGTAGGTTCGAGTAAGTGACGCGTACCTTTGGCCCCGATCTGTTGCCATATGTGTATGATGTGAGGGTGTCTCACCCTTAACCCGCTCACTTTGTGATTTACTCCAGACTAACACTTATACTGAACAAATGAAGCATAAGGTGACCGGCCAAATATCATCACTTGTTTTATCGACAATAATGAAAATATGTTTCATTAACGATAAGTAGGAAAATGTGAACGGAATACATGTATTGATGATTACATGACACGCTATTCGAACAGTTGCATGGCATCATTGTATGGGGTGATTTTCACACATATTGACCTGGCTGTGTCTAACATCAAATATTATATATTAAAAGTACAGACAGTGAGAAGGACCCTGAGAGATTTTGCTGATTAAGAAATTGAGAGACATTGGAAACTCGAAACAAAGGTATTTACAAAAGTGGGGATGGATGGGGAAGGGAATCATCAAAGGAATACAAACATTCTAACTGAAAACGAGATATGTGAGAGAATACAAAAGAAGACTGGTAGAAAATATAACGAAAGAAAAGATGTGCCAGAGAATCTTTAGAAACATGCAAACACCACATCACCCATGATTCTATTTGTTTATACTAAGGCTCCATTATCTTGTCTGGAGGTAAGAAAATAATAGTGATAGATAAGGGAAGAGATAATTATTTGAATATGTGAAATGCTGTTCCTATTAAAATAAGGGTTAAGCTTCATCACTCTGTTCTTTTTAATGTTTGTTATATGTATACATTTCGTCAGTTGGTATAAATATTACATAAAGTTACTGCATTATACTGTGCAGTTTTTAAAGGTAAACGATTGGCCACTCTGAATGACAGCATCTATTTAAATACTTACCCTTATTAATTAAAATAATTGTTTTGAGAATGCAATTATTTTTAATGATTTTACGCGATTTATAACTATTTAATATAAATTATGGATCGTTGTTTCATGGAAGCTGACGTTCCAGGTACAGTAATTGATCATGCGTTGCTATTAATTTTAGTTCGTCCTACCTCTTGTAGGATTCAAGGAGTAAGCTATTGGATGGTAAAATTGACATAGTATGATTCTGTAGGTTCTATTTCAGCTGAATCACGTATGTTGACGTTATAAAGACTAAAAGGCAACAGTTACCAAGGATTATTTGTTGTTGTAAATATTGTTGTCACCTGAGAGGCCCATTCATAAATTAAAGAATGTCTGTTAAAAGTTGAGAGAGAGAGAGAGAGAGAGAGAGAGAGAGAGAGAGAGAGAGAGAGAGAGAGAGAGAGAGAGAGAGAAAGCGATATATATACAATACCACCCTTTTTCATCAATCAAAATATGTAAATGCATTTTATTTATTATTCATATTTGTTATATATATATTCGTTCTGAAAACATTTGTAAATGCCATCATAAAAATGGATGAAAGATAATCATTATATTGTTTGAACATTTTTCAAACATATATTCCTATTCGCAATCATGAATATTGTAGACCAATATCAAGCCAATTATTTAATAGAAACTCGGAATGACGTTAAATATCTACAAATCAGTATCATTATCATTATACAGCCCACAAGACCATGGTTGGCCCCGCTGGGAGACATATTGTAAGGAAAACAATGACAACAAGAAAACAAAGCAAAAAGTTAAGGTTTGCATTGATTAAACAATACTCTTATTTATTCTAGATTTAAATTATGCAATATCAGAAGTTGATACACATTCTCCTGATAACTGACTCCACTCCTTGCAAATAATGGGAATGAAGCACCGTGAACATTGGGATGTATTACATCTAACAATAGAAAACGCTTTACTGCTTCTATTTATAATGTTATTTATAATGTTAATATACATGTTGAAGTAAAAGTATGTATAAATACAATTTAATACTAAAAGCAATACTAACTTACTATATGAAGTGTCCACATTTGTTCTTTGGATCCTAACTTGTAATTTATTATAGGAATAATTAACCATTTTCCAAATTCAGGCATTTCTTATGCTGGTGTCACAGGTAACTTTTTTTAGTGCATCTATATCATTGTTCTACTTTTCTGGTCTATTTAATCTATATAATTGTAGATATTAATACTCTAAGAACTCGTATGGTTTGTTCTTTAGGCTAGGTATCATTTTGGTAACTCTACGTTGAACTCGTTCTAGCTTGTCTATATCTTTTTGGTAATAAGGGCACCAGGACTGAACGGAGTATTCCAGAAGAGGACGGACTAAGGAATTGTAAAGAGCTAGGATAACTTCTTTGGATTTATGCTCAAATGACCTGCCTATAAAGCCAATTATTTTGTTTGCCTTCTTAACAACTTCTGAACATTGTTGACACGGTTTTAGGTTACTCGATATTGTTACTCCCAGATCGGTTTCTCTGTCTACACTCATAAGCTGAGTGCCATTCATCGAATAGTTTGCTTTCTCATTTCGGTATCCGATATGTAGTACTTTACAGTTATCCGCATTGAAACTCATCTGCCAAATTGGGGCCTAACATGACAACTTATCTAGTGTTGCATATTGTCAACTTGTTCTTTTGAGAGTACGCTATTTGCAATTTTTGTATCGTCAGCAAACTTTGAGATTGTACAGATGAGACCCTCATCTATGTCGTTTATGTAAATTAGAAAGAAAATTGGTCCTAGTACAGATCCCTGGGGTACCCTGCTAATTACATTGGTCCATTTAGATGCCTTACCGTTTATGACTACTCTTTGCTTTATGTCGCTGAGCCAATTTTCTATCCATTTCAACACACCGTCTTGTATTCCATGCGCTTTTAGTTTTAGCAGTAAACATTTGAGGGGAACTTTGTCAAAGGCCTTTTGAAAATCAAGGTATATATTATCTACAGCTTTACTCTCATCATAGAGAAGTGCAAGAAGTCCAAGAGGTTTGTTAAGCAGGAACGTTTGTTACGAAAGCCGTGTTGAGTATCTTGACGTATGTTATTTTCCTCTAAGTGATTTACGAAAGCCGTGTTGAGTATCTTGACGTATGTTATTTTCCTCTAAGTGATTTACGAGTCTGTCTCTTATAAGTGTTTCTAGCATTTTACATACAACTGAGGTTAAGCTAATTGGACGATAGCTACTGGGTAGGGATTTGCTGCCTTTTATTTAATATCGGTGTTACGTTGACGTACATACAGTATATGTTCTGGTTGTACCGGCAGAGTTGATTGGACCAACCTCCAAAACTCACGTAACAGGGCCATAGAACGTCTATCTTCTGATCTATCAATTATTTCTGATTGGGGCAGAGAAAATCTTGTTACTTTAAACGCCTCCAAGACCCAATTTCTTCCTCTATCTATCCATCGCAATTTTCCGCAAGACTATCAATTATTCTTTAACAATACACAAATCAACCCTTAATCTTCTCACAATATTCTCGGTGTATCTTTTTCATTCAACCTTTCTTGGAAAGGTCATGTTACCACTCTTGCTAAACCAGCTTTCTAAAAGTTGGTGTTACGATCGGGTCTCGTATAAATCAGTGGCTCTTATACATTGGACTAGACTGGCATAAATGCAACAACGGAAACGCTAGATCCAACCCCTGATATATAATCCCGTCGAACAAAGAACACATATACCCTCCAGAGTTATATCTGCGATAGCGGGGTATCTTAACTCTCAGTATCTATGTGCTTCTACTATAGGCTGATGTTCTCTGAAACAGCCTATTACCTATAACATATGGTTGCTTAGTTATGGTACACAAGGAAAAGATAGTTAACTTAATTAAATCACAAGAGTGATATAATGCAAACAAGAAGAAGGTTTACTTAACGTTACTTTAATCAATAATATCTGTCACTCCTTTATGAAAGAAAGTGTTGTAAAGTCCTCAAGCACCGAACAATGAATCTTCTGAATAATGTCGGATGCTACTAAGAAGAACGTATCGGAAATGGAACCACAAAATAGCAGGAGGCAGGACAATGCACGTGTAGGCATACACAAAATGGCTGGACATATAATGTTATTGGACACAAGAATATTATAAGCGGTGCAACTGTAATAATGCTCGCCACGAAAAAGTAGTACTCCTATTAACAAAACCGGTCTATGCTGGTTGTGTCTCTCTACAGCAACCTAGACCTCAAAATGCTTGTGTAAAAATAATGGGTATGCATAAAAGAGTATATGATCTAATCCAGCTAATGTCTACCCGGGTTAATAAAGTCTAGCTGGGATGCGCAAAGGTACAGAATTCTGGTGGAGCACGGCAGCTCCTAGCCTAGTGTGGACCTTGGGTCTGTGCGGCCTGATTACGTTAATATGAAGAATATTGAGGATTCTCGATCACAAGTATCGAATATCCTCCTGGCGACCCTCAAAAGTAAAAGCAAATAGAGTTAGAACAGTGTTGGGTGGATTAGGCAAGCAGCCCTCACACACTACACAGTCTAAACTCCAAGGTACACAGACAAAAGATCCACCCAGGTAACCCACAGAATCCGTAGTGTCGTGTAGCTCAAAAGTAGCCTACACACATTGAAAACACCAACAGCAAGGTACCTGATCCCTAGTCTAGCATTATTTAAACCTGTAGAAACATTAGTGATTGATGGAGACAGTCTGAGCAATACAATCTCCCAAAAAGACAATGACTATCTTCAACCTTAATCTAGTACATAAGAAATGTGAGATCCAGCATATAATACAGTCTGGCCACCAATTCAAGGTGTGGATGCAGAGAACCAGAGGGGGATTGATATTAATAAAAGGTGAGGAAGTAGTGGAAATGATAGAGGCAGTAGGAGAGAAAGATTCTAAGACAAGAGTGTGGGACAGTTCAAGGGAGATGCTTAGAGTATGCTGTCTGGGAAGGATCTGACAAGGATATTCCCATGGACCTCCTGGCTGGAGTCCCAGTTCGCAAGAATGGCACGAGGGCGCGCGACAGTCGCCCAGTAAGCAGCCGCATAGTAGGCAGTGTTAGGCAGGAGTCAACGAATCCCGCGAGGCCTATGTAAGGGGGCCAGCCATGCGCCACACTCACTACCAAGTCACACCACCTTGTCTCTCTCTCTCCCGCTCGCCTTCCCATCATTCAACTACTTAACACAATACTTTCAATTGACTAAATAAAATAGAAAGGATTGTGACAGACGAAAATAAAGAACAGTTCTGAACTGTCTGCAACACAAGCTTTCTCGAGAAGGAAAGTACACAATGATAGGTAGACTGTAGCTATATTCTCTGCCCTGGCAAGTCCTAGCGAGTAAGCCATGCGGTTCTGGGGGAAGCGGTGAGCGTCACACCCCACCCAAGATTTTTAAGAGGCTCCAACTATGAGCTCTAAATCTGACACGCAGAACCCATACAAAATTCGCCACTCCTAGACACCCAGCGACAATGAAATGTAAAGCACAGTTCTCATCAAAATAACACATACAAATTAACAACCCTTCCCAACACAATAGATTAAATTACATAATTATGCTCATAAGAGCGAGCTTCACTAGCCCAGCCTTCTGAGAGGAGTACAACTCAGAATTTCTGCTATAACATACTTAACAAAAATTAAATATCAAAGAAAGAGTTTTTATAGGATTTTTATATTTTTCATATGTTTATGGTGGCTGCACTACAGGGGCAAGCCTAGTTTTTTCTTCTATACCAACACAGCAACTCCTACTTTACGACCCAATACGCTGGGCTACACACGCGAGCCAACAAGCACCAGACGTAAACATACTAATCAAACCAAAGTAGGAGGCTACCCTTGTGATGATCTACCCCGGGTCTTCCACCCTCGATAAGCAATCTGCAATCACATTCTCAGAACCGTCAATATGGCGTATGTCTAGGTTGTATTCCTGCAACATTAATGACCACCTGGTCAGCCTCATATTCCGGTTATGGAATTGATTCAGGAACTTGAGGGGGTGATGGTCGGTGTAGATCACCACAACTGGTCCATAGGCTGGAACATACACCTCAAAGTGCCTGAGCACTAGCACAATCGCCAGCAGTTCCTTCTCAACTACTGAATAGTTCTTCTGCGCCGAGTTGAACTTTTTTTAGAAGAAACTGACTGGGTGCTCCAGCCCATCTTCGTCTGATTGCATCAGAACGGCACCAGCCCCCACACCACTGGCATCAGTTGCCAGCTGGAATGGTCGGCTAAAGTCCGGGGCCCTGAGGATTGGGTGAGTACACAACAGGTGTTTTACTAGCAAAAGAGCCCTCTCACACTCAGGCGCCCACTTAAACTTTCTATCTTTGGCCAATAGGTCCGTCAGAGGAGCCAGCACAGTTGAATAGCCCTTTATAAAGCGGCGGTAGTAACCAATCATGCCCAAAAACCTCATGATTTGCTTCTTGGTGGACGGCCTGGGGAAGTGGTTAATAGCCAATATCTTGTTCTGTGGGGGCACACCTGGCCCAAACCCACCATGAACCCCAGATACTGCACGGTAGCCCGCACAAAATCACACTTTCCCAGGTTGACCACCAAGTTTGCCTCGCTTAATTTCTTAAATAGGGATTCTACATGTTCACAGTGGCTCTTGAAATTGTCATCGTAGATAATGACGTCGTCCAGGTACACGGTACAGTTCGGAATGTCAGCCACCAACTCGTTCATCAAGCTTTGGAAGGTCGCTGGTGCGTTCTTTAGACCGTACGGCATGACATTACAACGATATGTAGCACCATCCACCACAAAACCATACACCTCTTTCGCCCGTTCAGACAAAGGCACCTGCCAGTAACCTTTTACCAGGTCCACCTTGGTCAAGAACTTTGCCCTGCCAATCTTGCCTACACAGTCATCGACCCGGGGAAGAGGATATGGGTTGGTGGGAGTCAAGCCGTTTAGCCTGCGGTAATCAACACAGAAGCGCACCTTGCCATTCGGCTTAGGTTGCAGCGTTACGGGAGATGTCCACTTTACCGCCCCCTTCTCGATCAGTCCCTGTTGCAACATATACTCCAACTCCGCCCGGAGGGCCGGAAGTTTAATAGGGGGCACCCTATAGGGCACTGATTTGAAGGGTGGGTGGTCAACGTCGTGCACCTCATGAGTAGTGAGGCCTGGGTGTTCCGCAAATACAGTAGGGTATAAACAGAATAGGCGCTCGACAGCCACACGCTGTTGCTCATGTAGGTGTTGCAAAGCCTCATGAGCCGCCTGTCTCGTGTTTCCCGCCCACTGATCTGCAGAAACATGATAATCCCAGTTGTCATCCACCTGTGCATGACTGCCCCATTCTCCTTCTCCACCTTGACTGCTGAAAGTCATCACGGGGACAGTGAGAGGCTCAGGTGGGCGCCTCACATACTCCTTCATCAGGTTGACATGACATAACTGATTCCTCTTACGCCTGTCTGGAGTGGCCACCAGGTAATCTAAGTCCGAGAGCTTCTCTGCTACCCTATAAGGACCAGCATACTTTGCGGATAAGGGGTGACCTACAAGAGGGAGTAGTATCAACACCTCCTGACCCACGTGAAACTCCCTGAATTTCACCTTGTGGTCGTACCTGTCCTTCATGAGGGCCAGAGAGTCTACCAGATTGCGGCCAGCCAACTCCAGACTACGCAACATTCGTTCTCTACTCTCAAGGACATACTTAACCCTTAATTAGCGGCGAGCAACATAAGTTGAGTTAAATAAAGCTGGACTATGTGGCGGCGCTCGACATAGGTCGAGTGGCAATTTCAGCACGTAATGTTGCTGAGAGAGAGAGACAAGTGGTGGCAGGAGAGTAGCGAGCGTATGACTGCTCCAGACCACCGCGGCGAACATACTGACACGAATCCCAGCTCCCTCCTCCCTCTCTCACTCGCTATATAAGGAATTGTATCGGGAAAGTGGCTAATTTCATGCTTTTTGCACTCGCGTTGCACGGTTATTGCAAGAAAACTAGCCATCATAAAAGGATCGTTATGGTGTCATTCGAAAGCTCTGTTTATGCCCTTTCAGGGATAGATACTTGTTTTACGTTCTGGGTCTTATTTAGGCATGAAAATGATCACGTAAACAGCCCTATTTTGGCTAAAAACACCCCGCTGGGCGGTACATATAAATAAACCGCATAGGCCGCTCTTAAGGTGTTAAGCATAGAACATGGTTTAGCGGTGCCTTCCCATATCTCCTTTACCATGTGGAGAGGCCCTCTGACGCGGTGTCCAAACACAAACTCATTAGGGCTAAACCCCAAACTCTTCCCAGGTACCTCTCGTACAGCGAATAACACATACGGCAGGCCAAGATCCCAGTCCTTGCCGTTCTCAAGACAATAGCAGCAAAGCATGTTTTTTAGAGTGGAATGCCACCTCTCTAACACCCCCTGACTCTCTGGGTGATAAGCAGATGACACTACAGTGACTATCCCGTGCTGCTTCATTGTCTGAACGAACAAGTTGGAGGTGAAATTCGATCCTTGGTCTGACTGTATCTCCTGCGGGTATCCGTACCAGGAGAAGTATAATAGCAAGTTACGGACCACCATCTTCGCCAAACCATTTCTCATCGGGTATGCGTCTGGGTACCGAGTTGCTACGTCCATGACTGTCAAGAGATATTTATTTCCGGCACTTGTGGGTGGGAGGGGGCCAACCATGTCGACTACTACTTTACTAAAGGGAGGCCCGCTGACGGGAATTGGGTGTAACGGAGCCTTTGGGATGCACTGGTTAGGTTTCCCGACCTTTTGGCACACACTGCACATTGCCACCCATGACACCACTTGTGCTCTCAAACCAGGCCACCAAAACAGTTTCCCCAAAGCTGCCACCGTCTTACGGACACCCAAGTGTTCCGCCAGCGGTACATCATGAGCCAACCTTAGTAGGCTATCCCTGCATACCCTCGGTACGACCAGCTGGTCTACCACTCCTGACCCACCCTCCAAACTTCTCTGCGGGTCTTGGAATCGCCGATACAAGATGCCATCAATGAAAACAAAATCTCCAGACTTTGCATCCCTGTCCTCTTCGAGTTCGACAGCACCGTTACTACACTTTAGAACCTCCAGGTCTTCTAGCTGCAATTTGAGAATATCT
Organism: Paralithodes platypus; assembly: GCA_032716605.1. NCBI lineage: Eukaryota > Metazoa > Arthropoda > Malacostraca > Decapoda > Lithodidae > Paralithodes > Paralithodes platypus. The sequence continues at coordinate 21,983,829 of CM064574.1, forward strand.
GAGGGAGCTAGCCTGTCTAAGTGTTTGCGAAATAACTCATGCCCTCCCCCAACAATGAACTTTGAATCCCGTTGCTCTCTCCGTGTATACCGTTGCTGCCTCTGAGTCTCTTTAAGCCCTGCCTCTACACTCTCAGTGACAGGTGGTGGTGCTTCTCCAGACTCTAATAACGGTGCTAATACTGAGTCCCCGAGAAGCGCTGCTGGTACTAGACTCTCCACCGTATCAGCTTTCAGCACCTTCTCGTGACCGTTCCTCCGTTTATTTGAAGACTGTTGGTTAGGCTGTGACTCCCTGGATGCGAGAGATCTGGTTACAACACACGCCATTGGTTGCACCTGACACTTCTCAACCCACTCCTGTTCCTCCCTACTCACGTCGGCCGGCTCCTCGGCAACGACTAAGGGTGAAACCTTAGAAGCAGGCACCGCAAAGTCATTGCCGAGAAGGAGGTCGACGCCTCCAACAGGCAATTTCTCCACGATTCCTACATCCAGTTCGCGAGTCACACCGTCAACTTCAAACTCCATTCTAACAAGCGGGTATGACCTAGTTGCATTAACTCCCTGCACCACAACTACCCGCGCCGCATTTATGGGTCTACCAGTGAAATTCTTCAAGAGTGTCTGAGAGGCACCTGTGTCACGCAAAAGCTGTACCCCGTGCTTCTTGCCCCCCCACTTCACGCAGCCATGCCCTCTATGGTCGCAAAAGGCATCGCGGACAGGGTTCGAGCCTTCCGGATCCTTCTTCACTGGCGGTGCTCCATCCTCTGATCTTATGCCTCCAGCAAACACAGAAGACTTTTGGAACACCCCAATGCTGCGAGCCAATGACACAGCCGCCATGGGAGGTCTGCTCGGACAAGCTTTTGCCATGTGCCCCTCTTTGTGACAGTGATAACACTCAAATTTCCCCTTGGACTTATACTGAGGTGTAAAAGTCCCCTGACCCTTCTTAAACGGGGCGGTGCTTGGTTTGTGATCAGTCTTGGTGTCATTGCTTTTAAATTTATGTGTGTCCATATTCCGGGGAGGGGGAGGGTAACGCTCCTTAACGCCTACATCGTTTCTCTGTGCAGAGCCGCACCCCCGAATTAGTGACAACCGAAGATCAGCCATCTCTGCTGCTTCTACGAGAATTCTTGGGTTCTTCTCTTTAAGGTTTAAAGTCAAGTCGCCGCCCGTACACTTATAAAACTGCTCTAGAAGCATCAACTGTTTCATCTCATCAAACGTAGTTGTCTTCTCTGATCTGAGCCAGTTTCCCATAGCATCGGACAGGTCCCGGGCGTGCTCCAAGAAGGTACTGTCTCGCGCCTTAGTCACACCCCGGAACTTTAACCTAAATGTCTCGGGTTGTAGCTCGTATGCCCGCAGGACAGCCTCCTTGAGCTCTTCATAAACAACGCAGGACTCCAAAGGCAGTGCATCGTAAGCCTTGAGCCCCTTACCTACGAGTCTAGAGGACACAAGGGCCGCCCACTTAACTTCAGGCCACTGATTCTCCCGGCACTTCTTCTCAAATCTATTGAAAAACTCTGTGACACCAGACTCGTCAAATACAGGGACCAGTTTGAGAAGGTGCGACAGAGACTGATCATGCGCACGGTTTCCAGTACCGAGTCGCTGTCCCGTCGTCTCAACACGAGACTTCTCTAAATCCATGTCGGCACAGTATCTTGTAGATTCTAGTTCAGTCCTAAGCTCAGCTTCCCTCGTCTGTTGCTGCATCCTAGCCAGCTCTTTTCTCTCTTCTATCTTAGCTAGCTCTATCTGCTGTTGACTCTGATGTTGCATCTTTGCCAGCTGAAAGAGCATCTCCGGGGTCAAACCTTGAGGAGGAGGAGGAGATGCAATGATGTTAGAAATACCCGGTGATCCCCCCAGGGGCAAACCACCCTGCCAGTTACTACCCACCTGCGGAAGAGTGCTCAGGGTCGTTACTCCAATAGGAGGATTGAGAGTCGAGTGAAGGGGAAGCTCGGCCAAAGGGCTCTGAGCACTCACCCTACCTCGTACGCCAGTCACCCAACCCAGCACACACGTCATCAGGTCATCCTTGGTCATGCCACTAGTACATACATGACCGATAGCTGCGGCTAAGCACTGGAGACCGTACCGATTCATACCCACCAACCGGTCGGAAGTAACAGGCCATTGTAAAAAATTCCTTGCATCCTCCTCACTGTTCACCAAGTTAACAACCTGCCTATGCTGCTGCTCCTCAGCTTCTACATCACATACTGTGGCTTCATCCTGCACTGATCCGCTATAACACATGATGCTCACTGAAGATTTTTCACTTTGATACACAAAAAAGAAGTACCCCAAACTCTTATACCACAATATTCACAATAAAAAAATCTCGGAGACAGCTTAAGTGCTATATTACTTTGCTAAAAAAATAATTCTTCCATGTCCTCAAAAAATATTCCACAAAATCAACAAATGTTCACTGCCTAAACTGTGAGAAAAATCTGCACAATAACCTGCAATTATATGTCAGTTCACCAAATCCTGAGCTAGGTCGCCATTTGTTACGATCGGGTCTCGTATAAATCAGTGGCTCTTATAGATTGGACTAGACTGGCATAAATGCAACAACGGAAGCGCTAGATCCAACCCCTGATATATAATCCCGTCGAACAAAGAACACATATACCGTCCAGAGTTATATATGCGATAGCGGGGTATCTTAACTCTCAGTATCTATGTGCTTCTAATATAGGCTGATGTTCTCTGAAACAGCCTATTACCTATAACATATGGTTGCTTAGTTATGGTACACAAGGAAAAGATAGTTAACTTAATTAAATCACAAGAGTGATCTAATGTAAACAAGAAGAAGGTTTACTTAACGTTACTTTAATCAATAATATCTGTCACTCCTTTATGAAAGAAAGTGTTGTAAAGTCCTCAAGCACCGAACAAGGAATCTTCTGAATAATGTCGGATGCTACTAAGAAGAACGTATCGGAAATGGAACCACAAAATAGCAGGAGGCAGGACAATGCACGTGTAGGCTAAATACACAAAACGGCTGGACATATAATGTTATTGGACACAAGAATATTATAAGCGGTGCAACTGTAATAATGCTCGCCACGAAAAAGTAGTACTCCTATTAACAAAACCGGTCTATGCTGGTTGTGTCTTTCTACAGCAACCTAGACCTCAAAATGCTTGTGTAAAAATAATGGGTATGCATAAAAGAGTATATGATCTAATCCAGCTAATGTCTACCCGGGTTAATAAAGTCTAGCTGGGATGCGCAAAGGTACAGAATTCTGGTGGAGCAAGGCAGCTCCTAGCCTAGTGTGGACCTTGGGTCTGTGTGGCCTGATTACGTTAATATGAAGAATATTGAGGATTCTCGATCACAAGTATCGAGTATCCTCCTGGCGACCCTCAAAAGTAAAATCAAATAGAGTTAGAACAGTGTTGGGTGGATTAGGCAAGCAGCCCTCACGCACTACACAGTCTAAACTCCAAGGTACACAGACAAAAGATCCACCCAGGTAACCCACAGAATCCGTAGTGTCGTGTAGCTCAAAAGTAGCCTACACACATTGAAAACACCAACAGCAAGGTACCTGATCCCTAGTCTAGCATTATTTAACCCTGTAGAAACATTAGGTATTGATGGAGACAGTCTGAGCAATACAATCTCCCAAAAAGACAATGACTATCTTCAACCTTAATCTAGTACATAAGAAATGTGAGATCCAGCATATAATACAGTCTGGCCACCAATTCAAGGTGTGGATGCAGAGAACCAGAGGGGGATTGATATTAATAAAAGGTGAGGAAGTAGTGGAAATGATAGAGGCAGTAGGAGAGAAAGATTCTAAGACAAGAGTGTGGGACAGTTCAAGGGAGATGCTTAGAGTATGCTGTCTGGGAAGGATCTGACAAGGATATTCTCCTGGCTGGAGTCCCAGTTCGCAAGAATGGCACGAGGGCGCGCGACAGTCGCCCAGTAAGCAGCCGCGTAGTAGGCAGTGTTAGGCAGGAGGCAACGAATCCCGCGAGGCCTATGCAAGGGGGCCAGCCACGCGCCACACTCACTACCAAGTCACACTACCTTGTCTCTCTCTCTCTCCCTCTCCCGCTCGCCTTCCCATCATTCAACTACTTAACACAATACTTTCAATTGACTAAATCAAATAGAAAGGATTGTGACAGACGAACATAAAGAACAGTTCTGAACTGTCTGCAACACAAACTTTCTCGAGAAGGAAAGTACACAATGATAGGTAGACTGTAGCTATATTCTCTGCCCTGGCGAATCCTAGTGAGTAAGCCATGCGGTTCTGGGGGAAGCGGTGAGCGTCACATTGGGTGTACTCAACCGTCTCCATGGGTTCTGCACCCCAACACAGCTTCATGCTCTGCACAGTGCGCCCCTGTATCGAGTATTGTACGCATGTGTGGGGAGGCTCCACCTATACAGCACTTCTCGAACGAGTATAATCCAAAGCTTTTTGTCTCATCAACTCACTCCTCTCACTAGTTCCCTAAAATCTCTTTCTACATGTCGCAATGTTGCATCTCTTTCACTTTTTTATCGCTATTACAACAATCAGTGTTTTTCAGAACTCTCTCAGGGCAAACCCCCTTCCTTGCGGCGAGTGTGACACCCGCCTTGTAACACAGTCCCACTCCTATTCTGTCCAGCTCTCCAACCCAAGAATTGTCAAATTGTCAACAATTGAACTCTAGAACTCTCTCCCTCAATCAATCATACTTTCATCCTATGACTTAAACTGCTTTAAACCTTTTGTGTCCAGGCATTTTGACCCCAACGTCCCTTGAATTTGGTTTTCTGTCACTCTTTAGGCTTTGAGTGAGACTCTCATACAGGTAACCTGCCTTTAGTCTCCTTCATACACATTCAAAAAAAAATAAAAAAATGCCCGTGGGTCTAAACTTGCTACCCATACTTATATCAGTGTGCCTATTGCACTTGTGTGCACAATTAAGTTGTGTTTTAGAAGCTGAAAATCAACGAATACAGGGCCACTTCACATGTAATTGTGACAGCTTTATACCAGTTATGAATATTAGGTTCATTTCAACAACTTATACTGTCTTGTAAACATAAAAATGATTAAATAACTGCAATTATTATTGGGTTATCGTGAGTGGAAGTGAAGGAGAAAATCTTATATTTTCGCTTGTGAGTGTAAGGTGGGTCAGCTTTCAGCATCGAAACAAACAAAGCATTGATCGATTTGCCTGGGTGGTGTGAGGAGGTAAAGAGGGTTCTATGAAATTTCGGCACCAGAAACTTGGGCACCGATTTTCAACACCAGAAACTTGGGCACCGCATTTTCGGCACCGTGATATTTGGGCACCTAGAATTTTGGGCCCCATGACATTTGGGCACCTAGAATTTTCGGCATCATGATATTTGGGCACCTAGAATTTTAGGCACCATGACATTTGGGCACCTAGAATTTTGGGCACCTAGAATTTTGGGCACCATGACATTTGAGCACCTAGAATTTTGGGCACCTTGATATTTGGGCACCAAGATTTGAGGGCACCGTGATATTTGGGCACTTAAAATTTTGGGCACCTGGAATTGTGGGCACCAGGCATATTGTGGGGATGGAGGCGAAGATTCTAATACTAGTGATGATAGTATTGGCAGTAGTAATGATAGTCATGCCAACAGTGATGATGGTAATAACAATAGTAATGATAGTGATGGTAATAGTGATGATGGTAATAACAATAGTAATGATAGTCATGACAACAGTGATGATGGTAATAACAATAGTAATGATAGTGATGATGGTAATAACAATAGTAATGATAGTGATGGTAATAGTGATGATGGTAATAACAGTAGTAATGATGATGATGGTAATGACAGTAGTAATGATGGTGGTGATATCAATAATGATGGTGATTATTATAGTAGTGACGATGGTGATGACAGTAGTCATGATAATGATGGTATTATTAGTGGTGGCAATAACTGTAGTAATGGTGATGACAATAGTAATGACAATAATGAAGGTGGTGATGACAATAATGACGATGGCAATAACAGTAGTAATGATGGTGATGACAATAGTGATGATGGTAATAACAGTTGTAATGATGGTGATAACAATAGTGATGATGGCAACAGTAGTAATGATGGTGATGACAATAGTGATGATGGTAATAACAGTAATAAAGGTGATGACAATAGTAATGATGGTGATAACAGTAGTAATGATGATGGTGGCAATAACAAGTAATGATTATAATGACAATAGTGGTGATGGTAATAACAGTTTTAATGATGGTGATGACAATAGTGATAATGGCAATAACAAGTAATGATGGTAATGACAATAGTGGTGATGGTAATACCAGTTTTAATGATGGTGATGACAATAGTGATGATGGTAATAACAGTAGTAATAACGGTGATGACAATAGTAATGATGGTGATGACATTAGTAATGATGGTGATGACAATAGTGATGATGGTAATAACAGTAGTAATGTTGGTGATGACAATAGTAATGATGGTAATAACAGTAGTAATGTTGGTGATGACAATAGTACTGATGGTAATACCAGTTGTACCACTATTGTCATCACCATCATTACTACTGTTATTACCATCACCATCATTACTACTGTTATTACCATCATTACTATTGCCATCACCATCATTACAATTGTTATTACCATCATTACTATTGTCTTCACCATCATTACTACTCTTACTACCATCACTATTGTCATCACCAGCATTACTACTGCCATTACCATCATCACTATTGTCATCACCATAATTGTTAATGTTATTGTCATCACCACCCTCATTATTGTCATTACTATTGTCATCATCATTACTACTGTTATTAACATCATCACTATTGTCATCACCATAATTTCTACTGTTATTACCATCATTGCTATTGTCATCACCACCATTACTACTGTTATTGCCATCATCATTATTGTCATCACCACCTCCATTATTGTCATTACTATTGTCATCACCACCATGATTATTAGTCATTGCCACCACTAATAATACCATCATACTCATGACTACTGTCATCACCATCTTCACTACTATAATAAAGTAGACATGCCGTTTTGTCCAAAATCAAAACGGCATACCCAACTCTGCGAAGGGTTACCATCATCACTAATATTACCACCATCAATCACTACTACTATCATCATCACTACAATTGTCACCATCATCACTAATATTACCACCATCATCACTACTACTATCATCACTACAATTGTCACCATCATCAATACTACGGTACTATCATCATCACCATCATCTTACAATCATCACTACTACTCTCACCACTGTTATCATCATCACTACCATTATCACTACTGTCATCATTATCACTAAATGTACAACCATCATCATTACTATCAACATTATTCCCTGATGTGGCGGCGTCTACGCCGTGGGACCACCTCCCGGAGCTGCCAACCGCGGATGGCTGCCGACCCTCCACGGCCGGAGACAAGATCAACGACCAGTGGAGGACAACCGGATGCCGGCCGCGGGGAGCAGTTTCGGGAGCCAAACCGTCACGACCATCCCCTGCCCCCTCCCTGGGGGCACGGGTCCTTGGAGCGGCTTCGGTCGCGCCAGGAATTTCCACACCTCTCACACCACACAGTTTTTCCTACACCGAGAAATGACTCTCCGGCTGTCATTTCTCGAAGACTTCTTCTAGCCGGAGACATTGAGAGCAACCCAGGACCCACGTACACATACATATGTCCAACTTGCTCAAAACCCATCACTTCGAGTCGCCACACTAAGGGTTCAGTTCTCTGCAATTCATGCAGGAACTGGACCCACTTCACCTGTACAACACTTGCCTCCAAGAAACACTACACGAACACCTGGACCTGTTCCTCATGCCCCTCCCTCTCCCAGTCAAATCCCTCGCCTAAAACCCGTCCACCTCTCCTCCCCAACCCACCTAGCCTTCCCATATCATCCACTCCCCCCCCCCCCCCCCCCTAAAACCCGTCCACCTAACCTTCCCATACCATCCACATCCTCAACTCAACACACCACACCCCATCCTAATCCATTCCAACCCCCATCTCCTGCTCCCCAATCCCCCCCCCCACCTCCCCCCCCCCCATCCTCGTGCAGCAGCACCCAACATACATCGTGCACATAACATTAGCATTCTTCAATTGAACATAGATGGCATCAACACAAAGAAACACGAACTCTCACACTTCATCAGACAACACAACATACACATTGCCATCTTACAAGAAACAAAACTCCGCACAACACAAAAAACACCCACATTTCATAATTTCACCACCATCAGACAAGACCGGGCTGTCGGCGGGGGCGGTGGACTAATCACCCTGGTACACAAAGAAATATCATACATAGTAACCAGTGTACAAACCAAATCCCTCCTCCCCCCAAATGATAACACAACAGAAATACAATCAATTAAAATACGCACTGGCAACAACTCCAACATAACCATCATAAACACATACATCCCTCCCCAAACATCCCCTACAGCAGTGCTATTCAACCTGGGTGGACAGTCCACCATAGGGTGGACGAGATTAAGTAAGGGGTGGACGGCAGTCTTGGGGTGGACAGGTGGGTGGACGAGATCCTGCCCACGTGTCGGTATAGATAAGGGAGACAAAATAAATGGTATAAAACAGGGTGGTGAAACTACAGGCCCGCCGGTGAAAGATGGCCTGCAGGATGATTTTGTGTGGCTCACGAGCACTTAACCCAGATTAAGTCAGATTGATCTCAAAATACATACAATAATTATAAATTAGTCTTTTACATATGGGTTTTATATTTATATGGCTATCTCGTGGGAAGGTTTTCAATTGAGTGTTGGCATTGAGAGAGCAGCTCTGTGCTTTCTTTAACGAGGAAGCAAACCCCATGGCAGTTAAGTGTCAGGACACTCTGGCTGGCAAAGCTGTCTGGAGCTAGAGTTGTTTCGGCCATCCTTCAGTGGCCTCTGCGAGAGCTGATCTTTGATCATCTGAATAAGCTAAGCATCAGTCAGCAAGGCAAAGGTGGGGATATGTTTGCAAATATAGGGAAAATAAATGGATTCAAATTGAAGGTGAACAAATTAAAAACAATGTAGAAAAGAGGTGTTTTCTGATTTTGAAGTATTTGATACCTATATGAGATAATGTGGCTGGGAACACGGTATGCAGGCAGTAGAACAGACACTGGAATGTTCCACTTGATTATCAGACACCTTAGTTTGATGCAGGTAAACCTATTAATATATTTTTTTTATTTAAAAAGACCTCCGTCTACGTATTGTGAAAAAACTGTTATCCTCCGGCAAAGTAAGGGGTAGAGTGAGTGAAGTGAGAGACAGTAAACCTTGACTTTTATTTCCCAGATAGTGAGAATGACCACATGTGGATGCTTTATCCATTTTCAGATGATGGAACTGATCATTGTGATGTCTTATTGGAGCTTCGAGTGGATTATTCACAAAAAAGTAGCTTTCAAGACCTTTGGCCATCCCATGTATTTCTGGGTTGCCCTGCTTGATATTCCGGAGTACAAGGAGTTAGCTGAGCAGGCAACAACCATGTTTTTGCAGATGCCAACATCATATTTGTGTGAGCAATGTTTCTCAAGCTTAGTTTTAATAAAGACAAAGAATAGGAATGCCATTCTGAATTTGAATCCTCTCATGCGAGTTGCACTTGAAAATCGTCTGATGCCTCGATTTAAGCTGATGGCAGACAAATTGCAACAGCAGCCAAGCCACTGATTTCGGTTTCTTGAAGGAACATAGTTTGTTTTATGGAATACCAAACATAGCTACTATTATCTGCAATTTTACTTTGGTGTCATGAAGAAAAGTGCATTTGCTCATGAATATCAAAGACATGCTTATTTTGTTCTTGTATATTTTGAATATTACAGTTTTAGACTGCATGTGTAATTATACGGAAGTATATGTATACTATAAATAAAAAATGAGAGTGAAACTGCTTTTATCTATTTACATAATTGTAGAATTGATATATATAAAAGTTAGATTTTCAATGTTTGAACTGGGATATTTTTGAGAGAGAAAACAAATACTTGGGGTGGACAGCTTTTACCAAATCACCACTAGGGGTGGACGACATAAAACAAGATTGAAGAGCACTGCCCTACAGTACCAAATGAATACAGACCACACTTACAACACATCACAAACACCCCACACACCCCACACATCATCCTGGGTGGTGACTTCAACGCCAAGACGTCGGCCTGGTTTGTCGACAACCCCGACACAGACAGAGGGCTGGTACTACAAAACCAAACCGATAAGCTCATCATCCTTAACGACATCCATCAACATACCCATATTCCTCACCAAGCCCTCTATAACCCATCATCTCCAGACATCACCTTTTGCTCCCCAGAACTCGCCCCCACAACATCCCGGAAGGTGGTCAGAACCTTAGGCTCCGACTACCTCCCGATCATTATCACCACCAAACCCAGACTCACTCCAGCTAGCCACAAACACACATACACCAATTATAAAAGAGCTAACTGGGAAGCATTCACAAATGAGACAGAACAACACTTCACAACTCTAAACAGTACACCCATCACTAACATCAACAATGCTGTACACATACTCCATAAAACTATCCAAAACGCTGACAAGAAACACATTCCAAGAGGTAACAGAAAAAGACACAACCCCAACTTCACACCAGAAATTCAAAACCTCATCAGACAACGCGACATACTGAAACACTCCCCAGCACCCCACACACAAGATATCACACAACAAATTCAAGCACTCAACACCCAAACTAACAACAAAATACAAGAACAACAAAAAATAAATTGGAATAACTTCCTACAAACACTTGATCACAAAACAAACCCCAAAAAACTCTACAAAAAACTAAACAGCATCACACTTTCCAACAGCAACACAACACAATCACATGCTGCAATCACAACAACAGACTCTACTCCTTCATGTAAACAACAAGCAAACACTCTCATCAATCACTTCTCACATGTTAGCCACCTAAAACCTCACAAAGACGACCGACGTGTCATCCGACGTAAGAGACACTTCCCCACAGACCCTGACTATACACCCTTCACCAATCACCAGACAAAGCATATCATCAACAATCTCAAGCACTCACCCGCCTGTGGCCTAGACAACATAAGCAACATACACCTCAGACACCTGGGACCACAAGGCATACAAGCACTCACTAACATATCAAACTACAGCTATTCACACAACGCAATACCAGACATTTGGAAGCATGGTATCATCATCACATTCCCCAAACCCAACAAAGACCCCACGCTACCCTCCTCGCACCGCCCCATCACACTCCTTTGCTCCCCCTCCAAAGTCATGGAACGCCTAGTATTACAACTAATTACACCTGACCTACCCCTAGCTCCAACACAACATGGCTTTAGGCCACTGCACTCCACAAACACTCTTCTCACAGACCTTACACAAAGAGCTTTTGACGGCATCAACTCAGCTAGACCACCACACAGATCACTATTAGCCACACTCGACATTAGTAAAGCCTTCGATGCCATCCCCCGCCACAACCTAACAAACAAAATCTACAACACAAAACATGCACAACAACACAAAATGGCTGGCCAACTTCCTAGCAGGCAGATGTGCACACGTATCTTTTGCCGGTCAGTCATCTAAAATCAGAAACTTTCCAAACGGAGTCCCACAAGGATCCGTCCTATCGCCCGCACTCTTCAATCTGTACATGCACGATATAACTACACCCAATACGCCCCAAAAACTTAGCCTCCTATGCAGATGACATAACACTCACATGCACACACCATGACCCAAAAAGAGCAACAGATCTCCTTCAACCCTATCTCAACACACTACATGGCTGGTGCACTTCAAACAGACTTAATCTAGCCCCAGCCAAATCCACCGCATCCCTGCTCACAAGTTGGACAGGAGAACACGAATACATCCCTCAACTCACCATAAACAACACGCCCCTAACACATACACACACCCAAAATCCTAGGAGTAACATATGATACTCATATGACATTCAAACAGCACACCACAAACATTAAAAAGAAACTGACACCCAGACTTAACGCCCTCAGGTCACTTGCTCACACAAAATTCGGACACAACAAAGAAAATACCACCACAGTATATAAACAATACATAAGATCAGTGATGGAATACGCAAGCCCAGCCTGGGCTTCTAACCTAGCTGAAACACATCATAAGACCTTACAGACTATTCAAAACATATCCCTGAAGATCATTACAGGCTGCACAGCTACTGCACCCACAGATCACCTACATCAAGAAACCAAAATCCTCAAAGTCAAAGACCATCTGGACATGAGAGGCACTCAATTCCTGGCAGCAGCCTCCACGAACCAAGACCACCCACTAAACTACATGGCAACACACCCACAGACACCAAGAAATATAGAAACAACACCCAGCACACGGTATCACACACAATTATTGTCCTCTCTCCCTCCCTGCCCACCCCGAACCAACTTCCAGAAGCACATCCATACTCATATCTCTCACCGACAACACGCAGCTGCATGCATGACCTCCCGAAATCCATCCTTCCGAATCCTCCCTTCCTCGCGAGGACAGAGTCCACCTGGCCAGGCTGAGATGCGGACACCATCCAGATCTCCTGAGCTATCAGAAGAGACTGGATGACTTTGTTGTCGACGCCTGCCCGGGATGTAACACAGCACCCCATACCATTAAACACATCATAGAAGACTGCATTTCACACAACCACTTACACCAACAACACAATCTACACTCAATGAGAGCTCTGTGGGAAAGCCTGATCATGGCCATGGCCTTCCTCAGGGACTCGGGGCTGTTCGGCCAGGCAGCTTAGGGAACAACAACAACAACAACAACATTATCCCCACTATTTCTACCATCACTTCTAATGTCAACTATACTAACTTAACCTAACAAATGCGGGCAAGTTGTGTTTCTCGCCCCTGAACGATGGCGTTCTGTGTGAGTGTGCCCACACACACTCAGAATGCCATCATCATTGTTTGGGAATAGTTACAGGGAGGGGGGGGGGACTGGTTAATGGGGGGGGGGGGGGGGGGCAAAACCATATTTTGGATCTAAAATCATAACTATTGCACAAATTCAAAATATATTTTTGTTAATTACCGTCGCATTAACGCACCGAATGTTTGTGTGAAGTTTGGTGAAAATCAGTCCAACAGTCTAGGAGTTATCGGACAGAGAGACAGACCTTTCGGCCGCCATGTACCACTATACGGGGAGCGATACCCCTCTGCTTACGCAGAGTTGATAAAGTAGACGTGCCGTTTTGCCCAAAATCAAAACGGCATACCCAACTCTGCGATCGGTCACCATCATCACTACTAGTGACTGTCATCATTAACCCTCTCACATCCTGACACAATTTTTGAGCCTATTAGGGATACTTTAAAGCCTTTGTTACCGTCAGGGGTATCTAAAACCTTTAGTTTGTTTACTTCAACCTCTGCAGTTGTCTTTGAGTTAGCTGTGGGCAGAAAACTAATTTTGGAGAGGTAATTATAACAGTGAGAGTAATCTATTTCTTATTGCTAATCTGGCAACCTCTGCGTCCTATGGTCGTGAGAGGGTTAATATCATGAGCACTACTACTATTATAATCATCACTACTACTCTAACCATCATCACTACTACTCTCATCATCACTACTGCTCTCATCATTACTACAACTTTCACTATCATCACTACTACTTACCAACATCACTAATACTGTCACCATCATCTTACAATCATCATTACTAATGTCACCATCATGAATACTATTATGACCATCATCACTACTACAAGTACTGTCACCATCATATCTACTACTTTTATCGTCATCCCTACTGTCATCATTATCACTAAATCTACAACCATTATCACTGCTATTATCACCATCATCACTACTATCAGCATTATCCCCACTATTTCTACCATCACTTCTAATGTCAACTAAAATAACTTAACCTAACAAATGCGTTGCAAGTTTTTCTCACCCCCTGAACGTTATCATCATTGCTTGGGAACAGGTACAGGGTGGGGGGTGAGTGTCCTGAGGGGGGGGGGGGGGGGGAAACCATATTTTGGACCTACAATCATAACTATTGCACATATTCAAAAAATCTTATTTTTATTACCGTCGCATTTACGCACCGAATGTTTGTGTAAAGTTTGGTGAAAATCCGTCGAACGGTCTAGGAGGAGTTATCGGACAGACAGACAGACAGACATTTTGGCCAGTGTTACGTTAACCACTTCGTTAGAACCGCATGGCTTGTCCTACAGTGACTCACTAGGATCGCCAGGGCAGTGGATGGGGCTACAGTTTATGTATTAGAGTGTGCTTTATTTCATATGAATGCTTGTGTCATGGGCAGTCCAGAAAGGCTCTTTGTTTTCACCCATGTCAAGGCTTTATATATTTAATTGTAAAGTATATGTTTTATCATTAACTAGTAATGATGGGATCTGGGAGAGAGAGAGAGTAGAACAGAGTGAGAGGGAGCGCGCAGTGTTTTTGTCCATCTCGATGACGTCACGGCTGGCTGCCTCGTGGGGGTTGGTGGAGAGAGGTCCTTACCATGCTGCTAGCTCCCTTGCTAGTGGCTAGAGGACTTGTAACCGCTTTTTTCCCACGCGGCTCGAGCTAGTGCGAGTATATATACAGTTCCTCGCCACTCTGTCCCTCAGATCTGGTTTCTAGAACGCATCCATCTTTATCCCTTGCTACCTGTCACCCGCACCGCACCTGAGAATCTTTTCCTCTGCCTACCTCTCTCTTTTTTCATATCTTTCACCACCTTTTATTAATATTATACCCCCTCTGGTTAACTCTGCAAAATCAGCTTCATGCTGGCCAGTTGTATTGTGCGTCAAGGTCTGATATAACCTATGTATGTTAGTTGTTAAGATAAGTGGATCACGAAGCATTGGTTGACATTCATATTGTTTAGTACTGCTTCCTTTAATTATTAGTGTTCTGCTGGATTAGATAATGCTAGACTAGGAGTCTGATATTATAAGGTATTGTTTCCTATGAGTGCTGGCTTTAGTTAAAAGCTGCACGACATACCTGAGAACTGGAGTTGATTGAGTAAATTCTAGTCTGTGTGCCATTGAGAGTAGAGCATGCACGAATGAGGGCTTTTTGCCTATACCATTCTGCACTGTTCTAGTCTCGATTGTTTGTCTTTGAGGTACGCCAGGAGAACGCTTAATACTTCGGTATTAAGGTTTCTCAAGAGAGCTACCCTTCCCTATAACGTAATATTTGACGCACAGACTTGAGATATGCACTAGGCTATGCGGCATGCCATGCGCACCAGTATCTCGTATCATTGACTCTAGCTAGATTTTATCAGTCACAGTAGACATTAAGTGTATTAACCTAATTACTCTTTTTTATGCATACCCATTTATGATTACACAAACATTTCGCAGCCTAGTTTGATGTATGGAGACACAAACGACTTAGGCTCTTTTTGTTGATAGGAATACTGCATTGTCGTGGCGATTATTATTGTTGTAGTGTTTAGGATATTCTTGGCTCCGACGGCATTATATATTCTGCCTTTTTGTGTGCATAGCCTGCACGAGCATTGTTCCGCTGCCTGCCTTTTTGGGTTCCATTTCCGATACGAGCATCTTTATAGCATCTAACATTTAAAGAAGATTCCTTGTTAGTGTTGAAGGACTTTAGTGCACTTTCTTTCATGCAGGAGTGCCTGACATTTATTGATTAAAGTAATGTAAGCTGTACCTTCTCTTACCACCTTACTTTGCATACCATAACCAAGCACCTTCGGTTACAGGTAGTAATAGGCTGTTTTCACATAACATTAAGCCTAGAGTAGACGCACATTTATTGAGAGTTTGATAGCCTATTATTGCATATAGAACTCTGTAGAGTATTTGTGTTCTTTGTTCACTGGGAATATACATCAGAGGGTGGATCTAGCGCTTTCCGTTGTAGCATTTATGCCATTACTAGTCCAATGAATAAGAGCCCTGATATATATAAACCCCAGTCGTTACAAATGGCGACCTTACCTAGGATTTGGTGAACCTACATTTATTAACAGGGAACATTTGTTGTTTTGGAGAATATTTTGCGGGGATCAGCAAGAATAAAAAAAATTTGCAACATAGTATAGCCCTTGAGAATTTCCGAGAATTTTTGTGTGTATATTGAGGTATAAGAGTTTGGGGTACTTCTTTTATGAATATTGAGGTGGGAAATTTTTGTGAGCATCATGTCTTATACCGGATCAGAGGAGAATGGAGACACAGTACGTAATGTCGAAACTGAGGAACAGCAGTATGATGATATGGTTAATCAGGTGAACTGTGAGGAGGATGCTAGGATATTTTTGCAATGGCCTGTTACTGCCGAGCGGTTGGAGGGTATGGAGCGGTATGGTCTTCAATGCCTGGCCACAGCTATCGGTCATGCGGGTACTAGCAGCATGACCAGGGATAACTTGATAACGTGTGTACTGGGCAGGGTGACTGGTGAGCGAGATGGGTTGAGTGCTCAGAGCCCTTCGGCCATGCTTCCCCTACACTCGACTCCCAGCCATCCCAGTAGTTTGCCGACCCCGGGTACGCTTCCACAGTTGGGTGGTGACTGGCAGGGGGGGTTGCCCCTGGGGGGACCACCGGTAATTTCAAACATTGTAGCACCTTCACCTCCTCAAGGGTTAACTCCAGAATTATTGCTTCAGCTCGAATTAGCTAAGATCGAAGAGAGAAAGGCTATCAGGGTATCTGAGCTTCAGCTTCAGCAGCAATTAGAATTAGCCAAGATAGAAGAGAGAAAAAGTCACCAGCACATAGAGCTAGCAAAAATCCAAGCTGATTTAGAGTCGACTAGGTACTGTGCCGACATGGATGTTGAGAAGTCGCGAGTAGAGGCAACGGGACAGCGACTTGGGGCTGGTAACCGTGTTCATGAGCAGTCTCTCTTGCACTTATTGAAACTGGTTCCGGTGTTTGATGAGAGTGGTGTAACAGAATTTTTCACACGCTTTGAGAAGAAGTGCCAGGAACACCAGTGGCCAGAGAATAAATGGCAGCACTTGTATCCTCTAGATTAATAGGCAAGGGTCTTAAAGCCTACGATGCGTTACCTTTGGAGTTATGTATTGTGTATGAGGATCTCAAGGAGGCTGTCCTGAGGGCTTACGAACTGCAACCAGAAACGTACCGTTTGAAGTTCCGGGGTGTAACTAAGGGAAGAGATAGCACCTTTTTGGAACACACCCGGGACTTGTCCGATGCTATGGGGAACTGGCTCCGATCTGAGAAGGTCACAACATTTGATGAAATTAAGCAGTTAATGATGTTGGAGCAGTTCTTTAAGAGCACGGGCGGTGATCTAACTTTGAACTTAAAGGAAAAAAACCCAAGAACTCTAGTCGAAGCAGCAGAAATGGCTGATCGACGGCTGTCGTTGATTCGGGGTTGCGGGTCCTCACAGAAGTACGATGTAAGTGCTAGGGACCGTTATCCTCCCCCTCCCCGTAGAAATGACACATTTAAACAGAAGAGCCATGAAACTAAAACTGAATCCCAACCTTTCACCACACTGTATGTGAAAAGTCAGGGGCCTTTTACATCACAGTATAAGCCGAAACCTAAATTTATGTGTTTTAGTTGCCACCAGGAGGGTCATTAGGCAAATGAGTGCCCTAGTCGACCTCCTCCGGCAGCTGTGTCTTTTGCTCACGGCATTGGAGTGTTCAAGAGGATATCGGAGTTTGTTAGAGGCATTTCTTCCGAGGTAAATACACTGCCAGTGCAGATGGATCCGGAAGGCTTATTCCCTGTCCGTGATGCCTTTAGTGACCACAGGGGACTCGGTTGTGTGGAGTGGGTGGGTAGAAGACATGAGGTGAGAATTTTGCGTGACACTGGGGCATCGCAAACACTGTTGAGAAATTTCACTGGTAAACCTGTCAATACGGCGCGGGTGGTTGTGGTTCAGGGAGTTAATGCGACAAGGTCATACCCGCTTGTAAGAATGAAGGTGGAAGTTGATGGTGTGACTCGGGACCTGGATGTAGGAATTGTGGAGAAGTTACCTGTTGGGGGCGTCGACCTCCTTCTCGGCAACGACTTTGCGGGACCTACTTCTGAGGCTCCACCCTTGGTCGTTGCCGAGAAGCCGGCCGACGTGAGTAGGGAGGAGCAGGAGTGGGTTGAGAAGTGTCCGGTGCAGCCTATGGCGTGTGTTGTCACCGGAGATCCTGCATCCAGGGAGTCACATTCTGGTCAACAATCTTTAGATCAGCGGAGGAAGGGTACCGAGAAGGGGTTGAAAGTTGATGCGGTTGAGAGTTTAGTGTCAACGGACCTTCTCGGGGACTCATTATTAGGACCACATTTCGAGTCTGGAGAAGACCCAGTAACTGTTCCTGAAGGGGCAGAGGATGGGCTTAAAAAGACGAAAGAGTTGAAGGAGGACAGTGATGCACAGTCGGGAGATGTAGCAACAAGGTACCCTGACGCGTACCCTATGAGAAATGGGTCGGCGAAGACGGTGGTCCGAAGCTTGCTAGTGTATTTTTCCCGGTATGGTTACACGCAGGGGATTCAGTCAGTCCAGGGACCCAACTTCACTTCTAGCCTCTTTGTTCAAGCAATGCCGCAGCATGAGATTGTTGGGGTTGTGTCATCTGCGTATCATCCGGAGAGCCAGGGTGTGTTAGAGCGATGGCACTCAGCCTTGAAATCTGTGCTTCGTTGTTGTTGCTTTGAGAGTGGGAGGGATTGGGATCTTGGCCTGCCATGTGTTTTGTTTGCTGTGTGGGAGGTACCTGGGGAGAGTTTGGGATTCAGCCCTAATGAGCTCGTCTTTGGACACCGTGTCAGAGGGCCTCTCCATATGGTTGAAGAAGTATGGGAGGACGCAGAAAAACCTTGTTCTATGCTCAAGTGTGTCCTCAACAGTCGAGAACGGATGTTGCGCAGTCTGGAGTTGGCTGGCCGTAATTTGACTAGCTCTCAGGCCCTCAGGAAGGACAGGTACGACCTCAAGGTTGAACTCAGGGAGTTTCACGTGGGTCAGGAGGTGTTGATTCTACTGCCCCTTGTAGGTCACCCCTTATCCGCGAAGTACGCTGGTCCTTATAGGGTGGTGGATGAGCTATCGGACCTGGTTTACTTGGTAGCCACTCCAGACAGACGGAAGCGCAATCAGTTATGTCATGTTAATCCCATGAAGGAGTATGGGAGGCACCCCCCTGAGCCTCTCACTGTGCCTGTGATGACGTTTAGCAGTCAAGGTGGAGAAGGAGAACGGGACAGTCAAGCTCAGGTGGAGGATAACTGGAAGGATAAGAAGTTCAAATGGGCGCCTGAATGTGAGAAGGTGTTTAGAGATGTAAAACACCTGTTGTGCACTCACCCGATCCTCAGGGCCCCTGACTTTAGCCTACCTTTCCAACTAGCAACGGAGGCTAGTGGTGTGGGGGCTGGTGCCGTCCTTGTGGAAAAGGACGATGATGGGCTGGAGCATCCTGTTAGTTTCTGCTCGGAGAAGTACAATTCGGCCCAGGGGAGCTGCTCTGTTGTCGAGGAGGAGCTGCTAGCGGTTGTGCTTGCGCTGGGGCATTTCGAGGTCTATGTTCCAGCCTATGGTCCGGTCGTTGTAGTTTACCCAGATCATCACCCTCTCAAGTTCTTGGACCAGTTTCACAATCGGAATATGAGGCTGACCAGGTGGTCACTAAGGTTATTGGTATATAACCTGGACATACGCCATATTGCCGGTTGTGACAACGTGGTTGCAGATGGTCGTTCAAGGGTATATGATCCTGGGTAGATTGACACACGGGTAGCCTCCTGCTTTAGTTTGAATAGTATTTTGCGCTTGGTGCTTGTTGGCTCGCGGTTGTAGCCCAGCGTATTGGGTCGTAAAGCAGGAGTTGAGCGTTTGGTATAGAAGAAAAAACTAGGCTTGCCTCTATAGTGCAGCCGAAATAAACAAATTATAAACATAAAAAATCAAATAAAAACTCTTTCTTTGATAGTTGAATTTTTTTAGTATGTTATAGCAGTAATTCTGAGTTGCACTCCTCTCAGAATGCTGGGCTAGATAAGCTCGCTCTTGAGGAGCATAACTACATATAATTTAACCTATGGTGTTGGGGAGGGTTATAAGTTTGAAAAACAAATTTGTTGAAGAACTGTGCCAGATATTTTACTGCCGCTGGGTGATGGGAAGAGGAGATATAGCATGGGTTCTAACCATCAGATTTTTGTGAGCCTTGGGGCCTCTGAGAAAAATCTTGGGGGGGGTGTGACGTTAACCACTCCGTTAGAACCGCATGGCTTGTCCTACAGTGACTCACTAGGATCGCCAGGGCAGTGGATGGGGCTACATTTATGTATTAGAGTGTGCTTTATTTCATATGAAAGCTCGTGTCATGGGCAGTCCAGAAAGGCTCTTTGTTTTCACCCATGTCAAGGCTTTATATATTTAATTGTAAAGTATATGTTTTATCATTAACTAGTAATGATGGGATCTGGGAGAGAGAGAGAGAGTAGAACAGAGTGAGAGGGAGCGCGCAGTGTTTTTGTCCCGCTCGATGACGTCACGGCTGGCTGCCACGTGGGGGTTGGTGGAGAGAGGTCCTTACCATGCTGCTAGCTCCCTTGCTAGTGGCTAGAGGACTTGTAACCGCTTTTTTCCCACGCGGCTCGAGCTAGTGCGAGTATATATACAGTTCCTCGCCACTCTCTCCCTCAGATCTGGTTTCTAGAACGCATCCATCTTTATCCCTTGCTACCTGTCACCCGCACCGCACCTGAGAATCTTTTCCTCTGCCTACCTCTCTCTTTTTTCATATCTTTCACCACCTTTTATTAATATTATACCCACTCTGGTTAACTCTGCAAAATCAGCTTCATGCTGGCCAGTTGTATTGTGCGTTAAGGTCTGATATAACCTATGTATGTTAGTTGTTAAGATAAGTGGATCACGAAGCATTGGTTGACATTCATATTGTTTAGTACTGCTTCCTTTAATTATTAGTGTTCTGCTGGATTAGATAATGCTAGACTAGGAGTCTGATATTATAAGGTATTGTTTCCTATGAGTGCTGGCTTTAGTTAAAAGCTGCACGACATACCTGAGAACTAGAGTTGATTGAGTAAATTCTAGTCTGTGTGCCATTGAGAGTAGAGCATGCACGAATGAGGGCTTTTTGCCTATACCATTCTGCACTGTTCTAGTCTCGATTGTTTGTCTTTGAGGTACGCCAGGAGAACGCTTAATACTTCGGTATTAAGGTTTCTCAAGAGAGCTACCCTTCCCTATAACGTAATATTTGACGCACAGACTTGAGATTTGCACTAGGCTATGCGGCATGCCATGCGCACCAGTATCTCGTATCATTGACTCTAGCTAGACTTTATCAATCACAGTAGACATTAAGTATATTAACCTAATTACTCTTTTTTTATGCATACCCATTTATGATTACACAACCATTTCGCAGCCTAGTTTGATGTATGGAGACACAAACGACTTAGGCTCTTTTTGTTGATAGGAATACTGCATTGTCGTGGCGATTATTATTGTTGTAGTGTTTAGGATATTCTTGGCTCCGACGGCATTATATATTCTGCCATTTTGTGTGCATAGCCTGCACGAGCATTGTTCCGCTGCCTGCCTTTTTGGGTTCCATTTCCGATACGAGCATCTTTATAGCATCTAACATTTAAAGAAGATTCCTTGTTAGTGTTGAAGGACTTTAGTGCACTTTCTTTCATGCAGGAGTGCCTGACATTTATTGATTAAAGTATCGTAAGCTGTACCTTCTCTTACCACCTTACTTTGCATACCATAACCAAGCACCTTCGGTTACAGGTAGTAATAGGCTGTTTTCACATAACATTAAGCCTAGAGTAGACGCACATTTATTGAGAGTTTGATAGCCTATTATTGCATATAGAACTCTGTAGAGTATTTGTGTTCTTTGTTCACTGGGAATATACATCAGAGGGTGAATCTAGCGCTTTCCGTTGTAGCATTTATGCCATTACTAGTCCAATGAATAAGAGCCCTGATATATTTAAACCCCAGTCGTAACACCAGCATGTACCAATATACGGGGGGCGATACCACTCTGCTTACGCAGAGTTGATAATCACCATCATTATTGATATCACCATCATCATTACTACTGTCATTACCATCATCATCATTACTACTGTTATTACCATCATCACTATTACCATCACTATCATTACTATTGTTATTACCATCATCACTATCATTACTATTGTTAGTACCATCATCACTGTTGTCATGACTATCATTACTATTGTTATTACCATCATCACTATTACCATCACTATCATTACTATTGTTATTACCATCATCACTGTTGTCATGACTATCATTACTACTGCCAATACTATCATCACTATTATTAGAATCTTCGCCTCCATCACCACAATATGCCTGGTCCCCAAATAATTATTGGTACCCAAAATTCATGGTGCCCACAATTCCAGGTGCCCAAAATTCTAAGTGCCCAAATATCACGGTGCCCTCAAATTTTGGTGCCCAAATATCAAGGTGCCCAAAATTCTAGGTGCCCAAAATTCTAGGTGCCCAAATGTCATGGTGCCCAAAATTCTAGGTGCCCAAATGTCATGGTCCCTAAAATTCTAGGTGCCCAAATATCACGGTGCCGAAAATTCTAGGTGCCCAAATGTCATGATGCCCAAAATTCTAGGTGCCCAAATATCACGGTGCCGAAAATGCGGTGCCCAAGTTTCTGGTGTCGAAAATTCGGTGCCCAAGTTTCTGGTGCCGAAATTTCGTAAACCGGTAGAGAGGGGATGGTGATTGTTATAGGGAGAGTTCGACCCAATCTGAGCTCATTCCAATTCACTCAGTGCTACAGCTATGGCGCTAGGGCATCGTATACTGAGCGGAATTAGTCGGAAAGTAGCCACCTGGGCATATTCAACCCTATGGAAGCCACAACACCAAAAAGTTGTTGAATAATTTATAGTTTAATTCTAGTACACTTATTTCACCTGATGAATGTAGTTTATGTAGTTGAGCAGCTTGGATATGTATTATTGTGGACATAAGTCCTGCTACACCTGCCCGGCAGAGAATAGCGAATTGTGTTGGTAACATTGCTGCACCACCCGCCCCCACTCCTTCCCCACTCTACCACCCTCTCTCAGCTAAACCCTCCCTTCTTCTTTCTTTCCTGTTTCACGTCTGTAAGCCCCTCCCCCTGGATTGTTTCCACCACAGTGACTATAACCAGGGCCGTGACCATAGCCACAGGATGATACATATCACGATAACCTCTTTCTCTTCCCTTTCTCTCATTTCTCCCTCTATCATCGTATCTATGTATTTGTATGCATGATTTCCAATTGTTTTTCCTAAAATGAAATAACATATTGTTAAAATAGCAATAGGTTACCCAGCTCATGTTCATATTTGCCATTTTATATAAACCTAGCTCAATATAAAGTTTTATGATCTATTCGAATATGTAAGTATATTAACGATATATGCTATCGAAGTCAGATACAATTGAGACCTCAATATACTTTTGCATTCTCATATTTCAATTCAGTTATGATTAATTAAGCCAGTATATCCCAATATCTGGAGTAAACATGTATTTCACTGTTAAAGTATATATACAGTACTATTAACAGAGATCATTGACCCACACATAAAATGGGTTCCTTGATTCAATGCATTGAATATTAAAAAGTTAGAAATATATGGTTACGTGTGTATTCTCAATACAATATTCCCCTGTCAACCTTAACTAGGGTAGGTCACACTAATCTATTAATATTTCGTAACTAATCAACTTACACGGCCACACACATTAATGTGACATTACATTACACATAGTTGCATGTTATTTTCTTACTTGAGGAGATTTGGCTTCTTTCAACTGCCTCAGCGAGCGCTGCTCCTTCAGAGATTAACACCTTCCGTACCAGGTTTCCGTGTATTTAGTTTTAGCTATATTTAAGCAATTGTATGCAGCTAATGAAGGATCTGTGGTATTAAGAATGGTTAACTGTGATGATATAAAGCCGTTTAACTGTTACACTTCCTTCTTTTACTGAATAACAATGTTAATAAATAACTATATTCCATTCACTGGAGAGGGTGAGATTAAAGTGTTGTGAGAGTCCACCTGTAAGTGGTGAAGGGAGTACTACGGTTCTCCCTCCTTCCGAGTGGATAGATGAACCCACGAGAGTGGGTCTGGTTCTCCTTGTCCCTTCGATTAACATAAACAAATACAGAAGTTCAGTTCAGTCAAAAATAATATTGGATTGCATGTATGTAAATTTACACCAAATTAATTTCGACTCTGTTTCATCATAACGTTGAAGCAAAATGCCAGTATATGGTATGAAATTTGGGTATATTAAATATGGCAGTTGACACAAATTATTTAGTCGAACACGAGGCGGTGGAAATTTGTAAGACAAAACAGACTATAATTCGTTAAGCATGAAACATTTATAGATTAATATTTCTATATCTATATGTTATCACGTGTGATATCGTTCCGTTGCAAGTGAATTTCTATATCATAGAGCAGAGGACCTTGGTGAATCTTAGCTAGGCCATAAATAGAGACATTTTATTAACCCTTTTGGTACCGGGGACATCTCATATATATTTCACTATAGCTATATTCAGACTATTATATGTAGATAAGAAAGGGGCTGTGGTAGCTAAGATGTTATTTGCGATAGTCTGTAGCATTTCAAATAGTAGACGCCCTTCTTTAGCTTAATACAATCGTCTAATATTTTGCCTTAACAATATTATGATGAAAACAACATCACTGGTATTGAATGAGTTAAACTAAATAATCATAGCGTTAATTGGATGGGGAGATTCTTGCCCATACCATTATAATAAAACACCAACCAAGGAGACTAAGAACAAAGAAAAAAAAACTAACAATTCATGAAGTAGGATATACTGTAGATGTAATGGTTAAGGAATCTTGTAAATAACAAACAAGTGGGAATTCACCTAATATAATTAAGATTATTGTTGGCCCTTTAATACTTTTAATAATGAATGCCCAGTTAGTTTACAGGTATTTCAATATAATTGCTATTGGGTCAAACAGATCATGCAATAAAACATTGAATTATTATTTATTGTAATAATAATGATAAAATTAGGCTGTCCTCCAAAGAGATTAGATTTACACTGGAGTGGTAGAGGTATTGTTAAACACGCAACAGAAATGTTTTGGGTTTGATTATCGTCTTGTCCAACAATAAGAGTATCGGTAAAGATTTTGGTTTCCCATGCAACACGTCATTAAACTAAGAGCATTATTGATACAGCCTTATTTATATACGGTAGCATTTTTTTTTTTTTTTTTTTAAGAGACAATGAACGGAGGAAGGAAAAACACAGATAAAACAAAAAGGTTCATGTGCCTAAAGGCATCCTCCATTCATAAAATGTTTGTAACAACTGGATTTAAACATTTGTAGATTGTAAGTTTGTGGAAAGCAATTCGAGGGAAGTGAATTCCAAAGAGTAGTAGCTCTGGGGATAAATGAATTCTGATAAGCAGAAGTCCTGCATTGTGGAGGAGAAAGTGTAAATTCATGGGCGCTCTCAGCTGCCCTAGTTCTACGGGGAAAGATGTGGAGAGGCGGCTCAATTGAAGCAAGTTCCTCGGAACAATTGCTGTGAAAATATCTGTAGAATAATGCAAGGGATGCAACGTTTCTTCGTATGGATAATGTAGGAAGGTCCTGTGTGATTGCAGGGTTATTGATTAATCTAATAGCTTTATTTTGAATTTTGTCCAACTGCCTCAATGCAACCACTCCACTTCCACCCCACAGAGGTGAACAGTAATCCATCTGAGAACGCACATGACTTTTATATATCACGGCCAACTGCTCGTCAGTGAAGAATTCTCGAACTCTGTACAGGAGTCCCAGTTTTTTAGAGGCATTCTTAGCAATGCTTCTAACATAATGTGTCCAGCTCAAGTTAGTAGTTAATGTTACACCGAGAATGTCAATACTAGGGGAAGTGGGAATATTTACATCATTAAAAAATATATGGGAGTCAGTGAGATTCTGTCGGTTAGAAAATTGAATGTACTTGGTTTTCTGTGCATTAAAGGAAACTAGATTCTTTTGTCCCCATCCATTAATTCTAGAAAGGTCCTGGTTCAGAGAAATTGCAGTGTTTATTTTTGAATTTATAAGATCGGGTTGGGTGAAAGAATTGGTAAATGTGAAGGAACTGTGGAGTGTTGAGTCATCTGCGTAGGAATATATTGGATTATGAGTGGTAGACATGAGATCATTGATATGAATGAGGAACAGAATTGGGGCCAAAACTGATCCCTGGGGAACACCAGCATTTATTGAGTGAAATTGAGAATAAAGGCCATCTACCATTACACGTATTTTTCTGTTATGAAGATAAGAAGAAATTAGTGGAACTAATGATGCAAGGCCGTAGTGTGACATCTTCGACAATAAGGATTGATGCCAGACTCTATCAAATGCCTTTGATATATCCAGTGCTATTGTATGTGTTTCACCATGTTGGTCTGTAGCTTGGTTGATTTGATGTGTAAGAAGGCAAAGCATGTCTGCAGTTGATCGACATCGTCTAAAACCATATTGCCTATCACTGATTAATTTATTATTCTCAAGATGCTTAATTATGTGATTATTTAATATAATTTCAAAGACTTTACCAAGAGTGGAAGTTATAGCTATTGGTCTGTAGTTTGATGGATCTGAAGAGGCACCTTTTTTAGGAACTGGATGAATGTTTGCTTCTTTCCAGGGTACTGGGAAGCATGAGGTATGAGTACACAGACGGAAAAATTTTGCCAATACAGGAGCGAGCACCAAGGAGCAATTCTTAAGTACTATTGGAGGAATTTCATCTGGACCAGGAGCCTTATCTACCGAGAGATTCTGCAAAATAGTTTTGACATGTCTGGTGTGGATCTTAAGTGAGGGAATTTCAGGCGAATTAAAATTAAGTACAGGGACATCTTGATTTATTTCATCTAAGGTTGAGTTGGTGGAGAAAATATCCGCAAGAAGGTTAGCTTTACCTCGTGGGTCACTTACAAGATTGCCAGTCGGAGATTTTAATGGTGGAATGGATGAAGCAGTAGTGAAGTTGGATTTAGATGAGTTAAGAGTAGACCAAAATATTTTGTTATCATTTGGATTATTTAGAAGTTTATTTGCCTGCTTGTGGAGAAAGTTTGATTTAGTTAGGTATAATACAGTTTTGGCATGATTTCTGATGTTTCTAAAGTAATTAAAGGCTTCATGTGTTTTTGATCTTGTGTATGCATTGTAGGCTATTGCTTTTTGTTCAGTTACTCTAGCACAATTATGGTCAAACCATTTAGGTGAATTAGATCTTTTACTGTACTTTTGATGAGGAATAAAAGTTTCCATTCCAATTTTTACAAAATCTTGTATGTGGCTCAAGGTGGAGTGTGCATCATTAGAAAATAAAGAGGTCCAGGGAATATCAATAAAGAAACCTTGAAGATCCTCCCAGTCTGCCCTATCGTAATGCCATTTAGTCACCAAAACAGGTTCAGAGTGGGAAGGTGTGGTAGGTGATAGACAGGTGGCCTGTATCAGACAGTGATCAGAAGATCCAAGCGGGGAGCTCACTGTAACATCATAATTTTCTGAATTGGTTGTTAAAAATAAGTCCAGTAGGTGGGAATTATGATTAAGATTATCTGGTACACGGGTGGGTTGGTTGACTAGTTGAGTGAGATTAAATGAGTCTGCAAATAGCTCACATTCAAGACCAGCATCATCAGTCCTGGCTGAATGAGTGAGCCATTCAACATTATGGACATTAAAATCACCCAATACAGTGATTTCAGAAGAAGCATTTAAGTTGAGGACACTGAGTTGTGAGGACAGAGAATCAAAAAGACTTTGCTCTGGAGGAGTATTTGGGGAACGGTAGATGCAACATATGTATTTAAATTTACCAGCAGAAATTAATTTGTATATAGAATAATCAAAATAGGGACAATTGAAACTAGTAACCTCCTCCAGGGCAATTTCAGATTTTGCGAAGCAACATACACCTCCTTTAGGTCTGAAATTTTGGAGCAGTTGATAACCTGGAAAATTAAATCTAGACGTGTCAGATGTGGATGTTACTTGAGTCTCTGTCAAAAAAAGGAGAGTAGGGGATTCTGCTTGAAGAAATTGATGTACAGAATTGATGTTAGAGTGAAGTCCCCTTATATTGCTAAAGAAAAAGCTGCACCGACGAGCAGCTTTGGGACGTTGCAATGCTCTTGACACAGTCGCATGATGACGACCGGGAGGGCCCTGTGTCAATGACCCAACCCTGCCGGGGGTGGATATCCGAGGGACCACCAGGTTTGCTCTTAACAATTGTACTGCCATATTTATTGGGTAAGGTGTATGGTGTTACATGTATGATATGTAGTGGGAAGAGTAGTGTTTTATGGATAGAGGATAGCAATGTAGGGCAATGTCGTGAAGTTGGATGTGTATGTTATATAAAGAGGGTTTTCCTGATACCCCTGATGTGTGAGGCAGAAGGATATGTATCCAGCTACCAAGGCCTGGGAGAGAAAATGGAATTCAGGCTATTCCCTGAGTCTCCCGAAACCTTGGCGGTAGTACTTCCCTGGGCGGGGCTGCCTACCCCTACTACCTACAAATATATTTATAAACTGTGTTTTTGTTTTTTAATATTATTATATTTGTTGTAGCTATTAGCTGTATAAACCATCAATTTGCTGAATATATTTCTCAATCTAATATGTCTCAAATTCATGCTGTGAAAAGAATGCGAGGGTTGGTTACATATTATAAAATACCTGTACCTTTTTCTTTCTTCCACGTGAGATTAATAGATATAGATAGATATACTGTATACACAATTTTCACATGTTTGTATATCATTTATACGCGAAGAGTGTCCATGTAGGGCCGTACCTATTGTATACTAGGAACAAAAAAATAAATACAAATAACATAAAATATATAAAATAACTTCTTCGCTCTTAGTTTTATTTACGGTACTTAAGATACAAAAAAAACACACGTTTTAGAGAGTCCTAAGCCGAAGTGTTTGTTGTTGTTTCACCATATACTAAATTCCCCAGGCAGTTTGTTTCAAAATTGATTATTATAATAATATGATTCAGTGTAAATAATAATTTTGAGTTATAGATTATTTGTCAACAAATTACGGACGTGCACTTCATTAAAGCATAATTACAACAGAAACAATGTAACCTTGTCTCACCATTATAACTAATGAAGGTGATGGCGGGAGTGAAAACAAATTTGTGTGTGAAATGGTAGTAAATGAAGGCATATAAAGATGAAACATATTCTACTTGTCAATATATTATAAGTATTTGCGTCTGTAACTATCATAGTAATACATTTGATTGCTTGTCCTGCATCATTTAAGCTACTTCACTCGTGATTAATATAAATATAGAAATAATATTTCTATAATATAATAACTGTTAACAAGTTATACATCCCAAAGGTCCTTCTTAAGCTGTATAAAATCGTCGAAAAAGGGTCTCAATAAACTGTCAAAATGTGTCATGAATCTCAAGCGGTAAATGGTGTTATAAGGAAAACCAAAGAATATACTCCTGTCGGAGGCAATATTCAAACTCGAAACATTTTAGCTGTGTTGAACACCTCTATCACACATTTACACATTTAAATAGGCAGTGACGGCATTTCTTCACTTGCTTGTGTTTACTGTATGGTATCTACATTATATATGTGTTCTATGTGATATTTTATAGCTCTTAAGGTTCGGATATCACTTATCACATTATCATTAGAATTAGAATTACTAAAACTTATCTAGTTTAATGGATACATATGGAATAATAAAGATAAGTTTAATGAATTTCAATAATAATGTGATAATCTAGAGTGATATCCAAACCTTAAGAGCAATGAAATATCACAAAGAACACATAAATAACGCAGATATAATAGCGTAATCACAAGCAAGAGATGAAATGCCGTCGCTGCCTATTTTATATTATGAGTAATAAGTGAAGCAGGGCCTGTGATTGGATTTATCATATCTTTATTTCGCTTGTGTATACTGTATGATATATATGTGACAATTGTGTTTAATGTGATATATCATGACTCTTTAGATTTGGATAACACTGCAGATTGTTAAGTAATCATTAACATTATTAAGACGTGTCTAGTATAATTAATAAATATAGAATAATAAAGATAATAATACAACAAATATCAGTTATGCGACTCTTCTGGGCCAGTGAGCTACGGTATTGATAAGATGGGAACTCACGAACGTTGATACACACACCAACTAGGAGCCAGTTGTATGGTTCGAGTGAATGGAAAATAGCTATACTGTATTTATAAGTTTGTATTAAATTAAAGAAAGAAATGAAACAATTAAAAGACTTCATACTAGCTCAATTAATACTTCCAAATCCCACAGATCCTTCCCTATCTGCACACAATTGTGTAAATATAGCTGTAATACAACAAAACAACCCCGATACGGAGGGTGCCGTGTTCGCTGAGGCAGTTGAAAGACGCCAAATCTCCTCAAGTAAGAAAATAACATGCAAGTTTGTGTAATGTAATAACACATTAATGTGTGTGGCCGTGTGTTTGAGTTGATTAGTTACGAACTATGAATAGATTAGTGTGAGATACATTATTATTTAGTTAAGGGGGAGGTGGATTGACAGGCGATTATTGAGAATACACACGTAACAATATATACAGTATATAACTTTGAATATTCAATGTATTTAATATAGGAACATATTTTATGTGTGTGTCAATTATCTCATTCAAAATATATACACTTGAACAGTGGAATACATGCTTACTCCAAACAGTGGAATATATACACTTGAACAGTGGAATACATGCTTACTCCAAACAGTGGAATATATACACTTGAACAGTGGAATACATGCTTACTCCAAACAGTGGAATATATACACTTGAACAGTGGAATACATGCTTACTCCAAACAGTGGAATATATGGGCTTAGGTAATTATAACTGAATTGAGATATGATAATGCAAAAGTAAATTAAAGACTCAGTTGTAATTGACTTAAACAACATATATTTTTAATAAACTTCCATATTCGAATGGATTATCAAACTTTATATTCTGTTAGGTTTTTGTAAAATGGTAAATATAAATATGAAGTATGTAACGATATGATATTTAATATTAGGAAGAAGATTTGGAAAACATTCATAAAACTTCAATGATTCGATGAGAAAGGGAGAATTAAAGAACGGCTTATAGACGTGAACAAGAACGAAATAAGTAGAGAGGGAAGGGAGGGCATAGCTGAGAGAGGATGGTATAGTGGGGATGGAGTGGGGGGACGGGGTAGCAATGTTACCAACACCATTGGCGAATCCCTGTCAGGCAGGTGTAGTAGGACTTATGTCCACAATAGTACATCGCCTTTATCCTATATAGATAATTTTGAAATATGGACAAAATAGTGTTGATGACATTGTAACAGATCTCCTTATGCAATTTGTTTTAAATGGAATAAACTTGCATTCGTCCTACTACAATAACGGTATTTATAGAACGAAGTATATAACTATTCCCTATACCCTTATGACAACTAACGCCTCCCTCTTATTTTACTCCTATGTTATCATTTAGTTACCTATCTATCTCTGTTAATTATCTTCTTCTGCCTAACTTTCCTTTATTCTCATATTTTTTCGTCTTTCTTCTGCACTTTTATATATTAATTATGTCTATTGTTTGCATGTGTGCTGTCTATCTTCACCTTTAACATCTAATCTGTTTATACACCTTTTCCGCCGAACGTTTATAGCTTCTTTTGGCCAATTTTGTTCATCTAAGCTTCATAGTTTTCCCTGCATGATTGTTTTATTTATAGGTCCGTATTTCCTTTTGAAAATATTGTATGTTCATAGATGGGTTCACTACATGTTTTTCTCTGCCCTTTCTATCTTGATTTGATTCTTTCTTTAAGTTTCATATTTTTCCATACTGTTATGATATCCCCTAAACATTGCTGTCCCTTTGTTATTGCCTCTGTAGAATGTTCTCTCTGTTATTTTGCTATATTACCTACCCTTATATTTCTCCCAAAACTGTATATTCATTCCTAGGAAGTTTGATATAGTATTTCCTTCGCTTTAGTTGATATTCAATCCTTATTATATTTTCCCTACACTGTCTATTGTACCCCATGATTTCGCACTATTCCTTTCACTTGCTACGATCTATCCCGGGTTCGACTCCCGGGCGGGGCAAGACAGATGGGCAAGTCTCCTTACACAACCTATGTATCTGTTCACCTAGCTGTAAATAGGAACCTGGAGTTAGTGGACATTTGTGATGTCCTATTTGGTGAAGAAAAACCGAGGTAACCCACACAAATACAGTAGCCTCAATATTGGTTTAATAACAGCAGGCTCCAAAAGGCAATGCCACGGAGATGAGCACAGCAGGTACTCGTTGTTTCAGTGTATCACCCCAGAAATTATTATTATTATTTTTGTAATCCCTAAACAGGAACTTAAACTTCCATACTTCGGGCTGAATGCGTGAGTGAATACCCTTCTGCATGGGCGAGACGCATTGTCATTCGCTTGCTAGGCCTATTTAACTCATAAACTGCAAAGCTATGGTAGTTCAAACCCTCTCGCCAAGCAAAGGTATTTTGTTCTATTCTGATGAAAATTGTATCATAGTACCATATATATAATTATTACTTATCCATATACACCTATTTTGCTTTTTTTATGAACATATGAACATCTAAAATCAATAAAAGAAGTGAGAATAGCAATTGGGGAGTGAAAAAGACGTATTATTGCCGCAAGAATGTATCATGAGGCGAGAGCTGGTGGGACGTATAACCTGCCTCTCCGAGTTGAAGAGCGACACTGAGGCCTTGCACTAGAAGTCTCTCTGTTGCAAGGATCTCTAGCTGCCTCGTCCATCTTAAAGAGACCGGATGAGGGAAATTCGCACCGAAAATTACCTGATAAAAGGGGAAAAAAGAGGAAAAATAGCTGATAATTGAGGAGGAGGGGAAAGAGGAGAAGGGGGGGGGGGACACATGTTGGAGTTGTAGCAAGTAATGGAGGGGAATTATCTCACCTAATCACACATTGCTTTGTTCTGAGTGCCAATGGGATGTTTTGTAAGGTTTTTTTTCTGCTCTGGACCTATTGAGGACAGTCGCAGTGCACCAGAAAATCCTTTATTGAGGACGGGTGCCGTTTATGGGTTAAGCTCAGTAGATGTATATATCTTCTCTTTCCTACTCTTAACCTAAAAGAATTACCATAATGATAGATATATACTGTGTATATACTGTATATATATATATATATATATATATATATATATATATATATATATATATATATATATATATCATCGCCTATTCTTCTTTTTCACGCTGAAAAAGAGTAGAAGTGTCTAGGCTACGCGTAGTCAGAGTAGTAATGATCTCAATAGTGTGGAGGAGCTGGCTTTCCCTCGTTCAATATGTGTATACTGGCACATTCTCTTTCCTACTCTTAACCTAACAAAATTACCTTAATGATATACAGTATATATATACAGTATATAATTATATATATATATATATATATTTGTTTTTTCCCTATGTGGATGAGGGAGACAAAAGGCAGAGCTGCCTGTGACAAGTCCCTCCCCCAGAGTTGAAAGCAGGTAGGGACGAAAACACTCAAGCCAGATCGAGTAATATATATATATATATATATATATATATATATATATATATATATATATATATATATATGTCTCTCCTCTAACATCTGTTCTTCTTGCTGGAAGTTTGCTCTCATTCAACCTGTCCCAAAGAAGGGTGACCGCTCTCAACCCTCCAACTATCGTTCAATTGCTCTCATCTCTTGTATCTCTAAAGTTTTTGAAACTCTTCTTGCTTCCAAATTTCTTAAGCATTTCTCTTCTCATAATCTGCTCTCAGATCGCCAGTATGGCATCCTTAAGGGTCGCTCTACTGGTGATCTTCTTTCATATCTTACTAACTCTTGGTCATCCAACTTTCGGGACTTCGGTGAGACTTTTTCTGTTGCACTAGACATATCGAAGGCCTTAGATAGAGTCTGGCACAAATCTTTAATTTCCAAACTGCCCTCCTTCGGTTTCTGTCCCTCCATCTGTGCCTTTATCTCTAATTTCCATTCCGGCCGTTCCATAGCTGCGGTTGTGGACGGCCATCGCTCAATTCCTCATCCTATCAACTCCGGTGTTCCTCAGTGTTCTGTCCTATCTCCTATTCTCTTTCTAATTTTCATAAATGATCTTCTCAACTGTACATCTAGTCCCATCCATTCATATGCAGACGACTCTACTTTACACCACTCAATTAGTTTTCCAGAACGCCCCAGCCAGCAGTCCCTCAAAAGTAAATGTAATGAAGCCATAAAATGCTTATCTTCTGATCTAGCTTCTATTTCCAATTGGGGTAGAGAAAACCTTGTTACATTTAATGCTTCCAAAACTCAATTTATCCATCTTACTACCCGTCAGGAACCTCCTGAGGACTATCCCTTATTCTTCAACAATACAAAAATCATCCCTTCATCTTCCCTCAATGTTCTCGGTGTCTCTTTTTCTTCTGCTCTCACTTGGAAAGACCATATTACCAGTCTCGCTAAGGCAGCCTCCCAGAAGCTGGGTGTGCTCAACCGCCTGAAGGGGTTCTTTACCCCTGTGCAGCTACTTGCTCTGTACAGGGGCACAGTGCGTCCTTGTATGGAGTATTGTTCTCATGTGTGGGGAGGATCCTCTCACACCGCACTCCTAGATAAAGTAGAAAGGAAAGATTTTCGTATCATTAACTCCCGTCCACTCACCAATTCTCTGCAATCTCTCTCTCTTTGCCGCAATGTTGCATCTCTCTCACTATTCTATCGCTACTACAATAATCAGTGTTCCTTGGAGCTTTCCCAGTGTATACCACGTCCTCTACGTAGGGTACGTAACACCCGCCTTGCAACACAATCCCACCCCTACTCTGTGTAACTCTCCAACCCAAGAGTGAAACGCTATTCTCAGACTTTCTTTTAATCAACTGCTGAGCTCTGGAACTCTCTCCCAGAATCAGTCTTTCCCTCTTCCTATGACTTAAATTGTTTCAAACTCTGTGTGTCCAGGCATTTTAGCTCGAGCGTCTCTTGATTTCGGCCCTGTCACTCTTTGAAGTCTGAGGGAGGCAATCGTTGCAGGCAGTTGTGCCTTTTGTCTCCCTCATTCACATAGAAAAACAAATATATATATACAGGGTGTCCCGTGAGTTTTGTCAAATACTTTCAGAAATTAACAGATTAATTAATATTGAGTAAAACAAAAATCTATACATATAGGCTTTTGGGGACATTTTTTTTAAGTTATTGTCCACTAAAGACGACATGTTTGTGTGTTTCGTCATTATTATAGCAGTTTTCCCTCTAAAGAAAGGGTATAGAGAAGAAAAACAGTAGTGTGTGATAATGTTTTATATTAATAATTCATAGAAACACCAACAAATACTCTGTAGCTTTCTTCACTTTCCGGTGACGATGAGTTGAATATTACAAACAAAACACAAAATTGTATATTCACCGCATTGCCACGGGCAGATGAAGAAAGCTGCAGAGGATTTTGTTATTCCTCTTTAAAGTATTCATAGAATACTACAACATACATTACTCAGTTTAATATTTATTTCTTTAGTTTAGAGGACACAAAGGGATAAACATGGTAACACATGTAAAACTGCCACGCAAAAAGGAGGGGATTTGTATGTTTGTTGTCAGTTTCTACTCGTTGTCCGTGTAAACAAAAGGAACAGCGATAATGCTACATGCTGTATGATGGGGCATGGTATCATTACTTCATGAAAATACTAACATATTATCTGTAGCTCCTTTGTTCTTTCCATAATGATGAACTGAAAATTAAGTTTTGTTGATTTCCTGTAATATTCAACAATGCCAGGGGAATACGAAGAACGATCACATTTGGAGTCAGTTTGAAGTACTGATACCATGCTTTATAATACACTTCCTAGTTATTTTTCCTATCCTCATCTTATTGAAGAAAAACGGGGTTAAAAAATTCAAAAGTCAGCTTTAAGTGCCCATAATTGAGAAACAATGCCCTAAAAAGCCTATGTGTATATAACAGTTTGTTTGACTTAGAATTACTTGGTCTTTCATTTATGGAAGTATATAACAAAACTCACGGGACCCCGTATATATATAATATATATATACTGTATATATATACAGTATATATATATATATATATATATATATATATATATATATATATATATATATATATATATATATATATATATATATATATATATTACTTATTGCTTATGCATCCTATTCACGTTGAAAAAGAGTAGAAGTGTTTAGGTTGCGTTTAGTCAGATTACTGACGGATTTAAAAGTGTGGAGAGTATGAGACCTACAGTAGGCAGCCTTGGTCCGGGATATCCCGTCACCTGAGGCTTACGGAAGCAAGTACTAGGAGAGGGATATCCCGCCACCTGGGGTTTGTGAGGTAATTGCTACCATATGTTTTTCAAACTTAATATTTTCATCATGTTTTCCCCTTAGGTCCGTATTGTATTTGTTTGTATTTAATAGTTGTTTCAACATTTCTCTATTGTATTTCTTTGTAAGCATCGTATTGTCTTAGTTTTGTTTCCCACCACCCTCCGCATCCTATTCCCCTTGTTCTTATATCGTGCTCCCTGTCTGTGCCACTGACAGTCTGCACGGCTTCAACATCTTTATTCGCCAGTGTTGTCTCGTACATTTTTGTTTTTCTTGGTTGAGGAGGCGTGGGGAGGGAGGGGCAAGGGGAAGTTATGGGGGTGGGGGTGGAAGGCTACCTTTTTGTTCGGATGTCTAGCTATTGTTCTGAAAATTCTCTCTCTCTCTCTCTCTCTCTCTCTATCTATATCTATATCTATATATATATATATATATATATATATATATATATATATATATATATATATATATATATATATATATATATATATATATATATATATTCTCTCTTTTTGTGTTTGTTATCCCTGGTTATCCCTGAACAAATCGTGTGAAAATAGATATCTGAGACACGTACAATGGGACATAGAAGCGTAGTTTAGAAGTCGAGCGGGTGGAGGTGGCTGGGGTGGTGTGGAGGGAGGAATGGATGTGATAGTTTTATTATCATGGTTAGTATTGTGGTTGTTGTTATTGGTGGTGTGGGGTGGCAGCGGTGTAGGGAATGGTTATTGTCGATAGATGATAGTCGTGTAAGTGGTGGTGATGAAATGGTGGTAATAAATTTAGTGGTGCTGTTAGTGGTAGTGGATGTTATTATGAATATTTTTTTTTTAAGAGACAATGAACGGAGAAAGGAAAAACACAGATACAACAAAAAGGTCCATGTGCCTAAAGGCATCCTCCATTCATAAAATGTTTGTAACAACTGGATTTAAACATTTGTAGATTGTAAGTTTGTGGAAAGCAATTCGAGGGAAGTGAATTCCAAAGAGTAGTAGCTCTGGGGATAAATTAATTCTGATAAGCAGAAGTTCTGCATTGTGGAGGAGAAAGTATAAATTCATGGGCGCTCTCAGCTGCCCTAGTTCTACGGGGAAAGATGTGGAGAGGCGGCACAATTGAAGCAAGTTCCTCGGAACAATTGCTGTGAAAATATCTGTAGAATAATGCAAGGGATGCAACGTTTCTTCGTATGGATAATGTAGGAAGGTCCTGTGTGATTGCAGGGTTATTGATTAAGCTAATAGCTTTATTTTGAATTTTGTCCAACTGCCTCAATGCAACCACTCCACTTCCACCCCAGAGGTGAACAGTAATCCATCTGAGAACGCACATGACTTTTATATATATCACGGCCAACTGCTCGTCAGTGAAGAATTCTCGAACTTTGTACAGGAGTCCCAGTTTTTTAGAGGCATTCTTAGCAATGCTTCTAACATAATGTGTCCAGCTCAAGTTAGTAGTTAATGTTACACGGAGAATGTCAATACTAGGGGAAGTGGGAATATTTACATCATTAAAATATATGGGAGTCAGTGAGATTCTGTCGGTTAGAAAATTGAATGTACTTGGTTTTCTGTGCATTAAAGGAAACTAGATTCTTTTGTCCCCATCCATTAATTCTAGAAAGGTCCTGGTTCAGAGAAATTGCAGTGTTTATTTTTGAATTTATAAGATCGGGTTGGGTGAAAGAATTGGTAAATGTGAAGGAACTGTGGAGTGTTGAGTCATCTGCGTAGGAATGTATTGGATTATGAGTGGTAGATATGAGATCATTGATATGAATGAGGAACAGAATTGGGGCCAAAACTGATCCCTGGGGAACACCAGCATTTATTTAGTGAAATTGAGAATAAAGGCCATCTACCATTACACGTATTTTTCTGTTATGAAGATAAGAAGAAATTAGTGGAACTAATGATGCAAGGCCGTAGTGTGACATCTTCGACAATAAGGATTGATGCCAGACTCTATCAAATGCCTTTGATATATCCAGTGCTATTGTATGTGTTTCACCATGTTGGTCTGTAGCTTGGTTGATTTGATGCGTAAGAAGGCAAAGCATGTCTGCAGTTGATCGACATCGTCTAAAACCATATTGCCTATCACTGATTAATTTAATATTCTCAAGATGCTTAGTTATGTGAATATTTAATATAATTTCAAAGACTTTACCAAGAGTGGAAGTTATAGCTATTGGTCTGTAGTTTGATGGATCTGAAGAGGCACCTTTTTTAGGAACTGGATGGATGTTTGCTTCTTTCCAGGGTACTGGGAAGCATGAGGTATGAGTACACAGACGGAAATTTTTTGCCAATACAGGAGCGAGCACCAAGGAGCAATTCTTAAGTACTATTGGAGGAATTTCATCTGGACCAGGAGCCTTACCTACTGAGAGATTCTGCAAAATAGTTTTGACATGTCTGGTGTGGATCTTAAGTGAGGGAATTTCAGGCGAATTAAAATTAAGTACAGGGACATCTTGATTTATTTCATCTAAGGTTGAGTTGGTGGAGAAAATATCCGCAAGAAGGTTAGCTTTACCTCGTGGGTCACTTACAAGATTGCCAGTCGGAGATTTTAATGGTGGAATGGATGAAGCAGTAGTGAAGTTGGATTTAAATGAGTTAAGAGTAGACCAAAATATTTTGTTATCATTTGGATTATTTAGAAGTTTATTTGCCTGCTTGTGGAGAAAGTTTGATTTAGTTAGGTTTAATACAGTTTTGGCATGATTTCTGATGTTTCTAAAGTAATTAAAGGCTTCATGTGTTTTTGATCTTGTGTATGCATTGTAGGCTATTGCTTTTTGTTCAGTTACTCTAGCACAATTATGGTCAAACCATTTAGGTGAATTAGATCTTTTACTGTACTTTTGATGAGGAATAAAAGTTTCCATTCCAATTTTTACAAAATCTTGTATGTGGCTCAAGGTGGAGTGTGCATCATTAGAAAAGAAAGAGGTCCAGGGAATATCAATAAAGAAACCTTGAAGACCCTCCCAGTCTGCCCTATCGTAATGCCATTTAGTCACCAAAACAGGTTCAGAGTGGGAAGGTGTGATAGGTGATAGACAGGTGGCCTGTATCAGACAGTGATCAGAAGATCCAAGCGGGGACCTCACTGTAACATCATAATTTTCTGAATTGGTTTTTAAAAATAAGTCCAGTAGGTGGGAATTATGATTAGGATTATCTGGTACACGGGTGGGTTGGTTGACTAGTTATCTATGTTATCTATGTTGATATGAAAGAGAGAGAAGTGTTGGTAGCAATAACTGTGTTGGCAGCAGGTCACACCGACCACACTACTAAATGGCCACAACCGAAACGGGCACAAACAGAAATGGCCACAGACTGAAACTGCCAAACCCGCAAATGGCCACAGTTTTAAATTACCACAGACCGATATAGCCACACACCAAAATGGCCACACCTGATTGGCCGTCACCCACGCACAGGTAAGTACCTGGTTAGGGTCAACTCCCATTGCTGGTGGTTAAATAAACAACTAAGATTTGGTTTTCTAGTGAACTGTATATAATTATTAAATGTCTTAGGTAAAGAAATTGTAATACAATTATGGCCAACATATATATATACTAGAAATATGAATTATGCATGAACATTAGATACCAATTGACGAATAATAACCATCACGCATAAATTCGATGAATTAATAAATAATAGAACTTAGTGTTAAATAATTTTATTAACGAACATAGAGAGAGAGAAAGAGTTGAGAAGAGGGAGTCGTTGTTAAGGCAGCTGTTAACCGTATTTTGTCCTTGGGAGGTCTTTTTTAACTTCCCATGTTTCGATCCTTTTGTTAGCGATAATAAAAGTGTTCACCCCATTCATGTGTTCGCTTTATATTTGGGCGAGCGATAGCAAACCTGTAACTTAGAAGAAATCGGCCTTCGGGTGGGAGATCATTCTACCGACATTTGTCTATTGAATAATGCACACATTTATCTTGGAGGGGGTTTGGCTGGGCATTTTCTAGTTCGAAGGAACTCTGGAGAGGCATTTTTATTAGCTTAGAGGGCAAACTAAAATATATTGCTCGAAAGTGGCAAAAACAAGTAAACTGTTTTCCCTAATAATTATTAAATAATTCATAATATCCCCCAAGACATTAGACCAGATAGTGTTAAAGCCTGGAATAGGTAGGAAGGTGAGTATGTAGGTAGGCGTAAGCAGGTAAGTATATGTAGATAGCTTTAGGTATCGTGGATTCACGATAGTTAGTGGTGCAAAATACGTTTTCTTTGTATAATACCCTATCATATTTGTATGTAAGCTTGATAAGTTAAATAAGGCCTATTTTATGAAAGTATAGTATTTATGAGTCTTTAGGAATAACTATACGACGATTGTCATATAACTATGTCGTAATATTATAAATGTGGTACAATATTTACTGCTAGACATCCGCTATAGACTTAGCAGTATCCGCTAGATTATTAGCAGGTGATGACGAGTCTAGCGAGACGCGACGCGTCAGAGCTAAGCAAATTTTCGTCCTGCCATCATCTCCACTCCGGATTTCGCCGCGATTCTAGTGCCAGCTTTCACCAGCTCTCATCATCGCGACTTCATGCGACTGACAGACAGACGGCTAAGATTATTATCATGATTTAAACCTTTTCAACATTATTCCCTTCTTTGTTGAGTGTGTTCCTAGCGGCCACTCAGATATACCTTCGAACTAAACAATCTCCCCCCAACAGTGTTCCAGTGGTAGCCATTTGTCTGCCAACCGTCATCAGCTCATACAAGATCTAGCTACAGCATAACTTTTCTCTGGTGATTTAAAGTGAGTAACACTCCCAGTATTTGCTATACATTTACAGTTTATATGTGTGGACAATTTCAGTCTAGGTAAAGTAAACTCAATTCTTTAAGTGATCATTTTCATGCCTAAATACCAGAACGTAAAACAAGTACCTATCCCTGAAAGGGCATAACAGAGCTTTCGAATGACACGCCACATAGTCCCGACTTATGTTGCTCGCCGCTAATTATGGGTTAAATCCGCCACATTAGGTTTATAAGGTCAGTTGTAGGTAGGTAGTTATGTCTAGAGAAGAACCAAAGTACTGAACGCATTACCGAGGTAATTCTCTCGGGCATGGAAGCATACATTCCATTTTCTTTCTCTCAGTCTGATGCAATAAGATATAGGTTTACTCACGCTTGTTTTACTGCTGTCCGCAACAAGGAGGAAGCATTCAAACGGTACCGACGCCTTAAAACTCAAGAATCTCATTCTTCCTATGTTTCTGCCCGAAATCAAGCCAAATGTGTCATTTGACTTGCCAAGCACTCTTTCATCAATAATAAATGCACTGAAATATCCAACTCTAGCTCTTCTCAAGCTTTCTCGCATCTAGCCAAAAACCTCTCCAACAATTTTTCTTCCTCGTATTTTCCTCCACTGTTCCTCTCTGATGGCACAACCATCACTTCTTCCTCTGACAAAGCTGAACTTTTTCCTCAAACTTATGCTAGAAACTCCACTTAGGATAATTCCGGTGCTATTCCTCCCTCTCCACCCCTCTCTCTCCTAGTTATGCCTAATATCCTAATATCTTCAAAGGATGTACTTTCTACCCTCTCTGCGCTTAATACTAAGAAGGTGTAAGGTCCTGACAGTGTTCCTCCTGTTGTACTAAAAAACTGTGCTTCTGTGCTGACTCCATGCCTAGGCAAACTTTTTCGTCTCTGTCTCTCCTCTAACGTCTTAATCCTTTCGTGCTGGAAGTTTGCTTTCATTCAACCTGTCCCAAAGAAGGGTGACCGCTCTCAACCCTCCAAATGTCGTCCAATTGCCTTAATCTCTAGTATCTCTAAAGCTTTTGAAACTATTCTTGCATCCAAATTTCTTAAGCATTTCTCTTTTCATAATCTACTCTCAGATCGCCAGTATGGCTTCCTTAACCCTTAACTGGCGGCACCCGGCTATTGTCGAGTGAAATAAATGTGGCCTATGTGGCGGGTCACGGCTATTGTCGAGTGCGATTTTGAGCACGTAATGTGCTCTGAGAGAGAGTGGAGCTGTGGGAGGAGCATAGATTCCCTCCTGACCGCTCGCCACGGCCGCCGTGGACCTACTGAGATTTATTGCACCCTCCTCCACCCTCACTCACTCGCTACACACATAATAATGTAATAAAATGACCGGTATTTTAGGGATTTTGCCCTTCGGTAGCACGATCGTTGCAAGACAACCAGTGATCGTAGAAGGATGGTTCGGGTGTCATTGGAAAGATCAATTTACGCCCTTTCAGGGATACAGTTAGTTCAGCAACCAACCCGTATCCCGGATCGCATCGGAGATCGGCCCAACATTCTTGACCTGTTTCTAACTTCTAACCCTTTTTCTTATACTGTCGATCTTTTCTCTCCTTTGGGCTCCTCCGACCATAAACTTATCTCTGCCACCTGTCCTATCTCTCCAGTACAGCCACCCGATCCTCCTAGCCGGCGGCGCTTGTGGCACTTTGGCGCTGCCGACTGGGAGGCTCTTCGGCAGTACTTCTTTGATTTCCCATGTAATGATTTCTGCTTCCATGGCCGAGGACCCGAGGAGAGTGCTGAACGCATTACCGAGGTAATCCTATCGGGCATGGAAGCATACATTCCATTCTATTTCTCTCAGACTAAAGCTAAAAAATCTTGGTTTACTCACGCCTGTTTTACTGCTGTCCTCAATAAGGAGGAAGCATTCAAACGGTACCGACGCCTTAAAACTCAAAACTCTCATTCTTCATATGTTTCTGCCCGGAATCCAGCCAAATCTGTTCTTCGACTTGCCAAACACTCTTTCATCAATAATAAATGCACTGAACTATCCAACTCTAGCTCTTCCCAAGCTTTCTGGCATCTAGCCAAAAACCTCTCCAACAATTTCTCTTCCTCGTCTTTCCCTCCCCTTTCCCACTCTGATGGCACAACCATCACTTCTTCCTCTGACAAAGCTAAACTCTTCGCTCAAACTTTTGCTAGAAACTCCACCTTGGATGATTCCGGTGCTATTCCTCCCTCTCCGCCCTCCTCTCTCTTACTTATGCCTAATATCCTAATCTCTTCTAAAGATGTACTTTCTACCCTCTCTGGGCTTAACACTAATAAGGCGTACGGTCCGGACGGTGTTC
This sequence comes from Paralithodes platypus, assembly GCA_032716605.1. Taxonomy (NCBI): domain Eukaryota; kingdom Metazoa; phylum Arthropoda; class Malacostraca; order Decapoda; family Lithodidae; genus Paralithodes; species Paralithodes platypus. The sequence goes on from CM064574.1 coordinate 22,027,771, forward strand.
CTCCTGTTGTTCTCAAAAACTGTGCTTCCGTGCTGACTCCCTGCCTAGGCAAACTCTTTCGTCTCTGTCTATCCTCTAACGTCTTCCCTTCATGCTGGAAGTTTGCTCTCATTCAACCTGTCCCAAAGAAGGGTGACCGCTCTCAACCCTCCAACTATCGTCCAATTGCTCTTATCTCTTGTCTTTCTAAAGTTTTTGAAACTATTCTTGCTTCCAAATTTCTTAAGCATTTCTCTTCTCATAATCTGCTCTCAGATCGCCAGTATGGCTTCCTTAAGGGTCGCTCTACTGGTGATCTTCTTTCATATCTTACTAACTCTTGGTCATCCACCTTTCGGGACTTCGGTGAGACTTTTTCTATTGCACTAGACATATCGAAAGCCTTCGATAGAGTCTGGCATAAATCTTTAATTTCTAAACTACCATCCTTCGGTTTCTATCCCTCCATCTGTGCCTTTGTCTCTAATTTCCTTTCCGGCCGTTCCATAGCTGCGGTTGTGGATGGCCATTGTTCACTTCCTCACCCTATAAACTCCGGTGTTCCTCAGGGCTCTGTCCTATCTCCTATTCTCTTTCTAATTTTTATAAATGATCTCCTTAACTGTACCTTAATTCCCATCCATTCATACGCAGACGACTCAACCTTACACTACTCCATTAGTTTTTCAGAACGCCCCAGCCAGCAATCCCTCAACGACAAACGTAATGAAGCCATAGAACTCTAAAATTCTGATCTAAATACTATTTCCAATTGGGGCAGAGAAAACCTTGCTAAATTTAATGCTTCCAAAACCCAATTTCTCCATCTATCTACCCGTCAGGATCTCCCAGCGGACTATCCCTTATTCTTCAACAATACAAAAATCAACCCTTCATCTTCTCTCAATATTCTTGGTGTCTCTTTTTCTTCTGCTCTCATTTGGAAGGACCATATTACCAGTCTTGCTAAGGCAGCCTCCCAGAAGCTGGGTGTGCTCAACCGCCTTAGGAGGTTCTTTTCCCCTGCACAGCTTCTTGCTCTGTACAGGGGCATAGTGCGCCCTTGTATTGAGTATTGTTCACATGTGTGGGGAGGTTCCTCTCACACCGCTCTCCTAGACAAAGTTGAAAGGAAGGCCTTTCGTATCATTAACTCCCGTCCACTCACCAACTCTCTGCAATCTCTCTCTCTCCGCCGCAATGTTGCATCTCTCTCGCTATTCTATCGCTACTATAATAATCAGTGTTCCTCAGAGCTATCCAAGTGCATACCACCTCCTTTACGTAGGGCACGTGGTACCCGTCTTGCAACACAATCCCACCCCTACTCTGTGCAACTCTCCAACCCAAGAGTGAAACGTTACTCCCAAACTTTCTTCTACTCAACATCTGAGCTCTGGAACTCTCTCCCAGAATCAATTTTTCCCTCTTCTTATGACTTAAATTGCTTCAAACTCCGTGTGTCTAGGCATTTTGGCTCGAACGTCCCTTGATTTTGGCCCTGTCACTCTTTCAACTATGGGGGAGGCACTCGCTATAGGCAGTTATGCCTTTTGCCTCCCTCAATCACATAGAAAAAAAACAAAAAAAAACAAAAACATTCTTGTATTACGCTCTGGGTCTTGTTTATGCATGAAAAAGAGCACGGAAACAACCCCATTTATGGCCAAAAACCCCCGCTGGGCGGTACATATAAATTGCCGCCTAGGCCGCTCGTAAGGTGTTAAGGGTCACGCTACTGGTGATCTTTCATATCTTACTAACTCTTGGTCATCCTCCTTTCAAGACTTCGGTGAGACTTTTTCTCTTGCACTTGACATATCAAAGGCATTTGATAGAGTCTGGCACAAATCTTTAATCTCTAAACTACCCTCCTTCGGTTTCTATCCCACCATCTGTGCCATTGTCTCTAATTTCCTTTCCGGCCATTCCTAAGCTGCGGTTGTGGATGGCCATCGTTCACTTTCTTATCCTATCAACTCCTGTGTTCCTCAGGGCTTTGTCCTATCTCCCATTCTCTTCCTAATTTTCATAAAAGATCTTTTCAACTGTACCTCCAGTCCCATCCATTCATACGCAGACGACTCTACCTTACACTACTCAAATTAGTTTTCTTGAACGCCCAAGCCAGCAATCCCTCAAAATCAAACTTAATGAAGCCATGCATCACTTATCTTCTGATATAACTACTATTTCCAATTTGGAAACACCTTGTTACCTCTAACCCACTAGACCCCAGCGTCACAGCAGCGTCGGCAATGTATGTAATGCCAGTGCCGCAGCACCTGTGTCGGCAATGTCGACCTTATTTACTCTTGTCCTATGGTAGCTAGAGGGTTCAAATTTGTATGGGATATACCTTATGATGTTTCCGAACAGTGACAGTACTCGGCAACTCCCAAGTCCAGCCGCGCGGCTGGGGACGGGCGGGTGGGAGATGCCGGTTCACCCACTTATCTCACCACCACGTTCGACCTTATTTACTCTTGTACTATGGAAGCTAGAGGGTTCAGAATTGTATGGTATGTTCCTTAAGATGTTGCCAGACAGTGACATTACTTGGCAACCCCTAAGTCCAGCCGCGGTGGGGATGCGCGGAACGAAGGGGGAAGACAGTTCTCCCGTTGACTTCGCGAGTGATAGGCTACATCATGTCTGACCTACCTCGTCGCCTGGCGATGTTGGAACAAAGGGAGGAGAGTGGGTATCGCTCCTCCACTGCTCCCCACGACATAGTTGAATCCCCACCAAGAGGGGAAGAGGAGGAAGAGGATGACCCAGACCCCATGGTATTTCTCAAAATTCCGCCAGGACATCGTAGGGGTCAGAAAAGACGAACTGAGGATGGGAGGTGTCAAGTTACTACAAAACAAATGCGACGTGGTCCTCCCCCACGCCTGTCTTCACCAACACCTCCCACTGTCTCCCGACTAAAAATACAATGTGAAAACCCATATTTCTAAGTCAAAAGTGCCTAAAACAATGTGTAAAACTCATATTCTAACTATAAAACATACGATAAAGTATATAATCAATGAACAGAGTGCGTGAAAGAGGCACAGAATGAAAGTGAAAGTGAAGGGGAGTAGGGTGTCAGTCAGGTGGCCGTGTATACATGCTTACGTTCTGCTGTTGTCTTGGGCCAAGATGGCCGCCCGTCGCAATGGTAACTTGGATGCGTGCGGGCCTTGCCACTCGTCGGCATTTATAAAACTTGAATCTATGGACTTATCACACTGTAACTTCACTTTAAATAATATTATGTGATACATGTTGCTAATATATGAACTATGAACGCACACATGATGCTCGGGTGGTGTAAATCACCTTCACTCGAAAACTGGAGGCATCGTACATCAGACATGCTGCCTCGCCCAGCTGTGGTGTGCCGGCGCGTGAGGTTTAAAGAGGCGCCCGGCACCAGCTGATGGTTGAACCCCCCCCCCCCCCAACCCCCTTAGGACCCACAAATGACCAAGGTGTGAGTGTTTTGTATTTTTGCTTTCCTTCATTTCTCACCTATTTAAGCTGTTTTAGGGAGAAAACAAAAATCGATTTTTGCCCGGACCTGCAATGAACATTTATTCTTGTGCCCAGTGGGTTAATGCTTCCAACACCCAATTTCTTCATTTTACTACCAGTTCGGAATTTACAGAGGACTATCCCTTACTCTTCACCAATACAACAATTAATCCTTCATCTTCTCTCAATATTCTCGGTGTCTCCTTTTCTTCTGCTCTCAATTGGAAAGACCATATTACCAGTCTTGCTAAGGCAGCCTCCCAGAAGCTGGGTGTGCTCAACCGCCTCAAGGGGTTCCTTACCACTGCACAGCTTCTGGCTCTATACAGGGGCACAGTGCGTCCTTGTATCAAGCATTGGTCACATGTGTGGGGAGGATCCTCTCACACCGCACTCCTAGACAAAGTAGAAAGGAAAGCCTTTCGTATCATTAACTCTTGTCCACTCACCAACTCTCTGCAATCTCTCTTTCTTCGCCGCAATGTTGCATCTCTCTCGCTATTCTATCGGTACTACAATAATCAGTATTCCTCAGAGCTTTCCCAGTGTATACCACCTTCTCTACGTAGGGTACTTAGTACCCATCTTGCAACACAATCCCACCCCTACTCTGTGCAACTCTCCATCCCAAGAATGAAACGCTATTCTCAGTCTTTCTTCTATCCAACAGCTGAGCTCTTGAACTCTCTCCCAGAATCAGTCTTTCCCTCTTTCTATGACTAAAATTGCTTCAAACTCCGTGTGTCCAGAAATTTTGGATAGAAAGTCCCTTGATTTTGGCCTTGTCACTCTTTCAACTCTGGGGGAGGTACTTGCTACAGTCAGTTCTGCCGTTTGTCTCCCTCACTCACATAGAAAGAAAACAAAAAGTGTAGATAGGTAGGTGTATTTATATTTTGCACATTAGCGATATTAGTGTCAACGTTTTTGTTGTGCCTAGCTTTGATAAGTAAACTGTGTGTGTATGTGTCAATTAATCTGAAAAGTGATACATTGTAGCTTCATATCATAAACAAAGTACCATAGTCTTTTGATTACCACAAATTGAGAACATTCTGGTCACTTATACATATCAAATTGATGTTACTCTTAAGATTAAATTGTACAAAGTCTTCATGCATGAAAATAATCATCCTTATCTCATATACAGTTTACTTATAATTTAGTTATATATATACTGAAAAGGACAACCACACAAGATACCCACCGTAAGAGAATCCAGGGAGACCAGAAGAAAAGGATTTAAAAATATATTAATTTCCCATTCTCCAGAGAACGGGCAATCTGACCCCTGTACCCATTCTCTAATTCCCCTTACAGGTGAGTTACCCCCGAAGGGCAGATCAAGCCCCTCCAATCAGCACCTCACACGGCCCCGCCAATCACAGGGCAGGACTCAAGTAGCCAATGCAGAACTTCCCCCCGAATACCCCCCCCCCCCCCCGAGTACTATGATGAAAAAGTGTTTATGCAATCTAAGCATAAAGAGCCCTGGGATTATTTCAATCATTGGGGCCCTCCATCCTCAAGAAGCTGCCAGACGAGAAAAAAAGTGAAATGGTGATATGAAGTGCCACAGAAGAAAATCATTACATACACAATCCAAATAGCCAAAACAATTAGTGAACAGGAAATAACGAATTACATTATCAGGCTTGATGATATAAGAAAGAACCAAAGGTCAAACAGACGAGAACCTCAGTGCGATGTCATTAAGCACCATAATGTATTTTGTATGTAATTATTAACCTCAACATTGCCAATTTTTATGTATTTACTATGCCTCTATTCATACGAGATCACGCAACCTGACCAAGAGAAATAACCCAAATATGTACTGACTGAAACTACAGGCAGTCAGTTCATACTCAGTAGCTTGCTCCGTTCGGATATATGTCCGGGAGTATAACTACCTAAACACTCCGTCCGGATTTGCCGTGCCCGGACCTCTGTGATACCCCGACCCTCGTACTTGGCCCTTCTCCTCCTCCACGCTAACCCTAAGTGTTTCTGCGTATCTCAATGTGTGGCTATTGTTGCAGGTAAGGTTATATATGCGAGTATTCCGAAAGTGTTATTAAGTTGATCTGTGCCTAGGATCTGTGCCTGTTATTTATTCAATTATCGATCTGTGTATACGTTACATAGTCATTTATCCTCCCATTCAATCTTGATCTGTGCAAGTGAATTCATCGCACTAGATATTGCTTCGTATACCCCCTTGCAATATATTTCTTGAGGTGTTATCATTAATAATCAATTGTACCCCAGTTATATACATTCATCTCGATCCAGGCTCAAGATGGAATACTCTCAGATGTCACCTATACAGTATGTGTTATTTATTCTCTTGTGTATCCAAGTTGAAGTGTAAACGTATACCGTGAAAAAATTCCCTTATTTGCTACCATTTACCTAGGACATATGCCCAAATTTTAATCTATCTTTCTTTCCTTACCGAAAAGTAAGAAAAAGTTAACCTTAATTCTATTATTCGAGCTATCTTGTTTCTACCAGTGCTTATGAATTAATCTGATCTAAGTGTGTGGGTAATTTATAATTCTGTTCACACATTTATAGTAACTCTTGTTCAAGTTATTTATTATTCGTGTCTCCTTATTATCGTAGAGACCATTACTATTTCGATTTTACTATTTCCATAGTAACTATTTAATTACATCATATGTTTATGTAATTCGCATACGCCATATCTTTGATCCACGTATTGCCAAATAGGGATTTGCTAATATATTCAAATTTCCTTTAATACTTTTACCATAGTATTTTAACCTAGTACAACTTCGTCGTGTACGCCCTTTTATATTCTGAGTTCTTCCGAATTATAATTTACTGTGATTATCCAGTCGCATTTTAATTGAGTGTCTTTTCCTCATTTTATATTAACTTGCATTCATTCCAAAACCTGTTATAGCAATTCATTGATCTAAATTTGAATTTGAATTCTATACTTGTGTGTATCGATCTCTTACCCGGTGTAAATCTATTTTTCGTATCCGTGCGTTGAGTCTTTCACAAAAACCGCTTAGATAAGTAAATTCCAACTTAAACCACCCTGTCGATAAGCTCCTTAGTATATATTTAATATTCACCAGTGTCTTATAGTCGCACTATTTCGAATTATAAATTCATATGTGCGACCCTTCCGTTAATCCCCTTGATAAGCGCTTACCGCCCCACGCTCGTGAACACTACTTCAAGTCAATTCGCCTTATGCCAGAAGTCTTCACGTTAGACGTTACACTCACATACGTGTTATCATTTGACTTGATTACCTATGTACATGTATAACACTATTATTCCTGCATATTTATATTACCTATACTGTGTGTAATTGTAACGTGACTAAATATAATAAAGTTATCATTATACACCATTCTATATTTGATACGTCACTTGAGTACCTTTATTGTCTGTCCTATATGACAGAGCAATATACTATATCCAATAACCTATGTCCTATGAATAAACTAAATTGTGAAATAATATTGTGTTCTTATTGTGTGATGCTGCCTTGGGATAAAGAATTGATGCAAGATATATAAAGCTAGACGTGACCCTGTCGAGCATATTCCATCTCAAGATATCTTATTATAAGATTGTACCGAGATCATAATTAATCGAGTTGAAATACCAACCCGACATTTCATATACTGTAATATATTGCAAGCTTGCAAATGAAAAATTGCTTAGTTAGTACTTAGAACATCACGGTTCACCAAGAACATTTAAACTGGAATAATTCATATTTACACGGGGTTCCGTAGGGATGATCTTTCCTTACTAATTTACAAACCAAAACGGCCACAGTCCTAAATAGCAAAAGACCAAAATGACCACAAACGCAAATGGTCACACAGGAGACGGTCACGCCATAGGTTACTGCCTCCGAGAGTCACTCACGAACCGAACCAGATATAAATAATGATTCCACACATACTGTACTTTACACCATCTTATGACGATCACTAACACCATGACCATCACAACTCTTACAATCAAATCAATCACTAACACAATTGAGTAAATGACACACACACGATGTATAGTATCTTTATTCTGCCTATCTGTTCCTTGGCTTACCTGCCTACTGTATTTCTACAAATGTATACATGTTCCAGGGCTACATATGTACAAATGGGCACACACCCATACACCCTTACACACACACACACACACATATATATATATATATATATATATATATATATATATATATATATATATATATATATGTGTTACATTTAGACTGTGAAACTAGGCATTTCATGAAATGACTAAGCATTTCAGTCAATCTGTGAAATGACTGGTTACTAACTGGTTACTAACCTAACTTAGGTTAGGTTAGGTTAGGTTAGGTTATATTGATCTCCACCTATTATTTATGAAGTGAAGCAAACTGTTCACACAATGACACACCTCAATCTGCTTTTCACGAGCTTGAAGGCAACTATGGGGTTTGCCCTACCTACCTAACCTAACCTGAACTACCTAACATAACCTAACATAACCTACCTAACCTAACCTAACCTAACCAACCTAACCTAACCTAACCTAACCTGTTAGGTTAGTAACCAGTTAGTAACAAGTCATTTCACAAATTGACTGAAATGTTTTAGTCATTTCACGCAATGACTACGTTTCACAGTCTGACTGTAATATATATATATATATACATTGTTACAAGAGGGAGGGCAGAATCCAACCTGTTGGAACTGTCTGCTGTGTGAACGGGCTGGTCAGCTGCACGCCAGTGATGTGGAGCTGGTGGCGTCTCACTATTGTTTTCAGCTCGAGTCACGAGGTTGTGACTACTTCCCTGAACATGGAAGTAAAGTAACAGAGTTAAAAATATACCAGTTACCGAGTAGGGGAGGTGTGGTGGAGTGGTCATGCCACTGGATTGGTAATCCAATGGACCTGGGTTCAAATCCCGATATGTCAATGGGAAGATATTATTGGGATTGAATTTGTGCTGTACCTAGTATCAGTGCATTACCACAAAGCCCACCGAAATGCCAAAAAAATACCCTCATTGTTCCCTGATTAAATAACACTGTATGAATATTCCCATATTCAAAATATGTTACAGGGGGACAATGCCTAGTGAGTTCACTGCTCAATAGGTGGCATTCTGAGAGTGAGGGTCTGAGTCTGGAGGGTGAGACGGTGAAGCACTTGAGCGAAGCAACCAGCCGCTTCAGAGATGGAGCTGCTTTGAGCCATGATGGATGCTTCACATGTCTCACTCCCCAGGCTGGAACAAGACCTCTGTGGCTTCACCGTGTTGAGCGGTGGAATGTACAGGCTCTCAGCCTATGCCCGAGAGGGAGTAGTTGGAATATAGATAAAAAAAAAAAAAAAAAAGGGGAAGTAAGGGCCAGAAGAAGAAAACGGCAAAGAAAAGGGAAACCACAACAGAGGATAAAACCACAACAAATAAGAAGAAAGAAGAAAAGCAGAACCAGAACAACTTACGGAAAAAGAAAGAAGATAGGACCAAAACAAGGAATGAAAGAAAGAAGGAGGAGAACCAGAACAAATCCCAGGGAAAGATAGAAGATAGGACCAAACCAAAGAACGAAAGAAGGAAAGAAGAGTACCAACAACATGGTCGCCTCCCCACCAACCGCACTAAAAACCAATACATTAACCGATATGCTCGAGTCGCCGCCATCACGCCTACTCTGCCGCCCACGCCTGGGAAAAAACATACGCATCACCATCACCAATTCCGGGTCTGGAAAAAGGAAGGCAGAACAGGAAGACTTAACCAAACATAAATGGACCCAGATATCTCCTCTGCAGATGCGCCGCTCTTCCGCACAGCTCCTCCCCTTCATGGTGGACATTTTGAGGGGTCTACCTGAAACCCCACTAATCCGGCCCCCTGTACCTGTGACCTTCTGACCCCCAACCACAGTACATGGGACATCACAGCACAAGTCATGACCATCCCGACTTGCCCAGGGTAGAGCAGCAATTCTCAGTGCTCGAGTAAACTTGCATGCAAGGCTGGAGTCCAAGAATATCCTTCTCATTCCACCGAATGTACATGGCATGGCTGTAGATCGAATTGTATGAGAGATATATTCCCTATTTAAGACTAATTGTGTCTCACACCATAGTGTTAGAGATACATTAGGATCTTTTCTAGGCTTGTAGTTTTGACATTAAAAGTGGAAATAAGGACATATCCCTAATACACTCTTAGTATCTCAACACTGTTGGAGAAGTCTTTGCCATGGCAAGACAGCTGCAATAGTCAGGGCTTTGCGAGACTCCGTCACTTAAGCGGCACTCTGCATATAAAGTCCTTACGGCAAATGTACCAAAGCCTTGGTTGAGGACATTTGTTTGTAAAAAGGCCTAAAAATCTAATCATCATGGTTCTTTGAAAACTCTTATAATGGTCAAAGGTAGTTGGGAAAGACAGTACGGCCATGGTCACACTTCTCCCCCACGTTCGCCTGATGAATAGTTACTTTGTCATAACTATTCATTAAAGACCCCACATTCAAGAGTACCGAAACAGAACTTAATCACCAACTATTATAACGGTCAGGATAGTCGAGCAATCATAGTGCGGGACATGTCCTCACTCATGCTTGCGTTAATCCGATAGTATGCCCCCTGTGTCATGACATAAGGAACTACAGTGTACGCGAAATGTAGAGAGCCGCCCCGCCACGCCGGCAGCAATATAGACCCTTCAGCTGTCAGCACCAGAAAATTAATTAATAAAGGGGTAGAAATGAAACTTTCGTTATTTTTGCGTACCTTAATATTTTGTCATGAATCCCTTGGCATCAATGATCATCTGCAGTCGACCAGGCATGGAATTTGACAGGTTTTTGAAGTATTCTTGGGACATGTTTTTACACCAAATGTTTGTAAATGGCAGCTTTAGACCTCCCTGTACGACACATAATTTCACATGTGGGCAATGTTTCAACAGCCCAGGCAAGAATCCGGGCCTTTTCCTCACTATTCATGTTCGTTTTACCCATCTGAAAAATTCATAGGATGAGTGGAAGCTATAAATAAGGCACAGTACGAAATAACAGGGGGCATTGACTCGGAGCGCTTGACAAAAACACCTTTCTCTCCCGTGTCTGCGTGTGTACTGGTCACTGTGACTCCCCTCAGAGTGGGAGCCTAGGGCTGCCTGAGTTGCCAGATGTTTTCAGAAATTAGCTACCATCCTCCGTATGGGAGAAACGCGAATAGTTGATAGCTGATACTTAATCACATTTTCATACAAAAAGGGCGTTCGGCTCTCAATTTTCTGCGTACAATGTACTATTAAAGGCCCCAACCAAATAGTCCATCTGTAAATCCCTCTCCATTTACCACACGGCAGGACCAACTAAAGTCCTAAACGGTCCAACGAAGACAGAAGAAAGGACTTCACAACAAACAACTTGATCAACCGAATTAGTGGTACTTCAAGACTCTACTCAGTGGTAGAATAGAAGTGCTATTTTTTGTTTTGCTTTTTGTTTTCTATATTCCAACTACTCCCTCTCGTGCATAGGCTGAGAGCCTGTACACTTCACCGCTGAACCCGGTGAGGCCTGTGAGGTCTTGTTCCAGTATAGGGAGTGAGACATGTGAAGCACCCATTCACAGCTCGAAGCAACCCCATCTCTAAAGCTGCTTCACCTCTATGCTTCACCGTCTCATCCCCCAGTCTCAGACCCTCACTCTCAGAACGCCACCTATTGAGCAATTAACTCACTAGCACCATGTAGCATATTTTGAATATGGGAATATTCATACAATGTTACTTAATCAGGGAACAATGAGGGTATTTTTTTAGCATTTCGGTGTGCTGTGGTAATGCACTGAAACTAGGAACAGTACAAATTCTATCCAAATAATATCTTCCCATTGACATATTGGGATTCGAACCCGGTTCCATTGGATTACTAGTCCAGTGGCAAGACCACTCCGCCACACCTCTCTAGGTTCGTCGTGGATCCTCGCCCATGCTAGGCGTTATATTATTGTGTTCTTTTTCCTTAAAACCAGTGTATTATATATTTCGAGTGGAGTGTTATCTTTGATTATTAATAAGAAAATTCATGTGTACTGTTACGCTGGCCAGCTTGCCAGAATGTGCTCGTACTCGCTAGCGCTCGGCAGGGCAGTGGAATGGGCTATAATAATCGTAGAACGATGTTCTTGCATTCCTAGTATTCATGTAGTCACAGCCAGATCAGTGGTGGTCTTTATTCTTGTCTGTGACACATGGAAGTATTTTATATCAGTCATAGAGTATAAGATATGCAGTGTGAAGTTAAGGAGAAAGAGCGAAGAAGGCAGCGAGGTGGTAATATGTGCGTGTGTATGTACGTGTGCCTCCCTCGCTCGCGCGGGCTTTCCCACGCCCTTGATTGGCCGGCGGGCCTGGCTACGTCATAGGACGCTTGCTCTTCATGACGTAGTGGTTTGTGATTGGAGGCCGCTGTCCTGGGAGGGTGGTGCGGGGATCCTTCCCGCGTGTCTCCTGCAGAGCTTGGCATAGTGTGCTTGGTACTAGGCGTCCCCTGCAATCTGTCCCCCAATCTAATCCCCTGTACTACTGTTTCTCTCTCTGAACTTCTTCTTTTCCATTACTTCTCATCTTTATTCAATTACTTATCCCTTCTGGTTCTGCATACGACTTCCATAGTCGGCCAGTCGTATTACCAGCACCAGTTCTCACATATATGTTTTGCACTAGCTTTAGGGATTATTAGTCATAGTCACATGAGTCATATTATCATTGGGTGCTTCTAAGTATTGAGTTGTTCTCTGTTACTATTTAATGCTAGACAGTGGAAGGTATCTTTAGTCGTTGTCTGAGTTATGTATATGGCGAGTCAAAGCCTGTACGACTTCGACGGAGCTAGGTGCCTGTAACCTTTGTGCATATTTTTCCTTTGCGAGTGTAGCAGTATACGAGCGAAGGGCTTTTGCCTACTCTTGCTCGTATGCTCGCTACCTCTTTGTGTTGACCTTTGTGGAGCGCCAGGGCAAGACCAGATACTTGAGATCTGGACTTACCAAGAGAGCCTCCTAGTCAATTAACGTAACATAAGGGAAATCTGTTCAAGGGGAGACAGTAGGCTACGAACATGCTTGCGCTCTGCCTAGCCTCCTGGTACCTTTTATGCCGCTGCTAGGCTTTATTAGTAATGAAGACAGCATTGTGTTTATTAACTTTAACTGTGTATGCTTTAGGAATTCACGTATTATTTTAGCCTAGGTTGATGCTTGGTGCACAACCCAGTATGGCTGTTACTTTGGCTAAGGAAGTACTGTTTTGAGTGGCTATTATTAGTGCTGTCACAGAGTTGTTGCACTCCCTTGTTATATATATGTATCCTGCTTATTGGTGTATTTAAGATACCCGCTTTGGTGTCCTGCCCCTGCATTATTTCTGTTCTATATTAACGAGCATCTTAGAGCATCAGACGTTTTCAGAAGATTCCTTATCTGTTTGCTGTAGGACTAGACTTCCAGTGTTTTCATAGAGCATTGAAGAGTTTAGTGTTGAGTACAGACTCACACTAAAGTTCACGTAAGCATATATTTCTTTATTAAATCTTGTTATAGTTTATTCAAGCATTGTTATTACTTAAGAGCATTTTATTAACGTAAAGTACTCCTGTTGTGAGTAGGCTTTGCCGTCACCGGAAAACGTTTGTAGAAGTGCACTAAAACCCAGTTAATTGATACCCCGTTATCCAGTAGATTAACTCTGGAGGGTTTAAGTGTTTTGTTCACCGGCCTAATAGTTCGAGGGTTTGGAATTAGCGTACCGTTGTTGCAGATATAGCCTATCATCTAATCCAATATTGAGTGCCCTTGATTATTTCGTAGTGCCGGTCGTAACAAATGGCGACCTTAGACCAGAATATAGTGAACTGAATATTGCAGTTTTTTTTTTGGAGAAATCTGATAGCCATTTTAGTAGAGTCATTTTCAGAGCTTCCGTGACCGTGTTTAGGATACCAAAGTTTCTCAGTGAATTTAACAAGGGCAACTGATGCTAAAAAAAATAAGCCCCCATACACCTCACCAAAATGACGGGAAAATTGTTATTTTAGACGTTTTTCAAAATGGCCGCCGCCGTCATCTTAAAAAATTGATAAAGTTCTATTTCTTGAAGTGAATGGCCAAAAATGACAATTTTGGTGTCTATTCCCACTAATTTTGGTGTCAGAAAACCAATGGGATGGCATAATTAAAAAATAATTAATAACTAATTACCAAATAATTAAGAAAATAAGAAAATAATTAAGAAAATCAATGGGATGGCATAATTCATGATTTAGAGTCCCATTAACCTCAACATCTAAGACAAATATGATGTTGTTAAATCCACTGAGAAACTTTGGTATCCTAAACACGGTCACGGATCCTCTGAAACTTACTTAAATAATATAATATATAATTTAAAATGTAAACCAAGAATGTTGACTGATCAATTCCTTCTTTTTCAGGTTTGTTGCATCGAATTTGGCGTGAAGAATCATAAGCATGGAACGTAGAGGAGTTAGTGATGTGCCTGACCCAGGACCTGGATTAAAATGCATATTATGTCAACATCCCTGTATAGCTGATGATAGTACGGACAAGACATCTGATACAAAGTGGGAGAATCTAAGGAGCAAGTGTTTTCGGTGGAAGGAACTTGATAAATTTCAGCATGCCTATGCAGCAGTGGAGTGGGACAAGGGGCCTAAAGGCCTGTACATGCATAGTAAATGTTACACCCAGATCAGTAGTAATCGCTATATTCAGCAAGCACAGAATCGTAAACGGAAATCTGAACAGGAAGAAGTTCAAGCATCAACTTCAAGTCAACAACTCCCAGGAAATGTGCCTAAAAAGCTTCGTTCTAGTACTGGAGTGGTTCATGATAAGAATCTCTGTGTGTGGTGTATGAAAGGACCACAAAAAACCAGTAATCCTGGCAAGTCCAAACTTTTGCTCCTGTCAACAGTAGACGCATGAAACCGGTTCAAGTTGCATACAGTTTGTCTGTCAGATGAGCCTATAAGAGAAAGATTGAATAACCTACTTGCATCTATCCCAGACAGTCGAACGGCGTTTGGATTGGAAATTCGTTATCATCGTGAATGTTGGCGCAATTATGTCAGCAACCCTCTGAAGGAGTCTTTTCCTGATGAAAAAACAGAGCATCTGCAACATGTTAATCTTCGAGAGGCCCAAAATATCTTCTTTCATCATGTCCGTTAAGTTATCTTTGAAGATCATGAAATCCGTACACTGCAAGGTCTTGTAAAGGATTACAAAGGCATTACTTCAAATTATAGTTACGATTCCACAGCAAAGTCCAGTTTCGTGAAGGAAATTCTGATCAAGGAATTTGGAGATGACATAGCATTTCATGAACGAGGTCAGAAGAATGTGAGTGAACTGGTATATGATGCAAGAGCTGCAGGTTCATATCTTGAGGCTGCAATATCCTCTCTAGGTGTAAGTGACGATCAGCTGGTGAAGAATGTAGCTGGGTGACTCAGAGATCAGATCATCAAAACAAAAACTGTTCCTTGGCCTCCATACATACATGAGCTAGAAGAATATGAAGACCTGAATGATCTCCTATTGAAGCTCATCACTTGGTTAAAGCACCCCACAAAGTCTGAAGTCGATGACAAGCCCCAAGTCAGATCAATTGCATCTATTTTGACCAGCTACATCACTGGAAGACGTACTGCATTTGAGACAAACCTCGGTGTACTGCTACATGGTATGACAAAGAGCAGAGAAATGGTAGACATATTACATAAGGATGGCCTGGGAATCAGTTACAATGATGTGCTTTTGCTTAGAGATTTCTGGGCAGTTACTGACCTGAAGCATTCAACTGAGTGTCCTTTTGAACTTTCTGAAGGAACACCGGCAATATGTATAGTCGACCACGATGACTTCAAAAGTGACACTTTGACTGGAAGTGGCCAATCACATCGTACAAATGTCATGTTTGTTCAGCCAGACCTACCTAAGCTAAATCTACCTACCCTAGATGATGATAGACCAGTTGCAAATAGCACCTTGCCTTCGTACCTCTCTGATAGCCTCAAAGAACTTGGGAGCCAGATGCAAAGAATTGAACCATACAAAACAGTCAAGCGTGGTGAACCACCCATCAGACCAAGGATAACGGATGAACAACATCTGAACACAGTTCCTCAAAGAATGAGAGGTGTCATCCATGCAATGGCCCGAGCTAAGGCAGACGGAACAAGACCAAAGCCAGAAGACCAGACTGTACCAGCCTTTTCTGGCTTCCAGGCCACGCTATCACCAGAAACCCAGAAAAATCAAGCGATTTATCATATGACTTATCCTGATCCACCAAGCAAGACCATTCTGTATGATGCCCTGCGCAAGCTTGCAAAGGCAATTGATGACAAGAAGATGCCATTTGCCATTATCGTCGGTGATCATCCTGTCTACGCATTATTGCTAGAATTGAAAAGTGAGAATCCAGAGATATTTGCTGACATATTGACATTCATGGGGCCCTTTCATATCCAGATGTCTTTCATCAATGCAATCTACAAAAGGTTCAAAGGCTCAGGCATTTCAGATGCCTGGAGCACCATCTAAGTTCTGGAATAGGGAGTCAACGAGCCCCTTGAGATCGGCATTGCTCTCTAACTCAGCATGTGCATCATTAAGTTCGTGTTGGTGGCTGCAGGCGTTGTTGCAGATGGATCCGTGGATCAAGCTCTGCGTGGAAAACACTTCAACCGCGGTGTGCGTTGCCTTCGACTCTTCTACGAGGCTTTGCTCCAACATGCACTAGACAAACGTTTTGAAGGTGACACTCTGTGTGAAGAGATCCAGGCATCTCTCAATAAGTTACGCAGTTCAGTAGACCAACACGAACTTAATGATGCACATGCTGAGTTAGAGAGCAATGCCGATCTCAAGGGGCTCGTTGACTCCCTATTCCAGAACTTAGATGGTGCTCCACTAGCAGAATTCTGGATTTCATTCTTGGAGATGGTAGAGATACTGACTCAAAATATACATGCTATAAGGACAAGAAACTGGATCGAGTTCAAGTCTTCACTGAAGTTTATGCTTCCTTGGATGCATATTTATGACAACGATAGATATGGGCGCCATCTTCCAGATTTCATAGCAGTCCTAGAAAGTCTTCCCCATATTCAAGCACAATTCATGGAGAGTGGCATGTTTGCACAGTCAATGACCGGTAAACCCTACTCATGTGTTGCCCTTGACATATGGATAGAGTCAATGATGAATAAAGGATCCAAGCTTAAGTGTGGATGGTTGGCTATTCTAAAGAATGAGAAGCAACTCCTGTCAAACACGCGGAATGTTAGCAACGTCAACCGGATTAGAGGCTGTGTTCATCGTCACGCAAATCACAAGAGACGATGTTCAAGAAAGCATGCAGATTGTGCCCCAAGTAAGATGAAGATAGATGAACAATCTGTGCAGGATATCAGTGCATGTCTCACCGAGTTCCATTGTGATCCATTTGACCAATCAGATCTGACACTAAGATCCCTACAATCTGGAATTCAAGCCTCTCCAGCTCTCTTTGCTGATCTGAAGCCTGCAAAGGCCGATGGAGAAAGAAAAGTGGAGGAATTTGTAAATGAAAGAGTCTATTCCAAAACAAAGTCCCTCAATGCTCGAATACCACGTAGTAAAAGAGGCAATTTTGCAACTCAAGAAATCGAGAAGACAGCAAGTGAAAACCTGAAACAGACAACTGAAAAAATGGAGAGTAAGGCATTTACCTCGGTCATCAAACTTGTTGAGGCAAGTGACGGCTTAAAGATGGAAGACTTAATGCAGCATCGAGTAACAGATGAGTGCCTTTCAATTTTCAATGCAAATGGTACTATGCGCAAAACGCAGAAGAGTAAGCTACAGGAAAAACTGACAATGACATCCATACCGTACCCTGATATTTACACATCAATAGTAGACATGGGACTAATCTGGCGTCTAACAACGCCTACTACTGAAGACAGAGAAAAAGCAGATGGAACCAAGTTAACGTGGGGAGACTATGGTGAGAAACTTGTGAACTTTGTCCTGAATAGACATTCGAATGCAGAATGTGTTATCTTGGTTAATGACTCGTACGAGCAAGACTTCTCCATCAAAGATAGTGAACGACAACACCGTCAAAAAAATCAGTCCATTTGCAATGTGTTTATGAAGTCAGAGGACAAATTTCCTTCTAATAGAGACTTTCATGCTCTTCTTGGTAAGCCAGAGAATAAAGTTCGCCTTCAAGCATTTATCAAGGCTGCTTTCAAAAGAAAGGCATCTACAACCACTATTCAGCTCATACACTGTGTTGTTGGCAAACCAGCAAGGAATCTCACCACAGACGAAGTTTTGCAGAATCTCACATACGCCCATGCAGAAGCAGACACAGCTCTGTTCACTCTTTATGGTAAGCTGCGGTCAGAAGGGTATACAGAAGCAGTTGTCATAGACACTGAAGATACTGATAACTACGTTCAGGCAGCCTATGTGGCTCGGCAAATATCAGGACTCTTGTGCTTGAAATGCAAATCTCAGCTGATAAATGCTCGGTGTTTGTGTAGTGAGGCAATGGCGGAGTCTTTTATCCCACTTTATGTTCTTACCGGATGTGACCATAACTCCGGCTTTTATGGAATAGGCAAGAAAACTATTGTTGACCGTGTAGAAAAATCATCAGAAGCTCGCAACCTCCTTAAAAGTTGTGGCACAATCATCCTAGTCACACAGGAAATCATCAATGACTTACAGAATTTGTTTATCCGGTACATCTATTGTGACACCAAACACAAGACCCTAGCAGAGGTGAGAGCAGCAAAGTGGTCAGTACTCAAGAAAAAGAAGATCATCAGACTGGTACCTGATTCTGACAGTCTACGACCACACTTAGAGCGCACCAATTACCTCACATATCTGCAGAAGAATTTCCAGCTTCAGAATCATCCATCACCAATTGGCCATGGATGGCACCTTGTAAATGGCTTATGCCTCCCAGTACGCTATACCCAACCTGCATTTCCATCATTCCTGGATCTTCTAAAATCTCCAAGTCATCCACAAATGGAGAGCAGCGATGATGACAGCGGAAGTGATTCTGACAGTTGTGCATCATATTTGTCCTGCAGTGATAGTGCATCTTAATGCAGTAGGTCTCATGTTTTATTAATTTAGGATACCAAATTTTCTCAGTGGATTTAACAACATCATATTTGTCTTAGATGTTGAGGTTAATGGGACTCTAAATCATGAATTATGCCATCCCATTGATTTTCTTAATTATTTTCTTATTTACTTATTTATTAATTCTTTTTTAATTGTGCCATGCCATTGATCTTTTGACACCAAAATTAGTGGGAATAGACACCAAAATTGTCATTTTTGGCCATTCACTTCAATAAATAGAACTTTATCAATTTTTTAAGATGACGGAGGCGGCCATTTTGAAAAACGTCTAAAATAACAACTTTCCCGTCATTTTGGTGAGGTGTATGGGGGCTTATTTTTGTTAGTATCAGTTCTATCTATCTATCTATTGCCTGACGCCGTGATCCCCGAAGGGGTGGCCACGAACGAACCGCCCCCATGTACCTCTGTCCCCAGTCAGTCGACGCACCTCCCCCCAACCAGCACCGCCTTCGTTCATGTAGTTCCTCACTCCATCCTTCCACCTCATATTCGGTCTACCTCTCCCCCTCTGTCCCTCCACCTCGCTCTCGTACACCCTCTTAGTCATTCTCTCGCTTTCCATACGTTCCATATGGCCGAACCATCTCAAGTTGTTCCTTTTCACACTTTCCAGCACATCTACCTCCACACCACACCTCCTTCTTACTTCCTCATTAGTCTGTCTATCCCTCCATGTAACTCTGCACGCACTCCTTAAGTAATTCATTTCCACTGCTCTCACTCTTGGTCTGAGTCTCTCAACCAACGTCCATGCTTCGCTTCCGTAAGTCAGTGTCGGGATTACCACACTGTCATGCAAGGACTTCTTCACTTCCATACTGACCACCCTATTTCTTGTTACTGCTTTTAGCGTTCCTACAACCCTCTTCCCCTGTTGTACCCTCTCCCGCACCTCTTCATCCATAGTCCCATCTTTACTCAACACACTGCCCAGATACTTAAAAGAGTTGACGATCTCCATAGCCTGACCGTTCAGCTTCACCTCACACTCTGTGACTTCACCCCTTTCGAAGACCATAACCTTGCTCTTCCCCGTATTTACCTTCAAATTCCGTTTTTCGCACACTGTTCCAAACTCATTTACCAGACCCTGCAACTCCCATTCATTATCACTCATCAGAACTGTATCATCCGCAAACAGCAGTATAGGTAGCTTCCACTCAATTCCCTCCCTTTTCAGCGATACACCAACATCCACTGCTCTTGATAGTATTTCTTTCATAACTCCATCCATATATACAGTAAACAACCACGGGGACATCACACACCCCTGTTTCAAACCAACATTCAGGTCAAAGAACTCGCTCTGCTCACTCTCCACACGTACTGCCGCCTTTGCACCTTCATACATGCTCTTCACTGCTTTCAGCAACTTGCCCTCTACTCCGTATATTCTAAGTACTTTCCACAAACCTTCTCTATCCACTCTGTCATAGGCCTTCTCCAAGTCCATAAAGGCAACATACACCTTTTGTTTCTTCTCCAGATACTTCTCCACAACACAATTCAGGGTAAAAATCTGATCTACACATCCTCTTCCCTTCCTAAAACCTCCCTGCTCGTCGCCTATCCATTTCTCCGTTCTCACTCTCACTCTCTCAATCACTACCCTACTGTATACCTTCCCTACTACGCTTAGAAGACATATTCCTCGGTGGTTACCACACACTCCTCTTTCCCCTTTGCCCTTATATAGGGGGACTATTATGCCAGTCTTCCAGTCATTGGGTGCACTCCCCTTCTCCCATGCTAGTTTGCACATTTTCCATACCCATTCTATCACTATCTCACCACCATACCTCAACATTTCCCCACACACTCCATCTGTTCCTGGTGCTTTCCCCAACTTCACTCTTTTCATGGCTTCCCACACTTCTGACCTCCTGATCCCCACCTCCTCCTCCACTACTTCTCTTCTTCTCCCTCCCATACCATATCCAGCTATGTTTGCTGGCTCTTCATTCCTTTCATTTAGCAACTCACTGAAGTACTCCCTCCATCTTTCGACTCTCTCTTGCTTCTCGGCTAGCATTCTCCCATTCTTATCTTTCACACCCTTACTGTTTCCCTTGCTACCTTCCCTAACTTTCTTGACTTCTTTCCAGAACAGTTTCTTACTCTCCCTCCATTTTACACTCAGATTCCTTCCAAATTCCTCATCTACTCTTCTCTTACTTTCCTTCACTACTCTCTTCACCACCCTCTTACTCTCCACGTACCTCGCTCGTTTCTGTCTCTCGGAATCTTCATTCCCTCTACTACCCAACCATTCTCTATATGCTTTCTTCTTTTCTTCCACAGCTATTCTTACCTCTTCTGTCCACCATGCTGTACCTTTCACTCCCCTCCCTCTTCTCCTCACTCCACACACCTCCTCACATGCTGCACAGATCTCATCCTTAAACACCTTGCTCATCTCCTCCACTTCCTCCATAACTTCCAGGTCGAACCCACCTAGTCGTCTTTCCACTGCTCTCCTGTACTCCTCCCTGACTTCCTCCTCCTGCAACCTCTCCACCCTCCTCACCATTCCACCCTCCTCTCGCCTCCCTCCCGCTCTCCTCACCCACTTCTTTTGTATCCTAACCTTAGCTACCACTACATAATGATCAGACAGACCCCCTCCAATACCCCTATACACCCTAGCATCCATCACAGATTTCTTCATTCGTTCATCCACACATACATAATCAATCAATGACTTTCGTTCCACCACTGTCTTATCCTTCATCGTCAACATCCGTTTCCACGTGTACCTGTGGATCATTCTGTGTCGGAAGAAGGTGTTGGCTATCCACAGCCTCCTCCCCACACATACGTCCACAAGTGCACTACCATTCCCATTCACCTCTGATGGTACCCCCCACCCTCCCACCACTCCCTCAACTTTCCTATCACCCACCTTACCATTCATATCCCCAATCAGAAAGATTCTTTCGTTCTTGTCAAACTTCTCCAGGCACGCCTCCACATTCATCCAGAACTCTTCTTTCTTTCTATCAAGTATATCCTCTGTCGGGGCATACACGCATACAATCACCCACGTTTGTATTCCTACTTTCATTCTCACCCACACAATCCTTGAACCCACAGACCCATACTCTCTTACACATTCCTTCCATTTGCTACTTACAAACAAACATGCACCTTCTCTCGCTGTTCCTTCACTCACTCCAGCACACACACCCATTCCACATTCCCATTCTCTCACATCAGAACCTTTCCATTTGGTCTCTGTCATTCCACATACATCCAGCCTGGCATTCACTAACACTTCCAGAACCTCTCTCTCTTTTGTGCCATCATTCATGCCACTAACATTCCACGTATCAGTATCAGTTGCCCTTGTTAAATTCACTGAGAAACTTTGGTATCCTAAACACGGTCACGGAAGCTCTGAAAATGACTACTATTTGGGGTTGAATTTATTTCTCGCAAGTGTTGGCAGTGGACATTGTTTTGAGGATATATAGAACTTGTTGGAGTTTATTGGTGACCTAGTATTGCACTCAAGAACATCTTCAAATATTTGTTGTGAATAAAGCTACGCGAGAGTTTGGCTACTTTTGTCTTGACTTGAGATTTTTTGTTGTTGACTCCATCATGTCACTGGACGGGTCTGAACATAGTGAGGGCACAGTGCGAGAGACAGGCGAGGAGGTGGAGAAGGTGGAGTTGTCTAACGGCATTCGGGTGGTGAACAATGAGGAGGATGCTCGGATTTTTTTGGAGGAGCCTGTGTCGGCGGATCGGGTATCGGGGCTAGACCACTACGGACTGCAGTGTGTAGCCACGGTCTTAGGGTTGTCCGGTACTAGCGGTTTGTCGAGAGGTGAGCTGGTTACCTGGGTGCTCGGTGGGGTGCATGGGGCTTCGGGTGGAGTGGGAGCTGGGGCACCTTCGGCCCAGCCCCCATTCCACTCGACTCCTATCATGGCGCCCCCTCGGGCTCCGGAGCCGGGCACGTTCCCGCAGGCCGATGCCCGCTGGCGGTTGGGTATGCCTCTAGGTGGCTCACGGGGTGGGTCCCCAATAGTAGCATCCCCTCCTCAGGGTTTGTCTTCTGAGATGTTGTTTCAGCTCGAACTCGCCAAACTTCAGCAGCAAAAGCATGAGGCTGAGCTTGAGCAGCGAAAGCATGAGGCTGAGCTCGAGCAGCGGCAGCGAGAGGCTGAGCTCAAGTATAAGTGTGAGAATGAGCTCAAGCAGAGAGAGGCTGAGCTTAAGAATGAGTCTGAAAGGTATTGTGCCGATGTTGATCTAGAGAAAACGAGTGTAGAGGTGACAAGGAACCGGGTCGCCCAGGGGGGTCGAGCCCATGACCAGTCCCTGTCGCATCTACTAAAGTTGGTCCCAGTGTTTGATGAGTTAGGAGTGACCAAATTTTGTCTCCGGTTCGAGAAAAAGAGCCAGGAGCACCAATGGCCCGAGGAGAAGTGGGCAGCCCTTGTTTCGTCACGTTTGACGGGGAAAGCACTCGTGGGGAGATTGTAGGCACCAATCGATCAGGGCTAGACCCAGGTGAGGTTATAGGCATGTGATAAAGAGTCGCTGGAACTCCTGCTTCATTTGCTTGGCCTCTCTTACTGATTTTCTTTGTGCCTCATTTACACTGAGAGCAATCCAGCTAGCTCTCACAAACACCTCCTCCTCCTATCCACTTCACTACACTAAACATGCACACCACACTTCATTCCTCCACACCAAAATTAACAAAAAACAAAATGATGAATTCTAGCCCAGCCTCGGAGTCCCCAGGGGGGGGGACCATAAATGCCCCCTCACCCGACCGACCATCCCCTGACGACCCCACACAATTACCTGGACCTCGGCCTGTTACTCTTTCTATTAATATCTGCAACATTCGCGGACTTTCCTCTAACTTTCACTCTGTTGAGCACCATCTCTGCTCCTACAAACCTGATCTTCTCTTCCTCACCGAAACTCAGGTGTCTGTAGCAACATCCAGCAACCCCTTCTCTGTATCCTCCTACTTTCTCTATCCTAGTTTCAAAGCCAAAGGCGGATGGTGTGCATATGTGCACAACAAACTCACTTGCTCTCGTGTTCCCGATTTCGACTCCTCTGAATTCTCAACTTTATGGCTCAAACTTTCCTGTCATTCTCTTTCTAAATATTTCTGTGCTGTCTATCTTTCCCCTAACTCTACCAACTTTCCCAAATTCTTTGACTCTCTAAACTCTACAGTGGAACACATTCTATCCATTTCTCCTTTCTCAGAAATCTCCATCTTAGGAGATTTCAACGTTCACCACCGCCAATGGCTCTCCTCTCACACTACTGATCCACCTGGTGAACAAGCCTACGTCTTTTCTATCCTAAATGACCTAGAGCAGTTAGTTCAGCAACCCACCCGTATCCCGGATCACATCGGAGATCGGCCCAACATTCTTGACCTGTTTCTAACTTCTAACCCTTCTTCTTATACTGTCGATCTTTTCTCTACTTTGGGCTCCTCCGACCATAAACTTATCTCTGTCATCTGTCCTATCTCTCCAGTACAGCCACCCGATCCTCCTAGCCGGCGGCGCTTGTGGCACTTCGGCGCTGCCGACTGGGAGGCTCTTCGGCAGTACTTCTTTGATTTCCCATGGAATGATTTCTGCTTCCATGGCCGAGGACCCTCGGAGAGTGCTGAACGCATTACCGAGGTAATCCTATCGGGCATGGAAGCATACATTCCATTCTCTTTCTCTCAGTCTAATGCTAAAAAATCTTGGTTTACTCACGCCTGTTCTACTGCTGTCCGCAATAAGGAGGAAGCATTAAAACGGTACCGACGCCTTAAAACTCAAGACTCTCATTCTTCATATGTTTCTGCCCGGAATCAAGCCAAATCTGTTCTTCGACTTGCCAAACACTCTTTCATCAATAATAAATGCACTGAACTATCCAACTCTAGCTCTTCCCAAGCTTTCTGGCATCTAGCCAAAAACCTCTCCAACAATTTTTCTTCCTCGTCTTTCCCTCCCGTTTCCCACTCTGATAGCACAACCATCACTTCTTCCTCTGACAAAGCTAAACTCTTCGCTCAAACTTTTGCTAGAAACTCCACCTTGGATGATTCCGGTGCTATTCCTCCCTCTCCGCCCTCCTCTCTCTTACTTATGCGTAATATCCTAATCTCTTCTAAAGATGTACTTTCTACCCTCTCTGGGCTTAACACTAATAAGGCGTACGGTCCGGACGGTGTTCCTCCTGTTGTTCTCAAAAACTGTGCTTCCGTGCTGACTCCCTGCCTAGGCAAACTCTTTCGTCTCTGTCTATCCTCTAACGTCTTCCCTTCATGCTGGAAGTTTGCTCACATTCAACCTGTCCCAAAGAAGGGTGACCGCTCTCAACCCTCCAACTATCGTCCAATTGCTCTTATCTCTTGTCTTTCTAAAGTTTTTGAAACTATTCTTGCTTCCAAATTTCTTAAGCATTTCTCTTCTCATAATCTGCTCTCAGATCGCCAGTATGGCTTCCTTAAGGGTCGCTCTACTGGTGATCTTCTTTCATATCATACTAACTCTTGGTCATCCTCCTTTCAGGACTTCGGTGAGACTTTTTCTATTGCACTAGACATATTGAAAGCCTTCGATAGAGTCTGGCATAAGTCTTTAATTTCTAAACTACCCTCCTTCGGTTTCTATCCCTCCATCTGTGCCTTTGTCTCTAATTTCCTTTCCGGCCGTTCCATAGCCGCGGTTGTGGACGGCCATTGTTCACTTCCTCACCCTATCAACTCCGGTGTTCCTCAGGGCTCTGTCCTATCTCCTATTCTCTTTCTAATTTTTATAAACGATCTCCTTAACTGTACCTTAATTCCCATCCATTCATACGCAGACGACTCAACCTTACACTACTCCATTAGTTTTTCAGAACGCCCCAGCCAGCATTCCCTCAACGACAAACGTAATGAAGCCATAGAACTCTTAAATTCTGATCTAAATACTATTTCCAATTGGGGCAGAGAAAACCTTGTTAACTTTAATGCTTCCAAAACCCAATTTCTCCATCTATCTACCCGTCAGGATCTCCCAGCGGACTATCCCTTATTCTTCAACAATACAAAAATCAACCCTTCATCTTCTCTCAATATTCTTGGTGTCTCTTTTTCTTCTGCTCTCATTTGGAAGGACCATATTACCAGTCTTGCTAAGGCAGCCTCCCAGAAGCTGGGTGTGCTCAACCGCCTTAGGGGGTTCTTTTCCCCGGCACAGCTTCATGCTCTGTACAGGGGCATAGTGCGCCCTTGTATTGAGTATTGTTCACATGTGTGGAGAGGTTCCTCTCACACCGCTCTCCTAGACAAAGTTGAAAGGAAGGCCTTTCGTATCATTAACTCCCGTCCACTCACCAACTCTCTGCAATCTCTCTCTCTCCGCCGCAATGTTGCATCTCTCTCGCTATTCTATCGCTACTATAATAATCAGTGTTCCTCAGAGCTATCCCAGTGCATACCACCTCCTTTACGTAGGGCACGTGGTACCCGTCTTGCAACTCAATCCCACCCCTACTCTGTGCAACTCTCCAACCCAAGAGTGCAACATTACTCTCAAACTTTCTTCTACTCAACAGCTGAGCTCTGGAACTCTCTCCCAGAATCAGTCTTTCCCTCTTACTATGACTTAAATTGCTTCAAACTCCGTGTATCCAGGCATTTTGGCTCGAACGTCCCTTGATTTTGGCCCTGTCACTCTTTCAACTATGGAGGAGGCACTCGCTATAGGCAGTTATGCCTTTTGCCTCCATCAATCACATAAAAAAAAAAAAAAAAAAAAAAAAAAAAAAGGCGTATAATGCTTTGCCCATAGATTCCTTTGTGAATTACGAGGCGTTGAGAGAGGCTGTCCTGAGGGCGTATGAGTTGCAGCCAGAGACCTATAGGCTGAAATTTAGGGCTGTTCCCAAGAGAAAGGAGGATACTTTCCAGGAACACGCTAGTGAGCTGTCAGGTGCATTTGAGAATTGGTTAAGATCGGAGAAGGCAACTACTTTTGAGGCAGTGAAGCAATTAGTGTTGTTAGAGCAATTTTTTAAATGTACTGGCAGTGACTTGACTCTTAACCTGAAAGAAAAGCAACCAAAAACTCTGCAGGAGGCGGCTAAGATGGCTGACCTCAGGTTGTCATTGATTCGTGGGTGCGGGTCAGCACAGAGAGCTGAGGCAGGTAACAAGGGGCGTACCACTCCACCCCCCCGAAGTAATGACACAACTAATTATCCATTTAAGAGTACTGTTGCCAATTATGATCCCAAGACGAAACCCTTCCCGTTAAAGAGAGCCCAGGGCCCTTCCTCACCTCAGACGAAGTCCATGAGCGAAGTGGAGTGTTTCAAGTGTCATGAGAAGGGGCATATTGCGCGTTCATGTCCGAGCACACCGCCTACAGCAGTGGTGTCACTAGTGAGCAACATTGGCGTGTCTTTGAGGTCTTCCGCGTTTGCCCGGGGTAAACAGTCGGTTGCGAAGTCATCGCCGGTGCAGAAGCAGCAGGAGGGCTCGTCACCCGTCCGAGATGTTTTTTGTGGTCATAGGGGGCACGGCACTGTGAGGTGGGCTGGTGTGGAGCATAGGCTTGAGTTGTTGCGTGATACCGGCGCTTCCCAGACACTTGTTAAGAATTTCACTGGCAAGCCTATTAACGCGGCTCGGGTTGTGGTGGTTCAAGGCATCAATGCTACGCGGTCTTACCCGCTGGTCAGAGTAGAGCTTGAGGTGGACGGTGTGACATGAGAGTTGGATGTGGGGGTTGTGGAGAAGTTGCCAGTTGAGGGGGTCGACCTCCTTCTCGGTAACGAATTTGCGGTGCTCACTTCCGAGGTTCCACCCTTAGTCGTTGCCGAGAGGG
Organism: Paralithodes platypus; assembly: GCA_032716605.1. NCBI lineage: Eukaryota > Metazoa > Arthropoda > Malacostraca > Decapoda > Lithodidae > Paralithodes > Paralithodes platypus. The sequence goes on from CM064574.1 coordinate 22,055,391, forward strand.
CGGCCGACACGAGTATGGAGGGGCAAGAGGGGCTCGAGAGATCTCAGTCCGCTCAGGTGTCACAGCCTAATACCCAAGTTTTAGACCAGCGGAGGAAGGGTCGGAAGGAGAAAGTCAAGGCTGGTCGGGTTGAGAGTTTGGACCCAGCGACACTCCTTGGTGACTCGGTACTTGACCCAAAGGTGAGCTCCGTAGTGGCCCCGGAACCTGTCCCCCCTAGTGACATGGTAGGGCGTGATGGCACTCCGCGACAGAGTAGTTCCCAGGTGCAACGAGAAGATCCTAGTATTGAGAGTTGTGGGAATGGGGCTATTGAACTCGATGGGGATGGGGAAGCATGTCATGTGAACCTGTTAAAGGAGTTTGTGAGGCAACCACCTGAGCAGCTACTGTCCCTGTGTTGATCTGCAGCGGCCAAGGTGGAGAAGGAGAGGGGGGCAGTGGGGCACAGGTGGAGGAAAGTTGGGATTGTCATGTCTCGGCGGAGCAGTGGGCGGGGAACACGAGTCGGGTGGCTGTGGAAGCGCTTCAGCACCTGCCTGAGCAGCAGTGTGCAGTGCTCCAGCACCCGCTCGGTTCATACCCCACTGTTTGTGCCGAGCACCCAGGCCTCACAACTCATGCGGTGCACGATGTTCCGCTGACAGGTCACTTGAGTGTGAGTAAACCGTTGGCCTCGTTGTTTCAGTGGTTCAAGGTGGGCGACGAGGTTTTGGCATGGTTGTCAGGTCAGGGTCGGCCCATGGCTGCTAAGGGTGGTGGTCAGAATCAGGACATTGAGCAGATTGGTGAGGTTGGCTGTGGAGTGGATGCGCCCGGTCGTCGCATAGCCTCCCAATGCTGCTCTAGTCGTATGCAACAGCCCTGCCATAGACCGACTGTATCTGGCCATGTCGCTGAAGGCGGTGATGCTGCGCAGGCAGATGTAGTCGCAAGGAATGCGGGGGTGCGCAACTGTGCATGTACAGTATCGGCGGGGAAGCCTTAGCCATTATGAACTGTGGGAGTGACTGCACAGGTGGTACAGATTGTCCCTCTCATGACCTGGCTGTTCTAGGGATAAAGGTGGAGAAGGAGGGAGACTATAGTGTAGAAACTGCGGTCTCGGCTGGGTTGTGGGAGGGCAATGAGCATGTTGTTCTTCGAGATAAGTTGCAACCTCTTGTTCCTAAGCGTCAAGAGAAGTTGTTTACTAGGCTGTGGCAGTACGTCCGTATGTTTGTTGATTCTCCAATCCTGATGTACGCGGTAGAATCCGACATGGAGGCTGGAGACAGTGCAAGGCTCAAATTGACTCCCTACCGTATTAATCCTGCTCGACAGCCTGTTGTAAAAGCAGAGCTGGACTACATGTTGACGAAGGGTCTGAGGGATAAAGGATATCGTGAGTGGTCGTTGCCAGTAACTTTGCAACCTGAGTTAAGTGGCAAGATCCGTGTGTGTGTTGATTGCAAGAGTGTGTGTGCATTATCCCTGACAGACGCCTATACCTTATCCAGAGTTGACGATCCCATAGACCGCATCTGGGCTGCCTCATTTATCACGAAGGTAGAACTAGTGAAAGGTTATGGGCAGGTCCCGTTGCCGGAGAGAGCGAAGAGAAGTGCCAGTCTTGTGATGAAATGGGCAGTTTATCAGTGCCAGGTGTTGTTTTGCTGCCGGAACACAAGTTGGATGTGTGCCATGTTGAGGGCACTGATAATGTTTTGGCTGATTGTTTGTCACGTGAGGGTATGTGTTAAGGAGCACCCTCGCCGTTCAGTCAGTGTTTGTTTGAGAGTGGAGAAAAATTAGGCTTGCCCCTGTAGTGCAAAGCCGCCAAAAACAATATTAAAAACTAATACAAAAAAAACTCACATAAAAACTCTTTCTTTTGATAGTATATAAGTGCAGTATGTTACAGCAAGAATCTAATACATTCTGAGTTGTTGTCTTAGTAGGCTAGGCTTGTTGAAGCTTGCTCGTTGAGCGTAATATGTTAAGTAATACTATTCTTTTGGGGAAGTGTTGTGTAGATTTTTTATATATAACGAAGTGTTTTATGTTGTGATTGTGCCTTGTTTTCACAACTTGGGGGAGTAGCTAGGTGAGGCGGGGTTTATGAGCATTCTGTCTGGTCATATGTGGCATTTACCTGAGGTTAAAACGTCCCACATCTTGGGCGGGGTGTTACGCTGGCCAGCTTGCCAGAATGAGCTCGTACTCGCTATCGCTCGCCGGGGCAGTGGATTGGGCTATAATAATCGTTGAACGATGTTCTTGCTTTCCTAGTATTCATGTAGTCACAGCCAGATCAGTGGTGGTCTTTATTCTTGTCTGTGACACATGGAAGTATTTTATATCAGTCATAGAGTATAAGATATGCAGTGTGAAGTTAAGGAGAAGGAGCGAAAGAGAAAGAGCGAAGGAGGCAGCGAGGTGGTAATATGTGCGTGTGTATGTACGTGTGCCTCCCTCGCTCGCGCGGGCTTTCACACGCCCTTGATTGGCCGGCGGGCCTGGCTACGTCATAGGACGCCTGCTCTTCATGACGTAGTGGACTGTGATTGGAGGCCGCTGTCCTGGGAGGGTGGTGCGGGGATCCTTCCTGCGTGTCTCCTGCAGAGCTTGGCATAGTGTGCTTGGTACTAGACATCCCTTGCAATCTGTCACCCAATCTAACCCCCTGTACTACTGTTTCTCTCTCTGAACTTCTTCTTTTCCATTACTTCTCATCTTTATTCAATTACTTATCCCTTCTGGTTCTGCATACGACTTCCATAGTCAGCCAGTCGTATTACCAGCACCAGTTCTCACATATATGTTTTGCACTAGCTTTAGGGATTATTAGTCATAGTCACATGAGTCATATTATCATTGGGTGCTTCTAATTATTGAGTTGTTCTCTGTTACTATTTAATGCTAGACAGTGGAAGGTATCTTTAGTCGTTGTCTGAGCTATGTATATGGTGAGTCAAAGCCTGTACGACTTCGACGGAGCTAGGTGCCTGTAACCTTTGTGCATTTTGTTCCTTTGCGAGTGTAGCAGTATACGAGCGAAGGGCTTTTGCCTACTCTTGCTCGTATGCTCGCTACCTCTTTGTGTTGACCTTTGTGGAGCGCCAGGGCAAGACCAGATACTTGAGATCTGGACTTACCAAGAGAGCCTCCTAGTCAATTAACGTAACATAAGGGAAATCTGTTCAAGGGGAGACAGTAGGGTACGAGCATGCTTGCGCTCTGCCTATCCTCCTGGTACCTTTTATGCCGCTGCTAGACTTTATTAGTAATAAAGACAGCATTGTGTATATTAACTTTAACTGTGTATGCTTTAGGAATTCACGTATTATTTTAGCCTAGGTTGATGCTTGGTGCACAACCCAGTATGGCTGTTACTTTGGCTAAGGAAGTACTGTTTTGAGTGGCTATTATTAGTGCTGTCACAGAGTTGTTGCACTCCCTTGTTATATATATGTATCCTACTTATTGGTGTATTTAAGATACACGCTTTAGTGTCCTGCCCCTGCATTATTTCTGTTCTATATTAATGAGCATCTTAGAGCATCAGACGTTTTCAGAAGATTCCTTATCTGTTTGCTGTAGGACTAGACTACCAGTGTTTTCATAGAGCATTGAAGAGTTTAGTGTTGAGTACAGACTCACACTAAAGTTAACATAAGCATATATTTCTTTATTAAATCTTCTATCTATCTATTGCCTGACGCCGTGATCCCCGAAGGGGTGGCCACGAACGAACCGCCCCCATGCACCTCTGTCCCCAGTCAGTCGACGCCCCTCCCCCCAACCAGCACCGCCCTCGTTCATGTACTTCCTCATGTTAAATCTTGTTATAGTTTATTCAAGCATTGTTATTACTTAAGAGCATTTTATTAACGTAAAGTACTCCTGTTGTGAGTAGGCTTTGCCGTCACCGGAAAGCCTTTGTAGAAGTGCACTAAAACCACGTTAATTGATACCCCGTTATCCAGTAGATTAACTCTGGAGGGTTTAAGTGTTTTGTTCACCGGCGTAATAGTTCGAGGGTTTGGAATTAGCGTACCGTACCGTTGTTGCAGATTATAGCCTATCATCTAGTCCAATATTGAGTGCCCTTGTTTATTTCGTAGTGCCGGTCGTAACAGTACACTTTGTAGTATATTTATCCTTTACGACTTTTGTGCATGTGTAGTCTGACTTTAGTTTCTCCAGTCGAGTAAGAACCTACCTTTATCCAATCAACCCCAGTAAAAACCTGGTATAACAATATGAGTGAAAGACAGTTTGACTGAGTGTTCCAAAGCTTACTTGTTGAGTAGATGAAAGACTGGAAAATCTTCACTCTTGGGTAGAGAGTTGGACAGAATACGGGTGGGAGTGTGTTGAAAGGCGGGTGCCCCCCACTATCCGTAATGGAGGAGGCATTGTTGAATAGTGTAAGGTAGATTCATCAGCACAGAAGTGGATAAGACTGGAGGTGTAGTTAAGAATATCATTCATGAATTTTAGAATGAAAACAGGTGACAAGCCAGAACCCTGAGGAACACTGAAATAAGCGATGTCCGTCCACAACCGTAGCCATAACATGGCCAGAAATGAAATTAGAGATAAAGGCACAGATAGAGGAATAGAAACTGCATGAAGGTAGTTTAGATATTAGAGATTTGTGCCAGACTCTATTTGAAGGCTTTCAATATGTCTAGAAAAAGATAAAAAGTCTCACCGACGTTCGGAAAGGAGGATGGCCAAGAGTTAGTAAGATAAGAGAGAAGATTACCAATAGGGCTACCCTTAAGGGGACCGACCGGTTAATTACAAACTTCCAGGTCTTACTTTCAATTTAAATTAAATTTGGCACAGGTGTATATGACCATAAAACTAGATCAAACATTTTGTTTGTTATTTTTTTTTTTTTTTGCTTTTTTCTTGCAATTTAGGTAAAACAACATTGAAAATCATAGCACTGCAGAAAATGATAAACTCCTACAGAAATCCCCATAGCACATGTTTTATGTGATCAAACAACTCACAAAAGGTGTATCTGTAGTTTCTATAAAAAACATTTTATATATTTTGTGTATTTGTTCGATTTAGGTGATTACGGATTCAGGCGAATATATTTATAGAAAATAACAACTTTGACGACATATTGTGATTTTTTTTTTTTACTAGAGTAAATTGGCTTGATAGGCCTTTTAGTGTTTTTAATTACCTTTCCAATGGTATATACACCATTCCTATAGGTCCAATAATAATTGTAGAATAACATCCGATAGTGCGGCAATATAGGTTCTGAGAAAAACAGGTGAAAGTCCAAGGAAATAAGGTGATCATTTTTACTTTTGATTTTTAGATTTACAATATTTTACGCAGGAACATGGCAAAGTAGAAGATAAAGCGTATGGGAGGTTGTAGAGTAGCTTACGGTCTTTCGATTTATATAGGTATGCTCCTCGTACGACCAGTAGTTACTGAGCATGTTAATTTCAAAGATCGCTATATAACGTTTTTAGAATTACAGGAAAAGTTTGGAAAACATAACAAAAAAACTATTTCCAATGGGTTTTCCCTAATAACATTTCACTGGCTTATGAAGGGATGTTGACTCTTGTTGAGTAAACACCTATTGGTATTTTCAGGATTTCGAGTTTTTTAAGCCTAAATTAACCGGTCGGTCCCTTAAGGAAACAATACTGGAGTTCTCAAAGTAGATTATGGGAAAACAAATTCTTTATAATTTTTGAATTAAGAATAGTTTTAAAACTTTTAGAGATACAAGATATGAGAGCAATTGGACAATAGTCGGAGGGGTAGAGAGCGGCCACCGTTCTTTGGGACACGTTGAATGATAGCAAACTACCAGGGAGAAAGGAAGACGTTAGAGGAAAGAAAGTGATGAAAGAGTTAGCCTTGGCAGAGAGTCAGCACAACAGTGTTTGAGTACAACAAGAGGAACGCCATCCGGTCTGTACTCCTTCATAGTATTAAGCCCTGCAAGTGCAGAAAATACATCCTTAACCCGCTGAGCCCCAGCCAGTTTTAATATTTTGTTCACCCCAATCCCAAGCGATTTTGATTTTTTTTTTTTTTTTTCTAAATAAGAATGAAGAGAAAATAAGGAAAACAAATTTTTTTTTGCTTACCGATGATTTTTAGGGGTCCTAAGGGGGTGGGGGGTCCTGAGATGACAGCTGCAGTTTGGCCCGGTTCATATATCCCGCCCGCGCGGGCAGGCTGAGGAGCCCGGCAGCCAGATGTACGATGAGTCGAGTTTTCGGGTGTTTGGGCATTTGCATACCACCCGAGTATCTTGTGTGCCTTTATAGTTCATATTATACCATGTATGTATCAATAATGTCATAATAAGTAAAGTTCAAGTGTAATAAGTGCACATATGCAAGTAATGACGTAAGTGTTCACTCGTGGCAACGACTCCCGCCCTACATACAGACAGACGGACACCAGGTGACAGTTCTCACTCCCGCGCTCTCTGTCTAACTGTACATTAGTCCAGCACTTTACACACTGCCACACTGTCACTTTATTATATAGAATAGTTTACCGTATAGTTTACTTATATTATATCATTTGTAGGCACTTTTTAGTTAGAAATATTGGCTTTCACATTGTATTTTTGTTAGTTGTACAAGTAAAATGTATCTCACTGTTATTATGAAGTTATAGTTTATCACTTTATACAGATGTTATTTACACTTAGTATTTACACTTGGTTTAGCGTCTTTTTTCGCAGTCTTTTTTATACACTTAGAAGTGTTCAAGGGTGTGGTACTGGATGAAGCAGTCCGGGTGACACAGGGCAACATTACACTGCCTGCAGAAATTGGTGGTGTCAACACGCATAGGGCTCCTTCGTGTCGTGTTGCGACACACATGACACCGCCTGCGAGGTCTCACCTGGGCTTGAGTGGCTGGCACATACGTGGGGAAATGGCGTTCAGTGAGTCTGGCAATCCCTTCTGCTGCTGGCTGACGATGTGCTGGTGGTTGCGGGTTGCGGGGTTGAGTCATGTATGTATGCAACATCTCTCTGCTCAACTCGATGCAGAAGTCCTCCATCGTCTCTCGCTTGCCAGTAATTGCATGGTGGAGAATGTGGCAGTTGTACAGGGTGATGTCTAGGAGATGGAAGAACAATTTTTTGTACCACCTCATAGTCTTCCTCGCACATTCACACGAAGCGATGACAGCATCGGACTTGTCAACCAGCCGCATGTTGATATTATAATCACAGATTGCCTCAGGCTTCCGGATTATTTCCCTTGTTGCTCGGTCACGTCGTCGGCTGTTTTGGAAGATTGGTTGGTGGACTGTTGTGAGGACGTTGACGTCCCGGTTATCCATCCAGGATAATAGGAGGACATTATTGGCCTGCAGGTAGATGATGGAGCCCTTTTCCCGCCTGGGTGGTAGATTGGGCATGAATATTCTGTTCCTCCTGACGGTGCCACACACGCCTGTTGTGCGGTTATACAAGAACTTGGCAAGGGAGGGGCTGGTGTACCAGTTGTCCAGGTACAGTATGTGGCCCCTGTCCAAGTATGGCTCCATCAAGGTGATGACAACGGCCCCTGATATACCATATGTCCTCGATGGCACCAACTCTGTCTTCTTCCCCATATACAGAATGATGTCCTGGATGTAGCCAGTCAAACAGTCACACATGACGAAGGTCTTCAAGCCATACCTATGACGTTTGCTGGGGATGTACTGTCGGATGCTGATGTTTCCCCGCCACAGTAACAAACTCTCGTCAATTATGAGTTTCTGATGGGGTTTGAAGGCCGCAGCAAACTTTATCTTGAGGTACTCAAAAATTGGTCTTATCCTCTCCATGGGGTCTTTGGTGTTTCTGGGGAGGTCCTGGTTTCTGGTATGGCTTGCCAGGCTGTCAATGAAGTGCAGGTTCCCCATGATTGCAGAGAATCTGTTCCTGCTCATGATCTTGGCAAAGATAGGGGTGTGGATGAGGGGATCCCATGACCAATATTTTCTTATTGACGATTTCGTCGTCACCCCCATCAGGATCACGATCGCCAAGAAGGAGTAGAGCTCTGGGATTTGGAGTGTTTCCCATGACAGCCTGGCCGAGTACCTGGATTGTTCCTTACCAGCCATAAAGTACCAATTATACCAGTTTGTCTGGTCCACAATTAGGCTCATCAGGTTGGCAGTAAAAAAATGTAGAAAGATGTCCAGTCTTGGGGTGTCAGGTCCTTGGTGATGGAACGTAGGGCCGGCAATCCCGGCGCCCACAAATTGCCAGTCGGTGGGCTGATACCGTGCCCCATCCTGCCAATCCCAAACATCAGGTACTTCGCCGGCATCTTCGTCGTCGTCGGATTCAGGGTCGTCTGGATCTGGGTCACCAGGGTGGCGAGGGAGCGCAACCGTGTCTCTTGCCACTGCCCTACCCCTTGCCCTTGCCCTTGCCCTTGGCCTGCCTCCTGACGGCCGCCTGGACCCTCCTGGCCCTCTCGAACCGCCAGTGGGGGGGGGCTCTAGCGAGGGTCACCTTACCCCCCCCGTCTTGGACGCCCAGTTACAACCCCACGCCCAGGAACTGACACTTCTGCGTGAGAATCGAATGGAGGTGGTGATGGTGTTGGTGTGTGGTAGGGCACTCGTCTAGGAGTTCCGGTGGGGGTGTAGGGTAGTGAACCCGGTGATGGTGGGGTGTAGTCTGGTGATGGTGCTGGTGGTGGTGTGGTGATGCGAGGGTCTCCCCTGGCCGCTGCGGCGGCGTCTTCCTGGGCTGCCATAACTGGGAAGAGACGCCTCGCAACCATCCGACGTCTTTTCACTTCCCTTGGTGGTGTGTCGGGAACCTCCTCTTCCTCTTCCTCTTCACTAGATGGTGGTGCGGCATGTCTCCTGCGAAGCCCATACAAATGTTTGGGCTTTACACCTTTGAGAGGTGAGGGCTTCCGTGGTGGTGGTGATGGGAGGCGGCGAGGAGGGAGAGCATGAACGTGGCCTCTCACACTCGCGGCCGTAGGGGTAGGCTGGCTGTGGTGTAGGGGAATGTCCAGGAACGCCATTGGGTCGTCTACTTTTTCCTGTAGCTCGACCTGTTCCCCACTTGCTGGGGAGTCCTCTATATCCCTTGCCCTGGGAGACATGGGGGAATGGTAATTTCTAGCCTCCCTCTCCCTCATTTGTTCAAAACTGAGAGGGAGTTCTCGTATAGGGATGTAAGGTGCCTCCTGATTCATAGCGGCATATTCCTCCCTACTCGGGAAATATTCCTCTTCTGAATCATCGAGGCATGAGGATTCGGTGTCAGAGTCTTCCTCGTCACTTTGTAATAGGATTTCGTGGGCTTCATCAATGGTAAGGCCCTTAGCACGGGATGGGTTACGGCGTGGAGGTTGTTGGGACATGGTGATCACTCGCGGAAGACAACGGGTATACTGAATGTCCTTTGTCACGCACTATGTCAAGCCCAGAGCATCCTTTGGTCTTATCATATCTACCAGCCACCGAACTTTTCACTACAAATTTCAAGGCAATATGACATAGGACAAGACATTATAAGGTCTAAAGTCGCGTGACTAAGGAATGTCACACCTACAGAAATATAGATTAGTCTATCATATACACAACTCATCCAGGTACTTCCTACCATATGCACGTAGTAAATAAGGTCCAAAGTCGTTTTGACAACTGCTCCAAAATCAAAAACATCCTAAGGAATATCCTATACCATTTTTAGACCAAACCACACCATACAACCTGAGTAAATAAGGTTGAAAGTAACGAGCCAATATCCGCATATAGGATTTTCTCACGCAGCCTGTAGCGTCTAGGAAATACTAGGCATGGTTATGTACACCCATACAAAGCTCTCAAACACCATCAAACTGTGTCTAACACAAATCTCAAGCCAAACCCGACCATACGACCCGAGTAACTAAGGTTCAAAGTCGGAGCGAAAAGGTGGATATTTATGCGCCCCTAATCCATCCCACCATCCAGCCGCTCACCATACCAACTCGTTTTCCCGCCAGCCACTGGTTTCCCATATTGTATCGAATACCCTGTATAATTTTTAGGCCAATAGTTACCATACCACCTGAGTAAATCATGTCCAAAGTCGTGTGGCAATATGCGGGTATACGTAAATCCGTTTATTATCCATCACCCGCTCAGACTATGTTCATGTACACCAATAATACGTGTAGACAATGACATCCCACGGCTCTGACACAATTTTCAAGCAAAAACAACCAATACGACCCGAGTAAATAAGGTCCAAAGTTGCGGTCAAAAAAGGGGGTTCAGTACATGCCTCTCATCCACCCTGGTTCAGCCGCACGACCCACCAACCCGTTTCGGCCGCCAGTCTCGCCTTTCCAATACCCTAGAGTGTACGTGGTACCATTATTAGGCATTTCCTTACGATACCTGCCGCGTAACTGATTTTAATATGCCGGACGCACGTGTTGCGTCGCTGGGAGCTGGTGGTCGAATAGTGCCGTCGCATCACGTGCGTCGCTGGGTCTCAACGGGTTAAAAGAGATTATGATATTAGGCATCAGTAAGAGAGAAGACGGTGGAGAAGGAGTAATAGCATTGGAATCATCCAAGGTGGAGTTTTTAACGAAAGTTTGAGTTAAGAGTTCAGCTATGTCAGTGGAAGAAATCTCGTTGATGCCATCAGAGTGGAAAATAGTAGGGGAAGATGAGGAAGTAAAATTGTTGTAGAGTTTTTTGGTTTGATGCCAGTAAGCTTGGGAAGAGTTAGAGTTAGAAAGTTCAGAGCATTTAATATTGATGAAAGAGTTTTTGGTGAGTCAAAGAACAAATTTCTCTTGATTCCGGGCAGAAACAAAAATAGAAGGAGATTGTTGAATTTATTAGCGACAGTACCATTTGATTGCTTCCTCTTTATTGCAGACAGTTTGTTCACAGTAGAATAAGCTTGAGTAAACCTAGATTTTTTTGCATTAGCGTTAGAGAAAGAAAATTAAATGTATGCCTCCATGCCCGTGAATATTCATGGGCATGGAGGTATACATGGGTTTATTGAAGAGGTGTCTTTTGACGATACTGATACCTGTCATTATTTGGCTCGTCACGGAGTGAAAAAAGAGAGTATAACAACACCAGTGCATATCGTATTCGACTGTTCAGCCAAGTACCAACTGGTACCAGATTCGACTCAAGTTTTACTGCGATTCAGACTCCATCACTATGCCTCGGTCAGTGATATCGAAAAGTAATTTTTTGTGTTAAAACTCCACGAGGACGACCGGGACTACACTCGTTTTATGTGGCCAAAATACCCTCAGCAGCTTGATTCCTCCTCATCTTTTGTAGCACCAGCATGCTCTCTCTTATGGTTATCCTCCGCCGACCTGCCTTCCTTCCTTTGTTTTTGTGTGCATAAGGAATGGAAATGTTTACCCTTGCAAAATTTGCAGCTTCTTATATTAGGGTTAGTAAAATCCAGATGGACATGCTCACTTGATAAGCACCCAATGCAAAGATGTAATTGACAGTGTGACGTTAACCACTCCGTTAGAACCGCATGGCTTGTCCTACAGTGACTCGCTAGGATCGCAAGGGCAGTGGATGTGGCTGCAGTTGATGTATTGTTGTGTGCTTTATTTCATGTGAAAGCTCGTGTCATGGGCAGTCCAGAAAAGCTCTTTGTTTTCGCCCATGTCAAGGCTTTATATATTTAATTGCAAAGTATATGTTTTATCATTAAGTAGTAATGATAGGAATTGAGAGAGAGAGAGAGTAGAACAGAGTGAGAGGAGGCGCGTAGTGTTTTGCTATACTCGATGACGTCATAGCTGGCTGGCCTCGTGGGGATTCGTTGAGGGAGTTTTTTTACCATGCTTTGTGACGTCATGTTTGGCTGGCTTCTTTAGTATTGCTTGGAGGACTTGTTACCGCTTTTTTCCCACGCGGCTCGAGCTAGTGCTAGTATATATACAGCCCTCTCGCCATTTTCTCCCTCAGATCTGGTTTCTAGAACGCATCCCTCTTATCCCTTTGATATCTGTCCACCTCTCCGCACCTGAGAACCTTTTCCTCTGCCTATCTCTCTCATTTTCCATACCTTTCACCACCTTTTATTAATATTATATCCCCTCTGGTTAACTCTGCATAATCAGATTCATGCTGGCCAGTTGTATTGTGCGTTAAGGTCTGATATAACCCATGTATGTTAGTTGTTAAGATAAGTTGATCACGAAGCATTGGTTGGCATTCATATTATTCAGTACCGCTTCCTATAATTATTAGTGTTCTGCTGGATTAGATAATGCTAGACTAGGAGTCTGATACTATAAGGTATTGTTTCCAATGGGTGCTGGCTTTAGTTAAAAGCTGCACGACATACCTGAGAACTGGAGTTGATTGGGTAAATTCTAGTCTGTGTGCCATTGAGAATAGAGCATGCACGAATGAGGGCTTTTTGCCTATACCATTCTGCACTGTTCTAGGCTCGGTTGTTTGTCTTTGAGGTACGCCAGGAGAACGCTTAATACTTCAGTATTAAGGTTTCTCAAGAGAGCTACCCTTCATTATAACGTAATTTTGACGCACAGACTTGAGATTTGCACTAGGCTATGCGGCATGCCATGCGTACCAGTATCTCGTATCATTGACTCTAGCTAGACTTTATCAATCACAGTAGACATTTAGTATATTAAACCAATTACTCTTTTTATGCATACCCGTTTATGATTACACAAGCATTTTGCAGCCTAGTTTGATGTATTGAGACACAAACGACTAAGGCTCTTTTTGTTGATAGGAATACTGCATTGTCGTGGCGATTATTATTAGTGTTGTAGCGTTTAATATATTCTTGGCTCCGACTGCATTATATCTCCTGCCTTTTTGTGTGCATAGCCTGCACGAGCATTGTTCCGCTGCCTGCCTTTTTGGGGTTCCATTTCCGATTCGAGCATCTTGATAGCATCTAACATTTAAAGAAGATTCCTTGTTGGTGTTGAAGGACTTTAGTGCACTTTCTTTCATGCAGGAGTGCCTGACATTTATTGATTAAAGTAACGTAAGCTGTACTTCTCTTACCACCTTACTTTGCATACCATAACCAAGCACCTTCGGTTATAGGTAGTAATATGCTGTTTTCACATAACATTAAGCCTAGAGTAGACGCACATTTATAGAGAGTTTAATAACCTATTATTGCATATAGAACTCTGGAGAGTATTTGTGTTCTTTGTTCACTGGGAATATACATCAGAGGTTGGATCTAGCGCTTTCCGTTGTAGCATTTATGCCATTACTAGTCCAATGAATAAGAGCCCTGATATATTTGAACCTCAGTCGTAACAAATGGCGACCTTACCTAGGATTTGGTGAACCTACATTTATTAGCAGGAAACATTTGTTGTTTTGGAGAATATTTTGCGGGGATCAGCAAGAATAATTTTTGTTTTGCAACATTGTATAGCCCTTGAGTATTTCCGAGAATTGTTGTGTGTATATTGAGGTATAAGAGTTTGGGGTGCTTCTTTTCTGAATATTGAGGAGGGAAATTTTTGTGAGCATCATGTCTTATACCGGATCAGAGGAGAATGGAGACACGGTAAGTAATGTCGAAACTGAGGAACAGCAGTATGATGATATGGTTAATCAGGTGAACTGTGAGGAGGATGCTAGGATATTTTTGCAATGGCCTGTTACTGCCGAGCGGTTGGAGGGTGTGAATCGGTACGGTCTTCAATGCCTGGCCACAGCTATCGGTCATGCGGGTACTAGCAGCATGACCAGGGATAACTTGATAACGTGTGTACTGGGCAGGGTGACTGGTGAGCGAGATGGGTTGAGTGCTCAGAGCCCTTCGGCCATGCTTCCCCTACACTCGACTTCCAGCCATCCCAGTGGTTTGCCGACCCCGGGTACGCTTCCACAGGTGGGTGGTGACTGGCAGGGTGGGTTGCCCCTGGGGGGACCACCGGTAATTTCAAACATTGTAGCACCTTCACCTCCTCAAGGGTTAACTCCAGAATTATTGCTTCAGCTCGAATTAGCTAAGCTTCAGCAGCAACAAAGGGCATGTGAGCTTCAGCAGCAATTAGAATTAGCCATGATAGAAGATTGAAAAACTATCAGTCAAGCAAAAATCCAAGCTGAGTCGACTAGGTACTGTGCCGACAGGGACGTAGAGAAGTCGCGAGTAGAGACAACGGGACAGCGACTTGGGGCTGGTAACCGTGCTCCTGATCAATCTCTCTCGCATTTATTGAAACTGGTTCCGGTGTTTGATGAGAGTGGTGTAACAGAATTTTTTGCACGCTTTGAGAAGAAGTGCCAGGAACACCAGTGGCCAGAGAATAAATGGGCAGCACTTGTATCCTCTAGATTAATAGGCAAGGGTCTTAAAGCCTACGATGCGTTACCTTTGGAGTCATGTATTGTGTATGAGGATCTCAAGGAGGCTGTCCTGAGGGCTTACGAACTGCAACCAGAAACGTACCGTTTGAAGTTCCGGGGTGTAACTAAGGGAAGAGATAGCACCTTTTTGGAACACGCCCGGGACTTGTCCGATGCTATGGGGAAGTGGCTCCGTTCTGAGAAGGTAACAACGTTTGATGGAGTTAAGCAGTTGATGATGTTGGAGCAGTTCTTTAAGAGCACGGGCGGTGATCTAACTTTGAACTTAAAGGAGAAAAACCCAAGAACTCTAGTCGAAGCAGCAGAAATGGCTGATCGACGGCTGTCGTTGATTCGGGGTTGCGGGTCCTCACAGAAGTACGATGCAAGTGCTAGGGACCGTTATCCTCCCCCTCCCCATAGCAATGACACATTTAAACAAAAGAGCAATGATACTAAAACTGAATCCAAACCTAACACCACACCGTATAAGAAAAGTCAGGGGCCTTTTACATCACAGTATAAGCCGAAACCGAAATTTATGTGTTTTAGTTGCCACCAGGAGGGTCATAAGGCAAATGAGTGCCCTAGTCGACCTCCTCCGGCAGCTGTGTCTTTTGATCACTGCATTGGAGTGTTCAAGACGACATCGGAGTTTGTTAGAGGCAATTCTTCTGAGGTAAATACACTGCCAGTGCAGAAGGATCCGGAAGGCTTATTCCCTGTCCGTGATGCCTTTAGTGACCACAGGGGACTCGGTTGTGTGGAGTGGGGGGGTAGAAGACATGGTGAGAATTTTGCGTGACACTGGGGCATCGCAAACATTGTTGAGGAATTTCACTGGTAAACCTGTAAATACGGCGCGGGTGGTTGTGGTTCAGGGGTTAATGCAACAAGGTCATACCCGCTTGTAAGAATGAAGATGGAAGTTGATGGTGTGACTCGTGACCTGGATGTAGGAATTGTGGAGAAGTTACCTGTTGGGGGCGTCGACCTCCTTCTCGGCAACGACTTTGCGGGGCCTACTTCTGAGGCTCCACCCTTGGTCGTTGCCGAGAAGCCGGCCGACGTGAGTAGGGAGGAGCAGGAGTGGGTTGAGAAGTGTCCGGTGCAACCTATGGCGTGTGTTGCCACCAGATCTCTTGCATCCAGGGAGTCACATTCTGGTCAACAGTCTTTAGACAAGCGGAGGAAAGGTACCGAGAAGGTGTTGAAAGTTGATGCGGTTGAGAGTTTAGTATCAACGGACATTCTCGGGGACTCATTATTAGGACCAATTTTCGAGTTGGAGAAGACCCATTAACCGTTAGTAAGAAGGCAGAGGATGGGCTTAAAAAGACGAAGAGACAGCAACGATACACAGAGAAAGAGCAACGGGAGGCTAAATTCAATGTAGGAGGGGGGCATGAGTTGTTTCGCAAACACTCAGATAAGCTTGCTCCTTCGGACATTCGTAAATTGCCATTAGAAGACCCGGAGGTTCCTGAATGTGGTACCGGTGCTGTCGAGTTGAAGGAGGACAGTGATGCACAGTCGGGAGAGGTAGCAACAAGGTACCCTGACGCGTACCCTATGAGAAATGGGTCAGCGAGGACGGTGGTCCGAAACTTGCTAGTGTATTTTTCCCGGTAAGGTTACCCGCAGGAGATTCAGGCAGACCAAGGATCCAACTTCACTTCTAACCTCTTTGTTCAAGCAATGCCGCAGCATGGGATTGTTACGGTTGTGTCATCTGCGTATCATCCAGAGAGCCAGGGTGTGTTAGAGCGATGGCACTCAGCCTTAAAATCTGTGCTTCGTTGTTGTTGCTTTGAGAGTGGGAAGGATTGGGATCTTGGCCTGCCATGTGTTTTGTTTGCTGTGCGGGAGGTACCTGGAGAAAGTTTGGGATTCAGCCCTAATGAGCTCGTCTTTGGACACCGTGTCAGAGGGCCTCTCCATATGGTTGAAGAAGTATGGGAGGGCACAGAAAAACCTTGTTCTATGCTCAAGTGTGTCCTCGACAGTCGAGAACAGATGTTGCGCAGTCTGGCGTTGGCTGGCCATAATTTGACTAGCTCTCAGGCCCTCAGGAAGGACAGGTACGACCTCAAGGTTAAACTCAGCGAGTTTCACGTGGGTCAGGAGGTGTTGATTCTACTGCCCCTTGTAGGTCACCCCTTATCCGCAAAGTACGCTGGTCCTTACAGGGTGGTTGAGGAGCTATCAGACCTGGATTACTTGGTAGCCACTCCAGACAGACGGAAGCGCAATCAGTTATGTCATGTTCATCTCATGAAGGAGTATGGGAGGCACCCCCCTGAGCCTCTCACTGTGCCTGTGATGACGTTTAGCAGTCAAGGTGGAGAAGGAGAACGGGACAGTCAAGCTCAGGTGGAGGATAACTGGAAGGATAAGAAATTCAAATGGGCGCCTGAGTGTGAGAAGGCGTTTGGAGTAGTGAAATACCTGTTGTGCACTCACCCGATCCTCAGGGCCCCTGACTTTAGCCTACCTTTCCAACTAGCAACGGATGCTAGTGGTACAAAGGAGTACAAAGGAGTACAAAGGAAATCAAGCAACAACATATCTAGTGACCCTTCTAGGTTGCTTGTCCTCCAAAACACTGAGGATCAAGTGTCCAAACAGTGGTTTAGAGTGGGTAAGGGAACATTGGAAAGGGAATTACTGCCCTGGAACTAATGTCCGTGGCAGGATTAGGAAGTTAGTAGAGGACAGATGGGTTAGTAACTGAGGGGGGGATAAAATAAAGTTATTAATTTACAAACGCAGTCAGTCGCGGGTTTGATGAGAGATATTTGTCTAGGCGGAGTTTAAATGAATCAACGGTGATGCAGTCTATAACGTTTCGGGGAAGCCCATTCCACAAGTTGACAACTCGATTGAAGAAGAAATTCTTAGATTCGTGCGAGTTAAAAGATTTACCAATAATTTTGCAACCGTTTCCCCGCGTGCAATTAAATTGGTCGATAGTGAAGTACTTACTACAGTTCATATTGTCGATGCCTTTGATGATTTTGAACACTTGAATTAAGTCACCTCTTAATCTGCGCTGGGTTAAAGGAAATAGATTTAATTCTCTAAGACGCTCTTCGTATGGTTTGTTCTTTAGGCTAGGTATCATTTTGGTAACTCTACGTTGAACTCGTTCTAGCTTGTTTATATCTTTTTGGTAATAAGGGCACCAGGATTGAACGCAGTATTCCAGAAGAGGGCGGACTAAGGAATTGTAAAGGGTTAGGATAACTTCTTTGGAAGTGGTGTGGAGGCTGGTGCCGTCCTTGTGAAGAAGGACGATGATGGGCTGGAGCATCCTGTTAGTTTCTGCTCGGAGAAGTACAATTCAGCCCAGGGGAGCTGCTCTGTTATCGAGAAGGAGCTGCTGGCAGTTGTGCTTGCACTGAGGCATTTTGAGGTCTATGTTCCAGCCTATGGTCCGGTCGTTGTAGTTTACCCAGATCATCACCCTCTCAAATTCTTGGACCAGTTTCACAATCGGAATATGAGGCTGACCAGGTGGTCACTAAGGTTACTGGTATATAACCTGGACATACGCCATATTGCCGGTTGTGACAACGTGGTTGCAGATTGTCTTTCAAGGGTATATGATCCTGGGTAGATTGACACACGGGTAGCCTCCTGCTTTAGTTTGAATAGTATTTTGCGCTTGGTGCTTGTTGGCTCGCGGATGTAGCCCAGCGTATTGGGTCGTAAAGCAGGAGTTGAGCGTTTGGTATAGAAGAAAAATCTAGGCTTGCCCCTATAGTGCAGCCGAAATAAACAAATTAAAAACATAAAAATCAAATAAAAACTCTTTCTTTGATAGTTGAATTTTTTCAGTATGTTATAGCAGTAATTCTGAGTTGCACTCCTCTCAGAATGCTGGGCTAGAGAAGCTCGCTCTTGAGGAGCATAACTACATAATTATGATTTAACCTATTGTGTTGGGGAAGGTTATAATTTTGTAAAATGTTTTGTTGAGAACTGTGCCAGATATTTTACTGCCGCTGGGTGATGGGAAGTAGAGATATAGCATGGGTTCTAACAATCAGATTTTTGTGAGCCTTGGGCCTCTGAGAAAAATCTTGGGGGGGTGTGACGTTAACCACTCCGTTAGAACCGCATGGCTTGTCCTACAGTGACTCGCTAGGATCGCCAGGGCAGTGGATGTGGCTGCAGTTGATGTATTGTTGTGTGCTTTATTTCATATGAAAGCTTGTGTCATGGGCAGTCCAGAAAGGCTCTTTGTTTCGCCCATGTCAAGGCTTTATATATTTAATTGCAAAGTATATGTTTTATCATTAAGTAGTAATGATAGGAATTGAGAGAGAGAGAGAGAGAGAGTAGAATAGAGTGAGAGGAGGCGCGTAGTGTTTTGCTATACTCGATGACGTCATAGCTGGCTGGCCTCGTGGGGATTCGTTGAGGGAGTTTTTTACCATGCTTTGTGACGTCATGTTTGGCTGGCTTCTTTAGTATTGGTTGGAGGATTTGTTACCGCTTTTTTCCCACGCGGCTCGAGCTAGTGCTAGTATATATACAGCCCTCTCGCCACTTTCTCCCTCAGATCTGGTTTCTAGAACGCATCCCTCTTATCCCTTTGATATCTGTCTCCCTCTCCGCACCTAAGAACCTTTTCCTCTGCCTATCTCTCTCATTTTCCATACCTTTCACCACCTTTTATTAATATTATATCCCCTCTGGTTAACTCTGCATAATCAGCTTCATGCTGGCCAGTTGTATTGTGCGTTAAGGTCTGATATAACCCATGTATGTTAGTTGTTAAGATAAGTTGATCACGAAGCATTGGTTGGCATTCATATTGTTCAGTACCGCTTCCTATAATTATTAGTGTTCTGCTGGATTAGATAATGCTAGACTAGGAGTCTGATACTATAAGGTATTGTTTCCGATGGGTGCTGGCTTTAGTTAAAAGCTGCACGACATACCTGAGAACTGGAGTTGATTGGGTAAATTCTAGTCTGTGTGCCATTGAGAATAGAGCATGCACGAATGAGGGCTTTTTGCCTATACCATTCTGCACTGTTCTAGGCTCGGTTGTTTGTCTTTGAGGTACGCCAGGAGAACGCTTAATACTTCGGTATTAAGGTTTCTCAAGAGAGCTACCCTTCATTATAACGTAATATTTGACGCACAGACTTGAGATTTGCACTAGGCTATGCGGCATGCCATGCGTACCAGTATCTCGTATCATTGACTCTAGCTAGACTTTATCAATCACAGTAGACATTAAGTATATTAAACCAATTACTCTTTTTATGCATACCCGTTTATGATTACACAAGCATTTCGCAGCCTAGTTTGATGTATTGAGACACAAACGACTTAGGCTCTTTTTGTTGATAGGAATACTGCATTGTTGTGGCGATTATTATTAGTGTTGTAGCGTTTAATATATTCTTGGCTCCGACTGCATTATATCTCCTGCCTTTTTGTGTGCATAGCCTGCACGAGCATTGTTCCGCTGCCTGCCTTTTTGGGGTTCCATTTCCGATTCGAGCATCTTGATAGCATCTAACATTTAAAGAAGATTCCTTGTTGGTGTTGAAGGACTTTAGTGCACTTTCTTTCATGCAGGAGTGCCTGACATTTATTGATTAAAGTAACGTAAGCTGTACTTCTCTTACCACCTTACTTTGCATACCATAACCAAGCACCTTCGGTTATAGGTAGTAATATGCTGTTTTCACATAACATTAAGCCTAGCATAGACGCACATTTATTGAGAGTTTAATAACCTATTATTGCATATAGAACTCTGGAGAGTATTTGTGTTCTTTGTTCACTGGGAATATACATCAGAGGTTGGATCTAGCGCTTTCCGTTGTAGCATTTATGCCATTACTAATCCAATGAATAAGAGCCCTGATATATTTGAACCTCAGTCGTAACAACAGGCTCTTTTCACTTTAAGAGGCCCTGTTATATATTTCATGCACTTGTACTACAAATGATTGGTACCACTACATAAGACACAGTTGACTTTTATGCTATTACTTTGGTAGGTAAACGTTGCTGTAGCCATTGGCGTATTTCCCACTTGTCTGCACCTCTGTCTGTTCCTCTTTCTGTGAGGGTCGTCGAAGTTGAGGGAGGGGGGGGGGGGGCGGCGCACGGCTCTCCTCTCTCGGGACTGGGAAGTGCATCTAGGTCTCTCGCCTCAACTCCTCCCTCAGGACTCGGGGTAGCTCCGTCTCTCAATGATTGGTCAGCTCATTGAAAAATTTATTCGAGGCTCTTAGGTGTGTCCTTTGATCAAGTTTTGTAGCTCCAGCAGCTCTGGGACGTTCACTATGGGAGGTAACTGCAGCAGTGGCGGCAGGAGGCTCGGAGGTAGTCTGTCATTTAGTTCTTCGTAGTCTCAACATCCTTTTCTTTAACACCTCGTTTCGTGCCTTCCTTTGTGCTTGGGGCTGCAGTAAGGGAACCTGGGGGGAGGGTGGAGAAGGGATCCGAGTTCTTGGGAACAGCAGGCTGGCATATATCTGGCTGCAGTAAGGGGTCCTTATAAGGTCTGGCAGTGGATGGCTTGTTCCTCTGCCAGCCAATCACATGGCCTCTCAGGTCAGGTCGCGAGCTGTCACTATTCTTGTGTCAGGTTTCACATTTTTTGCATCCAGTATTCCAGTTTCACATTCCTTCCATCCTGTTTCACTGTCCCAACTTCTACTTTCCTCTAGGGCTGTTCTTCCTGTGGCTGCTTCCTCAATTTGGGTGAACTCCTAACATCACCTTCTGCTAAAATCTGGTTCCGCCTTCAGCATCACATAAGAATTTTGCCGTTGATGCGGTGAAGAAGCTGCAGGTATTTTTCCTAGGCGAGGTGTAGTCCCTCAAGTGTCTCATCAGAGGGGATTGTCCACGAGCACCTCAGCAGGGCTCTATCGAGGCCTTGCCATAGGGGTGGGTGGCAATGAGGGGTTTTAGCTTGAGGGCATTGCGGATGCGGACAGCCCCAACCCCAAAACAGGCGATGTGGATGTTATATCGTCTTATAAAAATGGCACATACGAAAAATGGAGTGCAGTATTTATATTGGTTATTTCGACCCATATAATTAACGTAAGGTCCAAAGTCTGTCCTCATAATGTTAGTGAGTGGAGCCTGTAATTCGGCCTTATAGTTGGGGTTGGGTGTGAGAGGGATCTGCCTTGTATGGGCCAATCGGCTTTCTGCAGACTCTCATTTTCTTATGTTCTTATATATGTAATTTGTATGTGTATGTATTTTTTTTTCTATGTGAATGAAGGAGACAAAAGGCATAACTGCCTGCAGCAAGTGCCTCCCCCACATTTGAAGAGTGACAGGGCCAAAATCAAGGGACGTTCGAGCTAAAATGCCTGGACACATGGAGTTTGAAGCAATTTAAATCATAGGAAGAGGGACAGACTGATTTTGGGAGAGAGTTCCAGAGCTCAGCAGTTGAATAGAAGAAAGTCTGAAAATAGCGTTTCACTCTTGGGTTGGAGAGTTGCACAGAGTAGTGGTGGGATTGTGTTGCAAGGCGGGTACTATGTATCCTATGTAGAGGAGTTGGTATACACTGGGAAAGCTCCGAGGAACACTGATTATTGTAGTAGCGATAGAATAGCGAGAGAAATGCAACATTGGGCGAAGAGAGAGATTAAAGAGAGTTGATGATTGGACGGGAGTTAATGATACGAAAGGCTTTCCTTTCTACTTTGTCTAGCAGTTTGGTGTGAGAGGATCCTCCCCACACATGTGAACAATACTCAATACAATGACGCACTGTGCCCCTGTACAGAGCAAGAAGCTGCGCAGGGGTAAGGAACCCCTTGAGGCGGTTGAGCACACCCAGCTTCTGGGAGGCTGCCTTAGGAAGACTGGTGATATGGTCCTTCCAAGTGAGAGCAGAAGAAAAAGAGACACCATATGTATGTAATGTATGGCTGTATATGTATGTATATGTATATATGTACCGGTATAGCAATATGTATATCTTTATATTTACATAAGTTACATAAGAGTTTGAAAGCGATCTGCCTTGTGTAGGCAATTGGGCTTTCTACAGACTCCCAGTTTTCTTATATTCTTATGTATAGATTTGTAAGACCTAAATTGTGTATGTAAAAGAAGTATACTCCTAAAAATATCGCAAAAGGCAGGAGGATGGCAAAACTTTGAGTTTTATATGCTAGTTAGCAACTCACAAATGATTTAGGACGGGTATTTAAGCCTCACTCTCCTCCTGTTTTTCTTGAATTACCCTGAAGATGTCTTGAGATAATAGACGAAAGTCTTGGTGTTCCCTCGTTTCAATTTTCCTAGCGAGTTTTACTATATATATATATATATATATATATATACAGTATATATATATATATATACATATATCTCACAAGTGCACGTGATAAAAAAATCATATATATTAATACAGGGTAAATTCCTGGGTAAATTATGTAAATACAATTAAGCACAATTTCTAATATGGGTTATTGCCGGAAAATTAATAGATAATTAAAAATTAAATTATTGAAGTAAAATAGCATACAAAGTCAACGCCATTCATATGATACTGTAGAAGAAAAACTAAACACTAATACTCTCTCGCCGAACGCTTATCCCCGGTTGGGCGATCGAAGTTCTTTTGAAGCATTTCATGCGAGATGAACGTACTAAATTAATATTTGTTGTTATGGTAGCCAAGAGTGTTGTATTGCACTGTAATAATAAATAAGCTGAAACAATTACCACTGACTCAAAATCAGAATATTTTGTTACAGGAGAGTTGGGTCATATGCTATTCGACAACCGTAAGTTAGAGGAAAGAAAGAGATAAAAGAGTTAGCCTTGGCAGAGAGTTAGCACAACAGTGTTTGAATATAACAAGAGGAATGCCATCCGGTCTGTACTCCTTCATAGTATTAAACCCTCAAAGTGGAGAAAATACATCCTTAAAAGAGATTATGATATTAGGCATCAGTAAGAGAGAGGAGGGTGGAGAAGGAGTAATAACGTTGGAATCATCCAAGGTGGAGTTTTTAACGAAAGTTTGAGTTAAGAGTTCAGCTTTGTCAGTGGAAGAAATTTCGTTGATGCCATCAGAGTGGAAAAGAGTAGGGGAAGATGAGGAAGTAAAATTGTTATAGAGTTATTTGGCTTGATGCCAGTAATCTTGCGAAGAGTTAGAGTTAGAAAGTTCAGAGCATTTAATATTGATGAAAGAGTTTTTGGTGAGTCGAAGAACAGATTTGTCTTGATTCCGGGCAGAAACAAAAATAGTAGGAGATTGTTGAATTTATTAGCGACAGTACCATTTGATTGCTACCTCCTTATTGCACACAGTTTGTTCACAGTAGAATAAGCTTGAGTAAACCTAGATTTGTTTTGCATTAGCGTAAGAGAAAGAAAATGAAATGTATGCCTCCATGCCCGTGAATATTCATGGGCATGGAGGCATACATGGGTTTATTGAAGAGGTGTCTTTTGACGATTCTGATACCTGTCATTATTTGGCTCGTCACGGAGTGATAAAAGAGAGTATAACAACACCAGTGCATATCGTCTTCGACTGTTCAGCCAAGTTAAGAAATAATCAGCCAGTCTGAATAACTCCCTACATACGGGACCCTCACTGGTACTAGACTCGACTCAAGTTTTACTGCAATTCAGACTCCATCAATATGCCTGGGTCAGTGATATCGAAAAGGCATTTTTTATGTTAAGACTCCACGAGGACGACCGGAACTACACTCGTTTTATGTGGCCAAAATACCCTCAGCAGCTTGATTCCTCCTCATCTTTTGTAGCACCAGCATGCTCTCTCTTATGGTTATCCTCCGCCGACCAGCCTTCCTTCCTTTTTTTTTGTGTGAATAAGGATTGGAAGTGTTTACCCTTGCAAAATTTGCAGCTTCTTATATTAGGGTTAGTACAATCCAGATGGACATGCTCACTTGATAAGCACCCAATGCAAAGATGTAATTGACAGGCTCTTTTCACTTTAAGAGGCCCTGTTATATATTTCATGCACTTGTACTACAAATGATTGGTACCCCTACATAAGACACAGTTGAATTTTATGCTATCACTTTGGTAGGTAAACGTTGCTGTAGCCATTGGCGTATTTCCCTCTTGTCTGCACCTCTGTTTGTTCCTCTTTCTGTGAGGGTCGTCGAAGTTGAGGGGGGGCGGGGGGGGGGGGGGGGGGGGGGGTGGCGGCTCTCCTCTCTCGGGACTGGGAAGGGCGTCTAGGTCTCTCGCCTCAACTCCTCCCTCAGGACTCGGGGTAGCTCCATCTCCCAATGATTGGTCAGCTCATTGAAAAACTTATCCGAGGCTCTTGGGTGTGTCCTTGGATCAAGTTTTGTAGCTCCAGCAGCTCTGGGATGTTCACTATGGGAGGTAACTGCAGCAGTGGTGGCAGGAGGCTCGGAGGTAGTCTGTCATTCAGTTCTTCATAGTCTCAACATCCTTTTCTTTAACACCTTGTTTCGTGCCTTCCTTTGTGCTAGGGGCTGCAGTAAGGGAACCTGGGGGGAGGGTGGAGAAGAGATCCGAGTTCTTGGGAACAGCAGGCTGGCATATATCTGGCTGCGGTAAGGGGTCCTTATAAGGTCTGGCAGTGGATGGCTTGTTCCTCTGCCAGCCAATCACAGGGCCTCTCAAGTCAGGTCGCGAGCTGTCACTATTCTTGTGTCAGGTTTCAAATTGTTTGCATCCAGTTTCACACTCCTTGCATCCTGTTTCACTGTCCCAACTTCTACTTTCCTCTAGAGCTGTTCTGCCCGTGGCTGCTTCCTCAATTTGGGTGAACTCCCAACATCACCTTCTGCTAAAATCTGGTTTCGCCTTCAGGATCACATAAGAATTTTGCCGTTGATGCAGTGAAGAAGCTGCAGGTATTTTTCCTAGGTGAGGTGTAGTCCCTCAAGTGTCTCATCAGAGGGCATTGTCCACGAGCACCTCAGCAGGGCTCTATCGTGTCCTTGCCATAGGGGTGGGTGGCAAAGAGGGGTTTTAGCTTGAGGGCATTGCGGATGCGGACAGCCCCAACCCCAAAACAGGCGATGTGGATGTTATATCCTCTTACATAGATAACAGGAGAACTGGATTTGACACGAAAATGGCCACTTTGCAGTAAGGGACCCAAAGCTGGAAAATGGACCTTAAAGTTCAATCCTCAAAATCTCGGCCAATTACCCACATAAATTGATGAAATTCGCAGTGAAATAAGCTAATTCAATGTTTATCTCAATGTCTGAAAGCGGTATCTAAATCCGTCCACTTGTGTCTTTGCACCGCTGGAATATACAAGTCAAACATGAGAATTTATTTAATATCGGCTGGCTATATAAGTACAACTTCAAGCATACAGTTATATTTCTAGTAGACAGATTTACAAACGCAAGCAAATGTACAGAAAAATATACATTTTATACCGTATCACTCTTCAAATAGATCACAGTACATAGCTTTGACAGCCCACTTAGGCCTACTCAGCTCTTCTTCACACCTGTGTGCTTGCGCCTCTTGTCGTCATTTGGTGACCTTGTGTCAGCCCCTGTGGTGGCACCAGGCTTGCGCTTGGCGTCGACATTACTGTTGATATCGTCCACCATGTTGCCGGCAAACAGATTGAAAAGGGCGCCAGCCATTTGTCGCATGAGCTCTTCCACCAAGCTGTGTCCCTCAGAACAGAAGGCCCTGGTCAGCTGGGCGTTCTCGCTTCCCAGGATGCTCACGAGTTCCCACCTCAATGAACACCTTCCTGGGCAGGTCACACTGTAGCAGCTTGTGCCGGTTGGTCTCCTCCATCACCAGGAACCTGCAGATGTGACAGATGTCCAGCGTGACGTCAATGGCAGTGGAGTATGGAGCTAGGAGCTTGCTGCGGTCCAACAGCTCCGTGAAGGACCTGTAGATGGCCTCCACCTGCTCGTCATGGTTCTCTTCAAACCTGGCTTCCAACGGTGCAGCCTCTCTGTCGACCAGCAGGTCAGTACAGGCACCACACTTGTTGCCCCTGGTTGCCGAATATTCCCGGAAACATTTCTTTTGGGGTTTTGTGGGAACACCCGGTTCTGGCCATAGTAATGTTAGCAGTAACACTCCCCGCATACTAAAAAATGGGCTTACATAATGCAGAAAGATAAAGTGATCCTACTTAAAGTATGAACTATTTATGGGTGCATTTCAAAGTTTTAGGAGTTTCTAGCAAATATCTACTATTTTTAAACAATATTTGAAGACGTCCATCGACGCTATCGCTGACGAGTATTTTACCCTCGCACCTCACCGTTTTCTGTTGACCCATTTTCTTACGATGTGCGATTTTGGGTTTGTTTTTCACTCTTCCTCAGTAATATATAGTTATTTGACGTCTTCTACATCATCTTTAGGAGTCTGGGGGCGGCAGCCCTCAAGTTAGTTATGGTTGTTAGGTTAGGTTAGTAACACTATTGTCGTCAAAGGAGGAGGCTGGTGCTTACCTAATCTTAATTAGTGGGGGAGTAAGAAGAGGCCTTCTTGAATAGACCAACACCTCTAATATTTAGTTATTTCAAGTTAAAGCCTCCCAAAATTGGAGGTGGGTTTGTTTACGTTCCGCTGTGAGTGCAGCCTAGCCGAGTCGTATTATCAATGGAAGCATTAACCTAACCTGACAACCTAAACTAACCTGAGAGTTGCCGCCACCATACCCCTGCTGCTGTTCGCACATCAGTAGTAGGGCTTCTTAAATAAGGTAAGTCTGGTAAGACTAAAACAAAACTAATTTCCAGAAATAATAATTATTATAGAAAGATTATAAACCTAAAAAATTACAAATAAAAAAAGAAAATGAAAATAGCTGTGGTCCGTTTCCTTAACACTATGGCTGCGGGCATATTTCCGCCTATTTCTGCCATATTAGGGCTCATTCAGGCCCTCCTGATTGCTCAGGCAAGTGTCTGAATGAAATGCAATGTATTCAGCCAAAAACTAGAAGAAAATAGCTTCAAAATGATACCAAAACAACTTCGTAGCTCGTGGGATTCACTCGCAACACTACCATAGACATTCTCTAAAATAAGCAATTATCGCTAATGTCGTTCTACATTTGCCTTTGGCAGCGCTGTATATCTCGCGAGAGCATGACTCAGATTCCTCAGTGCTGCGGCCGGCTGGCTGGAGGAAGGACGTGTGGCCTGTCACGCTCCCGGTCCCACGCACTCGATTCTACAGGCTTTAAGCTTTAAAATCTGTAAAATTACTGTAAATTGCCATGGCGTTCGGGAACATCTCCTGCAAGCATTGGGTGAATATTGACCAACAAGGATTCTCAAAGGATATGAACGAAAACACGTAGGCTACTTAAACAAAGCTCGCGGGGTAGCATCGTTGGACGTCTGGAATATATTTTTCAAATATTGCTTAAATATAGCCTAGTAAATATTGTTAAAAATTATTATTACTTAGAAAAGGCTCGCCGCCTTATTATAAATAATTTATTAGGGACAATGCAGGTCTATGGAATCCTTATACTGTACTCATGTATAATCCACTGTGGAAGAATAATTTTGATCATATTTATATAACCCGATATTAGTGGAGAAAAGTCGAATCACTCAGAGCTCCTTCGGACATCCTTACTGTTTACAAACTTCTTCAGTAGCCTATGGAGTATGATCGATATTTACCCCTTGCTGGTAACACAGATGATGATTTCAATAAGTCATTTTTCTTCTGCTCTCATTTGGAAGGACCATATTACCAGTCTTGCTAAGGCAGCCTTCCAGAAGCTGGGTTTGCTCAACCGCCTTAGGGGGTTCTTTTCCCCTGCACAGCTTCTTGCTCTGTACAGGGGCATAGTGCGCCCTTGTATTGATTATTGTTCACATGTGTGGGGAGGTTCCTCTCACAACGCTCTCCTAGACACAGTTGAAAGGAAGGCCTTTCGTATCATTAACTCCCGTCCACTCACCAACTCTCTGCAATCTCTCTCTCTCCGCCGCAATGTTGCATCTCTCTCGCTATTCTATCGCTACTATAATAATCAGTGTTCCTCAGAGCTATCCCAGTGCATACCACCTCCTTTACGTAGGGCACGTGGTACCCGTCTTGCAACTCAATCCCACCCCTACTCTGTGCAACTCTCCAACCCAAGAGTGAAACATTACTCTCAAACTTTCTTCTACTCAACAGCTGAGCTCTGGAACTCTCTCCCAGAATCAGTCTTTCCCTCTTCCTATGACTTAAATTGCTTCAAACTCTGTGTGTCCAGGCATTTTGGCTCGAACGTCCCTTGATTTTGGCCCTGTCACTCTTTTAACTATGGGGGAGGCACTCTCTATAGGCAGTTATGCCTTTTGCCTCCCTCAATCACATAGAAAAAAAACAAAAAATCGCTTAGGAATTAGGAATAATATAAAGCCGAAACATGGGGGAGAGTCTGGAGCACTAACCTAAGATGTGGAACACAAGAGTTGACATTCCAGTAGGTTGGGGATATGTTACCCTTCAGCATACCCCCAAACCACTGTGGATGTCAACTTCAATAATAAAGGAGAAATATACATGTAATATCAATATGCAATGCAGTTAAACAATGGGAATGAATACTGAAGAACAGGGTGAAGCTTATATACTAGGATTGCCAAAGAAGGAAGGGATGCAGTAATTAATATTAACCCTCGTCTGGTGGGGGTTTTGGGCTATTTTGGGCATATTCAGGGCCTCCTGAATGATCAATCAAGTATCTGCATGAAAAGAAATGTATTCAGCAAAAAACTAGGCGCTACAAGCTTCAAAATGAGACCAGAACGAGCTACGTAGCACTCGTCGTTTTGATGCAGTGGTACCACCAACATGTGAGTTTAGCGGCATATTTTTTCCAGCTACGCTCACTACTGGCTAAACTGCCGGCCTCTCGAGAACAGAGGGAGCGTGAGTCAGTGGGCGGCGGTAAGCCCTGGGTGTTGGCCGTGTGGCCTTCTGCGCTCCCGGCCATTTGCACTCGATTTTATCCCTTTAAAAGCCTTAATAATGTTCCTAACTTGCTGCTTTTTAGATACGGACTTAAGTCGGGCCCCGCTCTTTAAGTGTTAAACTAAAGAGGTTGAAACAAAACAATATGCTCAATATGACTCCAGCCCCTGCTATATTTCAATCAAACAAAGAAACAAAAGAGATATGCGGTGTGTAAAGGGAACACACGAAGCAAGCCAACACGTGAGGCAAGAATGTTGCTATATCAGGGGGTGGGACTGAAGTGCCGGCCCTGCAGCCACGGAAGATGGGCAGGTGCCTCGCGTGGCGGGGAAGGGCTCCAGGCATCGCAAGAAAACTTAATTATCTCAGGCAGCCTGTGCTCTCATTAACAACAAAAGTAAAAAAATTAACATGAGTCATCATTGTGAAACTTATGATAAACTGCATTAATCACACAAGAATAAATATACTAACTGTTTCATAGGGCTAACAAGACGGCAACATATCACAGGGCGCAACCAAGGCTCGCTTGTGGGAGACAAAGACAGAGGTTAGTCTCTAGCCAGGTCCCTGCCCGATAGGCCTTGTACTTGTAACTCACTCACAAATGATATACTGTAGGCTACAAACTCATATGGGAGTGACAATATATATATATATATATATATATATATATATATATCACAAGTACACGTGATAAAAAATCATAGTATATTAATACAGGGTAAATTCCTGGGTAAATTATGTAAATACAATTGAGCACAATTTCTAATGTGGGATATTGCCGGAAAATTAATAGATAATTAAACATTAAATTATTGAAGTAAAATAGCATACAAAGCCAACACCATTCATATGATACTGTAGAAGATAAACTAAACACTAATACTCTCTCGCCGAACGCTTATCCCCGGTTGGGCGATCGAAGTTCTTTTGAAGCATTTCATGCGAGATGAACGTACTAAATTAATCTTTGTTGTCATGGTAGCCAAGAGTGTTATATTGCATTGTTATAATAAATAAGCTGAAACAATTACCACTGACTCTAAATCAGATTATTTTGTTACAGGAGAGTTTTTCATATGCTATTCGACTACCGTAAGTTAATACTTTAGGCACGATTCAAAGTTTAAATAATGTCCTAATATTTGTCATCAAATATTTCAGTAATAAATCCTGAGTCGTATGTCATCTGGTCAAAGCAATATTTACATTAAAATAGGATTACATTCCTCCTAGGTTAAAATACTGATGTTATTATAAAACTTTAGGCTATTATTTCTTGTCAGTGGATATAATTTTCTTTATTAGTGTAGCTCAGATAGAAATGTGATCTCAGCATATTTTTATATGTGGGAGAAATTACTTATTACACTTTTATGACAGAACAAAATAATTATTCTACATTACACTTGAGTGCATTTTCCAATGTGTATCTAATGGATCGCTTCGGAGATCGGCCCGACATTCTTGACTTATTTATGACTTCTAACCCTTCTTATACTGTCAATCTTTTCTCTCCTTTGGGCTCCTCCGACCATAAACTTATCTTCGTCACCTGTCCTATCTCTTCAGTACGGCCATCCGATCCTCCCAGCCGGCGGCGCTTGTGGCACTTTGGCGCTGCCGAATGGGAGGCTCTCCGGCAGTACTTCTTTGACTTCCCATGGAATGACTTCTGCTTCCGTGGCCGAGGACCCTCGGAGAGAGCTGAACTCATTACCGAGGTAATCCTTTCAGGCATGGAAGCGTACATTCCATTTTCTTTCTCTCAGTCTAATGCCAAAAAATCTTGGTTTACTCACGCTTGTTCTACTGCTGTCCGCAACAAGGAGGAAGCATTCAAACGGTACCGACGCCTTAAAACTCAAGACTCTCATTCTTCTTATGTTTCTGCCCGGAATCAAGCCAAATCGGTTCTTTGACTTGCCAAGCACTCTTTCATCAATAATAAATGCACTGAACTATCCAACTCTAGCTCTTCCCAAGCTTTCTGGCATCTAGCCAAAAACCTCTCCAACAACTTTTCTTCCTCGTTTTTCCCTACCCTTTTCCACTCTGATGGCACAACCATCACTTCTTCCTCTGACAAAGCTGAACTCTTTGCTCAAACTTTTGCCAGAAACTCTACCTTGGATGATTCCGGTGCTATTCCTCCCTCTCCACCCCCCTCTCTCCTACTTATGCCTAATATCCAAATCTCTTCTAAAGATTACTTTCTACCCTCTCTGGGCTTAATGCTTAGAAGGTGTACGGTCCGGACGGTATTCCTCCTCTTGTACTTAAAAACTGTGCTTCCGTGCTGACCCTCTGCCTAGGCATACTCTTTCGTCTCTGTCTCTCCTCTAACGTCTTTCCTTCTTGCTGGAAGTTTGCACTCATTCAACCTGTCCCAAAGAAGGGTGACCGCTCTCAACCCTCCAACTATCTTCCAATTGCTCTCATCTCTTGTATCTCTAAAGTTTTTGAAACTATTCTTGCTTCCAAATTTCTTAAGCATTTCTCCTCTCATAATCTGCTCTCTGATCGCCAGTATGGCTTCCTTAACCCGTACAGCCCCAGCGACGCGCCTGACGCGTCGGCGATGTATGTAACGCACAGCCCCAGAGACGCGCCTGGCGCGTCGCCCCAATTGCGCCGACCGTGACCTCAGGTGTAGCCACTCAAGAGGGCTCAGATTTGTATGGGAACTGTGTACGTATCCCACGCACCCGTGCCGATGGTTGAAAACTCTCAAAGTCCACGTGCGTGCGCGCGAGCGCGCAATAACCTGGTTTTTTGGGATAATTGCCTTCAATTTTTTACTCTTATAAAATCCGTTTTCGGGGGCTCTGTAGGACCATTTTTTAAGCTTTTTGAGCGGTTTTTCGTGGTTTTTCCTTCATTCCTAACCCATTCGCTATTGTTTCTGGAATAAAACCATTTTTTGAAAACCGGCCGGGTTCTGGTGCGCAAACATTACAAAACTAGCCGGGGCTCCACGGGTTAAGGGTCGCTCTACTGGTGATCTTCTTTCATATCTTACTAACTCTTGGTCATCCAACTTTCAGGACTTCGGTGAGACTTTTTCTGTTGCACTAGACATATCGAAGGCCTTCGATAGAGTCTGGCACAAATCTTTAATTTCCAAACTTCCCTCCTTCGGTTTCTGTCCCTCCATATGTGCCTTTGTCTCTTAATTTCCTTGCCGGCTGTTCCATAGCTGCGGTTGTGGACGGCCATCGTTCATTTCCTCATACTATCAACTCCGGTGTTCCTCAGGGTTCTGTCCTATCTCCTATTCTCTTTCTAATTTTCATAAATTATCTTCTCATCCAGTCTCATCCATTCATACGCAGACGACTCTACTTTACACCACTCAATTAGTTTTCCAGAATGCCCCAGCCAGCAATCCCTCAAAAGTAAATGTAATGAAGCCATCAAATGCTTATCATCTGATCTAGCTACTATTTCCAATTGGGGTAGAGAAAACCTTGTTACATTTAGTGCTTCCAAAACTCAATTTATACATCTTACTACCCGTCAGGAACCTCCAGAGGACTATCCCTTATTCGTCAACAATACAAAAATCAACCCTTCATCTTCCCTCAATGTTCTCGGTGACTCTTTTTCTTCTGCTCTCACTTGGAAAGACCATATTACCAGTCTCGCTAAGGCAGCCGTCCAGAAGCTGGGTGTGCTCAACCGCCTCAAGGGGTTCTTTACCCCTGCGCAGCTTCTTGCTCTGTACAGGGCACAGTGCGTCCTTGTATTGAGTATTGTTCACATGTGTGGGGACGATCCTCTCACACCACACTCCTAGACAAAGTAGAAAGGAAAGTGTTTCGTATCATTAACTCCCGTCCACTCACCAACTCTCTGCAATCTCTCTCTCTTCGCCGCAATGTTGCATCTCTCGCGCTATTCTATCGTGTTACGTCCTGGGATATATAAACACTGAGCTCTTTCTATTGGACTAGGTATGCGGCAACAAGCAACAACGGAAAATGCTAGATCCAACCCTTATCTATAAACCCAGGCAACAAACCACCCTAAACCGTCAAGAGTCCTGCCTGGACAACAAGGTATCCTATGACTCGGTTACAGGGTGCACGCACTATAGACTGCTGATAGTCAAGCAGGCTATATAAAAGATCACACAATTAAGTTGACTTAAAGCTTCAAGGAAAAGATAGATAACGGAATTAAATTGCAGAAACAATTTAATAACAAACTAGAAGAAAGTACATTTAACGTTACGTTAATTAATACAACTAATCACCCCTGCGTGAAAGAAGGTGAGAGCAAACAGTCCTCAAAACATCGTACAGGTAGACAAGATGCAGGTTTCTAAACTGCATGCGGCTACTGTAGGATCTGATGCTTAGCAAAGAAAGTACGTTACGGATTTAGAGAACTCTTAACTAATAAGCAGGAATAAATACTAGTGATAGGACCTACAGTGTATAATGGCATAGGTATAATTAAATAAAGGCAGCCACTCGCAACATAACCACATACAGGTGTGCTTCTCACTCTTAGTCAGGCAAGCCTGCTCGGACAGAGTCTCTAAGCCACACCCTGACTCACAATGCTCACAAAGACGGTAAACTGTGGCACAATAACAAGCATACAGATATAATAAACCGCTAGCTGTTAATCTGCCAGGTGGCAGAGGTCTAGCCGGAAGGATATAGGCTTCGGATACCCGGGCTGAGCCACCTGCTCTAGCCTAGGGACGTTCCCAAGTCTGTGCGCCAAATTACTCTAATTGAAAGGGTGCTCTCTTGAGAGACTCAGATCCCAAGTATCTGACTCTCTCCTGGCGACCCTAAAACAAACGCAAGACGTGCTAGCGCAGTGCTGAGTGGACTAGGCAAGGGCCCTCACACAACACAACACTAGACACACAGGCACACAGACAAGAAAATGCCCCCAGACTCCCACGGGTATCCTAGTAAAGTCGTGCAGGTCCACAGGACTCGCACCAGCAGACTTTACTTAAAGGATCGCAAAAAGCCTCCCCTCCGGTCTAGCCCCTGCTCACCTGCCACAAGAACACACTAGCAAGCATGAAACCACCAAATATGAGACATCAAAAAAGCTTCCTAGGTCTCATTAACAATTACATCTCTGCATAAGGCCCAAAATCCTATCTAATTATCTGAGAGCTCGTCGTTAATACAATAATAGATAATAATTATAAGGTCTATCAAGGGGATGGGATAATTAAATAGATTGGTGAAGTAGTGGAAATAAGGTATACAAAGTAAGAGAGAAAGTTTCTAAGTGGGGTTGAGAGGGATAGATATCAAGGGGGTCCGAAGGGTACGACAGTGAGGTGAGCTCTGAGGAGAATAGCTCCTCTGGACCCCTCCAGGATCCCACACAAAGGCACGGTGGTCAGCCAATCACAGGCCGCTACGTCACCCGGCAGCAGGCCTGCAGAAGGCGCCAGGAACCACCAGCCAATCAAAACCGAGAGAAAAGACCACGCGGGCGAGCAACTCCTCCGGGCGGGAGGAGGGAGGAGGAGGAAAAGCAACACTCACCTCCCCCACCCTGCTCGCTCGCGTTGGCGTTGGCTGGCCATAATTTGACTAGCTCTCAGGCCCTCAGGAAGGACAGGTACGACCTCAAGGTTAAACTCAGGGAGTTTCAAGTGGGTCAGGAGGTGTTGATTCTACTGCCCCTTGTAGGTCACCCCTTATCCGCGAAGTACGCTGGTCCTTACAGGGTGGTTGAGGAGCTATCAGACCTGGATTACTTGGTAGCCACTCCAGACAGACGGAAGCGCAATCAGTTATGTCATGTTCATCTCATGAAGGAGTATGGGAGGCACCTCCCTGAGCCTCTCACTGTGCCTGTGATGACGTTTAGCAGTCAAGGTGGAGAAGGAGAACGGGACAGTCAAGCTCAGGTGGAGGATAACTGGAAGGATAAGAAATTCAAATGGGCGCCTGAGTGTGAGAAGGCGTTTGGAGTAGTGAAATACCTGTTGTGCACTCACCCGATCCTCAGGGCCCCTGACTTTAGCCTACCTTTCCAACTAGCAACGGATGCTAGTGGTACAAAGGAGTACAGAGGAGTACAAAGGAAATCAAGCAACAACATATCTAGTGACCCTTCTAGGTTGCTTGTCCTCCAAAACACTGAGGATCAAGTGTCCAAACAGTGGTTTAGAGTGGGTAAGGGAACATTGGTAAGGGAATTACTGCCCTGGAACTAATGTCCGTGGCAGGATTAGGAAGTTAGTAGAGGACAGATGGGTTAGTAACTGAGGGGGGGATAAAATAAAGTTATTAATTTACAAACGCAGTCAGTCGCGGGTTTGATGAGAGATATTTGTCTAGGCGGAGTTTAAATGAATCAACGGTGATGCAGTCTATAACGTTTCGGGGAAGCCCATTCCACAAGTTGACAACTCGATTGAAGAAGAAATTCTTAGATTCGTGCGAGTTAAAAGATTTACCAATAATTTTGCAACCGTTTCCCCGCGTGCAATTAAATTGGTCGATAGTGAGTACTTACTACAGTTCATATTGTCGATGCCTTTGATGATTTTGAACACTTGAATTAAGTCACCTCTTAATCTGCGCTGGGTTAAAGGAAATAGATTTAATTCTCTAAGACGCTCTTCGTATGGTTTGTTCTTTAGGCTAGGTATAATTTTGGTAACTCTACGTTGAACTCGTTCTAGCTTGTTTATATCTTTTTGGTAATAAGGGCACCAGGATTGAACGCAGTATTCCAGAAGAGGGCGGACTAAGGAATTGTAAAGGGTTAGGATAACTTCTTTGGAAGTGGTGTGGAGGCTGGTGCCGTCCTTGTGAAAAAGGACGATGATGGGCTGGAGCATCCTGTTAGTTTCTGCTCGGAGAAGTACAATTCAGCCCAGGGGAGCTGCTCTGTTATCGAGAAGGAGCTGCTGGCAGTTGTGCTTGCACTGAGGCATTTTGAGGTCTATGTTCCAGCCTATGGTCCGGTCGTTGTAGTTTACCCAGATCATCACCCTCTCAAATTCTTGGACCAGTTTCACAATCGGAATATGAGGCTGACCAGGTGGTCACTAAGGTTACTGGTATATAACCTGGACATACGCCATATTGCCGGTTGTGACAACGTGGTTGCAGATTGTCTTTCAAGGGTATATGATCCTGGGTAGATTGACACACGGGTAGCCTCCTGCTTTAGTTTGAATAGTATTTTGCGCTTGGTGCTTGTTGGCTCGCGGATGTAGCCCAGCGTATTGGGTCGTAAAGCAGGAGTTGAGCGTTTGGTATAGAAGAAAAATCTAGGCTTGCCCCTATAGTGCAGCCGAAATAAACAAATTAAAAACATAAAAATCAAATAAAAACTCTTTCTTTGATAGTTGAATTTTTTCAGTATGTTATAGCAGTAATTCTGAGTTGCACTCCTCTCAGAATGCTGGGCTAGAGAAGCTCGCTCTTGAGGAGCATAACTACATAATTATGATTTAACCTATTGTGTTGGGGAAGGTTATAATTTTGTAAAATGTTTTGTTGAGAACTGTGCCAGATATTTTACTGCCGCTGGGTGATGGGAAGTAGAGATATAGCATGGGTTCTAACAATCAGATTTTTGTGAGCCTTGGGCCTCTGAGAAAAATCTTGGGGGGGGTGTGACGTTAACCACTCCGTTAGAACCGCATCGCGTGTCCTACAGTGACTCGCTAGGATCGCCAGGGCAGTGGATGTGGCTGCAGTTGATGTATTGTTGTGTGCTTTATTTCATATGAAAGCTAGTGTCATGGACAGTCCAGAAAGGCTCTTTGTTTTCGCCCATGTCAAGGCTTTATATATTTAATTGCAAAGTATATGTTTTATCATTAAGTAGTAATGATAGGAATTGAGAGAGAGAGAGAGAGAGAGTAGAATAGAGTGAGAGGAGGCGCGTAGTGTTTTGCTATACTCGATGACGTCATAGCTGGCTGGCCTCGTGGGGATTCGTTGAGGGAGTTTTTTACCATGCTTTGTGACTTCTTTAGTATTGGTTGGAGGATTTGTTACCGCTTTTTTCCCACGCGGCTCGAGCTAGTGCTAGTATATATACAGCCCTCTCGCCACTTTCTCCCTCAGATCTGGTTTCTAGAACGCATCCCTCTTATCCCTTTGATATCTGTCTCCCTCTCCGCACCTAAGAACCTTTTCCTCTGCCTATCTCTCTCATTTTCCATACCTTTCACCACCTTTTATTAATATTTTATCCCCTCTGGTTAACTCTGCATAATCAGCTTCATGCTGGCCAGTTGTATTGTGCGTTAAGGTCTGATATAACCCATGTATGTTAGTTGTTAAGATAAGTTGATCACGAAGCATTGGTTGGCATTCATATTGTTCAGTACCGCTTCCTATAATTATTAGTGTTCTGCTGGATTAGATAATGCTAGACTAGGAGTCTGATACTATAAGGTATTGTTTCCGATGGGTGCTGGCTTTAGTTAAAAGCTGCACGACATACCTGAGAACTGGAGTTGATTGGGTAAATTCTAGTCTGTGTGCCATTGAGAATAGAGCATGCACGAATGAGGGCTTTTTGCCTATACCATTCTGCACTGTTCTAGGCTCGGTTGTTTGTCTTTGAGGTACGCCAGGAGAACGCTTAATACTTCGGTATTAAGGTTTCTTAAGAGAGCTACCCTTCATTATAACGTAATATTTGACGCACAGACTTGAGATTTGCACTAGGTATGCGGCATGCCATGCGCACCAGTATCTCGTATCATTGACTCTAGCTAGACTTTATCAATCACAGTAGACATTAAGTATATTAAACCAATTACTCTTTTTATGCATACCCGTTTATGATTACACAAGCATTTCGCAGCCTAGTTTGATGTATTGAGACACAAACGACTTAGGCTCTTTTTGTTGATAGGAATACTGCATTGTTTTGGCGATTATTATTAGTGTTGTAGCGTTTAATATATTCTTGGCTCCGACTGCATTATATCTCCTGCCTTTTTGTGTGCATAGCCTGCACAAGCATTGTTCCGCTGCCTGCCTTTTTGGGGTTCCATTTCCGATTCGAGCATCTTGATAGCATCTAACATTTAAAGAAGATTCCTTGTTGGTGTTGAAGGACTTTAGTGCACTTTCTTTCATGCAGGAGTGCCTGACATTTATTGATTAAAGTAACGTAAGCTGTACTTCTCTTACCACCTTACTTTGCATACCATAACCAAGCACCTTCGGTTATAGGTAGTAATATGCTGTTTTCACATAACATTAAGCCTAGCGTAGACGCACATTTATTGAGAGTTTAATAACCTATTATTGCATATAGAACTCTGGAGAGTATTTGTGTTCTTTGTTCACTGGGAATATACATCAGAGGTTGGATCTAGCGCTTTCCGTTGTAGCATTTATGCCATTACTAGTCCAATGAATAAGAGCCCTGATATATTTGAACCTCAGTCGTAACAACAGGCTCTTTTCACTTTAAGAGGCCCTGTTATATATTTCATGCACTTGTACTACAAATGATTGGTACCACTACATAACACACAGTTGACTTTTATGCTATTACTTTGGTAGGTAAACGTTGCTGTAGCCATTGGCGTATTTCCCACTTGTCTGCACCTCTGTCTGTTCCTCTTTCTGTGAGGGTCGTCGAAGTTGAGGGAGGGGGGGGGGGGGCGGCGCGCGGCTCTCCTCTCTCGGGACTGGGAAGTGCATCTAGGTCTCTCGCCTCAACTCCTCCCTCAGGACTCGGGGTAGCTCCATCTCTCAATGATTGGTCAGCTCATTGAAAAATTTATTCGAGGCTCTTAGGTGTGTCCTTTGATCAAGTTTTGTAGCTCCAGCAGCTCTGGGATGTTCACTATGGGAGGTAACTGCAGCAGTGGCGGCAGGAGGCTCGGAGGTAGTCTGTCATTTAGTTCTTCGTAGTCTCAACATCCTTTTCTTTAACACCTCGTTTCGTGCCTTCCTTTGTGCTTGGGGCTGCAGTAAGGGAACCTGGGGGGAGGGTGGAGAAGGGATCCGAGTTCTCGGGAACAGCAGGCTGGCATATATCTGGCTGCAGTAAGGGATCCTTATAAGGTCTGGCAGTGGATGGCTTGTTCCTCTGCCAGCCAATCACATGGCCTCTCAGGTCAGGTCGCGAGCTGTCACTATTCTTGTGTCAGGTTTCAAATTTTTTGCATCCAGTATTCCAGTTTCACATTCCTTCCATCCTGTTTCACTGTCCCAACTTCTACTTTCCTCTAGGGCTGTTCTTCTTGTGGCTGCTTCCTCAATTTGGGTGAACTCCTAACATCACCTTCTGCTAAAATCTGGTTCCGCCTTCAGCATCACATAAGAATTTTGCCGTTGATGCGGTGAAGAAGCTGCAGGTATTTTTCCTAGGCGAGGTGTAGTCCCTCAAGTGTCTCATCAGAGGGGATTGTCCACGAGCACCTCAGCAGGGCTCTATCGTGGCCTTGCCATAGGGGTGGGTGGCAAAGAGGGGTTTTAGCTTGAGGGCATTGCAGATGCGGACAGCCCCAACCCCAAAACAGGCGATGTGGATGTTATATCGTCTTATAAAAATGGCACATACGAAAAATGGAGTGCAGTATTTATATTGGTTATTTCGACCCATATAATTAACG
The DNA here is from genome assembly GCA_032716605.1 of Paralithodes platypus. NCBI lineage: Eukaryota > Metazoa > Arthropoda > Malacostraca > Decapoda > Lithodidae > Paralithodes > Paralithodes platypus. Next base: position 22,095,292 of record CM064574.1, read on the forward strand.
TAAGGTCCAAAGTCTGTCCTCATAATGTTAGTGAGTGGAGCCTGTAATTCGGCCTTATAGTTGGGGTTGGGTGTGAGAGGGATCTGCCTTGTATGGGCCAATCGGCTTTCTGCAGACTCTCATTTTCTTATGTTCTTATATATGTAATTTGTATGTGTATGTATTTTTTTTTCTATGTGAATGAAGGAGACAAAAGGCATAACTGCCTGCAGCAAGTGCCTCCCCCACATTTGAAGAGTGACAGGGCCAAAATCAAGGGACGTTCGAGCTAAAATGCCTGGACACATGGAGTTTGAAGCAATTTAAATCATAGGAAGAGGGACAGACTGATTTTGGGAGAGAGTTCCAGAGCTCAGCAGTTGAATAGAAGAAAGTCTGAAAATAGCATTTCACTCTTGGGTTGGAGAGTTGCACAGAGTAGTGGTGGGATTGTGTTGCAAGGCGGGTACTATGTATCCTATGTAGAGGAGTTGGTATACACTGGGAAAGCTCCGAGGAACACTGATTATTGTAGTAGCGATAGAATAGCGAGAGAAATGCAACATTGGGCGAAGAGAGAGAGATTAAAGAGAGTTGATGATTGGACGGGAGTTAATGATACGAAAGGCTTTCCTTTCTACTTTGTCTAGCAGTTTGGTGTGAGAGGATCCTCCCCACACATGTGAACAATACTCAATACAATGACGCACTGTGCCCCTGTACAGAGCAAGAAGCTGCGCAGGGGTAAGGAACCCCTTGAGGCGGTTGAGCACACCCAGCTTCTGGGAGGCTGCCTTAGGAAGACTGGTGATATGGTCCTTCCAAGTGAGAGCAGAAGAAAAAGAGACACCATATGTATGTAATGTATGGCTGTATATGTATGTATATGTATATATATGTACCGGTATAGCAATATGTATATCTTTATATTTACATAAGTTACATAAGAGTTTGAAAGCTATCTGCCTTGTGTAGGCAATTGGGCTTTCTACAGACTCCCAGTTTTCTTATATTCTTATGTATAGATTTGTAAGACCTAAATTGTGTATGTAAAAGAAGTATACTCCTAAAAATATCGCAAAAGGCAGGAGGATGGCAAAACTTTGAGTTTTATATGCTAGTTAGCAACTCACAAATGATTTAGGACGGGTATTTAAGCCTCACTCTCCTCCTGTTTTTCTTGTATTACCCTGAAGATGTCTTGAGATAATAGACAAAAGTCTTGGTGTTCCATTGTTTCAATTTTCCTAGCGAGTTTTACTATATATATATATATATATATATATATATACAGTATATATATATATATACATATATCTCACAAGTGCACGTGATAAAAAATCATATATATTAATACAGGATAAATTCCTGGGTAAATTATGTAAATACAATTAAGCACAATTTCTAATATGGGTTATTGCCGGAAAATTAATAGATAATTAAAAATTAAATTATTGAAGTAAAATAGCATACAAAGTCAACGCCATTCATATGATACTGTAGAAGAAAAACTAAACACTAATACTCTCTCGCCGAACGCTTATCCCCGGTTGGGCGATCGAAGTTCTTTTGAAGCATTTCATGCGAGATGAACGTACTAAATTAATATTTGTTGTTATGGTAGCCAAGAGTGTTGTATTGCACTGTAATAATAAATAAGCTGAAACAATTACCACTGACTCAAAATCAGAATATTTTGTTACAGGAGAGTTGGGTCATATGCTATTCGACAACCGTAAGTTAGAGGAAAGAAAGAGATAAAAGAGTTAGCCTTGGCAGAGAGTTAGCACAACAGTGTTTGAATATAACAAGAGGAATGCCATCCGGTCTGTACTCCTTCATAGTATTAAACCCTCAAAGTGGAGAAAATACATCCTTAAAAGAGATTATGATATTAGGCATCAGTAAGAGAGAGGAGGGTGGAGAAGGAGTAATAACGTTGGAATCATCCAAGGTGGAGTTTTTAACGAAAGTTTGAGTTAAGAGTTCAGCTTTGTCAGTGGAAGAAATTTCGTTGATGCCATCAGAGTGGAAAAGAGTAGGGGAAGATGAGGAAGTAAAATTGTTGTAGAGTTATTTGGCTTGATGCCAGTAATCTTGCGAAGAGTTAGAGTTAGAAAGTTCAGAGCATTTAATATTGATGAAAGAGTTTTTGGTGAGTCGAAGAACAGATTTGTCTTGATTCCGGGCAGAAACAAAAATAGTAGGAGATTGTTGAATTTATTAGCGACAGTACCATTTGATTGCTACCTCCTTATTGCACACAGTTTGTTCACAGTAGAATAAGCTTGAGTAAACCTAGATTTGTTTTGCATTAGCGTAAGAGAAAGAAAATGAAATGTATGCCTCCATGCCCGTGAATATTCATGGGCATGGAGGCATACATGGGTTTATTGAAGAGGTGTCTTTTGACGATTCTGATACCTGTCATTATTTGGCTCGTCACGGAGTGATAAAAGAGAGTATAACAACACCAGTGCATATCGTCTTCGACTGTTCAGCCAAGTTAAGAAATAATCAGCCAGTCTGAATAACTCCCTACATACGGGGCCCTCACTGGTACTAGACTCGACTCAAGTTTTACTGCAATTCAGACTCCATCAATATGCCTGGGTCAGTGATATCGAAAAGGTATTTTTTATGTTAAGACTCCACGAGGACGACCGGGACTACACTCGTTTTATGTGGCCAAAATACCCTCAGCAGCTTGATTCCTCCTCATCTTTTGTAGCACCAGCATGCTCTCTCTTATGGTTATCCTCCGCCGACCAGCCTTCCTTCCTTTTTTTTTGTGTGAATAAGGATTGGAAGTGTTTACCCTTGCAAAATTTGCAGCTTCTTATATTAGGGTTAGTACAATCCAGATGGACATGCTCACTTGATAAGCACCCAATGCAAAGATGTAATTGACAGGCTCTTTTCACTTTAAGAGGCCCTGTTATATATTTCATGCACTTGTACTACAAATGATTGGTACCCCTACATAAGACACAGTTGAATTTTATGCTATCACTTTGGTAGGTAAACGTTGCTGTAGCCATTGGCGTATTTCCCTCTTGTCTGCACCTCTGTTTGTTCCTCTTTCTGTGAGGGTCGTCGAAGTTGAGGGGGGGCGGGGGGGGGGGGGGGGGCTGGCGGCTCTAACTCTCGGGACTGGGAAGGGCGTATAGGTCTCTCGCCTCAACTCCTCCCTCAGGACTCGGGGTAGCTCCATCTCCCAATGATTGGTCAGCTCATTGAAAAACTTATCCGAGGCTCTTGGGTGTGTCCTTGGATCAAGTTTTGTAGCTCCAGCAGCTCTGGGATGTTCACTATGGGAGGTAACTGCAGCAGTGGTGGCAGGAGGCTCGGAGGTAGTCTGTCATTCAGTTCTTCATAGTCTCAACATCCTTTTCTTTAACACCTTGTTTCGTGCCTTCCTTTGTGCTAGGGGCTGCAGTAAGGGAACCTGGGGGGAGGGTGGAGAAGAGATCCGAGTTCTTGGGAACAGCAGGCTGGCATATATCTGGCTGCGGTAAGGGGTCCTTATAAGGTCTGGCAGTGGATGGCTTGTTCCTCTGCCAGCCAATCACAGGGCCTCTCAAGTCAGGTCGCGAGCTGTCACTATTCTTGTGTCAGGTTTCAAATTGTTTGCATCCAGTTTCACACTCCTTGCATCCTGTTTCACTGTCCCAACTTCTACTTTCCTCTAGAGCTGTTCTGCCCGTGGCTGCTTCCTCAATTTGGGTGAACTCCCAACATCACCTTCTGCTAAAATCTGGTTTCGCCTTCAGGATCACATAAGAATTTTGCCGTTGATGCAGTGAAGAAGCTGCAGGTATTTTTCCTAGGTGAGGTGTAGTCCCTCAAGTGTCTCATCAGAGGGCATTGTCCACGAGCACCTCAGCAGGGCTCTATCGTGTCCTTGCCATAGGGGTGGGTGGCAAAGAGGGGTTTTAGCTTGAGGGCATTGCGGATGCGGACAGCCCCAACCCCAAAACAGGCGATGTGGATGTTATATCCTCTTACATAGATAACAGGAGAACTGGATTTGACACGAAAATGGCCACTTTGCAGTAAGGGACCCAAAGCTGGAAAATGGACCTTAAAGTTCAATCCTCAAAATCTCGGCCAATTACCCACATAAATTGATGAAATTCGCAGTGAAATAAGCTAATTCAATGTTTATCTCAATGTCTGAAAGCGGTATCTAAATCCGTCCACTTGTGTCTTTGCACCGCTGGAATATACAAGTCAAACATGAGAATTTATTTAATATCGGCTGGCTATATAAGTACAACTTCAAGCATACAGTTATATTTCTAGTAGACAGATTTACAAACGCAAGCAAATGTACAGAAAAATATACATTTTATACCGTATCACTCTTCAAATAGATCACAGTACATAGCTTTGACAGCCCACTTAGGCCTACTCAGCTCTTCTTCACACCTGTGTGCTTGCGCCTCTTGTCGTCATTTGGTGACCTTGTGTCAGCCCCTGTGGTGGCACCAGGCTTGCGCTTGGCGTCGACATTACTGTTGATATCGTCCACCATGTTGCCGGCAAACAGATTGAAAAGGGCGCCAGCCATTTGTCGCATGAGCTCTTCCACCAAGCTGTGTCCCTCAGAACAGAAGGCCCTGGTCAGCTGGGCGTTCTCGCTTCCCAGGATGCTCACGAGTTCCCACCTCAATGAACACCTTCCTGGGCAGGTCACACTGTAGCAGCTTGTGCCGGTTGGTCTCCTCCATCACCAGGAACCTGCAGATGTGACAGATGTCCAGCGTGACGTCAATGGCAGTGGAGTATGGAGCTAGGAGCTTGCTGCGGTCCAACAGCTCCGTGAAGGACCTGTAGATGGCCTCCACCTGCTCGTCATGGTTCTCTTCAAACCTGGCTTCCAACGGTGCAGCCTCTCTGTCGACCAGCAGGTCAGTACAGGCACCACACTTGTTGCCCCTGGTTGCCGAATATTCCCGGAAACATTTCTTTGGGGGTTTTGTGGGAACACCCGGTTCTGGCCATAGTAATGTTAGCAGTAACACTCCCCGCATACTAAAAAATGGGCTTACATAATGCAGAAAGATAAAGTGATCCTACTTAAAGTATGAACTATTTATGGGTGCATTTCAAAGTTTTAGGAGTTTCTAGCAAATATCTACTATTTTTAAACAATATTTGAAGACGTCCATCGACGCTATCGCTGACGAGTATTTTACCCTCGCACATCATCGTTTTCTGTTGACCCATTTTCTTACGATGTGCGATTTTGGGTTTGTTTTTCACTCTTCCTCAGTAATATATAGTTATTTGACGTCTTCTACATCATCTTTAGGAGTCTGGGGGCGGCAGCCCTCAAGTTAGTTATGGTTGTTAGGTTAGGTTAGTAACACTATTGTCGTCAAAGGAGGAAGCTGGTGCTTACCTAATCTTAATTAGTGGGGGAGTAAGAAGAGGCCTTCTTGTATAGACCCACACCTCTAATATTTAGTTATTTCAAGTTAAAGCCTCCCAAAATTGGAGGTGGGTTTGTTTACGTTCCGCTGTGAGTGCAGCCTAGCCGAGTCGTATTATCAATGGAAGCATTAACCAAACCTGACAACCTAAACTAACCTGAGAGTTGCCGCCACCATACCCCTGCTGCTGTCCGCACATCAGTAGTAGGGCTTCTTAAATAAGGTAAGTCTGGTAAGACTAAAACAAAACTAATTTCCAGAAAAAATAATTATTATAGAAAGATTATAAACCTAAAAAATTACAAATAAAAAAAGAAAATGAAAATAGCTGTGGTCCGTTTCCTTAACACTATGGCTGCGGGCATATTTCCGCCTATTTCTGCCATATTAGGGCTCATTCAGGCCCTCCTGATTGCTCAGGCAAGTGTCTGAATGAAATGCAATGTATTCAGCCAAAAACTAGAAGAAAATAGCTTCAAAATGACACCAAAACAACCTTCGTAGCTCGTGGGATTCACTCGCAACACTACCATAGACATTCGCTAAAATAAGCATTTATCGCTGATGTCGTTCTACATTTGCCTTTGGCAGCGCTGTATATCTCGCGAGAGCATGACTCAGATTCCTCAGTGCTGCGGCCGGCTGGCTGGAGGAAGGACGTGTGGCCTGTCACGCTCCCGGTCCCTCGCACTCGATTCTACAGGCTTTAAGCTTTAAAATCTGTAAAATTACTGTAAATTGCCATGCCGTTCGGGAACATCTCCTGCAAGCATTGGGTGAATATTGACCAAAAAGGATTCTCAAAGGATATGAACGAAAACACGTAGGCTACTTAAACAAAGCTCGCGGGGTAGCATCGTTGGACGTCTGGAATATATTTTTCAAATATTGCTTAAATATAGCCTAGTAAATATTGTTAAAAATTATTATTACTTAGAAAAGGCTCGCCGCCTTATTATAAATAATTTATTAGGGACAATGCAGGTCTATGGAATCCTTATACTGTACTCATGTATAATCCACTGTGGAAGAATAATTTTGATCATATTTATATAACCCGATATTAGTGGAGAAAAGTCGAATCACTCAGAGCTCCTTCGGACATCCTTACTGTTTACAAACTTCTTCAGTAGCCTATGGAGTATGATCGATATTTACCCCTTGCTGGTAACACAGATGATGATTTCAATAAGTCATTTTTCTTCTGCTCTCATTTGGAAGGACCATATTACCAGTCTTGCTAAGGCAGCCTTCCAGAAGCTGGGTTTGCTCAACCGCCTTAGGGGGTTCTTTTCCCCTGCACAGCTTCTTGCTCTGTACAGGGGCATAGTGCGCCCTTGTATTGATTATTGTTCACATGTGTGGGGAGGTTCCTCTCACACCGCTCTCCTAGACAAAGTTGAAAGGAAGGCCTTTCGTATCATTAACTCCCGTCCACTCACCAACTCTCTGCAATCTCTCTCTCTCCGCCGCAATGTTGCATCTCTCTCGCTATTCTATCGCTACTATAATAATCAGTGTTTCTCAGAGCTATCCCAGTGCATACCACCTCCTTTACGTAGGGCACGTGGTACCCGTCTTGCAACTCAATCCCACCCCTACTCTGTGCAACTCTCCAACCCAAGAGTGAAACATTACTCTCAAACTTTCTTCTACTCAACAGCTGAGCTCTGGAACTCTCTCCCAGAATCAGTCTTTCCCTCTTCCTATGACTTAAATTGCTTCAAACTCTGTGTGTCCAGGCATTTTGGCTCGAACGTCCATTGATTTTGGCCCTGTCACTCTTTCAACTATGGGGGAGGCACTCTCTATAGGCAGTTATGCCTTTTGCCTCCCTCAATCACATAGAAAAAAAACAAAAAATCGCTTAGGAATTAGGAATAATATAAAGCCGAAACATGGGGGAGAGTCTGGAGCACTAACCTAAGATGTGGAACACAAGAGTTGACATTCCAGTAGGTTGGGGATATGTTACCCTTCAGCATACCCCCAAACCACTGTGGATGTCAACTTCAATAATAAAGGAGAAATATACATGTAATATCAATATGCAATGCAGTTAAACAATGGGAATGAATACTGAAGAACAGGGTGAAGCTTATATACTAGGATTGCCAAAGAAGGAAGGGATGCAGTAATTAATATTAACCCTCGTCTGGTGGGGGGTTTTGGGCTATTTTGGGCATATTCAGGGCCTCCTGAATGATCAATCAAGTATCTGCATGAAAAGAAATGTATTCAGCAAAAAACTAGGCGCTACAAGCTTCAAAATGAGACCAGAACGAGCTACGTAGCACTCGTCGTTTTGATGGAGTGGTACCACCAACATGTGAGTTTAGCGGCATATTTTTTCCAGCTACGCTCACTACTGGCTAAACTGCCGGCCTCTCGAGAACAGAGGGAGCGTGAGTCAGTGGGCGGCGGTAAGCCCTGGGTGTTGGCCGTGTGGCCTTCTGCGCTCCCGGCCATTTGCACTCGATTTTATCCCTTTAAAAGCCTTAATAATGCTCCTAACTTGCTGCTTTTTAGATACGGACTTAAGTCGGGCCCCGCTCTTTAAGTGTTAAACTAAAGAGGTTGAAACAAAACAATATGCTCAATATGACTCCAGCCTCTGCTATATTTCAATCAAACAAAGAAACAAAAGAGATATGCGGTGTGTAAAGGGAACACACGAAGCAAGCAAACACGTGAGGCAAGAATGTTGCTATATCAGGGGGTGGGCCTGAAGTGTCGGCCCTGCAGCCACGGAAGATGGGCAGGTGCCTCGCGTGGCGGGGAAGGGCTCCAGGCATCGCAAGAAAACTTAATTATCTCAGGCAGCCTGTGCTCTCATTAACAACAAAAGTAAAAAAATTAACATGAGTCATCATTGTGAAACTTATGATAAACTGCATTAATCACACAAGAATAAATATACTAACTGATTCATAGGGCTAACAAGACGGCAACATATCACAGGGCGCAACCAAGGCTCGCTCGTGGGAGACAAAGACAGAGGTTAGTCTCTAGCCAGGTCCCTGCCCGATAGGCCTTGTACTTGTAACTCACTCACAAATGATATACTGTAGGCTACAAACTCATATGGGAATGACAATATATATATATATATATATATATATATATATATATATATATATATATATATATATATATATATATATATATATATATATATATATATATATATATATATATATATCACAAGTACACGTGATTAAAAATCATAGTATATTAATACAGGGTAAATTCCTGGGTAAATTATGTAAATACAATTGAGCACAATTTCTAATATGGGATATTGCCGGAAAATTAATAGATAATTAAACATTAAATTATTGAAGTAAAATAGCATACAAAGCCAACACCATTCATATGATACTGTAGAAGATAAACTAAACACTAATACTCTCTCGCCGAACGCTTATCCCCGGTTGGGCGATCGAAGTTCTTTTGAAGCATTTCATGCGAGATGAACGTACTAAATTAATCTTTGTTGTCATGGTAGCCAAGAGTGTTATATTGCATTGTTATAATAAATAAGCTGAAACAATTACCACTGACTCTAAATCAGATTATTTTGTTACAGGAGAGTTTTTCATATGCTATTCGACTACCGTAAGTTAATACTTTAGGCACGATTCAAAGTTTAAATAATGTCCTAATATTTGTCATCAAATATTTCAGTAATAAATCCTGAGTCGTATGTCATCTGGTCAAAGCAATATTTACATTAAAATAGGATTACATTCCTCCTAGGTTAAAATACTGATGTTATTATAAAACTTTAGGCTATTATTTCTTGTCAGTGGATATAATTTTCTTTATTAGTGTAGCTCAGATAGAAATGTGATCTCAGCATATTTTTATGTGTGGGAGAAATTACTTATTACACTTTTATGACAGAAACAAATAATTATTGTACATTACACTTGAGTGCATTTTCCAATGTGTATCTAATGGATCGCTTCGGAGATCGGCCCGACATTCTTGACTTATTTATGACTTCTAACCCTTCTTATACTGTCAATCTTTTCTCTCCTTTGGGCTCCTCCGACCATAAACTTATCTTCGTCACCTGTCCTATCTCTTCAGTACGGCCATCCGATCCTCCCAGCCGGCGGCGCTTGTGGCACTTTGGCGCTGCCGAATGGGAGGCTCTCCGGCAGTACTTCTTTGACTTCCCATGGAATGACTTCTGCTTCCGTGGCCGAGGACCCTCGGAGAGAGCTGAACTCATTACCGAGGTAATCCTTTCAGGCATGGAAGCGTACATTCCATTTTCTTTCTCTCAGTCTAATGCAAAAAAATCTTGGTTTACTCACGCTTGTTCTACTGCTGTCCGCAACAAGGAGGAAGCATTCAAACGGTACCGACGCCTTAAAACTCAAGAATCTCATTCTTCTTATGTTTCTGCCCGGAATCAAGCCAAATCGGTTCTTTGACTTGCCAAGCACTCTTTCATCAATAATAAATGCACTGAACTATCCAACTCTAGCTCTTCCCAAGCTTTCTGGCATCTAGCCAAAAACCTCTCCAACAACTTTTCTTCCTCGTTTTTCCCTACCCTTTTCCACTCTGATGGCACAACCATCACTTCTTCCTCTGACAAAGCTGAACTCTTTGCTCAAACTTTTGCCAGAAACTCTACCTTGGATGATTTCGGTGCTATTCCTCCCTCTCCACCCCCCTCTCTCCTACTTATGCCTAATATCCAAATCTCTTCTAAAGATTACTTTCTACCCTCTCTGGGCTTAATGCTTAGAAGGCGTACGGTCCGGACGGTATTCCTCCTCTTGTACTTAAAAACTGTGCTTCCGTGCTGACCCTCTGCCTAGGCATACTCTTTCGTCTCTGTCTCTCCTCTAACGTCTTTCCTTCTTGCTGGAAGTTTGCACTCATTCAACCTGTCCCAAAGAAGGGTGACCGCTCTCAACCCTCCAACTATCTTCCAATTGCTCTCATCTCTTGTATCTCTAAAGTTTTTGAAACTATTCTTGCTTCCAAATTTCTTAAGCATTTCTCCTCTCATAATCTGCTCTCTGATCGCCAGTATGGCTTCCTTAAGGGTCGCTCTACTGGTGATCTTCTTTCATATCTTACTAACTCTTGGTCATCCAACTTTCAGGACTTCGGTGAGACTTTTTCTGTTGCACTAGACATATCGAAGGCCTTCGATAGAGTCTGGCACAAATCTTTAATTTCCAAACTTCCCTCCTTCGGTTTCTGTCCCTCCATATGTGCCTTTGTCTCTTAATTTCCTTGCCGGCTGTTCCATAGCTGCGGTTGTGGACGGCCATCGTTCATTTCCTCATACTATCAACTCCGGTGTTCCTCAGGGTTCTGTCCTATCTCCTATTCTCTTTCTAATTTTCATAAATTATCTTCTCATCCAGTCTCATCCATTCATACGCAGACGACTCTACTTTACACCACTCAATTAGTTTTCCAGAATGCCCCAGCCAGCAATCCCTCAAAAGTAAATGTAATGAAGCCATCAAATGCTTATCATCTGATCTAGCTACTATTTCCAATTGGGGTAGAGAAAACCTTGTTACATTTAATGCTTCCAAAACTCAATTTATACATCTTACTACCCGTCAGGAACCTCCAGAGGACTATCCCTTATTCGTCAACAATACAAAAATCAACCCTTCATCTTCCCTCAATGTTCTCGGTGACTCTTTTTCTTCTGCTCTCACTTGGAAAGACCATATTACCAGTCTCGCTAAGGCAGCCGTCCAGAAGCTGGGTGTGCTCAACCGCCTCAAGGGGTTCTTTACCCCTGCGCAGCTTCTTGCTCTGTACAGGGCACAGTGCGTCCTTGTATTGAGTATTGTTCACATGTGTGGGGACGATCCTCTCACACCACACTCCTAGACAAAGTAGAAAGGAAAGTGTTTCGTATCATTAACTCCCGTCCACTCACCAACTCTCTGCAATCTCTCTCTCTTCGCCCCAATGTTGCATCTCTCGCGCTATTCTATCGTGTTACGTCCTGGGATATATAAACACTGAGCTCTTTCTATTGGACTAGGTATGCGGCAACAAGCAACAACGGAAAATGCTAGATCCAACCCTTATCTATAAACCCAGGCAACAAACCACCCTAAACCGCCAAGAGTCCTGCCTGGACAACAAGGTATCCTATGACTCGGTTACAGGGTGCACGCACTATAGACTGCTGATAGTCAAGCAGGCTATATAAAAGATCACACAATTAAGTTGACTTAAAGCTTCAAGGAAAAGATAGATAACGGAATTAAATTGCAGAAACAATTTAATAACAAACTAGAAGAAAGTACATTTAACGTTACGTTAATTAATACAACTAATCACCCCTGCGTGAAAGAAGGTGAGAGCAAACAGTCCTCAAAACATCGTACAGGTAGACAAGATGCAGGTTTCTAAACTGCATGCGGCTACTGTAGGATCTGATGCTTAGCAAAGAAAGTACGTTACGGATTTAGAGAACTCTTAACTAATAAGCAGGAATAAATACTAGTGATAGGACCTACAGTGTATAATGGCATAGGTATAATTAAATAAAGGCAGCCACTCGCAACATAACCACATACAGGTGTGCTTCTCACTCTTAGTCAGGCAAGCCTGCTCGGACAGAGTCTCTAAGCCACACCCTGACTCACAATGCTCACAAAGACGGTAAACTGTGGCACAATAACAAGCATACAGATATAATAAACCGCTAGCTGTTAATCTGCCAGGTGGCAGAGGTCTAGCCGGAAGGATATAGGCTTCGGATACCCGGGCTGAGCCACCTGCTCTAGCCTAGGGACGTTCCCAAGTCTGTGCGCCAAATTACTCTAATTGAAAGGGTGCTCTCTTGAGAGACTCAGATCCCAAGTATCTGACTCTCTCCTGGCGACCCTAAAACAAACGCAAGACGTGCTAGCGCAGTGCTGAGTGGACTAGGCAAGGGCCCTCACACAACACAACACTAGACACACAGGCACACAGACAAGAAAATGCCCCCAGACTCCCACGGGTATCCTAGTAAAGTCGTGCAGGTCCACAGGACTCGCACCAGCAGACTTTACTTAAAGGATCGCAAAAAGCCTCCCCTCCGGTCTAGCCCCTGCTCACCTGCCACAAGAACACACTAGCAAGCATGAAACCACCAAATATGAGACATCAAAAAGCTTCCTAGGTCTCATTAACAATTACATCTCTGCATAAGGCCCAAAATCCTATCTAATTATCTGAGAGCTCGTCGTTAATACAATAGATAATAATTATAAGGTCTATCAAGGGGATGGGATAATTAAATAGATTGGTGAAGTAGTGGAAATAAGGTATACAAAGTAAGAGAGAAAGTTTCTAAGTGGGGTTGAGAGGGATAGATATCAAGGGGGTCCGAAGGGTACGACAGTGAGGTGAGCTCTGAGGAGAATAGCTCCTCTGGACCCCTCCAGGATCCCACACAAAGGCACGGTGGTCAGCCAATCACAGGCCGCTACGTCACCCGGCAGCAGGCCTGCAGAAGGCGCCAGGAACCACCAGCCAATCAAAACCGAGAGAAAAGACCACGCGGGCGAGCATCTCCTCCGGGCGGGAGGAGGGAGGAGGAGGAAAAGCAACACTCACCTCCCCCACCCTGCTCGCTCGCTCTCTCTCCTTCACTACAATGCATCTTATGTATTATAATAAAACAATCAACTATCGAGAATAAAATATACTAAGATGTGTTGGTTAAGAATAAGGGCAGCTTCAAGCTGTGAAACAACATAAGAATATCCCAGACATTAGTTACATTGTCGTAGGCTATATACTAAGGAAAAGCCGGCCGGCCGCCTGCCGCCAGCCGGTTTCTAAACAGCTGGGCAGCCGACACTCGCGCATGCCCGCACGTGGCTACTATGCAGGAGCGTCACAATCGCTACTACAATAATCAGTGTTCCTCAGAGCTTTCCCAGTGTATACCACCTCCTCTACGTAAGGTACGTAGTACCCGCCTTGCAACACAATGCCACCCCTACTCTGTGCAACTCTCCAACCCAAGAGTGAAACGGTCTTCTCAGACTTTCTTCTATTCAATTGCTGAGCTCCGGAACTCTCTCCCAGAATCAGTCTTTCCCTCTTCCTATGACTTAAATTGCTTGAAACTCCGTGTGTCCAGGCATTTTACCTCGAACGTCCCTTGATTTCGGCCCTGTCACTCTTTGAAATCTGGGGGAGGCACTCGCTGCAGGCAGTTATGCCTTTTGTCTCCCTTATTCACATAGAAAACAAAATCTGGATTATCACTTGCATCGGTAGTTATTACATGAGGGAGAGATTGTAAGGGCGATAGACATTGAGCAATTTTATCCATTTAGATTTTACACTCGGGGGGACCAAGGAATTACTGAAGTGGGTGCTTGCCTGCTGCGCTGAACAGGAGGTATCAGAAGTTAATTGCGGATGGCAGTATGAATTAAACTACTTAGAGTTTTACTTGCCTAACACATTGAATCATTTGCCATTGTATTGGCGTCATAATTTGAGTTAGAAGATAATAGTCATGTTGAATTCTCAGACATAGTATGAACTGTGTTAGACATGTTTGTCTTTTCGCAGTTGTGAAATAAAACAATAATTTTGGATGATTCATTGATTCCAATGTATTTCTATTTACTCCGGGTGGTAGGGGGTCCTCCATATATAGTGGGAGTAACGAATATGCCCCACGTATCCTACTGCATGTCATACAAGGCATGAAAAGGGGAAACGTGCCGAAGAGATGCACTGCAATGGTGGCCCAACTGGGAGGGATGCAGATGGAGGAAACGTTGGCCCAAATCTATGAACCCGTGGACCGACGACCTTCTCCCCCGCTGCCCTCTCACAAACGGATCTGACCACACCCTACCTCCCCCTGGAGAGGTGCGGCATCAGGGAATATCTGGATGCCACGTGATTCCCCATAATGCCACCTTGGGGCTACAACAACAACAAGAAAAACAACAAAGAAGGTTAGAAGTGTATTCATTCGCCCCGTTTACTGAAACATATAATTTGTGAAAAGGATGTTTGAATATATTCTGAATGCACGATTTTGATATTATTAACTCAGAATTCACATTAAATAATACTGTGAATGGTATATTTTTTTGTTTTAAATATCACTGTAGACTTAGCTGCAAGAGGATACTATGGTTTGTTGTTGAGGCACTGGTGTGCTGGTGTAGTAGCCCAAGTAAGCGTGCTAGCCCACAAGATGAGCTCTGCCTGCCACTCTCTGCCTGCCGCTCTTGTTGATTCTCTTAAATTTATAGTTACTCATAGGGGAATTGTTATGCCTGGTTGTAATCCAACTCGCTTTGTTATGTATTCTTTATTAATCCGGGTTTCGGATATTTAGAATTAGATAATGCTCGACAGGAACATATCTCGCTTCATGAATATTACTTTTAGAATACTCAATCGCTCTCCCAAAAACACAATTAACCAACGGAATAAATTACACTCATATATATTAGTTAAACATAGGTACAGGAAATTACACTCATATATATTAGTTAAACATAGGTACAGGAATAAATTACACTCATATATATTAGTTAAACATAGGTATTCAAATATTAATACAATGTGACTTGTAAAGAGTTGAATAAGGTTTACTCTTTAATGAAATAAGGTCGTCACTTACAAAGCATAAACATAGGAAATACACAATTACATATAATACATACACAAATATAAACACTGATGACAATATCTATAAAGGTCAAGTGTATAACGTGAAGTATAATAATTACAAGGTATGGCAACGGAGGTCAACTACTCAGCTGTGCATAGGTATGCGCGGCGTGAAAAACAAATAATGTCGCGCTCAGGTGTACTCTCATAGGTACCGTTCACTGAGGTACAGTTCAACCGGACTGAGGTCAGGTTAAAATTAATATAGTTTCGATTTAGTGCAACGTAAAATCAAGTTTGGAAGATATGAACTTCGCTTTATCATAGGGGGAATGATAATTTAAATCTGAATTTAACTATCAAAGGATTATTGTGAATAATCTCTCACACGATGTACGAAAAATACATTCAATCGTAAATGAGTTAAAATTACAAGGAGTAAGGAAATCAGTAAATATAGTGAATAAATTATAGCAGTACAATAGCGATAGACAAGTATGTTTGAAAGAATTAACTACTGAAAGCAACGCAGAACGGAGTAGCGCTATATTATAGCTTTAATAAGAGCTATAATGACTTAGATACAGAACAAAGTAGTATTTAATAAATAGCCAAAATTAATGGCATCAGAAGGAGTTTGAATAAATTAACAAACTGCTGAATGGAACGTAGAACTAAGTAGCGCTTTACTATAACTTTAATATTCGTTATAATTATTTAATTACAGAACAAAGTAGTAACATATCAATAGGCAAAAATACAGGCTTGATGAATATAGGAATGTATAATCTGAATTCCTAAATCGGTGACGAAAGAATTACATAGTCTGGGTAACGTATATGATTAGATTATTCACAAGAACTAATACAAATTAGATATCTTGAATAGAGATTAATTCTAACTCAACGGACGGGTTCTTTACTTTCAGCGGTGGCGACTTTATACACTAAGTATTCTCGTGTTAAAATTGGACGTAATATGGTCCTGAGTTTAGGAGTTAAGTTTAGGTTTTAAAATATTTAGAAGGAAAATAGCCCTCGTTATACACTTTACTTCGACTTTGACATGCAATGAATAATAACACAATAGAATAAAATCTGAGAGCATTCACTAAGTATCACGTATAATATCAACTATGTAACGTAGGTAAAAATGAGTCAACAAATGCTTGAACACGAATTACATAAACAATACACCGTACTTATATAAAATCACTGCACGGATCAAAGTTTGATAAATCTCACACGTGTACTAAATTGACAAGGGGAGTCCTAGAAGCGGATCTATACGAAAAAGTTAAGTTGAACACTCGCATATTTTATATTACCTTCACAATAATTCCCAAAACTTATAACACTTAGACACTTAGGGTACGGGTGTAGAGGAGAAGTAATTTCCATGAGGGAGAATCTGGATGACGTAGGACTCGTAGTTCTTACTCCGGCTGGACGTCAAAGGCAGCTGCCTCTCTCACGGACACTAGAGAAGGTTGCTCCTGGCTCCTCTAACACACTCTCGTTCGCCACCCTAGTTGGACTTTACTATAGGCAGTGTCCACCATTCTTTAACTGTCTTCGTGGTGCGATGCATAAGGTGTTGATTTTCAGTGTGAGCATCCTGGATTCGAATCCACGGACTGCCACATGTGTTTGTAAATTTCATTAATCGATTTTAGGAGTATAGTTGGTTGTTGGAAGGAACATAATAATTGATATTGGTTCAGGGGTAATTTATCGAGAGGACTTCCCTAGTGGTTAAGGCCCCATTAATTGCTCTTTCCATTCACATATGCATAGCCTTCGTGAGTTGCAGTTGGGATGTGTGTACATGCTTAGATTGATATGCAGGATTCGAAGTTGCATAATAAATCGTAGGCAGTGTCCACCATTCTTTAACTGTCTTCGTGGTGCGATGCATAATGTGTTGATTTTCGGTGTGAGCATCCTGGATTCGAATCCACGGACTGCCACATGTGTTTGTAAATTTCATTAATCGATTTTAGGAGTATAGTTGGTTGTTGGAAGGAACATAATAATTGATATTGGTTCAGGGGTAATTTATCGAGAGGACTTCCCTAGTGGTTAAGGCCCCATTAATTGCTCTTTCCATTCACATATGCATAGCCTTCGTGAGTTGCAGTTGGGATGTGTGTACATGCTTAGATTGATATGCAGGATTCGAAGTTGCATAATAAATCGTAGGCAGTGTCCACCATTCTTTAACTGTCTTCGTGGTGCGATGCTTAAGGTGTTGATTTTCGGTGTGAGCATCCTGGATTCGAATCCACGGACTGCCACATGTGTTTGTAAATTTCATTAATCGATTTTAGGAGTATAGTTGGTTGTTGGAAGGAACATAATAATTGATATTGGTTCAGGGGTAATTTATCGAGAGGACTTCCCTAGTGGTTAAGGCCCCATTAATTGCTCTTTCCATTCACATATGCATAGCCTTCGTGAGTTGCAGTTGGGATGTGTGTACATGCTTAGATTGATATGCAGGATTCGAAGTTGCATAATAAATCGTAGGCAGTGTCCACCATTCTTTAACTGTCTTCGTGGTGCGATGCATAAGGTGTTGATTTTCGGTGTGAGCATCCTGGATTCGAATCCACGGACTGCCACATGTGTTTGTAAATTTCATTAATCGATTTTAGGAGTATAGTTGGTTGTTGGAAGGAACATAATAATTGATATTGGTTCAGGGGTAATTTATCGAGAGGACTTCCCTAGTGGTTAAGGCCCCATTAATTGCTCTTTCCATTCACATATGCATAGCCTTCGTGAGTTGCAGTTGGGATGTGTGTACATGCTTAGATTGATATGCAGGATTCGAAGTTGCATAATAAATCGTAGGCAGTGTCCACCATTCTTTAACTGTCTTCGTGGTGCGATGCATAAGGTGTTGATTTTCGGTGTGAGCATCCTGGATTCGAATCCACGGACTGCCACATGTGTTTGTAAATTTCATTAATCGATTTTAGGAGTATAGTTGGTTGTTGGAAGGAACATAATTGATATTGGTTCAGGGGTAATTTATCGAGAGGACTTCCCTAGTGGTTAAGGCCCCATTAATTGCTCTTTCCATTCACATATGCATAGCCTTCGTGAGTTGCAGTTGGGATGTGTGTACATGCTTAGATTGATATGCAGGATTCGAAGTTGCATAATAAATCGTAGGCAGTGTCCACCATTCTTTAACTGTCTTCGTGGTGAGATGCATAAGGTGTTGATTTTCGGTGTGAGCATCCTGGATTCGAATCCACGGACTGCCACATGTGTTTGTAAATTTCATTAATCGATTTTAGGAGTATAGTTGGTTGTTGGAAGGAACATAATAACAAATCCGGCTGTTGTTGAGTTTTTGCCTTTTGTGTTTGTCTCAGGCTCTGCCATTGGCTGGACAGGTATCTCCGTGATTGGTCGGGGTTCGAACTTCTGGTAGGTCCCGGATGTGGTGATATTACTGCAGGTATTAGAGTACCGGAAACTCGGGGAAACTATATGGTTTCTCTTCCCATCCTCTGCTGTATCTTCTTCCTTGTTCTTTTGCTTTCCTTTACTGTAGCTATTTTAGCTCTTGTCGGCTGTTCACTTCCCTGCATTGTTAGGACCTCTGCGGGGTTTGCTTTGCCCCTGGTTTGCAACCCCGTCATCTTAGGAATGAATCTCAGTGTATTGTTGGTGATTTAAATTGATAACAGGGAATGCTACAGATAATTTTTGAAGTTGGAGGTGATCAGCTGATCAGGAACTTGTTGAAGGGTATAATCTTGTAATGTGAGGTGTTTTTCTCCGTAATGTGAAGTGTTTTTCTTTTCACATGCAAAATTTAAACGGAATACCAATGCTGAAACATAATCTTAGATAGCAGTTGTTGTAACTATCTTGGGTTGTATTAATTTGTCAGTTAGGACTAAATCTGAAGGGATATATAATACATTGTGGAGGCAGATTGACATTAGCGGCTATTTCTGAAATACCCGAAGCTTCTACCCTAGAAGCATCCATTGACCCACATATAAATAGAAAGGTGCCATTGGCCCTGTTGCCAATATGGGGTCGGCCATATGGTTACCTACATTTGCAAAAAATGGTGGGTTCCTAAAATCTGACTAGTGGTGAAACGAGTACTGAGCAACTGCCTAAAATGTCGTCGGGTGTAAAGTAAAAGAGGATGAAATTGAGGATCCGGACTATGTCAACAAAGATGTTATCTCTGCCAGGTACCACTATATTCTCAAATTGTCATAGGATACTTGGCAACACTGGTCTAATGAGTATCTGGTGACACTAAGGGAAGCTCATATGAGTAAACTTCGACCAATAAATGGGCGTTGGCCAAGTATCGGTGATGTTGTTACCATACATGACAAGGGTTCTCGTACTTTCTGGAAGTTGGGCCGTGTAATTAAATTGTCACCCAGACGTGACGGAGAAGTCAGAGTGGCTAGAATCCGAACAAAGTCGGGTATATTTATGCGGCCGACTGTTCGTTTATACCATCTTGAAGGGAAACTTGATTGCAAAGGTGACCCCTCGGTGACGTTGCCCAGAGACGTTCCCACAGTGGCTACCTCAAACAGTCAACTGTCGACGTACCCAGTGGACGTCCTCGTTGACAGGCGGATCCTCCCAATCTTGGCGGGATAAACTAGCCTCCGGGCTTTTGCAAGTAGTGTATAATCTCGGTGGTGGGAATATGTCCATACTTTCAATTATATGAGCTTGAACAGTTTAAGTTTAAGTGTAATCTTAAGTTGTAAGTTTGTATGATTAATAATCGTAATAATAGGGCTTAGTTTAATTGGGAAGAATGTTATATTATGTTCTGTATTAGATATTGGGTAGCATAATATAATTCTTATGAATTTATAATTATAAAAGGGTAATAATTATAGAAGAGTAAATATTTTCCAACCGATTCGCGCATGTGTGAAGTAGTAGGGATACCATAAGCCGACTAGGAAGTCACTCGTTCTGAAAACCACATCACAATAAGACCGACTATTTACATCTTGTTGCCCTTATGTACAGTAGCCCAACTAAGTTTTTCGAAAAAATATTAGGTATGCACTCCCGTCCCAAGCCCTTGTGGTCGTGTCTAGCAGAGACCATAGAGTACAGAAGGATAGAGAGAAAAGAGAGACGCCACAAATCTGAAAATAGCGATCCGCGCGTTCGAGAGATGGCAGCACGATCGCAAAGGAAAATGGGAGGGTCCCCATTAATTCGTAATAATCCCTACTGTGTACTAATAACGCTATTAATAATCAATTATACTCTATCCAGAGACTCTGTAGACATAACAGAGTTAAATAGACATAAGTAGAGGCTACTATAAAGGCCAGATCATCGGGAAATTGTTGTCATTATGAGGAGGTTTACAGTCACGTCTCTTCTACCTCCACCATTGTTGATGTGAGAGTGGGGAGTTGCCAACGTCAAACATGCTGGGACAAAATATCCCTAGATGTCATAAGTATAACCTAAGAACGTATTTAGTGAAATGTCCTGTTTTAGTGCAACTAACATATACTGTACATTACATGTAACTAATAATATATATTCAAAATTACATATTAATTTTTGTTGTGTTGCTTGGAGTTATACAGCTTACATCGTATATAAGTATTTATTATATTGTATTCGTATTCCCAATATTTTCCTCTTGCTTTTATATATCTATTTTATTTTAAATAATTTACAAGAGTTTTTACCAAATATTAAATCACTCATAATATAATATAACGCCCCCTCATTATGCGGACTTTCCCTAACTATAGTAACACTGCAGACAAGCCAGGCGCGCAGATATCAAGGAATATTTAATAAGGAATATCCACTGTGGCCTTTTGCTCATAATATTATGCCCCACGATAGTGCCCTTTGTTCTTCTTTACTGTATGGCAGAGATCGTGGTTTCTTGGCAGGGGATGCTAGACATCTCAACACCATGCCATCTCACCACACAAACAAGACGAATCACCTCAACACCATTCCATCTCATGACCAGACCTTTTCTTCACCAATCGGTTTCATCACCATACCAGCTCAATACCAAGCCAATTCAATACCAAGGCATCTCAATACCACACGTTGCCACATCTACTGTCCTGTACAGCGATCACGGGTACCCTACTCTCTCTCTCTCTCTCATCTATGCAGTAA
Source organism: Paralithodes platypus (assembly GCA_032716605.1). Classification (NCBI taxonomy): domain Eukaryota; kingdom Metazoa; phylum Arthropoda; class Malacostraca; order Decapoda; family Lithodidae; genus Paralithodes; species Paralithodes platypus. The sequence goes on from CM064574.1 coordinate 22,116,518, forward strand.
AGATAGGGATAAAAATTGCTCTCTATCCACTACAGGGAAAAGTGTTCTTTTATTTTAGCACACATAAGTCTACACGTATCATATTATACACTATAAATTATATATATATATATATATGGAGGTAAAATCACAAATACGTGTGATCAAATTATGTAGTAAAACTCGCTAGGAAAATTGAAACAATGGAACACCAAGCTTTCGTCTATTCTCTCAAGACATCTTCAGGGTAATACAAGAAAACAGGGGGAGAGTGAGGCTTAAATACCCGTCCTAAATCATCTGTGAGTTGCTAACTAGCATATAAATACAAAAAGTGTTGCCAGCCTACTGCCTGTTGCCATATTTTTAGGAACATACTTAATTTATATACAACATATATGTACATATATACATTGAAATGTGCCTAACAATACAATCTAATCATATATACAATTTGATACACCTCAATGAACTTGCAGATCCCTTTCACACTGTTATCGTAACTTATGTAAATATGAAGACAACATATACCTGTAGAAATACATATAATTACATATACATACACATATACATGCATACTGTATACACACATACATTACATACATACACATAAAAATTACATATATAAGAAAAATAGAAAAAGAAACACAAAATTATGGGAGTCTGCAGAAAGCCGAAAGGTCACACAAGGCAGATCCTACCCATACCCAACCCTACTTATAAGGCCGAATAGCCCACACCTGGCTAATCCCCCTCACAGCTACACAGTATATAAATTATACATAAACACACATATACATACACACACACATGTACTGTATACATGCATAAACATACATACAGTATATACAATAATTATTATAAAACAAAACAAAACACAAGGAAAATACATAGTGATCATACCTCATGTGTATAGTATTAATAAGGCACCTAACAATCTAATACTATGAGGATAGACCTCACATAAAGGGTCAGGTGTCAAACTACAAGCTGTTTCAATCTATGATCTGACGGTCTGGACATCTATTTCTAGCTCTTTTTATTTTACCATTTTCATGGAGGAGATTTAGCAGGATGTTATCTATTTTGTAAAGGCCATCATTTATATTCATAGTGTTTATACAATCTCTGATCAAGGCGGACTCGGTAAATAGTCTTTCATAATAGCAGCTTGACCAGTAGATCATCTTAGCCTCATCCCAATTTGCATGATGGTTTTGTCTTTGTTTATGTTTAAAAATACCATTAGATTCTTGAGCTGACCTTACTGATTGTTTGTGTTGTTTAACTCTCACCTCTAATCTTTTTCCAGTTTCCATATCTTAGTTTTGCCATATCATGATGAATTAACACCTCTCACAACATCTCTCAAGAATTTGAATAACAATGTAGTATTCAATTATGAAAACTCCGTCAAGTCTACTTTGATCAAAAACAGCCCTAAAACTGATGCAGGTGGTGCATATTTAATTCCATGTAAAGGATGTAATGACATATACATAGGACAAACTGGAAAAAGATTAGAGGTGAGAGTTAAACAACACAAACAATCAGTAAGGTCAGCTCAAGAATCTAATGGTATTTTTAAACATAAACAAAGACAAAACCATCATGCAAATTGGGATGAGGCTAAGATGATCTACTGCTCCGCCGGCAAGAGAGAGCGTCTGCCCAGACGTTCGCCACGCCGGGGGGACATGTTGCATGCAGGAAAATGCCTAACGATTCGGCTAGGGTAAAAATCTGTTCGGAAACCTTCAACAACTCTCGTGACCTCACTGAGCCCTGTTTGTGAAAACAATAAACTGCAGTTTGGTTGTCCATTCGGAATACTATTGATTTGTGTCGCAAAGTCATGCCGTGGGTTTGGAGAAAAAAGAGAGGGACTAAAAGCTCTTGCTTGTTGATATGTGACTGACTTTCGTCTGACCAGGTGCCTTGACCTTGATGGCCCAGGTTGGACTGATAGCCCCACCCTAGTGCCCCCGAGGCGTCTGTGTCTACCCATACCGTAGGAGGGGGAGAAACCCATTTCATGATAGAGTAGAGGACTTCTTGCTTGGCCCAGACCGAGAGTAAGCTGTGGATTAATGGAGGAATTAGGCCATAGTTCCTTCTCCGGCGAGAGAGGGAAAACTTTGTTGCCTTCCAGGATTAATCGCTTGACTTTCAACAGGCCCAACTTTACAGTTAACTGTATCCAGTTGAAAGAGCCGATCAGGGAATCCCACGTTTTCCTGGTCGTATCCAGACTGTGGAGAAAACGGAACAGTTTCTTGCGAAATCTGTTCCGGTTGTCCACACTCTGAGTAAAAGACAGATTGGCGGTGTCCCAGACCAGCCCTATCCACTGAATAGTCCTTGTGGGGACAAGGCGAGACTTCGCCAAGTTCACCTTGAACCCTAGGGTTTGTACATGAGCTAACACTTGGTCTACATGATTTTGACATAATTCCAAAGAGTTCGCCACTACTAGCCAGTCGTCCAGATACCAAAACACCTGTATGCCTTGTACTAACAGGGGTAAAAGAGCTTGCCGGACGAGTTTTGTGAACACTCTCGGTGCCAGGTTCAAACCGAAAGGCATCCTTTGAAAGACATAAGTCTCTTGCCTTAACCTCAGAGCGAGGAGTTTTTGGAACCGCTTGTTTATAGGGACATGCCCATAGGCATCTTTGAGATCGATCGAGCACATCCAATCCTGCGGCGGAAGTGCGAGTCTGAGTTGCTGAACAGTCAACATCCTGAAGGGTGAATTCTCTATAAAGGTGTTCAGGTGCGAGAGATCTAGAACTGGTCGCATCTGCACACTGTCCCTTTTTGGCACAAAGAAGAGTCTTGATGTGGATACTGGATGATTGGCATTGACCGGGATAATGACCTGTTTGGTAATCATTTCCTGAAGTAGGGCCTCCTCCTCCTGAGACACATTGGTGTATTCCTGCGGCTGACGTAGTCAAGGCCGCCGGCGCCACCGCCAGGCGATTCCTTTGCTCACTACCTTCCTGGCCCAGGTTTTCTTGGGCCAGGCCGAGCGGAATAAACGGAACGAACCCAGGTGCAACCGGGGCCCGTCCTTCAAGGCAACTCTCAAATCCTGTGTCCTTAAGAACGGCACCAGGATGCTGAGAGTATGAGTGGCTAGTTTTTTGAAGGGGGAGGTGGGTTGGCATCTGACGCTTGGCTAGCTTTGGCTGATGAATGGCCCTGATTACCCTTCTGAGGGGCCTTACCTTTATACCCAGAGTGTTTACCTTGTTTGGGCTTGTGCAGATTACCTCCCTGCTGAGGAGGGGGTCTGGGATCTCTTGGTGATTGTTTAGCTTGTGGCTGGTATGGCTTGTTACCACCCTTTAATTTATGAAAAGGCTTCTTAGCAGGGTCCTTCCTAGCTTGGGAGGTAACCTGCTTCCAACCGTTAACCATATTAAACACTAGACTCCAGGTTTCTGAGTTAAGTAGGGTGGCAGTAAGGACCGGCGATAGAGTTACCCGGCGACCTATGTCCGCCGGAAACTTCCTAACCAGATGGACTCTCAGATCTTGGCAGGCTCGAACCGCTTCCATGATCGCAATTTTGATGTCTCCTAAAGACTGAATTGAATTTTGTAGCAAGAGTCTCCTAGACAATTCAGTAGCTTTCCTAATTTGGAGGTCAGCTATGGCTGAAATAGTACGTGAAAGGGAGGCGGCGATCCGGTGACTCACCAAGTACTGAGAGAACATCTGGTAGGCCTTATTTCTTAACTTAAAGTCCCTATCAAGGTGAGCAGCCGGGGGAGGAGAGAAGGGTTCATCAAGGGAGTGAAAGGAAACTTTGGACGCAGCAAGAAAGGTAAGTAAATCTGAGGACACTCCTTCTGCTTTGGCTACTGGCAAAGAAAAGTAAGCATGATTTTCTTGGGGAATCTGATGTGAAGACTTAGAAGTAATTGTAGCAGCAAAAACCTGAGCTTCTATCTCCCAATCTACCCAGGGGCCTAATCCCACCTGCCCCATCTGCAGGACCGGTGTATGCGTCTGGTCTAGGACCGGAGTTGTTGCCAATTCCGGCGTGAGAGAATTCAAAGCTTTGACATCGTTGATGCCATCAGCTTTTGACCAATCCACAAACAGTCGTGCAGATGCGGCGGGAGTGATTGCCGGTGAAGCCGTATACACAAAATAATTTGGGTTGTACGAACTTGGTACAGCCTTAATTAACACATCCAACACTCTCCCTGCCTCGTCTTTTGCCCTAAATTTGCGGCTCTTGTTGATTTCAATAAACCACCCGCCGGGTACTGGTAGTTCCCCTGACACGGAAGGTTGAGCTAGTTGAGGGTTCTCTGGTATCACAGGGACCCACGAACAATCAGGGCCATAGAGGAGGGGCATGGGGCCCTTCTTCAGAGGTGCCCTATCTAAAGGAGGCTGAAGGATGTCTGCAATAACCCTTAAGGTGGACGTAGCTAGCGTCACCGGCACTGTAGTGCCTGGCGACGCAGCCACCACCGGGGTTGGACAAGAAGGAAGGAAACCTGGAGGATCAAGGGGCCTGACAAGAGAAGTACTAGAGGACACAGTTGGATTAGAAACTGGGGGGTCCGAAGAGGCAGGGAGTTGATAATGTTGCATCACCTTATGCAATATATCACTTATCTGATCCGAAGTAACACACTTACTGTGGGAGTCCCTGGATGAGTGGGAACTTGCCCCAGAATCTTCTCCTGTGAGTGACTGGGGAGCCGGGGATAACATAACTTCCTCTGGCTCTCCACTGAGCTCAGGATTATCCCGTTGTATCTCTATTTCATTATCCGCCGGGGGCCACATTAAATCTGGAACCGATGATGGCAACATGTCAATGCCGCCTTCCTCAGTCCTTTCATGATTGACGTTAAAAAAATGTTGAGAAGGTTCAGACTGACGCCAATAACCCCCTGCCACAAAGGGCTGGGAGTCTGGAATCACTTGAGAGTTTAGTTGTGACCCCGACAGATATCCCCTGTACTGGTCGGCCAGAACCCTACTTGGGCCTGTCGATCTAACATTACGGGGAACATAATTCAATTTAGGTATGGCAAAGGTAACATTGGGAGGCACACTCAATGATTGTTCATGACTAGGTGTGGATTCCAGTATATCCGTCCCTACTTCCGAGTCCCCAGAATCACGTTGAGGCGTGTCAGAGGGAGGGGTAGGGGGCGGCGGCTGAGGGGTGTCCCGCCGGCTGCCGCTGCTTGCCTGACTCATTGTTTCCTCAGAGTCCTCTCTCCGGCATTTGGTAGACCGGGAAGGCTCCATGGAAGAGTGTCTAGAGTGTTTGCGGGGGGACCTAGATCTTGACCTCGACTTCCGCCTCGGAGAGGGTGATCGCCTCCTCTTGGTACGGTCGGAGGGGGGAACCTCGGTGACCTCACTCTCACTGCTACTACTCACTATCTCTTTGCTGAGGGCTTTCGACTTGACTTTGGGTCTGACAGATTTAGAGGAACCGGGTTTGACAAGGGGTGACTTAATAATGAGATTTTCCCACAGGACTTCATCATCACAGTGAAGTGCCTTATGAGCCATGTCCTTGGCATCAGAATTAAATGAGGCCTTAATCTCTTGTAACGCCGCGAGACACGATAAGTCTTTATTGGTAACTAAGGCGGTTTTCAACTCAGAGCAAATTGAACAGTGTTTAGATAACCACAAGCCTCTAGAACGATCTAAACACTTGACGCACTTAATGCATAGTTTGTGAGCAAAAATAGGCAACAGGGAGCAGGTAGGAGTAATGCATAGCTCAAACCTCGGCATGGTGCCAATAATGGGAGGCTCCCCCCCGCCGAGATCAGCCGTCCAACTCCGCCGAGGAAGCAGTCTCGGGAGCATGGAAAAAAATTCCAGGAATCAATGCTCATAAGGATAACCTGCGAGATGTTATACATCCTAACTCGAATCCGCCGGAAAATTAGCTATAGTGCACCACTACTCTAACCTTTATGCTGGACTCGTCTAAGCTGACTTTTAACTACTTACCTGTGACAAGTGCCACAGGTCCCTTGACCGTTAGTGTCTGATCATTAATGAAAAAGTTTGCAAAACTAATCTTATCACTCTTGTACACTCGACTGGTGGCGCCGCAGGGCGAGAAAGTCTAAACATGTAACTGGGTCAGTCAAGGCTAGTTAACTCGGCGGGCCGAGTTTGCAGCCCCCTTAGGAATGCAGTTCCGCCGGGAGAGTGTGGTTCAGCCAAACCACGCTGGGATCTTTTGAATGTTCCTACCCGTTTTTAGACGGATAACTTGGGCCCACCGCACGGGGCCGCCGGAACAGACAAAAACTACAGGAAAATGGAGTTGGCACAGCTCCACTGACCTAAGTCCCATACATAACACATTATAAGGAATACATATAGGGACGTCTCCCTTACCCCCAAAACCTGCCAGCATGCATGAAAAAAAACACTAGGGGCATACATAGGCATAAAATCAAATACAGAAAATTGAGCATCCTAAATTACCTGAAGCCTACGCCGGAGACCCATACTAAGGCTGACCACGAGGTACGAAGAACATCCCGGCAGACGACGCTCCGAAGACCCGGCAACAGCACACAGATGAGGGAGGCCCACTCAAGGGGCCCAAAGCAAAACACAAACTCGGGAAGGTGGAGCACCACGTGCAGACACACTTAAACCAGAGCATTTGCTGATATATGAATAATATGACATGTACTTTCCTCAATATTGACAGTCTGTATCATGTCTTGAAGAGTGGTAGCCACCTAGCCAAGTAATCACAAAAGCTAAAGGTGTATCACAACAAAGACACACGCGGTCCGATGATCCTGGACCCGTAGACGCCTGTTACAAAAGTACCCTATTTTTACACACACTTCCTGCGGCCATACCAATCTGGCAGCCGTCCTAGCTAATCTAAACCTTGTTAATAATAATAATAATAATAATAATAATAATATTTATTCAGTTAGCAATTTAAAGAGTTGGTACCACATAGTATGTTATAAATATGACATGTACCAGCCTTGCATAATTCCAACTAATGATAGCCCAATAAGGCCGTTAGGCGTATTTTCATTGGGGTCCTTGAGGGATTAGGTTTGCTGGGGAAAAGGGGAGGATAAAGAAATAGATACTTTAGAGAAAGTATTTCTAGGGGGTTATTTTAAGATACCTTACAGCCTATAGTAAATATCAGTAATCCGTAATCAGTAATAATTTCAGTTTGGTTTGTCTATCTCTTATGTCGTATTTAGTAGTAGACATAAGCTTGGTGCTCCCTTCTCGCAGCTGTCCGGTTCAGGTGTTCCTTCAGGCTACGTCTGAAGGAATACAGTATTCTCTTTTCACGGACTGACTGGGGTAGGTCGTTCCAGTCATTGATGGCAGTGAAGAAGAATGTTTGCTTACCCTGTCCTTGGATTCTCAGGACCTTAAAATTAAACATCCTGTTTCTTGTATTATGTCCACTCCTCTCATTTGCTTTAACAAAATCATTCTTTAGATACTCTGGAGCTCTGTCATAGAAAATTTTGAAGGCATTAGTTAGCCTGATTTGTTTGGCCCTGTCAGAGACATTGAGCATACCTAGTGACTGAAGTTGTTCCTGGCCAACATGTGATCTGGGTCCTAGGTTCAGCATGAACCTAACCATTTTATTTTGAGTGACCTGAAGTTTGTGCTGTGCTGATTTAGATGATGCAGAGTACCAGGATGACACAGAATAGTCAAAATGACATTGAACAAGCGCTTGGCAGAGGGTCTTTTTGGTCGCCGCGGGCAAGCATCCCACCTGTCTATACAGGTATTTTATACATGCTCTACACTTACTCAGGATAGATTCCAAAATTGTTTCACCTGACAAACTCGCGTCCAGTTTCAGTCCGAGATATTTAACTTGTGACACTGTTGTTATAGGAATATCATTACAGTTGACCGAGAAGCCCACAATGTCTTTCAGTTTGCGTTTTGTTCCACATAAGATGGCTTCCGTCTTGCCCAGGTGAAGAGATAATCTATTGTCCACTGGCCATTCACTACATGATGCTAGTTCTTTGGAAAGTGAAGCGGCAATACTTATTGGGTCTTTTCCTGAAACCAGAAGCACGCTGTCGTCTGCATACAGTAATAATTTACATGAGACGCTCAGTTCCATGTCGTTCACATAACAGAGAAAGAGTAAGGGACCAAGGATGCTTCCCTGCGGGACCCCACAGTTAATTGGCATAGGATCAGATATATTATCATCAATTTTGACTCTTTGGGTTCTACCACTAAGATAAGATTTAAACCAGTTCACAGACCCTATGCCCATTGCTTGTAGTTTATTACATAGGATATCATGGTCTACTGTGTCAAACGCTTTTTGTAGATCAAGAAGAACCATACCGTTGTAGTTACATTTAGACATTTCTTTACGAATGTGATCCGTTAAGTGGATGAGACAGGAGTCTGTCGAGTACATGCATCTGAAACCTGATTGAAACTTATAGAATAGATCATTTTGTTTGAGGTAGTGTTCAATTTGGGTGTATACCGCTCTTTCAAGGATTTTAGATACAATACATAATATGCTAACTGGTCTGTAGTTGCCAACTTCTAGTTTATTTCCTTTCTTGAATAGAGGGGTTACAATAGCTTCCTTCAGTTCAGCAGGTACTGTGTTGGTGTTAATTGACAAGTTGATGATGTGAGTTAGGGGGCCTGCTATACCAATGGCTCCATCTCGTAGAAATTTGGCAGGAATTTTGTCTGGTCCTGTGCTCTTATGTACATTTAGGTTAGACAGCTCGTCAAAAGTGTATTTTGGTGTAACATTTTGCAATCTAAATGTGTTCGGGTGTATGTCTTTATCTCTGTAGAAATTACGAAAGGTGGCCGTTGTTGTCGTGTATTTATTGAGAGGTTGAGGTAGGTTCTGTGCAAGTGTGTTTGCTATGGAAGTGAAGAAGGAGTTGAAGTAGGTTGAAATTTGTCGTTTATCATGGCAAACCTGATCATTAATGGTGAGAGCAATATTAGTGTTAGACGAATCCCTTGTCTTGTTGCTGTAGCCTGTTGTTTTTAGGTGCCTCCATAGTTTCTTTGGGTTATTCTGATATTCCTCTGCCTTATTGTGAAAATAATTATTTTTCGCTGATTTCATTTTCGTACTTAGTTTATTCCTGGCCCTGTTGAACTCATGTTTCAGACCTTGATCCTGTCTATGTTTCGCTAGCCTTTTTAACAGATTGTCTCGGTGTTCCAGATGGTGTAGTATGTCATTGTTGATCCATGGGTCTGACCTTGCTTTAATTCGTATGTCTTTCAGAGGAGCTATTTCGTCTAGGATGTTTGTGATGATGGTTCTGAAGCCAACCCATGCGTCATTAACGTTTGTACTTCCAAACACTGGAGACCAGTCTGTATTCCATAAAATGTCCAGAAATGTTTCCTTATTGTAGTTTCTGAGTGACCTTGTTTTGATAACCTTGTGATTCTCTAGGGTAATTTTTGTGGTTTTCTGTGTGCAATATGTGACGAAGTGATCACTTATCCCAGTCTGTATAACCCCTGATTGGGATATTTTGTCCTCTCTGTTACAGTTTATGTGGTCTAATATTGTGGCAGTGTTCTCAGAGATACGTGTGGGGGTTGTGATGAGTTGTTTGTGATTGTGCATTGTCAGTATATGCCTATATTCTCGTACAAGCCTATCATTTCGTTGTTTGTAACACAGGTTAAAATCCCCTAGTATGATGGATTCATTCCGAGGGTCTAGCGATGACAAAGTTCGTTCATATTTGGTCAAGAATTGTGTGTCGGCTGGTGGCCTATAGCATACCCCAATTGTGATGGGTCTTGTCCTCGGCAGGTGTAGGTCGATCCACAGAGCTTCGTGATTTTCTACATGGAGGTCGGTCCTAGTTGTGTGTGTGAGGTTGTTTTTTACATACAGACATACTCCTCCCCCATGCCTATTGCGATCATTCCTAACCATGTTGAAACCTTGAATGTTTATTTCACCATCGTTTATACTTGAATCCAGCCAGGTTTCTGTGATTGCAATTATTGAAGCTTTGGCCTTATTAGCTAACAAGTTTATTTCTGACAATTTATGGTACATTGATCTGGCGTTAATGTGGATAAGATGGAGGCCTTTGTTGGTGAACACTCTGTATTCATCTTTGATTTTGAATGTGTCCTGGCTGGATTCTGAGTTGTTAATACTTGGATCATTTACATTAATATTCGGTAATGAATGCAAGGCAAACTTATTGCAAAGGAATTCCCGTTCTTCACTGTTGGTCTTCTTAGAGATGCACTTCATGTGAGCTACATGTTTACACTTTACACAGTTTTGGATCTTCTGACGTCGTGTTATGAGTGATTCACAAATAAAACAAAAGGTTTCGCGATGTTGCACAGCTGAGTTCCTACATTTAACACATTCAACTTCGTTTCTACTGTTAACGTAAGTACATCGGTTATGAACAATTTCATTACAACTCTTGCATTCTAAAAGTGAACTCCTATTGTTGAAACCAATATTACAGACAATACATAGTTTTTTCTTACTGTTTGTCATACGACTGGAGGTGTGGTTTGGTCCGCATCGATCAGCTGTTTGTGCGGGAGAGGGTAGGGGATACTCGCGGTCGGGCTGTGGTTGTTTGCTGTTGTTGTTGTTGTTTACATTGTCCGTTGATGCTGCTTCCCTGTTGATGTATTTGCGAGTGCTACCTGTTTTTATTGTTGTTCTTGTTGCATGTTGTGCTAATTGGGTCGCCGATATCTGTGGTATTAATGATAATGCTGTGGGTAATGTAGAGTTGGTGGAGTTGGTAATTGATAATTCCCTGCATTTATCGCATTCCATTTCTTTTCTGCTGTTAACATAAGTACATCGATCGTGTGCTGTTTCATTACAAATACTACATTGTGATGTTGGACTCCTTTTGTTGAATCTAATATCGCACACTGTACATAGATTCTTTTTATTGTTCGTCGTACGTCTGGCGGTGTGGTGATGAGCTGTGCTGCTAGGGTGGGGATTGTCTGTGGCTATGTCTCCCCCTGTGACCCCTCCCTGCCCCACCTGTATTTGCTGTTTGATGATGTTGTCCTTATTCCTGGCTGCTAATGCTGCTCCATTGTTGATGCTGTTGGGACTGATGCCTTTCTTCCTAGCTGCTCCAGTTACATGTTGAGCCACCGATAGTGTTGGATTGTGTTGTGGGTTGAATTGGAGCGTGACGGGAGGCTGGAGTACCTGCTGGCCCAGTTTGTTATAACGAATTTTACTGCTAGGGACTGTTGAAATGTCGGTGTCTGCCTTACTTGTTTGGTGGTGAGGTTTCTTAAACGTTGAACTAGGGCCGGGGTTGGTCTCTACATCTCCGCAGCTAATTAGAGTGTAGCACAATAGGTGTTGTAGCGAGGTTGTGCCAGAGTACTTGCCAAGCCGTGGCGGCGTCTTCCCGATATATGAAATAGACCAGGCAGGAATGGTGACAGAAATTTCACTCGTGTGTTACTACAACACAGATGTATACAAAGGAGTACAAAGGAGTACAAAGGAAATAAAGCAACAACATATCTAGTGACCTTTCTAGGTTGCTTGTCCTCCAAAACACTGAGGATCAAGTGTCCAAACAGTGGTTAAGAGTGGGTAAGGGAACATTGGAAAGGGAATTACTGCCCTGGAACTAATGTCCGTGGCAGGATTAGGAAGTTAGTAGAGGACAGATGGGTTAGTAACTGAGGGGGGGATAAAATAAAGTTATTCATTTACAAACGCAGTCAGTCGCGGGTTTGATGCAAGATATTTGTCTACGCGGAGTTTAAATGAATCAACGGTGATGCAGTCTATAACGTTTCGGGGAAGCCCATTCCACAAGTTGACAACTCGATTGAAGAAGAAATTCTTAGATTCGTGTGAGTTAAAAGATTTACCAATAATTTTGCAACCCTTTCCCCGCGTGTAATTAGATTGGTCGATAGTGAAGTACTTACTACAGTTCATATTGTCGATGCCTTTGATGATTTTGAACACTTGAATTAAGTCACCTCTTAACACCTTAAGAGCGGCCTATGCGGTTTATTTATATGTACCGCCCAGCGGGGTGTTTTTAGCCAAAATAGGGCTGTTTACGTGATCATTTTCATGCCTAAATAAGACCCAGAACGTAAAACAAGTATCTATCCCTGAAAGGGCATAAACAGAGCTTTCGAATGACACCATAACGATCCTTTTATGATGGCTAGTTTTCTTGCAATAGCCGTGCAACGCGAGTGCAAAAAGCATGTAATTAGGCACTTTCCCCATACAATTCCTTATATAGCGAGTGAGAGAGGTAGGAGGGAGGTGAGATTCGTGTCAGTAGGTTCGCCGCGGTGGTCTGGAGCAGTCATACGCTCGCTACTCTCCTGCCACCACTTGTCTCTCTCTCTCAGTAACATTACGTGCTGAAATTGCCACTCGAGTTATGTCGAGCGCCGCCACATAGTCCAGCTTTATTTAACTCGACTTATGTGGTGAGCCGCTAATTAAGGGTTAATCTGCGCTGGGTTAAAGGAAATAGATTTAATTCTCTAAGACGCTCTTCGTATGGTTTGTTCTTTAGGCTAGGTATAATTTTGGTAACTCTACGTTGAACTCGTTCTAGCTTGTTTATATCTTTTTGGTAATAAGGGCACCAGGATTGAACGCAGTATTCCAGAAGAGGGCGGACTAAGGAATTGTAAAGGGTTAGGATAACTTCTTTGGATTTATGCTCAAATGACCTGCCTATAAAGCCAATTATTTGTTTGCCTTCTTAACAACTTCTGAACATTGTTGACTCGGTTTTAGGTTACTCGATATTGTTACTCCCAGATCGGTTTCTCTGTTTACATTCTTAAGCTGAGTGCCATTCATCGAATAGTTTGCTTTCTCATTTAGGTATCCGATATGTAGTACTTTACATTTATCCGCATTGAAACTCATTTGCCAAATTTGGGCCCAACATGACAATTTATCTAGATTGTGTTACATATCGTCAACTTGTTCCTTTCAGAGTACGCTATTTGCAATTTTTGTATCGTCAGCAAATTTTGAGATTGTACAGGTGAGACCCTCATCTATGTCGTTGATGTAAATTAGAAAGAGAATTGGTCCTAGTACCGATCCCTGGGGTACCCCACTACTTACATTGGTCCATTTTGATGCCTTACCGTTTATGACTACTCTTTGCTTTCTGTCGCTGAGCCAATTTTCTATCCATTTCAACACACCGTCTTGTATTCCATGCGCTTTTAGTTTTAACAGTAAACGTTTGTGGGGAACTTTGTCAAAGGCCTTTTGAAAATCAAGGTATATAATATCTACAGCTTTACTCTCATCGTAGAGGTTGAGGATATCGTGGATGAAGTCTAAGAGGTTTGTTAAACAGGAACGTTTTTTTACGAAAGCCGTGTTGAGTATCTTTAAGTATGTTATTTTCCTCTAAGTGATTTACGAGTCTGTCTCGTATGACCGTTTCTAGCATTTTACATACAACTGAGGTTAAGCTAATTGGACGATAGTTACTGGGTAGGGATTTGCTGCCTTTTTTTAATATCGGTGTTACGTTGGCTAGCTTCCACTGATCAGGCATAGTTCCAGACTGCAAGGATTTATTGAATAGTAATGTCAGTGGTTTGGAGAGCTCATCCTTAGCTTCCTTTAGAACTCTAGGCGAGATTGTATCAGGTCCAGGCGTTTTATTTACCTTGAGTTTATCTAAACAATTCAATACTTCTCTCTCTGTAATGGCGATAATGCTTAAAACATCTGAATTATCATTCTGAATCGGCGATGGTGTAGGGATATCACTGAGGTCTTCTGTTGTAAAAACTGATGTATCTTTATTCCACCATTTGGGCTTATTATTATGGCCTGGACGCCGTATTTTCGATGGTATGCAGTCTTGCACTGCTTTTAGGTAAGTGGTTTCGAATAACTTCCAAGATGTATTTATGTCGTTATTGTTAATTAAAAAGCTCCAGTCAGTTTCTTTAAACATAGCTCTAAGTTTATGGAAGTTTGCTTTCTTGAAATTAGGGACTTTTTCGATGCTACTATTTGGTTCGTTACTAGTAAACTTTAAAGTGAAAGTTATCGTACGATGGTCGCTGTTACTGAATTCATCACCAACATTCAAATTCTCTATTAATTCTTCTTTTGTTGCAAGTACAATGTCAAGAACGTTATTACCACGGGTTGACGTTCGAACAAATTGATAAAGCGAACTCTCTTGCAAGTTCGTATACAAGTCATGTCCGGAGTGTGAAGTAAGAGTATCGCCCCACTTGGTCAGAGGTAAATTAAAGTCGCCAAAAATTACGGTATTTTGTGAGTTACTTACATCTGCAATTTGTTCATAAATTTCTCGGTCAGTTTGCACTGATTGAGCTGGAGGTCTGTATATTAATGCAAGTATTATTTTTGTACCTTTATTATTCTTTATTAGCACAAAAGATGCGTCGACGTTCACAGTTTGAGGTTTTGACAAGAGGGTAGGGTTAAGACTTTCTTTGATATAAAGTAAAACGCCACCTCCATTTCGATTTATTCGGCTTTTCTCAAACATTACATAACCGGGAAGTGAATACTCTGCTAAAAAGTCTCTATCTTCTGTATTGAGCCAAGATTCTGTTATGCCAATCACATCATAATTGTCTGTAAACACTAGCTCCTCTAAATCTGAAAATGTATTGCGTATGCTACGAGCGTTTGCATAGAAAACCTTTAAATTTGTTATTTTAGAACTCACGGAACGCTCTTTAATAATATTTTTGGTTCTTGTCGGATCTACATTTATGTTCATGGCTGTCCTCGGTCCTCGCTGTCTTCGGTCCTTATCGCTGGTGGTCCTCGGTTGCCTCTGTTTTTTTCTTGGCGTTGGATGAATTATGTCACTGCTGCTTCTTCTCGGATGGCGTTTTTTGATCCATGGCTGCGGACTGCTTCGTGTAGGAGACGACCCATGCGTGCTTAACCCACAGGGTTTAGATGAGTGCCATCCTTGCAGAACAGAGTAGGCTGGTTGTAGAAGTTGTCCAAGAGGCTGATGAATTCAACTTCTTCCCTCAGACACAAATATTTTAGTCGGCTATTTGTGCTGAAGGCCTTGTCGTAGAATTTGTCAGGTGCGTCAGGTGCGTCGTGCGTTGAGTAAGGACTCACTAGAAGCTCTGGAACGTCGAATGAAGCAGAACACGGCGAGAGCCTTGTTGACAGGGTGGCCGCCGAAGTTGGAAGGTCAAAGATGGCCGCTAGAGGGCCTGGTGTTGGGGAAGCAAAACATGAGAAATCCACGCAAATGGCAAGTCATATGATAACAGATATTAAGTTATTTTTTCTTTTTTATATTTTACAGAGTTTTTTCTGTAGGGTACCCGATCAAAATGACGATCCCATAAGGGAATTAAGCCTGCACTTATGACGAGTACTCCATGATACTTCCGCGCGGGCTATTCAAAATGCTGGCGCAGGATGTTGAATGGAGACTATTATTAATAATAGGCGAAGTCGTCAATGATGAAGGGGCCCTATTAAATATATATATATATATATATATATATATTGCAGTACCGGTAATGTGTGATTTATATTTCAAATATATTTAGACGGCTTTGTACTGCTTAGGAAGGGTCATGTTAGCTAAGGTTCATTGAGATGGTTTGTAGCACTATAACTGATAGACGTCCTTCCTAATTTGAATAAGATCGCATAATAGTTAGTAAAATAAAATAATGCGACCGAACTATTTCATTTGGTACCGTATATTAAATAATTTAAGATATGATAGGGGCTTACGGTCTATTCGCCCACAAGTCTTTTCGCCCACACTAGGAATTTGTTAGCCCAAACAATGAAGTTCGTTCGCCCACACCTTGAAGTCTTTTCGCCCACACTTTGAAGTTTGTTAGCCTCCCACACTCTAAAATGGCTTGTAAAAAGGATGCAAATTGTGTGTATTATGTTGATGACAAAATGTTGTCCATTCATAATAAAATAATGCTATGAATAATTTGTGTTATCTCATTTCCGAACTTAACTTAGTTTAAATATCATCAGATTAATTGGTTAACTTTTCATCATATTCATATTACTAACTCTGTGTAATGTTGAGACTAAGCATTTTGTTTTAATCCACATTGTCTGACCCATTCAGTATATATAAGACTTCCATATGAGAGAGAGAGAGAGAGAGAGAGAGAGAGAGAGAGAGAGAGAGAGAGAGAGAGAGAGAGAGAGAGAGAGAGAGAGACACACAGTATAAATTATATAGCTCATATTCAAGGAGCAAATCATACAAAAATATATAACAATACTAGTGAAGCATTGTACAAATAGGAATGTCCTGTGTTTTAGTGTGTGAGGAGACTAATGACGTGACCAATTAGAAGGATTAGAGTAGGAGGAGAAGGTATAATAATTATATAGGATTAACTCGAGTCACATTTCCCCGGCCACTTTTCTGGGCAACTATATTCTGAAATATCTAATGTTAATTTTGGAAGCTTCTAAATATATGTTATTATCAGAATATTGATCATGGTCATTATATCATTCAAACTCAGTATAGTTGTCAATTATATACATAATAGCGCCTCATAGTGCTGCCACAAACATAACTGTCCATCGAAAATAGCCTGTACCTGTGCACAGATTCCTGTGTACATTTAATGTCAACTACTCTAACCTCAAAAGTCCTACATAATTATTATCAATCGTAATTTATTGAAATACTAATAAGAACATTGCTTATTCTCATTTTTGGATTTGAAATTTCAGTAATCTTTCAATTTATGCATTTTAGTTATCACGGTCCTTTTCGTTATGTGCTGACCAGTTGACAAGCATAGTTTGTGAAATGTTTCACTCTTCTATCAGTATTACAACAATCAGTGTTCTTCAGAGCACTCTCAGTGCATACCCCTTCTCCTGCGGCGAGTGTGAGGCACCCACCTTTCAACACAGTCCCACTCCTATTCTGCCCAGCTCTCCAATTCAAGAAATAGCAAATTTTCTCGGTCTTATTTCTACTCAACAAACGCTCTACCTTAATTAATATTTCCTTCATACTATGACTTAGACTGCTTTATATTCTGTGTGTCCAGGCATTATGACCCCAACGACCATTGAATTTGGCTCTCTGTCACTCTTTTGGCTTTGGGGGAGACACTCGTTACAGGCAGCCTGCCGTTTGTCTCCTCCATACACACATAAGAAAACATACTTATTGAAACGTTTTGCTGTCTTCCAAGTTTTATTGATCTGTAGTATAAAAACAAACATTGGGATAGGTTGTCCTGTCATATAATTATTTCATATGAATTGTTGTATATCATTCATTTCGTGTTTCTAATATCGGTATATGTATTGTAGATGTATACTTTTCAACTCATGTTGCTGTTATTTTCAGTTAACTTCAAATCGCTTAACCCCTTCAGCACCATGACGTCATTTTAACCTTAAATCTGGCTAACAATACACGATTTTATGCAGTTTAAGAAGAACCTATGCTATTCGGAGGGTTATTGGAGATCGATTTTACCCCTTTGAGCCCTAGAGGTAGATCATAAACTAAAGAAAATCGTCTAATGGTAACCAGAATATGATGGAAATTACGTCATGGTGGTGAAGGGGTTAATAGTCAGATAAGTTTGAAGTTAGGGTTAGATGCACTGTATAAGAATGTGTACATTACAGTTGTAACTTGTAAGGAAATAAGGCAATCTAGTAAATGTCTTTGATTATGAACAGGCTCATAAAGTAGTTTATTGTAGTTAATATTAATACAAACATAGGAGGTTAAGAGTTTAACGTAGACATACCGGTATGTAATATATTGAAAACCGATAGTCAAAATTATGTGAAGTGCATTTTTTTTTTTTTTTTGCTAGCATTATATGCATCGATCTGGGTATCCATTATATCTCAATACTTTCACCTGACCTAATCGACGAGTCGAGTATTTTAGCCAAGTGATATGATTTTAAATATCTACTTAGTTCTACTGATGGCTGAATTATACAGTATATGATTGATTGTAATTCCCCTGAAACAGTCCAAAAAAGAATAAATACAATTATATAGATATACTTGTCATGAAGGAGCTTATAAAGGGTTTTGCTTGCATTCATCAAATAAGTAAATTTGGAGGGGAATGATAACCTACTTAAGGAAATAACTGACACATTGATACTAAATTATGTAAGGAAATCAAGTAAGCTAATGCTAATCATTTTTTTTTTTTTTTTTTTTTTTTTTTAAAGACCTCCGTCTACGTATTGTGAAAAACCTGTTATCCTCCGGTAAATGCGGGGGTGAGTGTGTGAAGTGAGAGACAGTGAATTGAATGATGGATACATGTTTTTCATAATACATGTTGTTAGCCCCAAACGCGCGAGCAACTGTGGCTTTCAACCATCCGACACATCTTTTATTTACATCAAACATGTTAAATACAAATAAAGTTTATTTTTATACCCTACCGTGGAAAGACTACGGATACACCACTCCTGCCCGGGCCTCACACAGTGGCATGGCCCAGTCGTACTGAGCTCATGACGCTGGTGGCATTGCCCCGGAGGATAGCCATCCCTAGTCTTTGCTTGAGCCAGAGGGTTTCCCGGGGTTCTCCTGAAACTTCTCTGATTTTACGGCCTATTTCATTCACCATATTAAGGGTGGTAGGGCCGAAGACTCCTGAAGTTTCGAATGCCAGAGGCTCGAACTGATGACTTCTGGCGATGGCTTGATATTTTTCTCGCTTTCTACTTTCTGCTATCCGGGCGGCTTCACCTGCTTCGTTGGCGTTTCTAGCGATGTTGGTTATGGAGAAAGTGTCAACACATGTGGCCATCCTACACGAGGCACCGGCCATTCTTGTAAGGGAAAGTGGTCATCCAATCTGGCCATTTGCCATCTTCTCTGAGAAGTCCATGTGGTTCAAGGATTGATGCATGGTTAGCACTCTGCAGGGCCTGTTTTATGACATCATTTAGTGCAGAGTGTCTTGGCAGGCGGCCTGCGCTGTGATTACATGACAAGGCATGGTGACCTTGAGCATCCATCCCCCCACCACACTTGCAAGTGTGTGGGTGACAAACTGCCGCACCCACTCTGAGCACGATGGCAACCCAGAGCGCTTCAGCATCCAAGTGAGTTCCAAGCGGTGGGATGGGGATGGCATGTAACCACAAGCCACTCTCCAAACAGGCGGCTGCCTGGAGGCGTGCTTTTGCAAACCTGGTCTGCATTGGTTAGGAGATTTTCTTGAGTTTTCTTCGCCGAGATGGTATCCCACGCTTTCTGCTTGCTCCTGGAGGTACCATGAGGCTCCTCTGCTCCTGTACTTTCCTTCCAGGTGTTAATCGCTTCTGCTACATCCCTATTAAGTGTTATTCCGGGTTGAGAAAAAAGGATGGACACTACAAGGTCGT
Source organism: Paralithodes platypus (assembly GCA_032716605.1). Classification (NCBI taxonomy): domain Eukaryota; kingdom Metazoa; phylum Arthropoda; class Malacostraca; order Decapoda; family Lithodidae; genus Paralithodes; species Paralithodes platypus. The sequence continues at coordinate 22,135,946 of CM064574.1, forward strand.
TGGTCGCGATAACGGAAGAGATAAAGGCAGGGGAGGCAATATCCGAGGCTCTCAGTATGCCCAAGGCCCCGAGGCGGACAGGAAGAGTGGCTTGTGTCCAGGTCCGATCTTGAAATTCCACGTTGGTGATGCTGGTCACTGCTTCTCGGATTGTGTTGTCTAATTCTTGGAGGCCACCATTGTTTGTGTAAGTCATCAATGTGCACAAAAGGTATTGGAGTTTTGGGATGGAGAAACAATTCTTGAGAAGGGCCAGAGCTGCGTGGGCATCGATGTGTATCAGGCGACTCACAAGACGTTGAAGCTCCTCCTTTTTACCTTGAAGTGCTGGTGGGGTTGCTGCCAGAGTTAGTGGGGAACCTAATAGGGTTTGCTGATGCTCCTGAAAGATCTTTACATCTGGCAATGCACCTTGAAATTGGGCCGGAGTGTGTTCTCTTTCTTCAGGTGTGTGGTTGAGGAGGACAAGTTCACATTTGGTGTCATTTATCACTAGCCCAACCTGGCCGAGGTCAGTTATGATGTTGTTTAGATCGGTTATGACATTCTCTACAGACCCACCCAAGGTTGCATCGTCCAGGTACAATACATTCAATTCTGACCTTACTTTGTTAGCTGCTGCGTCCACCCCTATTGAGAAAAGAGCAGGACCACCTGGATCTCCCTGCTGTAACCCGGTCGCTGATGAGATTACCGTCTCGCCGAAAATCAGGATTGAAGGTTTGATATAAGCCTGCCAAAGTAGGGGGTACAGAGTGGCGATGTGCTCTCGAGCTGCACGGAGGAAGACATCCCTGTGAATACTGTTGAATGCGTTCCGCATGTCAATCTTTAGAAGCACTCGTTTATCTCGGGCTTGGCTGAGGTAAATGCGGGTTGATGTACAGCAGTTTCACACCCCCCTGGAGTTCCAAAACTTAGTTGAACTGGTCTTAAGTGTTGACCTAGGCCATTCGAAAGTGATTTCAAACCCACCTTTGGGGCAAGGCGGCGGAAGGTGTTCCCTACTGCTATTGGGCACACACCGCCATCTTTTGTTGCCAGTGCACAGAGTGATGCCCCAAGAAATAGGGGTGTGGCACAGTCGAGTACTTCCCCTCTTAACACCTTACGAGCGGCCTATGCGGTTTATTTATGTGTACCGCACAGCGGGGTGTTTTTAGCCAAAATAGGGCTGTTTACGTGATCATTTTCATGCCTAAATAAGACCCAGAACGTAAAACAAGTACCTATCCCTGAAAGGGCATAAACAGAGCTTTCGAATGACACCATAACGATCCTTGTATGATGGATAGTTTTCTTGCAATAACCGTGCAACGCGAGTGCAAAAAGCAGGTAATTCGGTACTTTCAGTACATAATTGAGTATGTAGCGAGTGAGAGAGGGAGGAGGGAGCTGAGATTTGTCAGTAGGTTCGCCGCGGTGGTCTGGAGCAGTCATACGCTCGCTAGTCTCCTGCCACCACTTGTCTCTCTCTCTCAGCCACATTACGTGCTGAAATTGCCACTCGAGTTATGTCGAGCGCCGCCAAATAGTCCAGCTTTATTTAACTCGACTTATGTTGCTCGCCGCTAAATAAGGGTTAAAACCATGTTGATAAATTTGGTGAGGGTTTCCAAGAGTGCCTCCCCAGCTGCTCCTAATCCCTGACCCAAGAGGCCTTTGAGGTGGGCGGGTCGGATACCATCTGGGCCCGCGGCTGAGCCTGCTGGGAATGAAGTCACTGCGGCAACCACCTGCTCCTTCGTGACAACTAAAGGTTGGGGTATCTGGTCATTTGGGGCTGGGGGGGAGGCTTAGGTCCTGAGGTGTAGGTGGGTGCTTTCCTCGTAGGGCTTCAACAACTTCGGTGCCATGACCAGCAAAACCTTCTGAAGAGGACAACAGTGTGACGGCCCCTTTGATGTCACTATCCGCCAGCTTCGCTGCGACCCTCTTATGTAGCTGTTCAGCCTCTTCCTCTTCCTTGTCCTGTTGCTTCTGGGTTCTATTTGGTTGCTGTTCGGGGGGGTCCACCAGCCTGTTTGCCTCCATATACTGTGCTACTTGACGTTTCACTCTGGTGGCTAGTGAAACCTGGAGATGGTCTTGTATGTTGGTTCTGGGTGGTTTTCGGAGGGCCCCATTAGAGAAACCAAGGAGCCGTGCCCATGCGAGGGGTGTCTTGAGCTGTAGGGCCTGCTTTATGATGGTTGTAAGGGCCTCCGCCACTTGGATTCTGGCTCCTTTAGGTACCCGGGCAAGGACCTGGATCCGCGCTTTCCATTTGGTCACAAGTTGGATCAAGTCGGCATCCGGTGTTACCCTGGTTGGCCCTGCAGTGGGCCCTGGGCATGAGGGACATTTCCAGTTTGGTTGTTCTCCTGATGTCTTCTTTGTCAACTTAGCACAGTTTAAATGAACATATTATAATCATATTTTAGAACGTTTTGCTTTTTTTTAATACATAATTATACAAGTAGATGTTTGCAATCACAAGTTAAACAAAACTTGTGCAAATAATAATAAAAGAAGCAGAACCTTAAGTTTGGGAAGCTTGAAAAGTTATATGAAAGGTAGAGTTAATTGATTAAGTTAACCTATTAGCTTTTAAAATTACCTTAACTTAACTTAACAAGGTAATTTAATGAGTTAATCGACCCAACTCTGTATATACAGTATATATATATATATATATATATATATATATATATATATATATTATATATACCATATATATATATATATATATATATATATATATATATATATATATATATATATATATATATATATATATCTATATATATATATACAGTATATATATATATATATATATATATATATATATATATATATTGTTACGAGGGGAGGCCGGGGAAAGCAGATGCTCTAATAGCCTAGCCCACAGCACTGGCAAAAAGGAAACACCATAGCAAAAAGACAATGCTGTAGATCTGCACCCACTGCTGCCCACCGTACTGCACTACCCTGCAACAGACATGCTCTAATATCTGTCTCAAACACCAAGACACGCAGGGTCTCTAGGAAAAGGGGTTATCTTCCTCTTTGCTCTATTAAAGCAGTAATACAAGGAGACACAAAAATAGCTACTGTCCCCGAGTCTGATTGCTAGTGCGTTTAGTATTTTCAAGAGTACTTCTAAGGTTCTTCTAGACTGCACCAAAAAAGCCAACACATAACACTGCTAGACTCCCAGAACAATCTATATCATGCCCAATCGCTTAGGAATTGAGAACAATATAGACCAAACCATGGGAAAGTCCAATGCAATAACCTCTGTGCCAAACCTATTATCCCTATCCATGTCCTAATAATATACCGATTGGCTCTCCTCAGCACAGCACAGCGGTGGTGTTGTAAGGGATAAATAACTTAAGTTATTCATCTCTTACATCATCAGGGGTTAGCTCAATACACCCGAGTGCAATGGGGACAACCTCACCTATTAACAGGCTCCACCCCTAGTCCCAAACTGCACCGAATGTATTGCTGCTAAAAACTAAACAAGGCACAAGGGTTGATATCCTAGTAGGTTGGAGATTAGATGCTACCCCTAAAGGGTAAAATAAGGCCCGAGTTGGAGGATGCTGTATGGTGGAAGGAAAAACAAAGTAGCCTATTATGGCAGTATACAGGCCTCACCACCCAACAACCTCGGTCCTCAAGGGCTCAACAAATACTGGATAAACAGGCCAATCCTCAAACCACGAGAGATATCAACCAGGAATAATATGCACATATAATAATGAATAACAATGCAGCAAAATAAAGGAAAATAATTGGAGAAATGGTGTGAAGGAAGAATACAAGACTGCTAGTCAGTGCAGTGCTCAATGAAACGGAAAACAGTCCTATATGCAAGGTAAAACAGTTATACAAATAAATTTATGCTTAAGTTGACTCCAAGCTTGCTATGCTACTATACAATATGAAAACAAAAAAAATGCAGTCTTAACCCGGTGAGACCCAGCGTCGCACGTGTTGCGTCGGCAGTCTTTGATCACCAACTCCCAGCGACGCATCACGTGCGTCCGACATATAAAAAACACTTACGTGGCTCGTAAGGTAGGAAATGGCGGGAGAATAGGAGGGGGAGGTACCGTAGTGTGTGTGGGAGCCGGGCCAGTAGGTGTGAGCGGGCCGAGACAGCCGTGCGGCTGGTGGTGGTGGGCTTAGTGGGGATAGTTTACACCCCTAGTTCACCGCCACTTTGAACCTTCATTACTCCGGTCGTATGGGAGCTAGAGGCTTGAGATTTATGTGAGATACTCCTTAGGATGTATGCCGTACAATGCCATGCTCAGTTTTTACCCTAGTGCTCCCGGGCGGGTGGTCATGCGGGGGAGACGAACTATTGAAACCCCCCCCCCCCCCCCCCGCCCCCCAAATGACCGAAATGAGTTTTTTTTTATTTTTGTCTTCATTTCTCACCATTCTCTTCCATTTTGGCTCAACACATTTTTTTGAGGCTCCCCCCCCCCCCCAAAAAAAATGTCAGAGGTGATTTATTTTTTTATTTTTTCATTTCTCATCCTTGTCTTCCATTTTAGCAAACAAAACAAATAAGTGAAAATGGCTTGGGACTGGGGTGAACAAAATATTATAACTAGCCGGGGCTCAACGGGTTAACACCTTAAGAGCGGGCTATGCGGTATATTTGACCGTGCCGCCCAGCGTTTTTTGTTTACCCTAAATAGGGTTGTTTCCGTGCTCATTTTCATGCATAAACAATACCCAGAGCGTAAAACAAGTATCTATCCCTGAAAGGGCGTAAACAGCTTTCCAATGACACCCGAACCATCCTTGTACGACCACTGGTTCTCTTGCAACGATCGTGCAACACGAGTGCAAAAACCCTAAAATAAGGTAATTTCCGTACATAATTCCCTGTGTAGCGAGTGAGAAATGGGGGAGAAGGGTGGAATACAGTTCAGTACGTCCACGGTGGTCGTGGGGAGCGGTCATAAGGTTACTACGCTCGTCCCACCGCTCAGCTCTCTCTCTCAGCAACATTACGTGCCGAAAATGGCGCTCGACAGCTGTCGTGCACCGCCACATAGTCCAAATTTATTTCACTCGACATATGTTGCGCGCCGCCAGTTAAGGGTTAAGGGATCTAGCAAGCAAACCCACCCCAGAATGGGCAGTAGGCCTACATGTGGTTGTTACGAGAGTTGCAACAGGAGTAATGTGGACTCGCAGCTGAGTGCTGGGTAGGGAGGGGGAGCTCAAGATACCGCTAGACTACATAATTATACTAGTTATCTGTGCTCTCATTAACAATACAGAAATAATCAAATAAACATAAGACATCATTGTGCCACTTGTGATAAACTAAAATTCTCCCACTAGGGTTGAACAAACTAAATAATTATACTCGTGGCCGCAAAGACAATGTGTTACAAAACATGATGCAATCATGACGTCACCACCCCCAACACGAAAGATATAAGGGAGAGAGAGAGAAAAAACAGGACTCTCTCACAAAATAACAAAGGCTATGTAAATTATAACTCACTAACAACTGACATTGGTTACAAAACTCAGTTGGGAGTGACACCCTCACACCCAGGGAGAGTCTGTTGGTGCATCTTGAAACAACAGACTGCCTATACTTCAATAACACTACAAGACATACACAACTACAGACATTTGTTCTAGTATTTTTATATTTTTTAATTTTTTTATTTAAATATTTTCTTCTATACAGAAACACAGCAACTCCTACTTTACGACCCTACGCTGGGCTACACACGGCAACGAACAAGCACCAGACGTAAACATGCTAATCAAACCAAAGTAGGAGGCTACACCAACACTGACTGAATGGTGAGGGTTCTCCTTAAAACATACCCTCCCGTGACAAACAATCAACCATAACATTATCAGTGCCTTCAACATGCCAGCATGCTGTGGTGGTCGAGTGGTGAGCACGCTCGCGTGTGAATCTGCAAGACCCGGGATCGAATCCCCGCCACGGCGGACATTTAGTGGGTGTGGTAGTACGTCCTAGCATGTTTCACATGCTTGCACCCAGTCAGGGGACATTCTGACGACGTATACAGACTAAACACACATAACAAAGCCACTCCAACACCTTCCTCTCTCTCCAACACCCCTTCTCCCCTCTCAACACTCTTCTCTGAGCTAGTGCCTGTATAGCATCGTAAGATTCAGAGTCGTAAAGATTCCAGGACAAGCTCAATAACGGCGGATCCCCAGATTGGCCGTGGTGATTGCACCTAAACACATACAAAAGTTACAAAAGTTACACATCCAAACTGTGTTCCGGCAGCAAAACATCACCGGACACTGATAACCTGCCCAGTCCACCACAGGACTGGCACTTTGCTTCGCTCTCTCAGGCAACGGGACCTGCCAATAACCTTTCACTAATTCCTCCTTAGTGATAAACGTGGCAGCCCCGATGCGGTCTATGGGGTCGTCAACTCTGGGTAATGGATAGGCGTCTGTCAGGGATAATGCATTAACATCAACACAAAAACGGATCTTGCCACTCGGCTCAGGTTGCAAAGTCACTGGCCAAGATCACTCACTACATCCCTTCTCCACCAGACCCTTCTCCAACATGTAGTGCAGCTCTGCTTTTAAGGCAGGCTGCTGAAAAGGATTTATACAGTAGGGAACTAACTTGAGCTTTGTACTGTCTCCAGCCTGTATGCCGGGTGCCGCCCCGGACGTTAGGCCTGGAGAATCACCAAACATGCGGAAGTACTGCCACAGCCTAGTAAACAACTCCTCTTGGCGCTTAGGAACAAGTGGTTGCAACCTATTTCGAAGAGCAACATACCCATTGCCCTCCCACAACCCAGCCGGGATCCGCAGCCTCTAAACTATAGTCTCCTTCCTTCTCCTCCTTCGTCCCTAATACAGCCAGGTCATGAGAGGGACAATCTGTACCACCTGTGCAGTCACTCCCATAATTCTCAAGTACTGAGGCGTCCCCTCCGATACCATACATGCGCACCCCCGCATTCCTTGCGGCTACACCTCCCTGTGCAGCATCACCTCCATCAGCGCCACGGCCAGATGCAGTCGGTCTATGGTAGGGCTTTAGCATTTTAACACCTTATTGGCGGGCTAGGCGGTAATTAATATGTAGCCACCAGCGGGGTGTTTTTACCCAAAATAGTGCTGTTTACGTGATAATTTTCATGCCTAAATAAGACCCAGAGCGTAAAACAAGTATCTATCCCTGAAAGGGCATAAACAGAGCTTTCCAATGACACCACAACGATCCTTGTATGACCGCTAGTTTTCTTGCAACAACCGCGCAACACGAGTGCAAAAACCATGTAATTCGGCACTTTCCCCATACAATTCACTATGTAGCGAGTGTGAGAGGGTGGAGGAGGGTGGGATTCATGTCAGTTGTTCCACCGCGGTGGTCTGGAGCAGTCATACGCTCGCTACTCTCCTGCCGCCACTTGTCTCTCTCTCTCAGCAACATTACGTGCTGAAAATGCCACACGACTTATGGTGTGAGCCGCCACATAGTCCAAATTTCTTTCACTCGAGATATGATGCGGGCCGCCAGTTAAGGGTTAATAGGGTAGCATTGGGAGGCTATGCGACGGTCGGGTGTATCTATTACATAGTCAACCTCACCAATCTGCTTAATGACCTGGTGCCGACCACAAAACTTAGCAGTCATGGGTCGACCCTGAACTGACAACCGTGCCAAAGCCTCGTCGCCCACCTTGAACACCCTAGATTTAGCCTGTTTGTCGCAATGGTCTCGCATCTTCGTGTTCATGCTGCTAACCGGAATAGCCTCCGGGGATCTAGTGGTAGTATCCATCAAAGTATGCAAGTATTTGTCTCCCGAACTGGTGGGTGATAAGGGACCAACCATGTTAACTATGACAAGAGTCAATGCCGGTTCAACTGCAGGTGTAGGGATCAAAGGTGCCACAGGTATTCCTTGGTGGGGTTCTCCAACTAACTTACCAATATGACACATCAAAAAAGAAGCCACCGATGCATGCATATTAGTCCACCAAAAATGAAAACGTAGCCTATCAGTAGTGTTATGTACCCCTAAATGACCCGCCAGTGGTGCCTCATGCATTAGCCTAACCAGCTCTTCCCTGAACTGGGCAGACACCACTAACAAATTGAAAGACTTGAGAGAGAAGTAATGAAAAGAACATACCAATAGGGATCACTTTAGTATTTTAGCCAGTTCCCGTTCCACTACCGACCTGGATATCATGGAGGCTCTCTATGCACACCGCTTGCGTCCCGCCATAGCTAAACACGACCACCCAACCCAGTTACTCTGTTTTTCCGAGTAGCCCATAGCAGCCCTTGGTATGTTTTTTTCATTACTTCTCTCTCAAGTCTTTCATTTTGCTATCCTTGCATTATGCGTGTCATACATTTCTTCATTACTTACACAGGCATATTCAGACTATCACATTATTTTTCGCAAATATTAATTTCATTCTCAATGTTAGGATTCTATTACTATATAATTATTGTTCGCATTTTTTCATATATCATCACTCTTCAAAAACAGATCGTTATGGCTTTACTCGTATTTTCCACTATTCGTTTATTCTATTAACTCTTTCAGACTCATATGACGCTACCGCGTCATATGGACTTATCTTCATAATTCTAAAATAAGTTATATGACGCCCTAGCGTCATATGGAGCTCAGTAAGTCCGGTAAGTTAGATGAAAATCTGTCGGTTGGTGGCAACCCCAGGTTTCTCCGACAATTCTAACGGTCAGCAGTGTGGTTTTGACAGTTGTGTGGTGCAGTGGCAATGATACCGGGCTCCCGCCTCCGTGGACTTACTGGAACATAATATGTCTAAAGGAGTTAAGTTAAGTATAAAACTCAACTTAAAATAAGGATCAATTTGGCGTTAGTTTATTACTTTAATATTAGAATTATTCTTTTTCATAATTCAATGTTTCTACTATGTGTTGTATCTTGTTCTTTTTTTAGGCGTGATCATGGCAGTAGCAGTTGCCGAAAGCTTGCCCTCATAGAAAATAATAAAGAGGTTGTTGTTTACGCTGTCTCTGATCTTCACCTTCATTATATATATACAGTATATATACTGTATATATATATATATATATATATATATTTTTTTTTTTTTTTTTTTTTTTTTCTATATTCCACCTTACTTCCTCTCGGACATAGGCTGAGAGCCTTAACATTCACCGCTTTACAATGAACAGTGAAGCCCATGAGGTCTTCTTCCAGTCTAGGGAGTGAGACATGTGAAGCACGTAGAGTACAACGAGCACCTGTCATCTTGCCTTCACATGAGGCACGGTGCTCACTCATGGCCCGAAACGACCCCATCTCCCCAATTCAGACTGCGAGAAAGATCTAGGTGTGTTTGTTAGCAATGATTTGAAGCCTAGAAAACAGTGTATAGGCGTTCGTAATAAGGCAAACAGGATTCTCGGGTTCATCTCTAGGAGTGTGAGTAACAGAACTGCTGATGTTATCTTAAAACTTTACTTGTCATTAGTGAGACCCCATATGGATTATGCTGTCCAATTTTGGTGTCCTTATTACAGAATGGACATAGATTCATTGGAGAGAGTACAGCGTAGAATGACAAAATGATCCATAATATTAGAAATCTTCCGTATGAAGATAGGTTGAAGAAATTAGGTTTACATTCGTTAGAGAGACGCAGAGTTAGAGGGGATATGATAGAGGTGTTCAAGTGGGTTAGTGGGATTAACAAAGGGGACATGACAAATGTACTAAAGCTCAGTGATAGCGAAAGAACTCGTACCAATGGTTTCAAATTAGATAAATTTCGTTTCAGAAAAGATAGGCAAATATTGGTTTGGTAACAGAGTTGTAGATGGGTGGAATGGACTACCAAGTGCTATAGTGGGATCTAAAACTGTAGGGAGCTTTAAGATAAAATTGGATAAGCATATGGACGAGAAGGGTTGGGTGTGAAGGGGGATCAGCCGGGTTGGGCCAATCAGCGCTCTGCAGACCCCCATAATCCTGCGTTAATCTCTAACCGTTTTGGTAAGATGATCCTCAGGGTATTAGAGTGTTGAGCCTATAATTGGGCTTTGTAATTGATTTGGGGTTGTGTGGGACAGGGATCTGCCTTGCTTAGGCCAATCGGCTTTCTGCAGACTCCCATTTTCTTATGTTCTTATGTTCTTATCTCTGAAGCCACCTCGTTCCCGTGCTTCACTGTCTCACCCCCTACACTCGGACTCTCACACTTACACACACAACGCCACCTGTTGAGCAGATAACTCACCAGGCATTGCACCCCTATAACATATTTTGAATATGGGAATATTCATACAGTGCTATTTAATCAGGGAACAATGAGGGTATTTTATTGACGTTTCGGTGGGCTTGTGGTAATGCACTGATACCAGGTACAGCACAAATTCTATCCCAATAATATCTTCCCATTGATACATCGGGATTTGAACCCGGGACCTTTGGATTACCAGGCCAGTGGCAAGACCACTCCACCACCTCCCCCCTATATATATATATATATATATATATACAGTATATATATATATATATAATTATATATATATATATATATATATATATATATATATATATATATATATATATATATATATATATATACCGGTATATATATATATGAGAGAGAGAGAGAGAGAGAGAGAGAGAGAGAGAGAGAATGGGTAGATGAATTCACGATCAAGATAATACCAATAAACCAATCAATAACATAATTTAAGTTCCCCATCTTCAGATGAAATGATGAATAGCTTATCCGAGGTTTATGTCATGATATATTTTATCATAAACACAAATGAAACCATATTTGCGAAGAAAGTATACGAGAAAGTACAACGGAGAATGACAAAAATGATCCATAATATTACACATCTTTCAAATCTTTCATATGAAGATAGGTTGAAGACATTAGACTTACATTAATTAGAGAGACGCAGAGTTAGAGGGGATATGATTATATATTATATACTGTATAGAGGTGTTGAAGTGGGTTAGTGGGATTAATAAAGGGGGACATGAAAGATGTACTAAAGCTCAGTGATTGCGAAATAACTCGAACAAATAAGAACATAAGAAAATGGGTGTCTGCAGATATCCGATAGGCACACACAAGGCAGATCCCTCTCACACGCAACCCCTATTACAAGGCCTAATTATAGGCCCAGCTCACTAATACCATTAGGGCCGACCTCACCAAAACGGTCAGAGGTCAGACAATGGGGGTCTGCAGATCGTCGATTGGCCCATTCCCGGCAGATCCCCCTCACACCCAACCCATCTCGTCCATATGCCTATCTATTTTTTTCTTAAGTTCTCTATCGTTCTTAAGAACATTGTGACGCCTGCCAGCGTTGGCAGAATCGCCTCCCGGTAGCCACTAGCGCTCGCCAGGGCAGTGAAATGGGCTACAGTCTATCTACAATGTTGTACTTTCTTTCTTGTGAATCGTCATGTCACAGGCAGTATAGAAGTGGTCTTTATTTTCGCCTGTGACAATGCATTATATTTTATATCATGAGTTGAACATAAGATGCATTGTAGTGAAGGAGAGAGAGCGAGCGAGCAGCGTGGGAGGAGAGTGTTGTTTTCCCTCCTCCTTCCTCCCTCCCGGAGGAGTCCCTCGCCCGCGTGGCTTTCTCTCGGTTTTGATTGGCTGGTGGTTCCTGGCGCCTTCTGCAGGCCTGCTGTCTGGTGACGTAGTGGCCTGTGATTGGCTGACCACCATGCCTTTGTGTGTGATCCTGGATGGGTCCCGAGGAGCTATTCTCTTCAGAGCTTGTCTGACCAGCATACCCTTCACATATCCCTTACCACCTGTCCCCGACTTTTACCTATAGAGCACTTTCTCTCTCTCTCAACTTCTTACCTCTCATTCTTCCTCTCTGTTTAATATCATAACTCCCCTTTGGTTCTGCACGATTTCATATATCGGCCATCGTATTATATGCTGAAGCTCTCAGATATTATATGTTTAGTTAGGCATTTTGGAGGGGTTACCATTTTGTCTGTAGAGGTTCGACACACTCACGGTGTCTCCCTGCCTATTCCTTGGCTGTCTGCTGAGATATTTAATGCTAGACTGGGGTGAGGCCATTGTTGTTGTGATTTCCGATGTGTACTAGGTTTTGTTGAACCTGTACAATCGAAGCGGAGACGTGGGAAGCCTAGGTGGTCTTTCTGACTGTGTACCTTGTGAGTTTAGCACTGTGTTGCGAGTGAGGGCTTTTGCCTCTGCCACCCAACACTGTGCTAACTCGTTTGCTTTGACTTTGAGAGGGTCGCCAGGAGAGAACCAGATACTAGCGATCTGGATCTCTCAAGAGAGCACCCCGTCAATTAACGTAATTTGGCCGCACAGCCTTAAGAACCTCGCTAGGCTACGAGCCGCTTGCTCAGCCATTGTTTCCTAGCCTACGACATACCAGCTAGACTTTATTAGCCTAGCAGACACCCGTTTAGAATTATAAGCTCTTATGTTATGTATGCAGCATTCTTATTCACATTGACTGTAAGCCTTTGTTGTTGTTGAGTTGCACAACCTGAGCAGGCTTTTTGAGTTGCCTGACTAAGTACTTCTTTTGTTGTTGGAAATAATACTGGTGTGCATTTATCGTTATTCCCGTGTCAGTTAACACTGTCTGCCTCTACACTTGTCCTATATTGTCCCTGCTTTATATAACAGTTCAAAATCCGATACGATCATCTTACCCCAGCATCAGACTTTCTTCAGAAGATTCCTGCTCGATGCTTTGGGACTTTCGTTCACTTTCTTTAGTATAGGAGTGACAGTTCATTATTGTTTAGAGTAACTTTAAATATACCTTCTTCTAGTTTGCATTAAATTATTGCAGTGATTTAATTAAGATCTCTATCTTTTCCTTGTATACCTTATTAATGTAATTGTATGTTGTTGTGATCAGGCTGTATCAGAGATCATCAGCCTGTAGTAGTAGTGCACTTATACCGAGTTATAGGATACCCCGTTATCGCAGATTTAACTCTGGAGGGTATAGGTGTTTTTTGTGCGCCGGCATTATAAGTTCGAGGGTTGGATCTAGTGTTACCGTTGTGGCTGTGTGCCTTTTTAGTCCAATGATTAAGAGCCCTTGTTTTATACGAGCCCCGGTCGTAACAATTATAGTAACATAAGAGAATGGGAGTCTGCAGAAAGCCGATTGGCCCAGACAAGGCAGATCCCTCTCACACCCAACCCCAATTACAACGCCTAATTATAGTCCCAGCTCAATAATACCATGAGGACCGATCTCACCAAAACAGTCAGAGGTCAGACGATGGGGGTCTGCAGAGCGCCGATTGGCCCACAACCGGCAGATCCCCCTCACACCCAACCCATCTCGTCCAGCTATATACTAGCTATATACTAATCTGATATAGCGTATGAGTCGAGAAATCGTTACAGTTATGTTATACAACAGGAAATAATGTATCTACTATTCACATATTATTCTCTCTCTCTCTCTCTCTCTCTCTCTCTCTCTCTCTCTCTGTCTCTCTCTCTCTCTCTCTCTCTCTCTCTCTCGGGAATATTTGATAGCCATATGAATCTGATTTCATATCGCTTATAATTTGCAAATGTAATTTTTCTAACTTCAAATTAAATATAATACGCCGAGTATAGACTTTTCGAAAGAACTGTGTGTGTGTGTGTGTGTGTGTGTGTGTGTGTGTGTGTGTGTGTGTGTGTGTGTGTGTGTGTGTGGTTTGCCTATTGACCCAAGGTATGAAGGTGTGAAGTGAAGGTGTGAAGAAGTTAATTACCCATACTAAGAAGGATGGATGGATATATATATATATATATATATATATATATATATATATACATATACTGTATACTGTATGTATATATATATATATATATATATATATATACCTGTATATATATATACCGTATATATATATATATATATATATATATATATATATATATATATATATATATATATATATATATATATATATATATATACGGTATATATATATATATAGAGAGAGAGAGAGAGAGAGAGAAAGAGAGAGAGAGAGAGAGATAGATAGTCAGTCAGTCAGTCAATACTTTATTTCATAAAAAGCCATACTTATAACTTTTTACATATGTACATGAGGTAAAGTTACCTTAGAGTTGGTTCATGGTTTTGAACATATATTATTATGGATTTAATGGCATCAATATCAGTATCTGCTAAGCTTGAGATATCATAAGTAGTTAAATATAGTTTTTACTTCGTTAATCATATAAAGACTATCACAGATATTCAAAAGACACTTTCAAAAGCTTAGAAGCAAATCTAATGTTTTGCCAATTGAACAAATTACTAAAAGTCATTAAACCAGCCATATCACATACTTTATGATTGCTCTCCCAGTATTTTAATTTAACGATTTTCTTTATTGCCTTGTGTTACCCTATTGCAAATTGTTTCAAAGGAAGTTTACATTTATTGTTACTAAACCATAATTCTGAGCCGTAGAAACTCAAACAGTAACTTTGAAATAATTGAATAAAAACATTAGTATTTACATTTGAAAATTTTCTTAAAATACAATTAAATTCATTGTAAAATTTATTTCTAGATCTAATTATGTCCTTGTCATTATTAAGGTTATTATCTATAATAAACCCTAGGTATTTATGTTCATTGGCAGTATTAAATAGTTTATCATATAGCCTCATCATTGGCTCAATATTATTGGCATTATTACCTGTAAAGTACATACATAGTGATTTACTAGTATTAATCTGAATATCAATATTTTTTGCTTCAACTTCTAGGATGTTTAATAAAAATTGTAGTCCTGTTGATGAGGGCGCTAAAATAACAATGTCATCAGCGTATGCTATGACATTGCTTGACTTATTACCTAAAGTACATCCTATTTTACATTTAGACAAGTTCTCAATTAATGTATCAATGTGTATATTAAAAAGTAGCGGTGATAAAACTGCTCCTTGTCGAACCCCATTCATGATTCTCCAGGGTTCTGATACAGAATCTCTATGTTTGGTGGCAACCATTTGATTTCTATAAAAATAAAATAAAATATTTACATAACAATGAGGAATGCCTCTATCTAACAGTTTTTCAACTAGTTTAAAATGGTTTACTTTGTCAAAGGCCTTTTTAAAATCAATAAATTATGCATAAACATTTGAGTCTGATAATCTATAACGTAAAATAGTTTCTTTTAAAACCAAACATGCAGAAACCGTTGAATGATTCGCTCTGAACCCATGCTGTCTTTCGTTAATATGTATATGATGCATTATTTTATATTTTAAACAATACTCAAACGCTTTTACAAATACTGAAGAAGATATAATTGGTCTATAATTTTCAATTGAGCTTTGGTCTTGTAATTTATCTTTAATTATAGGCAAGATGAGTCCAGACGTCATCCCATTATAGGCAACATGAGTCCAGACGTCATCCCCTTATAGGCAAGATGAGTCCAGACGTCATCCCATTAGGCATATAACCATGGACAATAAATGATGAAAACAATTTAGTAAGCAATTTCATAACACTTTCAGGACCATGTTTCAAATGATTGGAATGAATGTTATCATGGCCTATAACCCAGTTAAGCTCAGATAATGCTGATCTAATATCGTTAGTATTAATGTTATCATGGCCTATAACCCAGTTAAGCTCAGATAATGCTGATCTAATATCGTTAGTATTAATGTTATCATGGCCTATAACCCAGTTAAGCTCAGATAATGCTGATCTAATATCGTTAGTATTAATGTTATCATGGCCTATAACCCAGTTAAGCTCAGATAATGCTGATCTAATATCGTTAGTATTAATGTTATCATGGCCTATAACCCAGTTAAGCTCAGATAATGCTGATCTAATATCGTTAGTATTAATGTTATCATGGCCTATAACCCAGTTAAGCTCAGATAATGCTGATCTAATATCGTTAGTATTAATGTTATCATGGCCTATAACCCAGTTAAGCTCAGATAATGCTGATCTAATATCGTTATTATTAATGTTTCCTATCAATCTACCTTTACTCACATTTTCATTCAACTTTTCATTTGCAGCTTCGAAAGTATCATTATTTTGGCAATTAAGGTCATCAAATACCCCTCTAAACTTTTTAGAAAACATTTCAGCTATAAGGGATGAGTCACACTCTCCTTCAATTTTCACATTAAGATAACATTTATTGTTCTTTGTTTTCCTCACTTCCTTCCAAAAGCTATTGTATCTCTTATTGCACAAAGATTCAGCTAATTTTTCATGTCCCCTTTATTAATCCCACTAACCCACTTGAACACCTCTATATAATAATATATTGTCATATCCTCTATAACTCTGCGTCTCTCTAATAATGTAAACCTAATGTCTTCAACCTATCTTCATATGAAGTATTTGAAAGATGTAAAATATTATGTAATTTTATTGTCATTCTACGTTGTACTTTCTCGTATACTTTCTTCGTATATCTGGTTTAATTTGTGTTTATGATACAATATATCAATCTTAAATACATGACATAAACCTCGGATAAGCTATTCATCATTTCATCTGAAGATGGGGAACTTAAATTATGTTATTACATAAGAACATAAGAACATAAGAAAATGTGAGTCTGCAGAAAGCCGATTGGCCCAAACAAGGCAGATCCCTCAAAGGGCACAAAAGGTCTTTATATTAACAAAGTAATGGGGTGAAAGGTCTCAAAATCCCCAACCTAACGGAACGAACGTCTTAAAACCTCAAAACTATATGCTAAACATAAGGGAGAAAGGGGTCCAGAAAATGCGAGTAGTACCCCCTTAACTGGACAATTGACAGACAAACGTTACCGGTATATCACAATTAAACGTTTTTCTGGCACATGTTTTTACTTCTCAGATTCTGTTATCGTCATAGACACCTTAGTAGAGGGAAATAAATTACATATTAACGAACGTGCCGTCAATGATGTTGAAATAACATTTGATATAAGTAATAACCATGATCATGCAACGAGACCGTGGATATTGCATACTATATGGACGAGATGGTTTAGGTGTGATTATTGTTAGGTTTATTGGTATTGTCTTGATCGTGAATTCATCTACCCATTAGCTCGCACTCTCTCTCTCTCGCATATATATATATATATATATATATATATATATATATATATATATTAGTATAGCCAGGTAATAGATTCTCTTTTAAACAGACAAGGTTAAAAGCAATAGCAGTTTCAGCATTCAGGATTTTATTGTTACAGCTTTCAATAGTTCTAACAATTTTCCTCTGGGGTTCAGAGATGAGGTACAAAAGGTTAGCAAAATTCATGGTGGATCCAACGTTTCACAAGTAAACATCTTGCAGCTTCAGGGAATGGAGAGGTAATGGTTAGAATAGGGACAATGAATCTTATTTATACAAAATTCGAGGATCAAGTAGAGGGACGTGGGCGGAGCTACTGGGTGTGTGGTGACTGTTCATTGGTGGAAGGTAGTCTATTCGCGAGACGGGCACTAAATCTTATCGGTGGTTGGTTGTTGGCTGTGGGTGGCTGTGATTGGTTGGTGTTGTCAGTTGTGTGATGAGCGTGGAAGTGTAAGGAAGCGGGGCGCGGGGCAAGAGGAGGGGGGGGGCAGCATGCCTGTAGTGCTTGCCTGAAGGAAGAATTTGAAGGTCTTGTGTTTGGTTGTTGATGCTGGGGTTGAGTGTTTGGATGTATAGAGCTTCTAAAATAGCTAGTCTTCTGGGGTCTGATTCTTTGTCAAGTATGGTGGTTTATTTGTCTAGGTCGGCGCGAGTTAGGGCAAGATGGTGGGGGGCTTGATAGTGATCTTTTATAGCACCAGATTGAAGGTGGAGGGTTAGTTGACGGGAAAGGCGAGTCTGTGTCATTCCAACATAGGATAGGGGTCCACTGTCCCCAGAGGTGCAAATATGCTGGTATATCACATGATCGTCTTTCGGTTGGTTGTTGGTGGAAATGGGGCGGTTACGGAAGACAAGGTTGGAGGTCTTAGGAGATTTGTAGTATATAATGAGTTTGATTTTATTGTCAGGGTTGGTGGGGAGGACGTTTTTGTTAATTATTTCTTTCATAATGGATTCGTCTGTTGTGTGGTCGGAAGACATGTAGTTTCTGTACAAAAATGTAATATCATTGGCCGGGTTGGTGCTAGGGGGGTCTTGTTTGTACCATTTTTCTAGGTGGTGGTTGATGGCATTGGTGACGTCAGTGTTGGAATACCCATTGTTGACTAGGACCTGGGTGAGCCTTTCCAGTTCATTGTGGTCATTGCAGGTGGTGCAATGGGTGAGGGCTCTCCTGACATAGGCGGCGATGGTGGACTGTAGGTATTTTTTAGGGCATTCACTTTCCCCATTAAGACATTGGCCATTGTTAGTAGGTTTGGTGTACACGGTAGTTTTGAAGCCGTGGTCGTGGAGGGAGACAAGGAGGTCGAGGAAGGGTAGATGTCCATCGGTGGTTTCTTCGTATGTGAAGTTGAGTCCGGAGGCGGCCATGAAGCGCTGCTGGAGGTCCCTGAGTTCGCCCAGGTCCTTCACCCTCACGAAGATATCATCGATGTACCTGCAGTAGACAGAGGGCCGGTGGGCAGCCAGGAGTTCCTCTTCGATAGTTCCCAGGAAGAAATTGGCGAACAGGACCCCCAGGGGGCTTGCCATCGCTACACCGTCGATTTGCTGGTACATATTCCCGCGGGGGCAGAGGAAATGGGACTCCTTGGTACATAGTTCCAAGAGCGTCTTCAGGGCCTTCTCCGGGATATCCAGAGGGGGCCCCCGTATTAGGGCAGTGGTAAACTCGACGTAGGATAAAATCTATGGTCTTGTCAACGGGCACGTTGGTAAACAGACTCTCTACGTCGAGGGAGGCGATGATGTGGTCGTTAGCTGGGGGGGCATCTCATTATTTACTACAAATCTCCTAAGACCTCCAACCTTGTCTTCCGTAACCGCCCCATTTCCACCAACAACCAACCGAAAGACGATCATGTAATATACCAGCATATTTGCACCTCTGGGGACTGTGGACCCCTATCCTATGTTGGAATGACACAGACTCGCCTTTCCCGTCGACTAACCCTCCACCTTCAATCTGGTGCTATAAATGATCACTATCAAGCCCCCCACCATCTTGCCCTAACTCGCGCCGACCTAGACAAACAAACCACCATACTAGACAAAGAATCAGACCCCAGAAGACTAGCTATTTTAGAAGTCCAAACACTTAACCCCAGCATCAACAACCAAACACAAGACCTTCAAATTCTTCCTTCAGGCAAGCGCTACAGGCATGCTGCCCCCCCCTCCTCTCGCCCCGCGCCCCCCTTCCTTACGCTTCCACGCTCAGCACACAACTGACAACACCAACCAATCACAGCCACCCACAGCCAACAACAAACCACCGATAAGATTTAGTGCCCGTCTCGCGAATAGACTACCTTCCACCAATGAACAGCCACCACACACCCAGTAGCTCCGCCCACCTCCCTCTACTTGATCCTCGAATTTTGTATAAATAAGATGCATTGTCCCTATTCTAACCATTACCTCTCCATTCCCTGAAGATGCAAGATGTTTACTTGTGAAACGTTAGATCCACCATCTATCTATCTATCTATATGCTCAGGCCCAATCCCCATTTTGGGGGTAGCCGACTCAAGACAGAGCAAGAACAGGGAAAACACAAAAACAACATAAAACAAAATAATAAACACAGATAAAAAACACAAACTCTCACACATCCAGGTCACCCAGGAGAAGACCCAGAGACCAGGGTTACCAAGGTCGCTCCAGCACTCCCCCGGCCCCTGACCACCCGGAGAGGTTCCGATCTCGGCAGGCAGACATGCAGCGAAGCCAAAGCCACAAGCCCTCCCACCACACTTCCAGGCACACCCTTCATATTAATCGTCTCCCCGGGCCAGGCGCCTGATGGACTATTATCTAGTCCAACTTGCGCCCGACCCCTTACTCCAAATGACCACGTGTTCACTCAACTATTCACAAGCATTCTCCATTCACTCCTGTCCACCACCACTTCCCTGCCTGATCTATAGTCATTCCTCTATCATCCAAAGCCTTTCTTACACAGTCTCTCCATCTCAATGGGGGTCTTCCTGCCCTTCTATCTCCCCTTGTACCCGACTCACATATTCTCTTTGTAAGCTTTTCATCTCCCATTCGTTCAACATGACCATACCAGCTCAGCACCCTTCTGTCCACTCTGGCTGACAAATGCTCCTGCTGCCCCACTCTCCTACGTATCTCTTCATTCCTCAATCTGTCTCTACGAGTAACTCCACACATACTCCTCAAGCAGCTCATCTCCATCTCATCCAGCCCTCTTTCCTCCTTTTTCTTCAGAACCCATGTCTCAGCCCCATACATCACTGTTGGCACAACAATTCCTTGATACAGTGCACTTTTTACTTTCACTCCGAGATTTCTCGTCTTCCACATACTTCCCATTGCTCCGAAAACCTTCCTTCCTTCACACACTCTCTGTTTTACCTCCACTTCCATACCTCCACTCCTGCTTATTGTTCCTCCTAGATATTTAAAACACTCTACTTGTTCCACTAGAATTTTGCTAACCTTTTCTACCTCATCTCTGAACTCCAGAGGAAAATTGTTAGAACTATTGAAAGCTGTAACAATAAAATCCTGAATGCTGAAACTGCTATTGCTTTTAACCTCGTCTGTTTAAAAGAGAATATATATATATATATATATATATATATATATATATATATATATATATATATATATATATATATATATTATAATGCCCCTGCCCTTTATAGACATTTCTCAACCTAAAATAAATTAAACTATTCATCTACATAAATGTATATAATATATTGATACGGCCTGTACATTAATTTACCTGACAGAAGTAAGTGTTCTAAAGATTCAAAAGACCATTATGTTATAAGGACTATATTCAGTTGGGAGTTTATGGGATTTTCACCTTTATAAAAGAGAGTGCCGTATCATTCGAACCAATTAACAGCTCACTGTCATTTTTGCTTCACCACTCATCTGCTTCGAATCACTTCGCTTGATCAGAGAATAATTTGAATCATTTGAATTTCATCAGAGGTTACTTGTGCAGCTTTTAACATTTGGAAGTCAGTTCTCATCTAGTAATGGCAACGGAATCTCTTAACCCGGAGTGTGGTGGTGGTATAAGGTAGTAATATCGGGATTTCAACTATTGCATCACAAACTGTGAAACACCTTGTTGCTTCTGTCAGGTTTTTATAGTTCTGTGTTTAGGTTTTAGTGTAATATTGCTAGAATATTAGTGTTGTGACGAAGACCTATTTTTCGTTAACTATTTACTTAATATCATAAATATGGCTTAATTTCGTTCATACATATTATTTAATATTTATATATATACTTGGTTTGATTAGTTTAACTTTGGTAGTAATTCACTAAACTTTATGAATTTGTTTTACTTGTGTAACTATGGGTTTACTTTTGTATTAATAAACTAAACTTTATGAATTTGTTTTTACTTGTCTTTATCCATATATTTATAGTTACTACTCGCGACAATAGTCGAGTATGTTGTGTCCCTTACTTGTTAAAACTGCATTGTTCCCCTAGACTATCCTCATAGGTTCATTAAGGTCATTTTACATTTAATAACTTGGCGGTTGACAAGTGAGGGACGTAACATATGGGGCTTTGTCCGGGATCTCTCTTCTTCACACACTGTATTGTAGAATATTGACTTAATTGACCTTACTCTCGGTGGTTGTATGTGCATACAAATGTTTCAGGTAAAGTTTTCTTAATTAGTTGGTCATAAAATATATTTGTTTCCCGAAAATGGTATAGGAATATTCTCAACTGGCCATTGTTAATGTTTCTTGCCTTGCCTGAGTAATTACTGTTGTGACTGTCGTTGTTGCCTTGCCTTACGTCCCTCCCCATTGTTATTTGTTAATCTGTACAAAAACTCTAGGAGTATTCCATCCCACGTTGCCAATCAGAGACTTAATCCAATCTACGAGCCAATCAAAGACTTGTCATGCTATAATTAACTTTACATAAGTAAGCTTCAACTCGGTTGTACTGTGACCACTTCCTAAACTTTTATTAAAGTACAATGCTGAGATCTTCTAGTGCATATAAGTGGGAATGTTGCCTGATCTTCAGCTCCATCGGCACTTTACAATTTTGAAGTCCTAAACTATTAAGTCTATAATTTTGTTAACATATTTTTACTCTAGTTTGCAAATCTGGGTGCTATTCTCGTGTAGAATAATCCCCTTGCTATTTTCTATATGGGTCCTGCAAGGTTAATTTGTGAGGAATTGCCGATGTAGCTGTTATGAAATTGTAGACTTTTATTAGTGTTAAAATACTAAATTTATTCAACCTTACCTCACAACAACTTTACATTCTTTATAACCTACTCACTTGGAGAATCTCTGGTAGGATGATATTCTAGTTAATTGGTTGGAACCTTTTGTCAGTGTTTTGTCTGATTTTGATGTTAATAACTTTGTTGCCAACCCTTCCGTGGATGCTTTGTTGTCTACCAACCCACGCAAAGATGATCTTAAATTCATAGCTACCCACTTTAAGCTTCAGTTTACATCAGACATAACCAAAGCTAGAATTAAGAATTTGATTTTGAAGCATATGAATGTAGATTTCGATGATTCTCATTCATTTACTTCTGACAATGGAGATGCGAAAACCCTCTTAGAACTAGAAAAACTTAGAATTGAAACACTAAAACTAGCCTCACAGGAGAAAGCGCTAGAGAGACAGGAGAGAGACAGGAGAGAGAGCTAGAGAGACAGGAGAGAGAGCTAGAGAGACAGGAGAGAGAGAGCTAGAGAGACAGGAGAAAGATCTAGAGAGAGAGAGGAGAATGGGCGTCAAAGACAACATGAGCTGCAGATACTCGAAATAAAAAGACTGTGCTAGTGTAGGAGCATCCGATCAGTTTGATCTGAGCAAATATACCAAACTAATACCCTGTTTCTCTGAATCTAATCCTGATGATTTCTTTCGAGAGTTTGAGTCAGTTGCTACACATTTTAAGTGGCCTAATCAACATTGGATCTGGTTAGTTAAACCCAAACTAACTGGAAAGGCTGTGAAAGTTTGTGAGGGTTTACAAACTGACACAACCTATACTGAATTAAAAGAAGCCATCCTAGTCTCTTACTCAATCACCACTGAGGGTTACAGACAGGCGTTTCGGAATATGTCGAAGCTAAATCATGAGACCTTTGCAGAGTTCGCCTCGGAAAAATTAAGATCATTTAAAAAGTGGATAAAATCGGCTGATGTTAACACTTTTGACGGGTTAGTAAATCTTGTGGTATTTGAGGAATTTAAGAGCAAGGTTCCATACCAAGATATGCTACATCTGATAGATAAGGAGGAAAATTATCTTGTAAAAGCAGCAAGGTTAGCAGACGTGTTTGCACTAGTTCACCGTCACACTCTAGGGGATAGAACAAAATTGCTTCTGCCTCTGTACAGTCATCTGCAGGATCTAAATCAGGATCTGGTTATAAGCCTTATGAGCAGCGCCAAATGGCTACTCCTAGTAAAATTTCCTGCTGTAGATTTTGTAAGAAGGAAGGTCATGACATCAAGGAATTCCCCGATCCTAGGTGTAGAGTTGCCAAGCAAAATACTTTCACAAAGCCAGTAGCTTCGGTTAATGTATCAACTACCCCTAGTGACTTGTTTAAGCCTTTCAGATCCCATGGTTCAGTATCTGTCAATCCCCAGTCTGAAAAGCATCCTGTTCGAATTGTCAGGGACACTTGTTGTGCGCAAACAGTCATAACTGATAATCTTCTACCTGATATTCAGAAATGCTTCACCGGGGTGAAGGTCCATCTTGATGTAATAAAATCCAGAACACCTGTCCGATTAGCAAAGATTTACGTAGATAGCGACTTGGTTAAAGGTTCAGTCACTGTGGGCGTAACTGACGCTCCTCTTCCCATTCCTGATGCAGACATCCTTCTTGGAAATGATTTAGCAGGAAGTTTGGTAGTTCCTAGGCTGGAGGTTCAGGATTCTCCCTCTACTCAAAATCTTACCAAAGATCTTGAAATGGAACAACCTAATCTTTTACCGGCGTGTGCGGTTACTCGTGCTCAGACTCGGCAGAGTGAGAACACCGAGATGGTTGACTCTCCACAGAATAAACCTCCCACTTATAGCATAGTATCTGATCTAATGTCACCTGACCAACTGGTAAAGTTGCAACATGAAGATCCTACTATTTCAAAACTTCATGAGTTAGCTGTAGACAAGGAAGATCTAGTTAAATCCCCTTCCTATTATTATCAAGGGAACATTTTGATGAGGTACTATAGACCACCTGAACTTTCTGCCGAGGACACCTGGGCTGAAAGTCACCAAGTTGTATTGCCTTCTTCATTCAGAGACAAAGTCCTAGAAGTCGATCATGAAGGGTTTAGTGGACATATGGGTATAAAGAAAACTTACCTTAAGCTTCTCAATTCATTTTTTTTTGGCCAGGGATGAAGACAGATGTGACACGATTTGTAAATTCTTGTCACATTTGTCAAATAACTGGAAAGCCAAATCAAACTATACCCCCCTTTCCCTTACAGCCAATTCAGGTTCCTTCAGAGCCCTTCAAGAAAATCATCATAGACTGTGTTGGTCCCTTACCCAAAACAAAAAAAGGAAACCAATACATTTTGACTGTTCTCTGTCTTATTACAAGATATCCTGAAGCATTCCCGTTGAAGAACATCTCTGCAACAAATATTGCTAATCATTTTACCCATATGTTTACTACTTTTGGTATTCCTCAGGAAGTGCAGAGTGACAGAGGAACAAACTTCACCAGCGATCTCTTTGCACAAGTTCTCAAAGAATTAGGAATCAAACTGACTCTATCCTCAGCTTACCATCCAGAATCCCAGGGTGCTTTGGAGCGGTGGCACCAAACCCTCAAATCAATGCTCCGAAAGTACTGTCAGGAGAACACAGAATCTTGGGATACAGGTTTGGACTTTCTGTTATTTGCTACTAGAGAAACTCCTCATGAATCTCTGGGCTGTTCCCCATTTCAACTAGTTTTTGGGAGGCAAGTAAGAGGACCATTAACTTTAGTGAAGGAGAAGCAGCTAAACCCTTCCCCCGATCCTCCCATTCCAGTAACCACCTACTTGCAAAATCTTAAGGACACTTTGAGTAGAGTTGTTGTTGTTGTTGCTGTTCCTCAGGCTGTCTGGCCGAGCAGCCCCAAGGTCCCGAGCAAGGCCAAGGCCACAACCGAGTGCCCCCAAAGAACCCTCCCAGCTTACCACCAATAATGCCCAGGTGACCGAAGCCACTCAAAGGCGGGGAGCTGAGGAGGGTGCGGAAACGCCCGGGAAACCAAAGACCCACCCAGGGCCCTGTGCCCCTCAGCAATTATGAAGAGAAAGTTGAGGGGCAAAGGAAAAATTTGACGCTTTGGCTTCCAATCTTGGTAGATTGGGAGGTCAATCCACGAAAGAGACGCCGTCACTTGAGATCTAGAAAATATACAAGTAAAAGGAACAGTCAGAGTAAGCTATTGGTATGGCAGAGATCACTCAGTTCTCACTCTGATAGACCAGCCCATCGCCACATGACTACAACCCAATCCTCTCAGCATCAGCTAGGAAAGGCCCTAGAAAGCCGCCTTTGGTGGGGGGATAGCTCCCCTATTTCAACCCCTTTCTCCCTAGAGTAAGACAATTTGCTAAACAAAATCTCTCTAAAGCTCAAACGAAGATGGAACTTCAATACAGTATAACAAAAATGCTAAATACAGAGAGTTTAAGCTAGGTGATAAAGTCCTAGCCTATTTTCCCATTTCTGGTTCTCCCATGTGTTACGACTGAGGTTTAAATATATCAGGGCTCTTATTCATTGGACTAGTAATGGCATAAATGCTACAACGGAAAGCGCTAGATCCAACCTCTGATGTATATTCCCAGTGAACAAAGAACACAAATACTCTCCAGAGTTCTATATGCAATAATAGGTTATTAAACTCTCAATAAATGTGCGTCTACTCTAGGCTTAATGTTATGTGAAAACAGCCTATTACTACCTATAACCGAAGGTGCTTGGTTATGGTATGCAAAGTAAGGTGGGAAGAGAAGTTACAGCTTACGTTACTTTAATCAATAAATGTCAGGCACTCCTGCATGAAAGAAAGTGCACTAAAGTCCTTCAACACCAACAAGGAATCTTCTTTAAATGTTTGATGCTATCAAGATGCTCGAATCGGAAATGGAACCCAAAAAGGCAGGCAGCTGAACAATGCTCGTGCAGGCTATGCACACAAAAAGGCAGGAGATATAATGCAGTCGGAGCCAAGAATATCCTAAACGCCACAACAATAATAATCGTCACGACAATGCAGTATTCCTATCAACAAAAAGAGCCTAAGTCGTTTGTGTCTCAATACATCAAACTAGGCTGCGAAATGCTTGTGTAATCATAAATGAGTATGCATAAAAAGAGTAATTGGTTTAATATAATTAATGTCTACTGTAACTGATAAAGTCTAGCTAGAGTCAATGATACGAGATACTGGTGCGCATGGCATGCCGCATAGCCTAGTGCAAATCTCAAGTCTGTGCGTCAAGTATTACGTTAGAGTTTCTCTCTTGAGAAACCTTAATACCGAAGTATTAAGCGTTCTCCTGGCGTACCTCAAAGACAAACAACGAGCTTAGAACAGTGCAGAATGGTATAGGCAAAAAGCGCTCATTCGTGCATGCTCTACTCTCAATGGCACACAGACTAGAATTTACCCAATCAACTCCAGTTCTCAGGTATGTCGTGCAGCTTTTAACTAAAGCCAGCACCCATCGGAAACAATACCTTATAGTATCAGACTCCTAGTCTAGCATTATCTAATCCAGCAGAACACTAATAATTATAGGAAGCGGTACTGAACAATATGAATGCCAACCAATGCTTCGTGATCAACTTATCTTAACAACTAACATACATGGGTTATATCAGACCTTAATGCACAATACAACTGGCCAGCATGAAGCTGATTATGCAAAGTTAACCAGAGGGGATATAATATTAATAAAAGGTGGTGAAAGGTATGGAAAATGAGAGAGATAGGCAGAGGAAAAGGTTCTCGGGTGCAGTATGGGGACAGGTATCAAAGGGATAAGAGGGATGCGTTCTAGAAACCAGATCTGAGGGAGAGAGTGGCCAGAGAGCAGTATATATACTAGCACTAGTTCAAACCCCGTAGGAAAAGCGGTAACAAGTCCTCTAGCCAATGCTAAAGAAGCTAGCTAAACATGACGTCACCAAGCATGGTAAAAAACTCCTCCAACGAATCCCCACGAGGCCAGCCAGCTATGACATCATCGAGTATAGCAAAACACTGCGCGCCTCCCCACACTCTGTTCTACTCTCTCTCTTTCTCTCTCTCAACTCCTATCATTACTACTTAATGGTAAAACATATACTTTGCAATTGAATATATAAAGCTTTGACATGGGTGAAAACAAAGAGCCTTTCTGGACTGCCCATGACACAAGCTCTCATATGAAATAAAGCACACAACAATACACCGACTGTAGCCACATACACTGCCCTGGCGATCCTAGCGAGTCACTGTAGGACAAGCCATGCAGTTCTAACGGAGTGGTTAATGTCACACCCCCCCCAAGATTTTTCTCAGAGGCCCAAGGCTTACAAAAATCTGATTGTTAGACCCATGCTATATCTCTACTTCCCATCACCCAGCGGCAGTAAAATATCTGGCACAGTTCTCAACAAAAAAAATTACAAAATTATAACCCTCCCCAACACATAGGCTAAATCATATGTAGTTATGCTCCTCAAGAGCGAGCTTCTCTAGCCCAGCATTCTGAGAGGAGTGCAACTTAGAATTACTGCTATAACATACTGAAAAAATTCAACTATCAAAGAAAGAGTTTTTATTTGATTTTTATGTTTTAATTTGTTTATTTCGGCTGCACTATAGGGGCAAGCCTAGTTTTTTCTTCTATACCAAACGCTCAACTCCTGCTTTATGACCCAATACGCTGGGCTACAACTGCGAGCCAACAAGCACCAAGCGCAAAATACTATTCAAACTAAAGCAGGAGGCTACCCGTGTGTCAATCTACCCAGGATCATATACCCTTGAAAGACAATCTGCAACCACGTTGTCACAACTGGCAATATGGCGTATGTCCAGGTTATATACCAATAACCTTAGTGACCACCTGGTCAGCCTCATATTCCGATTGTGAAACTGGTCCAAGAACTTGAGAGGGTGATGATCTGTGTAAACTACAATGACCGGACCATAGGCTGGAACATAGACCTCGAAATGCCTCAGTGCAAGCACAACTGCCAGCAGCTCCCTCTCGACAACAGAGCAGCTTCCCTGGGCTGAATTGAACTTCTCCGAGCAGAAACTAACAGGATGTTCCAGCCCATCATCGTCCTTTTCATAAGGACGGCACCAGCCCCCACACCACTAGCATCCGTTGCTAGTTGGAAAGGTAGGCTAAAGTCAGGGGCCCTGAGGATCGGGTGAGTGCACAACAGGTGTTTTACTACTCTAAACGCCATATCACACTCAGGCGCCCATTTGACTTTCTTATCCTTCCAGTTATCCTCAACCTGAGCTTGGCTGTCCCGTTCTCCTTCTCCACCTTGACTGCTAAACGTCATCACAGGCACAGTGAGAGGCTCAGGGGGGGTGCCTCACATACTCCTTCATGAGATTAACGTGACATAACTGATTGCGCTTACGTCTGTCTGGAGCGGCCACCAAGTAATCCAGGTCCGATAGCCTCTCAACCACCCTATAAGGACCAGTGTACTTCGCAGATAAGGGATGACCTACAAGGGGCGGTAGAATCAACACCTCCTGACCCACGTGAAACTCCCTGAGTTTAACCTTGAGGTCGTACCAGTCCTTCATGAGGGCCTGAGAGCTAGTCAAATTACTGCCAGCCAACTCCAGACTGCGCAACATCCGTTCTCGACTGTCGGGGACATACTTGAGCATAGAACAAGGTTTATCTGCACCCTCCCATATTTCTTTAACCATATGGAGAGGCCCTCTGACACGGTGTCCAAAGACGAGCTCATTAGGACTGAATCCTTTACTTTCCCCAGGTACCTCCCGTGCAGCAAATCAAACATATGGCAGGCCAAGATCCCAACCTTTCCCACCCTCAAAGCAACAACAACGAAGCACAGATTTTAAGGCTGAGTGCCATCGCTCTAACACACCCTGGCTCTCCGGATGATACGCAGATGACCCAACCGTAACAATCCCATGCTGCGGCACTGCTTGAACAAAGAGGTCAGAAGTGAAGTTGGATCCTTGGTCTGACTGAATCCCCTGTGGGTAACCATACCAGGAAAAATACCCTAGTAAGCTTCGGACCACCGTCTTCGCTGACCCATTTCTCATAGGGTACGCGTCAGGATACCTTGTTGCTACATCTCCCGACTGTGCATCACTGTCCTCCTCCAACTCGACGGCACCGGTACCACATTCAAGAACCTCCGGGTCTTTTAATTGCAATTTACGAATGTCCGAAGGAGCAAGCTTATCTAAGTGTTTGCGAAACAACTCATGCCCCCCTCCTACATTGAATTTAGCCTCCCGTTGCTCTCTCTCTGTGTATCGTTGCTGTCTCTTCGTCTTTATAAGCCCATCCTTTGCCTTCTTAGTAACAATTAATGGGTCTTCTCCAGACTCGAAAATCGGTCCTAATAATGAGTCCCCGAGAATGTCCGTAGATACTAAACTCTCAACCGCATCAACTTTCAACCCCTTCTCGGTACCTTTCCTCCGCTTGTCTAAAGACTGTTGACCAGAATGTGACTCCCTGGATGCAAGAGATCTGGTGACAACACACGCCATAGGTTGCACCGGACACTTCTCAACCCACTCCTGCTCCTCCCTACTCACGTCGGCCGGCTTCTCGGCAACGACCAAGGGTGGAGCCTCAGAAGTAGGCCCGCAAAGTCGTTGCCGAGAAGGAGGTCGACGCCCCTAACAGGCAACTTCTCCACAATTCCTACATCCAGGTCACGAGTCACACCATCAACTTCCATCTTCATTCTTACAAGCGGGTATGACCTTGTTGCATTAACTCCCTGAACCACAACCACCAGCGCCGTATTTACAGGTTTACCAGTGAAATTTCTCAACAGTGTTTGCGATGCCCCAGTGTCACGCAAAATTCTCACCTCATGTCTTCTACCCCCCACTCCACACAACCGAGTCCCCTGTGGTCACTAAAGGCATCACGGACAGGGAATAAGCCTTCCGGATCCTTCTGCACTGGCAGTGTATTTACCTCGGAAGAATTGCCTCTAACAAACTCCGATGTCCTCTTGAACACTCCAATGCCGTGAGCAAAAGACACGGCTGCCGGAGGAGGTCGACTAGGGCACTCATTTGCCTTATGACCCTCCTGGTGGCACTTAAAACACATAAATTTCGGTTTCGGCTTATACTGTGATGTAAAAAGCCCCTGACTTTTCTCATACGGCGTGGTGTTAGGTTTGGATTCAGTTTTAGTTACATTGCTCTTTTGTTTAAATGTGTCATTGCTACGGGGAGGGGGAGGATAACGGTCCCTAGCACTTGCATCGTACTTCTGTGAGGACCCGCAACCCCGAATCAACGACAGCCGTCGATCAGCCATTTCTGCTGCTTCGACTAGAGTTCTTGGGTTTTTCTCCTATAAGTTCAAAGTTAGATCACCGCCCGTGCTCTTAAAGAACTGCTCCAACATCATTAACTGCTTAATTCCATCAAATGTTGTTACCTTCTCAGATCGGAGCCAGTTCCCCATAGCATCGGACAAGTCCCGGGTGTGTTCCAAAAAGGTGCTATCTCTTCCCTTAGTTACACCCCGGAACTTCAAACGGTACGTTTCTGGTTGTAGTTCGTAAGCCCTCAGGACAGCCTCCTTGAGATCCTCATACACAATACATGACTCCAAAGGTAACGCATCGTAGGCTTTAAGACCCTTGCCTATTAATCTAGAGGATACAAGTGCTGCCCATTTATTCTCTGGCCACTGGTGTTCCTGGCACTTCTTCTCAAAGCGTGCAAAAAATTCTGTTACCCCACTCTCATCAAACACCGGAACCAGTTTCAATAAGTGCGAGAGAGATTGATCAGGGGCACGGTTACCAGCCCCAAGTCGCTGTCCCGTTGTCTCTACTCGCGACTTCTCTACGTCCCTGTCGGCACAGTACCTAGTCGACTCAGCTTAGATTTTTGCTAGCTCTATTTGCTGCTCACCTGCCCTTTGTTGCTGCTGAAGCTGAAGCTGACATTTTCTCTCTTCGGTCTTAGCTAATTCTATTTGCTGCTGATGCTGAAGCTTAGCTAATTCGAGCTGAAGCAATAATTCTGGAGTTAACCCGGGAGGAGGTGAAGGTGCTACAATGTTTGAAATTACCGGTGGTCCCCCCAGGGTCAACCAACCCTGCCAGTCACCACCCAACTGTGGAAGCGTACCCGGGGTCGGCAAACTACTGGGATGGCTGGGAGTCGAGTGTAGGGGAAGCATGGCCGAAGGGCTCTGAGCACTCAACCCATCTCGCTCACCAGTCACCCTGCCCAGTACACACGTTATCAAGTTACCCCTGGTCATGCTGCTAGTACCCGCATGACCGATAGCTGTGGCCAGGCATTGAAGACCATACCGATCCATACCCTCCAACCGCTCGGCAGTAACAGGCCATTGCAAAAATATCCTAGCATCCTCCTCACAGTTCACCTGATTAACCCTTTCATCATACTGCTGTTCCTCAGTTTCGACATTACGTACTGTGTCTCCATTCTCCTCTGATCCGGTATAAGACATGATGCTCACAAAAATTTCCCACCTCAATATTCAGAAAAGAAGCACCCCAAACTCTTATACCTCAATATACACACAAAAATTCTCGGAAATACTGAAGGGCTATACTATGTTGCAAAAAAAAAATATTCTTGCTGATCCCCGCAAAATATTCCCCAAAACAACAAATGTTCCCTGCTAATAAATGTAGGTTCACCAAATCCTGGCAAGGTCGCCATTTGTTACGACTGAGGTTTAAATATATCAGGGCTCTTATTCATTGGACTAGTAATGGCATAAATGCTACAACGGAAAGCGCTAGATCCAACTTCTGATGTATATTCCCAGTGAACAAAGAACACAAATACTCTCCAGAGTTCTATATGCAATAATAGGTTATTAAACTCTCAATAAATGTGCGTCTACTCTAGGCTTAATGTTATGTGAAAACAGCCTATTACTACCTATAACCGAAGGTGCTTGGTTGTGGTATGCAAAGTAAGGTGGTAAGAGAAGTTACAGCTTACGTTACTTTAATCAATAAATGTCAGGCACTCCTGCATGAAAGAAAGTGCACTAAAGTCCTTCAACACCAACAAGGAATCTTCTTTAAACGTAAGATGCTATCAAGATGCTCGAATCGGAAATGGAACCCAAAAAGGCAGGCAGCGGAACAATGCTCGTGCAGGCTATGCACACAAAAAGGCAGGAGATATAATGCAGTCGGAGCCAAGAATATCCTAAACGCCACAACAATAATAATAATCGCCACGACAATGCAGTATTCCTATCAACAAAAAGAGCCTAAGTCGTTTGTGTCTCAATACATCAAACTAGGCTGCAAAATGCTTGTGTAATCATAAACGGGTATGCATAAAAAGAGTAATTGGTTTAATATACTTAATGTCTACTGTGACTGATAAAGTCTAGCTAGAGTCAATGATACGAGATACTGGTGCGCATGGCATGCCGCATAGCCTAGTGCAAATCTCAAGTCTGTGCGTCAAGTATTACGTTAGAGTGAAGGGTATCTCTCTTGAGAAACCTTAATACCGAAGTATTAAGCGTTCTCCTGGCGTACCTCAAAGACAAACAACGAGCTTAGAACAGTGCAGAATGGTATAGGCAAAAAGCCCTCATTCGTGCATGCTCTACTCTCAATGGCACACAGACTAGAATTTACCCAATCAACTCCAGTTCTCAGGTATGTCGTGCAGCTTTTAACTAAAGCCAGCACCCATCGGAAACTATACCTAATAGTATCAGACTCCTAGTCTAGCATTATCTAATCCAGCAGAACACTAATAATTATAGGAAGCAGTGCTGAACAATATGAATGACAACCAATGCTTCGTGATCAACTTATCTTAACAACTAACATACATGGGTTATATCAGACCTTAACGCACAATACAACTGGCCAGCATGAAGCTGATTATGCAGAGTTAACCAGAGGGGATATAATATTAATAAAAGGTGGTGAAAGGTATGGAAAATGAGAGAGATAGGCAGAGGAAAAGGTTCGCAGGTGCAGAAGGGGGACAGGTATCAAAGGGATAAGAGGGATGCATTCTAGAAACCAGATCTGAGGGAGAGAGTGGCCAGAGAGCAGTATATATACTAGCACTAGTTCAAACCGCGTAGGAAAAGCGGTAACAAGTCCTCTAGCCAATGCTAAAGAAGCTAGCTAAACATGACGTCACCAAGCATGGTAAAAAACTCCTCCAACGAATCCCCACGAGGCCAGCCAGCTATGACGTCATCGAGTATAACAAAACACTGCGCGCCTCCCCACACTCTGTTCTACTCTCTCTCTCTCTCTCTCACACAACTCCTATCATTACTACTTAATGGTAAAACATATACTTTGCAATTAAATATATAAAGCCTTGACATGGGTGAAAACAAAGAGCCTTTCTGGACTGCCCATGACACAAGCTTTCATATGAAATAAAGCACACAACAATACACCAACTGTAGCCACATCCACTGCCCTGGCGATCCTAGCGAGTCACTGTAGGACAAGCCATGCGGTTCTAACGGAGTGGTTAACGTCACACATGTCAGCAAAATATCACGGCCCATATGAAGTTCCTAATTTCCTAGGACATCTGACCTGTGACCAAGCATCAGATGTCACCACCTTCTTTGAAAGTCATCCAGATGTGTTCTTAGATGTACCTGGACAATCAAATAACATGCAGTTTAATGAAGACAAATTTCAATTAATACGATACGGAGATGAGGATTTCGTTAAAGAGAACACAAGTTACATAACAGAATCCAATCACATTATAGAACGTAAAGACAATGTGAAAGACCTTGGGGTGATAATGTCTGAAAATATGGGATTCAAAGAACATAACCAGGTCAAAGTTGCAGCTGCGAAACGGCTAACAGGTTGGATTCTACGTACATTAAAACTCGCGGTGAGTTGCCTATGATAACACTCTTAAAATTCCTGGTGCTACCGCGGCTAGAATACTGTAACGTATTAACATCCCCATACAAAGCAGGTGAAATTAATGACTTAGAAAGTGTACAAAGGAACTTCACCTCACACATAAACTCAGTAAAATAGTTACACTATTGGGATCGTTTAAAATCACTATAGCTGTATTCATTGGAACGTAGAAGGGAACAATACTCAATAATATATACGTGGAAAATCGCAGAGGGTTTTGTACAAAATCTACATACCCCAATAGCAATGAAGTTCAGTGATAGGAGAGGCTGGGAATGCGATATCCCCAAGATGAAAAATCGGGGTGCTATGGGCTCTCTGCGAGAGGGCTGGTTATCACATAGAGGAGCACGTCTCTTCAACAAACTCCCGCGGCGAGTAAGAGACATGAGAGGTGTCTCGTTAGACAGCTTCAAGAGAGCTCTCGATGTCGAACTACAAAAAGTGCCAGACGAGCCCATCTTCACTAGGGTGCGCTCCACCTCTTCGAATAGTCTGCTGCACCAATTATCAAACAACAACGAAGGGCGGTGCGCTCTTCGGTGCCACTAGCAAGAGTGGCGAGCTCCACATAGGTGAACATGGGTAGGTGAATGTAATATTTTGCAACATGATATCGACCTAATGCCTAACACCCATCCTATTCACCAGGCACCATACAGACTCCATCCACAGAAGAAACAGCATATGAGGGAAGAAGTAGACTACTTACTGCAGAATGGTTTGGCAGTCCCCAGCTGTTCCCCATGGGCTTCCCCTTGTTTACTGGTGCCAAAGGAGGGGGGATAACTTCGCCTTTGCACAGATTACTGAAGAGTCAATGCTGTAACAGTACCAGATTCCTATCCCATTCCTAGGATTGATGACTTGATAGACAGTGTGGGCAAATCTAAATTCCTTTTGTCAATAGATTTGCTTAACGGGTATTATCAGATTAAATTGTCTGTAAAGTCTCAATTAATATCTGCATTCATCACACCTTTTGGCCTTTACCAGTATCTTGTTATGCCTTTTGGATTAAGAAATAGCCCTTCTAACTTTATTTTCCAAGATCTTGAAAATGTTCATGTTTACTTAGATGACATTCTAACCCTAGCAGACACTTGGCCTCAACACCTACGGAGATTGTCGGCTGTCGTGCAGAAGTTGGAGACGGCCCACCTGACTTATCAAGTTAGCCAAGACCTCCCTCGGGAGGGCCACAGTGACTTACCTGGGACAACTTTAACAGTTGGTCAGGTGACATTAGATCAGATACTATGCTACAAGTGGGAGGTTTATTCTGTGGAGGGTCAACCATCTCGGTGTTCTCACTCTGCCGAGTCTGAGCACGAGTAACCGCACACGCCGGGAAAAGATTAGGTTGTTCCATTTCAAGATCTTTGGTAAGATTTTGAAATGGAACAACCTAATCTTTTCCCGGCGTGTGCGGTTACTCGTGCACAGACTCGGCAGAGTGAGAACACCGAGATGGTTGACCCTCCACAGAATAAACCTCCCACTTGTAGCATAGTATCTGATCTAATGTCACCTGACCAACTGGTAAAGTTGCAACATGAAGATCCTACTATTTCAAAACTTCATGAGTTAGCTGTAGACAAGGAAGATCTAGTTAAATCCCCTTCCTATTATTATCAAGGGAACATTTTGATGAGGTACTATAGACCACCTGAACTTTCTGCCGAGGACACCTGGGCTGAAAGTCACCAAGTTATATTGCCTTCTTCATTCAGAGACAAAGTCCTAGAAGTCGATCATGAAGGGTTTAGTGGACATATGGGTATAAAGAAAACTTACCTTAAGCTTCTCAATTCATTTTTTTGGGCCAGGGATGAAGACAGATGTGACACAATTTGTAAATTCTTGTCACATTTGTCAAATAACTGGAAAGCCAAATCAAACTATACCCCCCTTTCCCTTACAGCCAATTCAGGTTCCTTCAGAGCCCTTCAAGAAAATCATCATAGACTGTGTTGGTCCCTTACCCAAAACAAAAAAAGGTAACCAATTCATTTTGACTGTTCTCTGTCCTATTACAAGATATTCTGAGGCTTTCCCGTTGAAGAACATCTCTGCAACAAATATTGCTAACCATCTTACCCATATGTTTACTACTTTTGGTATTCCTCAGGAAGTGCAGAGTGACAGAGGAACAAACTTCACCAGCGATCTCTTTGCACAAGTTCTCAAAGAATTAGGAATCAACTGACTCTATCCTCAGCTTACCATCCAGAATCCCAGGGCGCTTTGGAGCGGTGGCACCAAACCCTCAAATCAATGCTCCAAAAGTACTGTCAGGAGAACACAGAATCTTGGGATACAGGTTTGGACTTTCTGTTATTTGCTACTAGAGAAACTCCTCATGAATCTCTGGGCTGTTCCCCATTTCAGCTAGTTTTTGGGAGGCAAGTAAGAGGACCATTAACTTTAGTGAAGGAGAAGCTGCTAAATCCTTCTCCCGATCCTCCCATTCCAGTAACCACCTACTTGCAAAATCTTAAGGACACTTTGAGTAGAGTTGTTGTTGTTGTTGCTGTTCCTCAGGCTGTCTGGCCGAGCAGCCCCAAGGTCCCGAGCAAGGCCAAGGCCACAACCGAGTGCCCCCACAGAACCCTCCCAGCTTACCACCAATAATGCCCAGGTGACCGAAGCCACTCAGAGGCGGGGAGCTAAGGAGGGTGCGGAAACACCCGGGAAACCGAAGACCCACCCAGGGCCCTGTGCCCCTCAGCAATTATGAAGAGAAAGTTGAGGGGCAAAGGAAAAATGTGACGCTTTGGCTTCCAATCTTGGTAGATTGGGAGGTCATTCCACGAAAGAGACGCCGTCACTTGAGATCTAGAAAATATATAAGTAAAAGGAACAGTCAGAGTAAGCTATGGGTATGGCAGAGATCAATCAGTTCTCACTCTGATAGACCAGCCCATCGCCACATGACTAGAACCCAATCCTCTCAGCATCAGCTAGGAAAGGCCCTAGAAAGCCGCCTTTGGCGGGGGATAGCTTCCCTATTTCAACCCCTTTCGGGGTTGGGCACCCGCCCTAGAGTAAGACAATTTGCTAAACAGAATCTCTCTAAAGCTCAAACGAAGATGGAACTTCAATACAGTATAACAAAAATGCTAAATACAGAGAGTTTAAGCAAGGTGATTAGGTGGAGGGAGTACTTCAGTGAGTTGCTAAATGAAAGGAATGAAGAGCCAGCAAACATAGCTGGATATGGTATGGGAGGGAGAAGAAGAGAAGTAGTGGAGGAGGAGGTGGGGATCAGGAGGTCAGAAGTGTGGGAAGCCATGAAAAGAGTGAAGTTGGGGAAAGCACCAGGAACAGATGGAGTGTGTGGGGAAATGTTGAGGTATGGTGAGATAGTGATAGAATGGGTATGGAAAATGTGCAAACTAGCATGGGAGAAGGGGAGTGCACCCGATGACTGGAAGACTGGCATAATAGTCCCCCTATATAAGGGCAAAGGGGAAAGAGGAGTGTGTGGTAACCACCGAGGAATATGTCTTCTAAGCGTAGTAGGGAAGGTATACAGTAGGGTAGTGATTGAGAGAGTGAGAGTGAGAACGGAGAAATGGATAGGCGACGAGCAGGGAGGTTTTAGGAAGGGAAGAGGATGTGTAGATCAGATTTTTACCCTGAATTGTGTTGTGGAGAAGTATCTGGAGAAGAAGAAACAAAAGGTGTATGTTGCCTTTATGGACTTGGAGAAGGCCTATGACAGAGTGGATAGAGAAGGTTTGTGGAAAGTACTTAGAATATACGGAGTAGAGGGCAAGTTGCTGAAAGCAGTAAAGAGCATGTATGAGGGTGCAAAGGCGGCAGTACGTGTGGAGAGTGAGCAGAGCGAGTTCTTTGACCTGAATGTTGGTTTGAAACAGGGGTGTGTGATGTCCCCGTGGTTGTTTACTGTATATATGGATGGAGTCATGAAAGAAATACTATCAAGAGCAGTGAATGTTGGTGTATCGCTGAAAAGGGAGGGAATTGAGTGGAAGCTACCTATACTGCTGTTTGCGGATGATACAGTTCTGATGAGTGATAATGAATGGGAGTTGCAGGGTCTGGTAAATGAGTTTGGAACAGTGTGCGAAAAACGGAATTTGAAGGTAAATACGGGGAAGAGCAAGGTTATGGTCTTCGAAAGGGGTGAAGTCACAGAGTGTGAGGTGAAGCTGAACGGTCAGGCTATGGAGATCGTCAACTCTTTTAAGTATCTGGGCAGTGTGTTGAGTAAAGATGGGACTATGGATGAAGAGGTGCGGGAGAGGGTACAACAGGGGAAGAGGGTTGTAGGAACGCTAAAAGCAGTAACAAGAAATAGGGTGGTCAGTATGGAAGTGAAGAAGTCCTTGCATGACAGTGTGGTAATCCCGACACTGACTTACGGAAGCGAAGCATGGACGTTGGTTGAGAGACTCAGACCAAGAGTGAGAGCAGTGGAAATGAATTACTTAAGGAGTGCGTGCGGAGTTACATGGAGGGATAGACAGACTAATGAGGAAGTAAGAAGGAGGTGTGGTGTGGAGGTAGATGTGCTGGAAAGTGTGAAAAGGAACAACTTGAGATGGTTCGGCCATATGGAACGTATGGAAAGCGAGAGAATGACTAAGAGGGTGTACGAGAGCGAGGTGGAGGGACAGAGGGGGAGAGGTAGACCGAATATGAGGTGGAAGGATGGAGTGAGGAACTACATGAACGAAGGCGGTGCTGGTTGGGGGGAGGGGCGTCGACTGACTGGGGACAGAGGTGCATGGGGGCGGTTCGTTCGTGGCCACCCCTTCGGGGATCACGGCGTCAGGCAATAGATAGATAGATTAAGTCCTAGCCTATTTTCCCATTTCTGGTTCTCCCATGTCAGCAAAATATCACGGCCCATATGAAGTTCCTAATTTCCTAGGACATCTGACCTGTGACCAAGCATCAGATGTCACCACCTTGTTTGAAAGTCATCCAGATGTGTTCTTAGATGTACCTGGACAATAAAATAACATGCAGTTTAATGAAGACAAATTTCAATTAATACGATACGGAGATGAGGATTTCGTTAAAGAGAACACAAGTTACATAACAGAATCCAATCACATAATAGAACGTAAAGACAATGTGAAAGACCTTGGGGTGATAAGTCTGAAAATATGGGATTCAAAGAACATAACCAGGTCAAAGTTGCAGCTGCGATATGGCTAACAGGTTGGATGCTACGTACATTAAAACTTGCGGTGAATTGCCTATGATAACACTCTTAAAATTCCTGGTGCTACCGCAGCTAGAATACTGTAACGTATTAACATCCCCATACAAAGCAGGTGAAATTAATGACTTAGAAAGTGTACAAAGGAACTTCACCTCACACATAAACTCAGTAAAACAGTTACACTATTGGGATCGTTTTAAATCACTAAAGCTGTATTCGTTGGAACGTAGAAGGGAACGATACTTAATAATATATACGTGGAAAATCGCAGAGGGTTTTGTACCAAATCTACATACCCCAATAGCAATGAAGTTCAGTGATAGGAGAGGCTGGGAATGCGATATCCCCAAGATGAAAAATCGGGGTGCTATGGGCTCTCTGCGAGAGGGCTGGTTATCACATAGAGGAGCACGTCTCTTCAACAAACTCCCGCGGCGAGTAAGAGACATGAGAGGTGTCTCGTTAGACAGCTTCAAGAGAGCTCTCGATGTCGAACTACAAAAAGTGACAGACGAGCCCATCTTCACAAGGGTGCGCTCCACCTCTTCGAATAGTCTGCTGCACCAATTATCAAACAACAACGAAGGGCGGTGCGCTCTTCGGTGCCACTAGCAAGAGTGGCGAACTCCACATAGGTGAACATAGGTAGGTGAATGTAATATTTTGCAACATGATATCGACCTAATGCCTAACACCCATCCTATTCGCCAGGCACCATACAGACTCCATCCACAGAAGAAACAGCATATGAGGGAAGAAGTAGACTACTTACTGCAGAATGGTTTGGCAGTCCCCAGCTGTTCCCCTTGGGCTTCCCCTTGTTTACTGGTGCCAAAGGAGGGGGGATAACTTCGCCTTTGCACAGATTACTGAAGAGTCAATGCTGTAACAGTACCAGATTCCTATCCCATTCCTAGGATTGATGACTTGATAGACAGTGTGGGCAAATCTAAATTCCTTTTGTCAATAGATTTGCTTAACGGGTATTATCAGATTAAATTGTCTGTAAAGTCTCAATTAATATCTGCATTCATCACACCTTTTGGCCTTTACCAGTATCTTGATATGCCTTTTGGATTAAGAAATAGCCCTGCTAACTTTCTTTTCCAAGATCTTGAAGGTGTTCATGTTTACTTAGATGACATTCTAATCCTAGCAGACACTTGGCCTCAACACCTACGGAGATTGTCGGCTGTCGTGCAGAAGTTAGAGACGGCCCACCTGACTTATCAAGTTAGCCAAGACCTCCCTCGGGAGGGCCACAGTGACTTACCTGGGACATGTCATTGGTAATGGTAAAGTCTGCACGAAGGAAGAAAACTTCCGCGCCATCCTGGACTACCCTGCTCCATCCAACAGCAAGGCCCTTATGCACTTTTTGGGCATGGCGGGCTTCTACAGGAGGTACTGCCCGAACTTCGCCATGGTTGCTGCTCCATTAACTCATCTCACCAATGGGAAAGTAGCCTTCCAGTGGACAGGGGAATGCCAGACCTCATTCACTCAGTTGAAGCAGTTCCTGGCCTGTAAGCCTGTCCTCGCTGCCCCAGACTTCATACTTCCCTTCGTTCTTCAAACAGATGCCAGTGACCTTGCTACTGGGTCTGTACTTCTACAAGAGGACGAACGAGGTCTCTTGCATCCTGTAGCGTATCAATCCACCAAGTTGAATAAACACCAAATCTCCTATAGCACCATAGAAAAAGAACTCTTGAGCATAATAACTGCTATTAAGAAGTTTGAGAATTACCTATATGGTGGTCTTCCCTTGAAGACCATAACCCTTTGACCTTTCTTGAGAGGAACAAGTTCTCGAACCAACGACTGCTCCGATGGTCTTTGTATTTACAACCATACAATGTGACTATCCACCACATCAAGGGCTGTGACAACACCATTGCTGATGCCTTGTCCAGAATCTGCTTACTACAATCCTAGGCAGTGACAACGTTGCCGGTCTACAAAGCCGAATCTTCCTGATATTCGCCTTCTTGAAAGGGGAGATATAATGCCCCTGCCCTTTATAGACATTTCTCAACCTAAAATAAGTTAAACTATTCATCTAAATAAATGTATATAATCTATTGATACGGCCTGTACATTAATTTACCTGACAGAAGTAAGTGTTCTAAAGATTCAAAAGACCATTATGTTATAAGGACTATATTCAGTTGGGAGTTTATGAGATTTTCAACTTTATAAAAGAGAGTGCCGTATCATTCGAACCAATTAACAGCTCACGGTCATTTTTGCTTCACCACGAATCTCCTTCGAATCACTTCGCTTGATCAGAGAATAATTGAATCATTTGAATTTCATCAGAGGTTACTTGTGCAGCTTTTAACATGATAACAAAATATTTTGGTCTACTCTTAACTCATTCAAATCCAACTTCACTACTGCTTCATCCATTCCACCATTAAAATCTCCAACTGGCAATCTTGTAAGTGACCCACGAGGTAAAGCTAACCTTCTTGCGGATATTTTCTCCACCAACTCAACCTTAGATGAAATAAATCAAGATGTCCCTGTACTTAATTTTAATTCGCCTGAAATTCCCTCACTTAAGATCCACACCAGACATGTCAAAACTATTTTGCAGAATCTCTCAGTAGATAAGGCTCCAGGTCCAGATGAAATTCCTCCAATAGTACTTAAGAATTGCTCCTTGGTGCTCGCTCCTGTATTGGCAAAAAAATTCCGTCTGTGTACTCATACCTCATGCTTCCCAGTACCCTAGAAAGAAGCAAACATCCATCCAGTTCCTAAAAAAGGTGCCTCTTCAGATCCATCAAACTACAGACCAATAGCTATAACTTCCACTCTTGGCAAAGTCTTTGAAATTATATTAAATAATCACATAATTAAGCATCTGGAGAATAATAAATTAATCAGTGATAGGCAATATGGTTTTAGACGATGTCGATCAACTGCAGACATTCTTTGCCTTCTTACGCATCAAATCAACCAAGCTACAGACCAACATGGTGAAACACATACAATAGCACTGGATATATCAAAGGCATTTGATAGAGTCTGGCATCAATCCTTATTGTCGAAGATGTCACACTACGGCCTTGCATCATTAGTTCCACTAATTTCTTCTTATCTTCATAACAGAAAAATATGTGTAATGGTAGATGGCCTTTATTCTCAATTTCACTCAATAAATGCTGGTGTTCCCCAGGGATCAGTTTTGGCCCCAACTCTGTTCCTCATTCATATCAATGATCTCATATCTACCACTCATAATCCAATACATTCCTACGCAGATGACTCAACACTCCACAGTTCCTTCACATTTACCAATT
This sequence comes from Paralithodes platypus, assembly GCA_032716605.1. Lineage (NCBI taxonomy): Eukaryota > Metazoa > Arthropoda > Malacostraca > Decapoda > Lithodidae > Paralithodes > Paralithodes platypus. The sequence continues at coordinate 22,178,831 of CM064574.1, forward strand.
CTTTCACTCATCCCGATCTTATAAATTCAAAAATAAACACTGCAATTTCTCTGAACCAGGACCTTTCTAGAATTAATGAATGGGGACAAGAGAATCTAGTTTCCTTTAATGCACAGAAAACCAAGTACATTCAATTTTCTAACCGACAGAATCTCACTGACTCCCATATATTTTTTAATGATGTAAATATTCCCACTTCCCCTAGTATTGACATTCTCGGTGTAACATTAACTACTAACTTGAGCTGGACACATTATGTTAGAAGCATTGCTAAGAATGCCTCTAAAAAACTGGGACTCCTGTACAGAGTTCGAGAATTCTTCACTGACGAGCAGTTGGCCGTAATATATAAAAGTCATGTGCGTTCTCAGATGGATTACTGTTCACCTCTGTGGGGTGGAAGTGGAGTGGTTGCATTGAGGCAGTTGGACAAAATTCAAAATAAGCTATTAGATTAATCAATAACCCTGCAATCACACAGGACCTTCCTACATTATCCATACGAAGAAACGTTGCATCCCTTGCATTATTCTACAGATATTTTCACAGCAATTGTTCCGAGGAACTTGCTTCAATTGTGCCGCCTCTCCACATCTTTCCCCGTAGAACTAGGGCAGCTGAGAGCGCCCATGAATTTACACTTTCTCCTCCACAATGCAGAACTTCTGCTTATCAGAATTAATTTATCCCCAGAGCTACTACTCTTTGGAATTCACTTCCCTCGAATTGCTTTCCACAAACTTACAATCTACAATCCAGGGATCTGCCTTGCTTACGCCAATCGGCTTTCTGCAGACTCCCATTTTCTTATGTTCTAAATGTTTAAATCCAGTTGTTACAAACATTTTATGAATGGAGGATGCCTTTAGGCACATGGACCTTTTTGTTTTATCTGTGTTTTTCCTTCCTCCGTTCATTGTCTCTTAAAAAAAAAATAAAAAAAATTGGAAGGCAGTTCTCATCTAGTAATGGCAACGGAATCTCTTAACCCGGAGTGTGGTGGTGGTATAAGGTAGTAATATCGGGATTTCAACTATTGCATCACAAACTGTGTAACACCTCGCTGCTTCTGTCAGGTTTTTATAGTTCTGTGTTTAGGTTTAAGTGTAATATTGCTAGAATATTAGTTGTGAAGAAGACCTATTTTTCGTTAACTATTTACTTAATATCATAAATATGGCTTAATTTCGTTCATACATAATTATTATTTAATATTTAAATATATACTTGCTTTGATTAGTTTAACTTTGGTAGTAATTCACTAAACTTTATGAATTTGTTTTACTTGTGTAACTATGGGTTTACTTTTGTATTAATAAACTAAACTTTATGAATATGTTTTTACTTGTCTTTATCCATATATTTATAGTCACTACTCGCGACAATAGTCGAGTATGTTGTGTCCCTTACTTGTTAAAACTGCAGTTTTCCCCTAGACTATCCTCATAGGTTCATTAAGGTAATTTTACATTTAATAACTTGGCGGTTGACAAGTGAGGGACGTAACAATATATATATATATATATATATATATATATATATATATATATATATATACTGTATATATATACCGGGTATATATATATATACAGTATATGTATATGAAAAAATGCGAACAATAATAATATAGTTATAGAATCCTAACATATTGAGAATGAAATTAATATTAGCGAAAAATAATGTGCTAGTCTGAATATGCCTGTGTAAGTAAGGAAGAAATGTATGACACGCATAATGCAAGGATAACTAAATGAAAGACTTGAGAGTGAAGTAATGAAAAGGACATACCAAGGGCTGCTAATGGTTGCTCGGAAAAACAGAGTAACTGGGCTGGGTGGTCGTATTTAGCTATGGCGGAACGTAAGCGGTGTGCATAGAGAGCCTCCATGATATCCAGGTCGGTAGTGGAACGGGAACTGGCTAAAATACTGAAGTGATCCCTATTGGTATGTTATTTTCATTACTTCTCTCTCAAGTCTTTCATTTAGTTATCCTTGCATTATGCGTGTCATACATTTCTTCCTTACTTACACAGGCATATTCAGACTAGCACATTATGTTTCGCTAATATTAATTTCATTCTCAATATGTTAGGATTCTATAACTATATAATTATTGTTCGCATTTTTCATATTTCATCCCTCTTCAAAAAACAGATGTTTATGGCTTTACTCGTATTTTCCACTATTCGTTTATTCTATTAAGTATAAACCTCAACTTATAATAAGGGTCAATTTGGCGTTAGTTTATTACTTTAATATTAGAATTATTCTTTTTCATAATTCAATGTTTCTACTATGTGTTGTATCTTGTTCTTTTTTTAGGCGTGATCATGGCAGTAGCAGTTGCCGAAAGCTTGCCCTCATAGACCTACAGTATATAGATGTTGTTTACGCTGTCTCTGATCTTCACCTTCATTATAAGACTACGATTTCCTGTACACACATCAATTAAGGATATATATATATATATATATATATATATATATATATATATATATATATATATATATATATATATATATATAATTATATATACATATATATATATATATATACTGTATATATATATATATATATATATATATATATATATATATATATATATATATATTGAGTATATATCACAAATACACGTGAGCCACTAAATGTTTCTAATCTCTCAGTGGGGTTCGAACCGCCGACCGTCAGGACGATAGCCGACGCTTTAATCAACTACACCACGGCAGACTGCCGTGGTGTAGTTGATTAAAGCGTCGGCTATCGTCCTGACGGTCGGCGGTTCGAACCCCACAGAGAGATTAGAAACATATATATATATATATATATATATATATACAGCATTGGGTCGATTAACTCATTAAATTAAGTTAATTTTAAAAGTTAATCGGTTAAGTTAATTAATTAACTCAACCTTTCATTTAACTTTGCAAGCTTCCCAAACTTGAATTTCTGCTTCTTTTATAATTATTTGCAAAACAAAAAATTTGTGATTGCAAACATATATTTGTATATGTATTAAGCAAAACGTTCTATAATATGATTAGCATTAGCCTATTCAATTTCCTTACACAATTTAGTATCAATGTGTCAGTTATTTCATTAAGTATGTTATCATTTCCCTCCAAATTTACTTATTTTGATGAATGCAAGCAACGCCCTTCATGACAAGTATATCAATATAATTTTGTTTAATCTTTTTTGGACTGTTTCGGGGGAATTATTACAATTATGTACTGTATAATTCAGTCATTAGTAGAAATAAGTAGATATTAGAACTCATCTCACTTGGCTAAATTACTCGACTCGTTGATTAGGCCAGGTGAAGGTATCGAGAGATAATGGACACCCAGATTGACGTAATATGATGCTAGGAGAAAAGCAAAAAAAATAGGCTATGCACTTCACATAATTTTGACTATCGGATTTCAATGTATTACATACTGGTATGTCCACGTTAAACTCTTAACCTCCTGTTTTGTATTATTATCAACTACAATAAACTACTTTAAGAGCCTGTTCATAATCAAAGACATTTACTAGATTGCTTTGTGTCCTTACAAGTTACAACTGTAATGTACACATTCTTATACAGTACATCTAACCCTAACTTCAAACTTATCTGACTATTAAGCGATTTGAAGTTGACTGAACATAACAACAAAATGGGTTGGAAACTATACATCTACAATACATATAGCGATATTAGAAACATAACATTTATGATATACAACAATTCATATGAAATAATTATATGCCAGGACAACCTATCACGATTTTTGTCTTTCATACTAAAAGATCAATACCACTTTGAAGAGAGTTAAACGTTTCAATAAGTATTTTGTCTTATGTGTGTATGGAGGAGACAAACGGCAGGCTTCCTGTAACGAGTGTCTCCTCCAAAGCCAAATGAGTGACAGAGAGCCAAATTCAATGGTCGTTGGGGTCATAATGCCTGGACACATGGAATATAAGGCAGTTCAAGTCATAGTATGAAGGAAAGATTAATTAAGGGAGAGAGTTTGTTGAGCAGAAGAAAGACCGAGAACATTTGCTAATTCTTGGGTTGGAGAGCTGGACAGAATAGGAGTGGTACTGTGTTGAACGGCGGGTAGGTACCTCACACTCGCCCCAGGAGACGGGATATGTACTGAGAGTGCTTTGAAGAACACTTATTGTTGTAATACTGATAGAAGAGTGAAACATTTCACAAACTTTGCTTGTCAACTGGTCAACACATAACGAAAAGGACCGTGATAACTAAAATGCATAAATTGAAAGATTAATGAGCATTCAAATCCAAAAAAAGAGAATTAGCAATGTTCTTGTTAGTATTTCAATAAATTACGATTGATAATAATTATGTAGGAATTTTGATGTTAGAGTAGTTGACATAAAATGTATACAGGAATCAGTGCACAGGTACAGGCTATTTCCGGAAATTTTCGATGGACAGTTATGTTTGTGGCAACACTATGAGGCGCTTTATGTATATAATTGACAACTATACTGAGTTTGAATGATATAATGACCATGATATCAATTCTAATATTAACATATATTTAGAATCTTCTAAAATTAACATTAGATATTCCAGAATATAGTTGCCCAGAGAAAGGTGACCGAGTTAATCCTATATAATTATTATACCTTCTCCTACTCTTATCCTTCTAATCGGTCACGTCATTAGTCTCCTCACACACTAAAACACAGGATATTCCTAGTTGTACAATGCTTCACTAGTATTGTTATATATTTGTTTATGATTTGCTCATTGAATATGAGCTATATATACTCTCTCTCTCTCTCTCTCTCTCTCTCTCTCTCTCTCTCTCTCTCTCTCTCTCTCTCTCTCTCTCTCTCTCTCTCTCTCTCTCTCTCTCTCATATGGAAGTCTTATATATACTGAATGGGTCAGACAATGTGGATTAAAACAAAATGCTTAGTCTCAACATTACACAGAGTTAGTAATATGAATATGATGAAAAGTTAACCAATTAATCTGAAGATATTTAAACTAAGTTAAGTCCGGAAATGAGATAACACAAATTATTCATAGCACTATTTTATTAGGAATGGACAACATTTTGTCATCAACGTAATACACAAAATGTGCATCCTTTAGAAGCCAGTTTAGAGTGTGGGAGGCTAACAAACTTCAAAATGTGGGCGAAAAGACTTCAAGGTGTGAGCGAACGAACTTCATTGTTTGGGCTAACAAATTCCTAGTGTGGGCGAAAAGATATGTGGGCCAAAAGACTTGTGGGCGAATAGACCGTAGACCCCTATCATATCTTAAATTATTTAATATACAATACCGAATGAAATAGTTCGGTCGCATTATTTTATTTTACTAACTATTATGCGATCCTATTCAAATTAAGAAGGACGTCCAACACTTATAGTGTTGGACGTCTCTGTCTCTCCTCTAACGTCTTCCCTTCTTGCTGGAAGTTTGCTCCCATTCAACCTGTCCCAAAGAAGGGTGACCGCTCTCAACCCTCCAATTACCGTCCACTTACTCTCACCTCTTGTATCTCTAACGTTTTTTAAAACTATTCTTGCTTCCAAATTTCTAAAGCATTTCTCTTCTCATAATCTACTCTAAGATTACCAGTATGGCTTCCTTAAGGGTCGCTTTAATGATGATCTTCTTTCATTTCTTACTAACTCTTGGTCATCTTCCTTTCGGGACTTCGGAGAGACCTTTTCTATTGCGCTAGACATAATCGAAGGCCTTCGATTGAGTATGGCACAAATCTTTAATTTCTAAACTACCCTCCTTCGGTTTGTATTCCTCCATAAGTGCCTTTGTCTCCGATTTCCTTTCCGGCCATTCCATAACTGTGGTTGTGGACGGCCAACGCTCACTTTCTCATCCTATCAACTCCGGTGTTCCTCAGGGCTCTGTCCTATCTCCCATTCTCTTTCTAATTTTCATAAATGATTTTCTCAACTGTACCTCCAGTCCCATCCATTCATACACAGACGACTCTACCTTACAATTACTTTTCCAGAACGCTCCAACCAGCATTTACTAAAAAACAAACTTAATGAAGCCATACAACGCTTATCATCTGATCTAACTACTACATCCAATTTGGGGCAGAGAAAACCTTGTTACCTTTAATGCTTCCAAAACCCAATTTCTCCATCTTACTACCCGTTGGGAACTCCCAGAGGACTATCCCCTATAATTCAACAATACAAAAATCAATCTTTCATCTTCTCTCAATATTCACGGTTTCTTTCTTTCTTCTGCTCTCTCTTGGACGGACCATATTACCAGTCTTGCTAAGGCAGCCTCCCAGATGTTGGGTGTGCTCAACCGCCTCAAGGGGTTCTTTACACCTGCACAGCTTCTTGCTATGTATAGGGGCACACTATGTCCTTGTATTGAGTATTGTTCACATGTGTGAGGAGGATCCTCTCACACCGCACTCCTAGACAAAGTAGAAAGGAAAGCCTTTGTATCAAAAACGCCCGTCCACTACCCAACTCTCTGCAATCTATCTCTCTTCACTGCAATGTTGCATCTCTCTCGCTATTCTATCACTATTATAATAATCAATGTTCCTCAGAGCTCTCCCATGGTATACCACCTCTACGTAGCGTAACGTAGTACCCGTTTTGCAACACAATCCCACTCCGACTCTGTGCAACTCTCCAACCCAAGGTTATTCTCGGTATTTCTTCTATTCAATAGCTGACCTCTGAAACTCTCTCCCAGAATTAGTCTTTCCCTCTTCCTATGACTTAAGTTGCTTCAAACTCTGTGTGTCCAGGCAGTTTGGCTCGAATGTCCCTTGATTTTGGCCCTGTCACTCTTTCAACTCAGGGGGAGGCACTCGCTACAGGCAGTTCTGCATTTTGTCTCCCTCAAAAACAAAAAAAATACAGTCCACTTAAATCCTATCGGTAACAAATAACCACGCAATACTTGTATTTGTTTCTTTGTGAATGGAGACAAAAAGGCAAAGTTAGCTGTAACAAGTTTCTCCCCCATGTTGAAAGAGTGACAGAGAGCCGACTTCAAGGTACAGTTTGCCACACAAGTCCTGTTCCTCACCATCCCAATGAAATCGTAATTTGGCAGTGTCTCACCCACCTCCCCAGCCCCCCTCCATCACTCCAACTTCCATCCCACCTTTCTTCCTTCCCTTCCACTGTCTGACTCATAGTATCTCATGATTATGAAGTACAGTAGGTGTGTTGTGATTCATGTAAACCAATTTCCGCTATAAAATGTGTTAATTATTATACTTCCCCTTTGTGGTTATGATTGTGACATCGCATATTTATTGCTCATCCATTTTTCGATAATATTTCATAATTGGATTTACGTCTTGGGAAATAATTATATATTTTCACATATTAGAAGCATTGCTAAGAATGCCTCTAAAAAACTGGGACTCCTGTACAGAGTTCGAGAATTCTTCACTGACGAGCAGTTGGCCGTAATATATAAAAGTCATGTGCGTTCTCAGATGGATTACTGTTCACCTCTGTGGGGTGGAAGTGGAGTGGTTGCATTGAGGCAGTTGGACAAAATTCAAAATAAAGCTATTAGATTAATCAATAACCCTGCAATCACACAGGACCTTCCTACATTATTCATACGAAGAAACGTTGCATCCCTTGCATTATTCTACAGATATTTTCACAGCAATTGTTCCGAGGAACTTGCTTCAATTGTGCCGCCTCTCCACATCTTTTCCCGTAGAACTAGGGCAGCTGAGAACGCCCATGAATTTACACTTTCTCCTCCACAATGCAGAACTTCTGCTTATCAGAATTCATTTATCCCCAGAGCTACTACTCTTTGGAATTCACTTCCCTCGAATTGCTTTCCACAAACTTACAATCTAGAAATGTTTAAATCCAGTTGTTACAAACATTTTATGAATGGAGGATGCCTTTAGGCACATGGACCTTTTTGTTTTATCTGTGTTTTTCCTTCCTCCGTTCATTGTCTCTTAAAAAAAAAAAAAAAAAATATACATATAATTTAAAATATAGTGATCCACAATTGAATTGGGAATACGTAAGGTCTATCTAGCTATCTATTCCCAGACGACCTACAGTAGGTGTTGAATTACGATCATCTCTCTCTCTCCCTCTCTGAGTTGTTTGAAATATACTTCATGCGTAACCTATCCAGGCATTGTTTTATGAAAAATGAATACACATTTGTACCTCGCTTGAGTTTTGTTGAAAACCTTTTTAATATAAACATTTATGGCTAGGGTATCAATATAATTAAATGAAAGCAAGTGGTTTAAATGATTCACAACAAACCTACTTCATAACCATGAGATATTATGAGTCGAACAGTGGAAGGGAAGGAAGAGAGGTGGGATGGAAGGTATGACACGGAGTGAGGGAGGGGGGTTTGGGGAGGTGGGTGTGAAGCTGCCAAATTACGATTTCACTGGGATGATGAGGAACAGGACTTGTGCGGTTAAAGCCAGGTTCACACATAGGCGAGTCGGAGCGCAACTCCAACGCGAGTGATGACATTTTTGCACTCGCCAATGATTATCCCAAATTCGCCGACACTCGCCGACACTCGCACAGACTCGCGTGGACTCGCGGTGGACCGCGTAGACTCGCGAACGCGGCCAAAAATGTTGTACCGACACAAAAATTGGAGAGTCAAGTGGGAGTAGGACGCCAACTCGCATAGAGTCGCGTAGACTCGCGTAGACTCGCGTAAACTCCTGTAGACTCGTGTGACACTCATGTAGACTCGCGTGACAGTCACGTTGTACTATTTAGAAATGTATTGATCGGGAGTCTACACGAGTTTACACGAGTCCACGCGGGTCTACACGAGTACAACAGGAGTCTACACTATAGTAAACAACCAATATTGCCAAAGGCGAGTTTAACGGGAGTCAAACAGGAGTCAACACGACGCTAACAGTTAACACGGGGTAACGCGAGTGTAACACACGTAAACGAGAGTACCCACGTGGTGGTCTGGATTTCACAATATATGTCGCGAGTCTATGCGAAACAAACACGAATTTACGCGATATTAACGTGAGTCTATGCGAGTCTATGCGAAACCTATGTGAGTATACGCGAGTAACGGTGAAACCAACGTGAGTAAACGCGAGTGGTGTGCGACTGCTGGCAACACCGCTCGAGTAGGTGGCACCACCGCGTCAACACCCCCTATAAAAAGGGACCGCGCGCGGTGCTCCTCCACTCTCCACCGTGACCCCAGCAAGGACCCATTGACCCGGGCCGCACAGCGACCCACGCTGCCCTACCACGCTGCCTGCCCTACCACGCTGCCTGCCTTACCACGCTGCCCTACCTGCCTGCCCTACCACACTGCCTGCCCTACCACGCTGCCTGCCCTACCACGCTGCCCTACCTGCCTGCCCTACCACACTGCCTGCCCTACCACGCTGCCCTACCACGCTGCCTGCCCTACCACGCTGCCCTACCTGCCTGCCCTACCACGCTGCCCTACCTGCCTGCCCTACCACACTGCCTGCCCTACCACACTGCCCTACCTGCCTGTCCTGCACCATGCCTTTGCCCAAGGAGAAGGTGGTGGCCACCAAGTCTCGGAAGGGTGGTGATGGTGTTGTGAAGCCAGGCAAGGCTACACCTCCCGAACAACCCCGCATCGCACCCCCTGCCAGGAGGCCTGTTGCGTCGCAAGAGTTGGACGACTCGGATGACATTGTGCCGGACAGCCAGCCCAGTGGACATGAGGACATGGACGTGTTTGATGGAGATATTGATGCTGACGACAGCCAGGATACTCGGACCAGCCAGGATACTCAGACGAGTCAGGATACTCATACCAGTCAGGACACCCAAGGTAGCCTCAGTGACAGTGATGATGATACCCCTGACCCCCCTGTCAGCTCGGGCCCTGTGCGTTATGGCGCCATTAAGAAGAATAAGTTGACAAAGGTGATCTTGAGCGACGAGACTGGGGACATGCTGGGTGAAGGAGACCCCCATGTTATATATGAAGCATAGCAAGGCGTACAAAGATTCGCGCAGGAAACTCCGCGCCTACGACGAGAAGGCTGTTACCCTGGGTGTTAATGTTACAGGTAAGTACCCCCAACAAAACATGCAGCATGAAATATTAATTGTAATAAGTGATTGAATACCTTGATGTTGTGTTCTTGGTTTGATTCCATGTGATTTATACGTGAAATACAAAATTACTATTATGTTAAAGTTTGCTAAATTGGCATATATGTATGTGTGTTGCCAGTATCATATACATCCCTCTACGCTTGTTTTTAACAGCATTAACTAATAATGTATTATCAACCCATGTTTGGCCAGTGAAATTCCGGATATAAATCATATATATAAAGGGGCCTTGCTTAATAAATATTACTCTTTACACAGGCGCTAATCTGGCACATTGGGTCCGCAATATGCGGTCAAGGTATTCAAAGCTGAGCGATATGAAGAGTGGAGCGGGAACACCTGGGACATTCGAGGGCAAGCCACTATCAGAGAGGGACACCTGGTTCATGCAGAAGTTTGCCTTTCTCAAAGGGCACTTCTGCCGCGTAAAGACCAAGGTCACAGCTAAGGTTAGAACTAATATAAACATACCTAATATGTGTGAAAACAATATATACTTAAATAACTGTTCGCTATCACATTTGGAAAATATTATTTAACCATGTATACCTAGGCTATTAATGTCTGTTAATAACGTGCTTATCTTGTGCATATATATATGATTTTATACATATATTAATTCATGGCTGTTAATATCATGCTTATCTTGTGCATATATACTTGAATTCATACATATATAATGGAAGGCTTCATGTAAACATAAAATGTATTTTCTTATATTTATTTATATTGTCAAGGTACATATATTTAAGTATACTAAAATAGGTTAAAGGTCTTATTTATATAGGATATATTAACACCTTACGAGCGGCCTATGCGGTTTATTTATGTGTACCGCACAGCGGGGTGTTTTTAGCCAAAATAGGGCTGTTTACGTGATCATTTTCATGCCTAAATAAGACCCAGAACGTAAAACAAGTACCTATCCCTGAAAGGGCATAAACAGAGCTTTCGAATGACACCATAACGATCCTTGTATGATGGATAGTTTTCTTGCAATAACCGTGCAACGCGAGTGCAAAAAGCAGGTAATTCGGTACTTTCAGTACATAATTGAGTATGTAGCGAGTGAGAGAGGGAGGAGGGAGCTGAGATTTGTGTCAGTAGGTTCGCCGCGGTGGTCTGGAGCAGTCATACGCTCGCTAGTCTCCTGCCACCACTTGTCTCTCTCTCTCAGCCACATTACGTGCTGAAATTGCCACTCGAGTTATGTCGAGCGCCGCCACATAGTCCAGCTTTATTTAACTCGACTTATGTTGCTCGCCGCTAATTAAGGGTTAATGTTTTTGTGTTTCAGTTTCCAAACCCGACCGATGACGTCTCGCCGGATGTGAATGTGGAGGTGATTGGCGATGACGAGAGTGATGGAGAGGACACTGCCATGCCCCCTCCAACCAACACAACTCCCACTGCCAGGTCCAGCAGCCAGAACAAGCGCCGGAAGTCTGTAGAGACATTCTCACCTGTGGAGGTAAATATGAAAACATTTAACATATGTCATTACGAGAGTATATTAGTCATTACGAGAGTATTATGTAAATCCTATGTTCGTGTACGCTGTAAACCGCAAACAATTCCTGTAGAGGAAGACATATGCATCTGGAGGAGAAAAACATAAAAACGTTATTAGCATAACTTACCATAACACGTATGTATTATTTTATAAGTACAAAAGGTGTTTAACCTGCATACTCTTGTTTCTCCAGCTGAGTGCGACGCGGGAGGCGATGCGGGAGGACATGTCACGCCTGGTGACATCCCTGGCTGGGAAGGAGACCAAGTATGGACAGTTCGTGGGGTACTTTGAGCAGCAGCTCGAGAGGCTCCCTGACGTTGTAGGGGAGATATTGTCACGGAGGATAATGCAGCAAGTCCTTCAGGCCACGGATGAGGTCACCCTCTCCACGTCACCCCAGATGGCGATACCAGCAAACCCCCTCCAGTTGCACACCACACCACCAGGCCCCCCGCAGTTGCACACCACACCACCAGGCCCCCCGCAGTTGCACACCACACCACCACAGATGCAACCCCAGCCAGGACCATCACGCATTCCAGCAGCCTTCACAAACCCCACATTCCAAGAGCTGATGGCTGGTACGCCATTCAGGTCTCCTGCACATATACATGAATGGTGGACGGGGTCGCTTACCCCTACACATGGCGCCAACATTGAAACACCGGTTCCCTCAAGCCCAGCTACTAGTAGGCCACCAACACCAGGGAACTTCCTATAAACAAGGTTGAACACCAAAGTCAACACCCCCAGGCCTGGGGATGACGAAAATGTGTGAAACCTTTGTGTATAATAATAAAGTCATAAACCCCCCAGTGATGGGAATGACGAATATATATAATACTATGTCTACACATAAAATGAATATCTCTTATTATTTCTATACTTTCTGGTATATATTTACATACTATATTACTTTCGGCTATATATTAACATGCTATATATCTATGTTTATGAATAAAATAAATTAATGTGCCTCCAGCTGTTGTTTTGGATCCAAACTATATTATTAGAGTTTATGGGTAAACATTCTCAAGAAAGGTTCCTTTTATAAACAGGGCAAAGACTTGTCAACAGAGACAAAATATAAGTTAATTTGAATTCAAGTTGTGTTATAAATAATATTGATATTAACATCGATAATGAAGAGAGAAAAAAACCCATATAATATGATTGAAATAGGTTTCTGGAAGAATATTGATAGTAAAACATAAATAATGATGTGGAATATATGCAAAGAATATATGATGACAAGAAATAATATACAGATTGATATCCAACATGAAATATAAATAAATACAAAATATACATTAAATATTATATATTAAACATTATGAAACGACATAGGAAAAGGTGAGCACCATTATATATGAGACTTTATAAAAAGCGAATAACAAATAGAGAATATATATTAATGAGGTTTAATTGATTTCAAACATGATTAACAACATAATAAAAATATGTAAACTACAAAAATATTAATGAAAGCAATGGCAAGATATGGATACATACCTTTATATCAGGTCGTTCTGCCAGGGGACACTGCCCCTGGGTGATGAGCAGTAGTCGGTGAGGTGCTGGCGTTGCCTCTTGGCCTGGGCTGTCACGACATTCCTGGATAGTCTCTCGAGGGGATTCAGCCTGTCCCGCAGCTCCCTCCATCCACCAGGTATGATAGCATGCATCTCAGGGGCCTCCTGGTCCGCTAGGTTGGCGTGGTGATTAAGGAACCTCATTCGCATAAGGTTATGCATGCAACATCACGCCATCACCACAGACTCAACACGGGACGGGTGGAGGGGAATGCTGTGGAGAAGGCACCTGAACCTGAATTAGGGAGAGAAAAAACATGTATATTTAAACACTGAATAGTATAGTTCATATTAAATAGGGAAATAAAGGTTAGGATCATTTTTAGTAAAAACTGGACTTGCAGACATGGACGACTCACACTCTGTGGATGTGGGGGAGATGTATTAATCCATATTAATTATAGGGATAATGGTTACGAGCATGTATATTTAATACCTGACTGTATACTTCATATTAGTAGGGTGCCATCACCGATACCTGTATTTCTGGTCAAATATTTCACATAATCAAACACATACCTGCTTGCCATGATGCCAAAGGCGTTCTCAACAACTCTGCGAGCCCGGGACAGTCTGTAGTTGAAGATCCGTTCAGGTACAGTCAGTTGCCGGGTAGAGTGTGGCTTCATCACCACCTTTTCATGGGGAAGGCGTCATCACCCACCAGGAAGTAGGGAACAGGTGTGTCGTCGTTGGGCAGGGGTTCGGCGGCAGGGAGTCCCAGGGTGCACCCATCCAATGCTGCTCTGATATTCGTTCTTATAAAGACCCCACCATCTGAGGAGCTACCGTGATTACCCACGTCACAGTAGAGGAACTTGTAGTCGGCGTCTACAATAGCCATGAGCACGATGGAGTGGAAGCCTTTGTAGTTGTAGAATTCTGTACCGGCATTTGGAGGGCATTTGATGGCACAGTGCTTTCCGTCGATGGCACCAACGGTATGTGGGAAATCCCAGCGCTTGGCAAATTCACTGGCAACATCCTTCCACTCCGCCGGTGTCCTGGGGCAACGTATAACCTCCTCCTGGTATTCTGCAATGATGGCTTCGCATGTTGCAGGCACAATGAGGGAGATGGTGTTCCGGGCCACACGGAACACGTACTGTAGGCTAGGATATGAGTCACCAGTGGCCAGGTAGCGGAGTGTGATTGCAATCCTCAGCCCAGGTGACAAAGCCTCCCTCCAGAAGGTGTCCTGCTTCTCTACCCTAGGCCCGACACGTGCCACCAACTCCCTAAACAGGTGGACGTCCACACGTAGGAGATTCCGGAATCCTTTGGGGTCCTCTCTCTTAAGCTCCTCCATAAGTTGTTCGTACACACCGAGCTGTGGCCGTCTCAGTAGCCAGCTCCTAGCCCAAACTCTTATTCGTGGCCTTTCCCCTTGATGTCTTTCTTCAGCCTCCTTCTCCTCCAGCTCCTCTAGGTCTAGGAGACGCATCTGCATTTGCAGTATGAGCACAGCTGCCGCTCTCCGCCTCCTGATGGACATGGTGTGTGGGTGGGTGGGTTGGTGGGTGGGTTGGGCTGTATCCTGCAGAGTACGTCCGTCCGTGGTGGTGTTGCGTGGTGTGAATAATGGTGCCAGTGGGGGCCTCTTTATATACGTATCCTGACACTCGCCAACACTCGCACACACTCATGTTAGACTCCCATACACTCCTGTTAACTTCCTGTAGACTCGCGTTCATCTCGTGTAAACTCATATAAACTCCTGTGACACTCGTGTAGACTCCTGTAAACTCGCACTATTCGTACCCGGGAATTTGACCGTTATTTTTCAAATTTTGGCGGTGCGTGTTGGGGTCGTGTTACACTCGCCGACACTCGCGGATACTCCTGTAAACTCGTGTAAACTCGTGTAAACTTGTGTAAACTCGTGTTATTTTTGTGTTATATGCGTGTTTACTCGCATCAGATGCTACTCGCGTTCTGTTCGGGCTCCATCATGGTGAGTATGCGGCGAGTGTGACTCGCGTTGGCCTCGCGCTCCGACTCGCCTATGTGTGAACCTACCTGTATGTTAGAGTCAAAATATCTAACACACAAAGCTTGAAGCAGTTTAAGTCATAGGACTACAACTATTATTAGGGGTTCGACCCCTATGGGGAACCCCTATTGTAATCATTAAATCTTCTTATTCTTCCAAATTATTTTTCCACGCTGGTTTTTACGCATTAACTCCAAAACCGCTTTTTGGATCGGGATCAAACTTTCACAGGAGGTGCATTTTTGTATTGGGCAACTTTTGATATGATAAACATCCGACATGGTGGCCAAACAGGTCCGTGGCAGCAGATTTCCCGAAAAATGTTACACCTAAATACCGTCTCTCCCACTCATAGGAAATGATTGGGCTTTGGCATATGAACTCCACTATTAATGCTCCACAAATGTTATGGAAAAGGTTTTGCTTTGCACGTAGGTTTTTTCCGGCAATCTTGAAAAACCTTGAAACACTGAAAAATCCACATCTTGAAAACTATGCGGATGATCAAAGCCATGTTTGCGTAGTTGGGTGAGGCTCGCAACTCCGAATGTTTTGGTATCAAAAGAATAGAAATTGGTGGAATAGTTTGGCCGCAGCATTGAAAATTGTCTATTCATAAATTACTTTAAAACCATATTAGCTACCCACACAACGTTTTCAGTCTTCAGTCTATAGGTTTCCCCGCATCCCCTAGTTTTGCTTAATAATAGTTATATTAATCATTCAGATCCATACATTTTTTTAATTTAATTCTCTCAAAATAGTTAGTCCTTACGAATTCCAGCAATTATTTAACCAACCTACCTATACATACCTACCCTACCAAATAATAATGATAATTCCAATTTACTCTTGGTGAATAGCAGAGTATTGGCTATGGTTTTTAACAATTCCTCCCTTTGCCAAATGCTTAGTTTAACCCTCCGGATCCGGGGGCCATCATATGAGGCCAATCGCCGTGTCCGGTGGTATTTCTGAAAAATGGCTATCTTCATATTTCGATATCTACTGATTGAGACCACCTAGAGCAATCAACTAAATTGTATAGTGTAGAACCAACCTTTGTCTGTAGACTGGCGTTAAGTTGACATCGCTACGACAAGTGGTTGCCGAGATATGAGGATGGGAATGGAGGTGTTTTGCCGCATATTTTTGCCTGCATCAGAACGCTTCGCCGCGACCCTGGCTAGCACGCACTAAGTCACTCGTCGCTTCGGTGGCTTTGGTACCGGTAGACGATATTATGTTTCTATGGAGATAATGTCATCGTTATTGTGTCATTTATTAATTTTACAACCATTATTGAGTTATGTGAAACTTTATATAACATATTTTCGGCACTTTCACTGTTATTGGATATTATTGTGTCACTTTCACTCTTATTACTCTTCTTGTTATGAATTATTGTTACTCTCAGTGTTATTATTGAGTTATTATTACTTGTTATACATTTGTGTGTCACTTTCACTTACTAGGCTAGGCTAGGCTAGGCTAGACAAGACAAGCGTATGGTACCGTACGGTAGCGTATTTTACACTTGTAATTATTTCAATAAAAGTTAGTTATTATTACATATTTTTCTGTCTCTTTCACTTGCCCATATTGTTATATTGTTATATTGTTACTGGAAGGAGAAGGCGTGCCGACAGCCGACGCCAGGGTCGCCCGCATCTTCACTAACCACTTCTCCATCGTCAAAGTCACTCCCAAGTTAACTCAGTTCACTATATTCACGAGCACCGCATTCACCATCGTCATGATCGTCCTCATCGGTACTAATAAAGCCCAGAAACTCTAATCCATCCGCCACTATACCCTCATCTTCACTAACCACTTGTTCTTCGTCAAAGTCACTCCCAAGTTCACTCAGTTCACTATATTCACTCAGTTCACTATATTCACTCAGTTCACTATATTCACTCAGTTCACTATATTCGCTTAGCTCTTCCAGAGTGTGTGCAACACCACCGGGACTAAGCACTGTTTTCTTGGTCGTTTTAGCCTTGCTTTTGTTAGGCGTACGGGACGCGGCGGCGGGCGTCGATTCGGACACAGCCATTTTGTTTGGATTACCTCCATCCATCTTGGATACGCGATAAGAACTGATGCTGCCTGTTAGTTTGTGCTTGGTGGTGCTGCAGTAGCCCACGCACAAACAAATATCCGCCCGCGCGATTTAAACCGTTTGATTTTGATTTTGCCTCATATGAAGTCCTCCCGGATTCCTAACCAAAATTTGTTTTGCCTTATAGGAGGCCTCCTGGATTCCATGGGTTAATAACAAAGTTCTAGACCTTTAAAGTTTTGACAATTACCTGTGTGACTCGTATTTTAACCCTCCTCCCTCAACCCTAACTTAAGTGTTACCACAAAATACCGCTAGATCCGTTCTCAAAAGTCGCTAGCATGTTGCTACATTGTCAAACAATGCTAGAATAATGCCGCATTCTCTAAATAGTTTTGGTTTGTTTGTTTTGCAAATGTTACAATATAATATGACTAGAATATCTGAAATGTTCAAATTATCCCTAGTAAATGTCTCTAGATATAAACAAATGGCTGCTAGATTGAAGTAAATAGCTCTACATCTAGCGGTAATATGTAACGGTACAACTGGCAGCACTACAACCACCACCTCCCCCGCACCCTCCCCAGACTGTTACCACATAATACCGCTAGGTCCTTTCTCAAAAGTCGCTAGCATGTTGCTACATAGTCAAACAATGCCAGAATAATGCTGCATTCTCTAAAGAATTTTGGTTTGTTTGTTTTGCAAATTTTACAATATAATATGACTAGAATGTCTGAAATGTTCTAATTATCCCTAGTAAATGTCTCTAGATATAAAAAAAATGGCTGCTAGATTGAAGTAAATAGCTCTACATCTAGCGGTAATATGTAGCGGTAGAACTGGCAACACTGCAACCACCACCTCCCTCCCACCCTCCCCAGACTGTCACCTACGTCTCTCCCTCTCATCGCCAATAATTATGCTCTGTCTCTCTCTCCATTCCCCTCCCCTCCCCTCTCTATCTCCATGCTCTCACTTTCTCTGGGTATAATACGCATATATACGCTCTTTGTAACTTGCACTAACGGGCAAAATATTGAGCAGAGGGAACTGCGTGTAATAAGAAGAGATGGCCGATTTCTCCCCATAGACGTCCACATAGACAGTGAGAGGCAAACATTACTGCCCTTACTCCCTTCCTCATACAACATTCACATATTTGTAACCTATTCACGTGTCTCTACTAAGTACGGACATCTAGCAAGATGCATGATTCAAATACAAGGATAGATATATATCGGAAGTATTTGTTTACCCTCGGAAAGCTGAAATATAATATATGCGCATCTCTGAATGACATGGATGCGCAGATAACATGGAGCCTAAAAGCACGTTTTTCAAAGGCACAAAGAGGCGAATGTCTGGTAATCTATGGTAATGCTTGGTGATTTTACCAGACAGAAGCAGACAGCCTCCCGAGATTCTTTGGTAGTGTCTGGTCAACTCGGCCAAGACCAAGGATTAACGGACTCTGAGGGTGTGGCCATCAGCCGGGAGGCAGAACTCTGGTGACAGTTTCAGCCACTCACAGCCTTCGTTACAAGGCATGATTCAAATGTTAGACAACTGACAAGGGTGAGTGTTGTAAATATTTTATCCTTCATATACATAAAATTATTATTTCGAATGAATTAGAGTCCTTTGCATTCCTATAGAGTTGGGAAGTAATATTATTGTTTGATAAACAAATTGTTCTCTGAATTATGCTTTTGTATTATATATATATATTTAACAATTATAGGTCTGCCATGAGCAACTTGCCAGTTGTTCAAAACATAAAAGCTCTATGGTCCACAGTGTCTTTGAACAATGCGCTTTAAGTAATTGTCGCTAGATAGGCGTGTGTGTGCTTGTTTTAGTGTGGCTGTGTGTGTGTGATGGTCTACCGAGGCGGGAGTGGTGGGTGTGTGTGTGTGTGTGTCAGATGGGATCGCCATTTGTCAAATTATATAAGATATGTGTGAACTGTAGGCCTATAGGCCTATATTTTATCTGCATAAATTTTAAAGTTTTATGATCATTCAAAATTTGGTCTACAGCTGTATGCTTAGGTAAAGCATCAAAATCAATGTGATTGTAACAGTCCAATTTTCACATTCATGATAATAATATAACGTATGATATGAATGTATTAGAACGAAACCTCTCTCTCTCTCGTCCAGTATTGTATGATACCGTATCTCACTTTCGCCATTTCACTTGCAGCAACAACATCCAATGGTATGTTGGGGCTTGTATTATAATCAAGTAAACAATTATAGTTTCAGCAACAACATAATATACTGTGGTGATGGGCTGGTCTATCAGAGTGAGAACTGAGCAATCTCTGCCATACCCATAGCTTACTCTGACTTTTCCTTTTATTTATATATTTTCTAGATCTCAAGTGACGGCATCTCTTCCGTGGATTGATCTCCCAATCTACCAAGATTGGAAGCCAAAGCATCACATTTTTCCTTTGCCCCTCAACTTTCTCTTCATAATTTGCTGAGGGGCACAGGGCCCTGAGTAGGACTTTGGTTTCCCGGACGTTTCCGCACCCTCCTCAGCTCCTCGCCATGGAGTGGCTTCGGTCACTCAGGCTTTATTGTGGTCGGCAGGGAGGGTTCTGTGGGAGCGCTCGGTTATGGCCTTGGCCTTGCTCTGGGCCTTGGGGCTGTTCGGCCAGGCAGCTTGGGGAACAGCAACAACAACAACAACTGTACTAGAGTGGTGGGGGGTGTACACATAGGTAATTATGCCTTCAAAAACAACAATCCAAGTAGTGTTGGGGCTTGTAGTACAAGGTTGAAATAGAAAGGGAACACTTCATGACGCCACAACAAAAATAGCCACTCATAAACGGCCACTACCAAAAACACCACTCTCCTTAATGCCTGTCCAAATCAACAACTCTACCCAAATCAACCAATCAACCCAAATCAACAACTTAATCCAAATCAACCCAACAGCAAAAATCAACTTCACAACCTAATTCAACAACTCAACTCAAATCAACCAATCAACCTCCCAGCCAAAATCAACCACACAACTCAAATCAACCCAAATCGAATTCTCAACACAAATCTACCACTCAACCCAAATCAACATATCAACCACGCAACCCAAATCAACCACTCAACCCATTTTTCCCTTGCCCCTCAGCTTTCTCTTCATAATTGCTGAGGGGCACAGGGCCCTGGGTGGGGCTTTGGTTTCCCGGGCATTTCCGCACCCTCCTCAGCTCCCCGCCATGGAGGTGGTCGGCGGGGAGGGTTCTGTGGGGGCACTCGGTTATGGCCTTGGAATTGCTCGGGGCCTTGGGGCTGTTCGGCCAGGCAGCTTGGGGAACAACAACAACAACAACAACAACCACTCAACCCAAATAAACCAATCAACCCAAGTAAAATCAACCATTCATTCAAAATCAACCTCTCAATCAAAATCAACCACTCAACCCAAAACAACCACTCAACCCATATCAACCACCCAACTCAAATCAACCACCCAACCCTAATTAACCAATGTATTGTTCTTGATCCCACTCGGTAGCCTATTCCACATATCTACAACTCTGTTACCAAACAAATAGAGGCAAATCCCTTACACAGCCAATCTCTCTCTCGCTCATGTTTGTTTGCACACCGGTACAAATGAGGCAAATCCATTACACATGCAACCATTCACATTTTTGTAACCTATTCACGTGTCTCTACTAAGTACGGACAT
Organism: Paralithodes platypus; assembly: GCA_032716605.1. NCBI lineage: Eukaryota > Metazoa > Arthropoda > Malacostraca > Decapoda > Lithodidae > Paralithodes > Paralithodes platypus. The sequence continues at coordinate 22,199,841 of CM064574.1, forward strand.
CTAGCAAGATGCATGATTCAAATACAAGGATAGATATATATCGGAAGTATTTGTTTACCCTCGGAAAGCTGAAATATAATATATGCGCATCTCTGAATGACATGGATGCGCAGATAACATGGAGCCTAAAAGCACGTTTTTCAAAGGCACAAAGAGGCGAATGTCTGGTAATCTATGGTAATGCTTGGTGATTTTACCAGACAGAAGCAGACAGCCTCCCGAGATTCTTTGGTAGTGTCTGGTCAACTCGGCCAAGACCAAGGATTAACGGACTCTGAGGGTGTGGCCATCAGCCGGGAGGCAGAACTCTGGTGACAGTTTCAGCCACTCACAGCCTTCGTTACAAGGCATGATTCAAATGTTAGACAACTGACAAGGGTGAGTGTTGTAAATATTTTATCCTTCATATACATAAAATTATTATTTCGAATGAATTAGAGTCCTTTGCATTCCTATAGAGTTGGGAAGTAATATTATTGTTTGATAAACAAATTGTTCTCTGAATTATGCTTTTGTATTATATATATATATTTAACAATTATAGGTCTGCCATGAGCAACTTGCCAGTTTTTCAAAACATAAAAGCTCTATGGTCCACAGTGTCTTTGAACAATGCGCTTTAAGTAATTGTCGCTAGATAGGCGTGTGTGTGCTTGTTTTAGTGTGGCTGTGTGTGTGTGATGGTCTACAGAGGCGGGAGTGGTGGGTGTGTGTGTGTGTGTGTCAGATGGGATCGCCATTTGTCAAATTATATAAGATATGTGTGAACTGTAGGCCTATAGGCCTATATTTTATCTGCATATATTTTAAAGTTTTATGATCATTCAAAATTTGGTCTACAGCTGTATGCTTAGGTAAAGCATCAAAATCAATGTGATTGTAACAGTCCAATTTACACATTCATGATAATAATATAACGTATGATATGAATGTATTAGAACGAAACTTCTCTCTCTCTCTCTCGTCCAGTATTGTATGATACCGTATCTCACTTTCGCCATTTCACTTGCAGCAACAACATCCACTGGTATGTTGGGGCTTGTATTATAATCAAGTAAACAATTATAGTTTCAGCAACAACATATATACTGTGGTGATGGGCTGGTCTATCAGAGTGAGAACTGAGCAATCTCTGCCATACCCATAGCTTACTCTGACTTTTCCTTTTACTTATATATTTTCTAGATCTCAAGTGACGGCACCTCTTCCGTGGATTGACCTCCCAATCTACCAAGATTGGAAGCCAAAGCGTCACATTTTTCCTTTGCCCCTCAACTTTCTCTTCATAATTTGCTGAGGGGCACAGGGCCCTGAGTAGGACTTTGGTTTCCCGGACGTTTCCGCACCTTCCTCAGCTCCTCGCCATGGAGTGGCTTCGGTCACCCAGGCTTTATTGTGGTCGGCAGGGAGGGTTCTGTGGGAGCGCTCGGTTATGGCCTTGGCCTTGCTCTGGGCCTTGGGGCTGTTCGGCCAGGCAGCTTGGGGAACAGCAACAACAACAACAACTGTACTAGAGTGGTGGGGGGTGTACACATAGGCAATTATGCCTTCAAAAACAACAATCCAAGTAGTGTTAGGGCTTGTAGTACAAGGTTGAAATAGAAAGGGAACACTTCATGACGCCACAACAAAAATAGCCACTCATAAACGGCCACTACCAAAAACACCATTCTCCTTAATGCCTGTCCAATTCAACAACTCTACCCAAATCAACCAATCAACCCAAATCAACAACTCAATCCAAATCAACCCATCAGCAAAAATCAACTTCACAACCTAATTCAACAACTCAACTCAAATCAACCAATCAACCTCCCAGCCAAAATCAACCACACAACCCAAATCAACCCAAATCGAATTTTCAACACAAATCTACCACTCAACCCAAATCAACATATCAACCACGCAACCCAAATCAACCACTCAACCCATTTTTCCCTTGCCCCTCAGCTTTCTCTTCATAATTGCTGAGGGGCACAGGGCCCTGGGTGGGGCTTTGGTTTCCCGGGCATTTCCTCACCCTCCTCAGCTCCCCGCCATGGAGGTGGTCGGCGGGGAGGGTTCTGTGGGGGCACTCGGTTATGGCCTTGGAATTGCTCGGGGCCTTGGGGCTGTTCGGCCAGGCAGCTTGGGGAACAACAACAACAACAACAACAACCACTCAACCCAAATAAACCAATCAACCCAAGTAAAATCAACCATTCAATCAAAATCAACCACTCAATCAAAATCAACCACTCAACCCAAAACAACCACTCAACCCATATCAACCACCCAACTCAAATCAACCACCCAACCCTAATCAACCAATGTATTGTTCTTGATCCCACTCGGTAGCCTATTCCACATATCTACAACTCTGTTACCAAACAAATAGAGGCAAATCCCTTACACAGCCAATCTCTCTCTCGCTCATGTTTGTTTGCACACTGGTACAAATGAGGCAAATCCATTACACATGCAACCAAGATGAAAATGGGAGCCTGCAGAGAGACAAGTGGCCCACACAAGGCAGAACCATTTCACACCCAACCCATCTCATCTGATTTTTTACCTTGAAGCTTTCTATTATTCTTGACACCACTATAGCACTCGGTAGCCTATTTCACATATCTACAACTCTGTTACGAGAGGCAGATCCCATACACAGCCAATCTCTCTCATTTGCACACCAGTATACAAATTAGGCAGACCCCTTACACATGCAACCAAGATGAAAATGGGAGCCTGTAGAGAGCCAGTGGGCAACACAAGGCATAATCCATATGTTACTTACACTACTTACTATACACCAATGTTATCATATACCTGCAACCAAGATATAATTGTAAGAAATAGGAACGTAAGAAAATGGGAGTCAGCAGAGAGCCAATTTCGGTAGCCTATTCCACATATCTACAACTCTGTTACTAAACGAATAGAGGCAGATCCCTTACACACCCAGTCTCTCTCTGTCGCTCGTTTGTTTGCACACCGGTACAAATGAGGCAGATCCCTTACACATGCAACTAAGATGAACATGGGAATCTGCAGAGAGACAAGTGGCCCACAAAAGGCAGATCCCTTTCACTTCCAACCCATTTCGTCCATATGACTAACTGATTTTATCTTAAAATTCTCTATTGTTCTTGATCCCACTGTAGCACTAGGTAGCCTATTTCACTTATGTACGACTCTGTTACGAGAGAGGCAGATCCTATACACAGCCAATCTCTCTCTCTCTCTTATTTGCACACTGGTACAAATGAGGCAGATCCCTTACAAATGCTACCAAGATGAAAATGGGAGTCTGCAGAGAGCCGATTGGCCCACACACGGCAGATCCCTTTCACACCCTACCTATCTCGTTCTATCAAATTTGATGTTGAAGCTCTATTGTTATTGATCCCACTATAGCACTCGGTAGCCTATTCCACATATCTACACCTCTTTTACCAAGCGAATAGAGGCAGATCCCTTACACAGCCAATCTCTCTCTCTCTCGCTCTTGTTTGTTTGCACACTGGTACAAATGAGGCAGATCCCTTACACATGCAACCAAGATGAAAATGGGAGTCTGCAGAGAGCAAAATGGCCCATATAAGGCAGATCCCTTTCACACCCAACCCATCTCATAACCGTTACCTGTTATTTACACTACTTACTATACACCCATGTTATCATATACCGGCAACCAAAACACAATTGTAAGAAATAGGAACATAAGAAAATGGGAGTCTGTAGAGAGCCAATTGGCCCACTCAAGACAGATCCTTTTCACACCCAACCCATCGCATAAAAACTCTTTCATTTATCTCTGTCTTTCTTACATTTATGACATCCTAGTCTCTCTCTCTCTCTCACAAATGAGAAAATAAGAAAACTGGAGTCTGCAGAGAACCGATTGGCCCACACGTGTCAGATCCCTTTCACACCCAACCCATCCCGCGCTCTCTCTCTCTCTCTCTCTCTCATATTTATCGCTATCTTCCATACGTTTACGACATCCTATTCTTTCTTGCCATCTCTCTCTCTCTCTCACAAATGAGAACATAAAAAAAATAGAAAACGGGAGTCTGCAGAGAGCCGAATGACCTACACATGGCAGATCCCTTTCACACCCAACCCATCTCGTTCTATCTAATTTCAAGTTGAAGCTCTATTGTTCTTGATCCCATTATAGCACACGGTAGCCTATTCCACATATCTAAAACTCTGTTACTAAACGAATAGAGGCAGATCCCTTATACAGTCAATTTCTCCCTCTCTCGCTCTTGTTTGTTTGCACAATCTGTTCCTTCTATAGTATCTCCATGCCCGTTAAGTTAAATGATCTTTTGATATCTGTGACACATCTTTTGTATCCAACACAATACCCTGCTTGCAAAACCGCTCGAACCCCGGACAACGTTGCTTGCAACTTTAATTATTATTGATATTATTTGTAGTAGTAGTAATCGTAGGAGTAGTAATAGTAGTAGTAGTAGTAGTAGTAGTAGTAGTAGTAGAAGTACTAGCCTAGTAGTAGTAGTAGTATTCATAATACACTAATCAATCACATTCTGATAAATATATAAATATATAGAGGGGAACACATATGTTTTTAATAGTTACTCATGAAGATTATACTTAATCAACATTATTTTAACAAACTTTTGTAAAGCTCTGGAGGATCCTAAGACTTAATTGTCAATTTAGCCAAAATTACCCAACAAGACCACCTTACTTTATTGAGCAGGTAATTAGCAGCTTCTATAGGGATATTAAACAATCACCAATTTTCCTTTCTGCTTTGTGTTTTGAAGTGTGACTTAGTGATTACTGTAGCCTATACAGTCCCTATATAAAGGGCACTTTCTGTTAAATCACAAACTACTCCCTCAGTTTTCAAGATGGAGAGCCCATACTTGTCATGCATACTAAGGGGGTGACGAAATAGGTTTTAAATGGGGGGGGGGGCACTCCCTCAGTTTTCAAAATGGAGAGCCCATACTTGGCGTGCATACTACGGAGGTGCCAGCAAATGTTTTAAGCAGGGTGGGGGGCAGAGCCACCCCCTCCCCCAATATACTCCATCTCAGTTTTCTAGATGGAGAGCCCATGCCTGGCATGCATACTAAGGGGGTGCCCAAGTAGGTCTTAAGCTGGGTGGGGGTGGGGGGGGGGGGGGGAAGGCGGAGCCTCACTCCTTCAGTTTTCAAGATGGAGAACTCATACTTGGCATTCATACTAAGGGGGTGCCAGAATAGTTCTTAAGTGTGGGGGGGGGGGGGCTCCCTCAGCTTTCAAGATGGAGATCCCATAGTTAACATGCATACTAAAGGGGTTTTAAGCTAAAATTGTTTTGTTCCCTCATCCCCCAATGTGAGGGGGACAGAGGCCCCCCCCCCCCCCAATCCACCTGCAGGACAGACAGACCATACTTCGATTTCCTTCTAATAAACGTGAATTCGTGGAATCAAATTCCAGTTCTTTCAGAAGATAATATAGGAATTCAACTTGAGCTCTATATAGAGTATATACGATTGTATTTTAGTTGATGGTAAATTCAAATCTTAGTAGCTGATTTCTTGATTTTTAATGGAAGTAAAAATGGAAGTAATCATAATGAAAAAATAACACTCATTTCGTATTTTTTTTTAGTAATAGCTGAGTAGTTATGATAAGGTCATTGAAATTTAACATCGCCATAAAAATAAACGAACTACGCTCTCAGTTTCATCATCATAAACTCTAAGATACACCCTAAACCACGCTTAGTGTTTCCTATACACTGATATTTAATACGAATCTGCTTCTCTTTAGAAATGCAAGATTCAGGAAACTAGCTGACGATATACACATTTTTACGCCTGTTTAAATTGATTATTATTATAATCTTATATTTAAATGAGTCATCATCATCATCATCAAATCTGACACCCCGCTTCCAGAGGAAGCACCCCACAATGGATGGCCATGGCAGAAACTACCTCCAGGCTCCCAGACATGCCCCGACTGACCCACTCCACAGTGCCATTTCCACTAAGTGGATTATGACCATGAACACTGAAGGAGCAGACCCAGAGCAGTCCCTCACCCGGATTGCAGTTCCACCACTGTTTTGCTATTGTATTTACCCCAGTGGGGCCCTGGCTGGAAGCATACCAAGCACAAGAATTTTCTAAAGATAGGACCCATTGGTCCACTGCTCCAGAAGCTAATTGCACCACCAAAGTGGCGGGCGGTGGGGTCGCCGCATCCCGACGCCAGAGAAAGGCCAACTTGTGCCAGTGGGCTGTGAGAGTAAGACAATAGGGAACCATGGGGCACACCATTATGGCCCCACTGCCTTCACCACTCTCAAGAAAAAAGTTAGAAATAAGAATGATGATAAAGGTACAGCCAGAAACGGCTATAGGAAGTAGAGGACACCAACCCTCACTCTGATAGATCCAGCCCACCACCATTTAAATGAGTTAGTTTCATTATAAACATTGAAAACTTAGTTTTTAAATGTCCATTGTGTTGCAATGCACGGAAAATATTACCGAAACTACCACAAATTTTCCCATGGTTTTGCTTTTGGGTTTTAGGTAGTTTTCCTCATTATACAGTAGTTGAAATTAGTTAGAATCCCCAGAAAATGTTTTTTCCCCATTATCCAACGATCTTAAAACACTCACATGTATGTAATTTTCAGAGTAAAAAAAAAAAAAAAAAAAAAAAACACATTTATTGCCATCGGGTACAAGATGGGTTGAGGGGGTGACCCCCCATGACATATTGAAATCAGCATCTATTTTGCCAGTAAGGGGTTTAATTAATAAGAATTTTGCTACCGTCAATAGGGAGAATTATTGGATTTATTTTTATTTTGTTACAGTACTTTATATAGTGCGCATTATATGTATTTCCGGTGGTTGAAACAAATTTATATATGATCTTTGCAACATCCTTATTCTATAATAGCCTTCAAATATGGAGAAATAATTAGTGGTAGTTTCGGTAATAAGTACCCAATGCACTGACACTGGCCAAGTATCTTGAGGTTTTACATTATTCACCGGCAAACGCACAGACACATAGATTAAATGATACAACTCTCATTAGTATAAAATATGTTTATTTATCTATTTATTGCCAGACGCCTTGACCCCCAAGGGGACGGACACAAATGAATCCCTCCATACTCTTTCGATTCTTTAATTATTTTTGTTATTTTTGTATTATTATTTTTTGTTTTCGGGGAGCGTTGTTATCCTAACCGCCCACAGATAGTTATGTAGTTATTCTAACAGTCTTAATTAAATTGATGACCCTATCAAAGGAGTTCTTATGATAATGAAAACTAAGTAGCAGATCATCTATACTGTCGAGAACATTAACTTTAACCATTCATTATTAAACCAACTAATCAAAACACTTAATCATAACACAGATTATCCCCTCATGATATATAGGCATTCTAAGCGAATCATAATTATTACCAGATTTGATTATGTACGTCATGGATCAATAATGTCATAATTGACAAATTATTCATCAGTTTTTGTAAGTTGAGAAATAGTACAATGTTTTTTTTTAAGTCAAAGGCTTTCTTTTTCCATCAGTTAGTTTTCTGTAAGACTTTTCAAACTTAACCTGAGGAATGTGATAGGTCAGTTTCTGACAGGACCAGTCTTCCAGTGCGACAGATTTAGCTTCAATTCGGACAAAATTTGTTATAATTATCACATAAAGAAATATTACTGAACCATATGTGCATATTTTACTTGTATAATGAACATGTTAACATTGAAGAACCAGAAAATAAGTGTAAAGAGCAAATAAATACCCAGTGAAAACCCGATTATTGTGACGGGAGTGTATCAGGGAGTGGGGTAGGGATAAAGTAGAATAAAGGAGGTTTTAAGTGTCAGATTCCTGAAGGAATGTCTCATTTGCACAGTAAAACATTCCGAAAAGAGCCTTGCAGTACTTGGGTTTTATTATGTTTATATATACATATAATTTGTTTTGCATTGAATAGTAAATCACATGAAATTTTGATCTGATCTGACAGAACAAAATTTATATCATCTTGTTTGAATGTTGCTTTTGTAAAAAATAAAACACTACATTTAACATAAAACAGCAGGAGGTAACAATCTAGCTACAATGAAGCATAAATACAAAACAATAACAACCAAAATCAACAAATACTATAGGTAGCGCCAACGAACTTGACAATAATCTTCATCCCTGACATCTCTGTAACTCAAAAGGGGCTAGAGCAAACTGGCTGTAAATATCCACACCTATTTCCTGGTGGACTCTTCCCAAATGATAGAAACATCAGCCCGATTGCTTTCATTCATTATAAGTTATAAGAAATTAAGGGGTCAAGATTATTGTCAAGTTCGCTGGTGCTACCTATAGTAAATATTGTCAAGTTCGCTGGTGCTACCTATAGTAAATATTGTCAAGTTCGCTGGTGCTACCTATAGAAAATATTGTCAAGTTCGCTGGCGCTACCTATAGTAAATATTGTCAAGTTCGCTGGTGCTACCTATAGTAAATATTGTCAAGTTCGCTGGTGCTACCTATAGTAAATATTGTCAAGTTCGCTGGTGCTACCTATAGTAAATATTGTCAAGTTCGCTGGTGCTACCTATAGTACATATTGTCAAGTTCGCTGGTGCTACCTATAGTAAATATTGTCAAGTTCGCTGGTGCTACCTATAGTAAATATTGTCAAGTTCGCTGGTGCTACCTATAGTAAATTGTCAAGTTCGCTGGTGCTACCTATAGTAAATATTGTCAAGTTCGCTGGTGCTACTATAGTAAATATTGTCAAGTTCGCTGGTGCTACCTATAGTAAATATTGTCAAGTTCGCTGGTGCTACCTATAGTAAATATTGTCAAGTTCGCTGGTGCTACCTATAGTAAATATTGTCAAGTTCGCTGGTGCTACCTATAGTAAATATTAGCATATAACAATTAACATCATGAGCTACAACTGCAATAATAATAATACTACTAATAATTATTATAATAATAATAATTATAATAAAAATAGTAATAATAATAATAATACCAATAATAATAATTATTATTGTAGTATTTAATTCTAAATCTTTTATGCTACTACTAAGGGGGATAATTCGACAGTCATTTAGAAGTTCGTATATTTATTTAACAGACTTCCTAGCTACCCTAATTATAAGTTCTTGGCTCGGGCCGAGATGAGTTCAAGACACAGATTGAATATTACGTCGATTCATGCTAGGTTGTACTTTGGACCCCTAGAGTTCCCGTTACTCCCTAACTGAATCCCCGCTATTCAGGTATTGACTCAAGTCGGCTTCAATCCTATGACCCGTTATTAGTGGTTAATCCTAAATAATTAAGTCAAAACCCTGCTGTGTCTTTTATTTAGACCAGGGCCTAATGAACCATATGCTCTTTGCCTAACTAAAACAAAAGTTATATTCGTTCCTCTACTCTTTAGGTTTTCCCATGTTTACTGAGCCTTTTCCCAATCCCAAGGCTATAACATATATAATCTATCTCCTCAATACATAGAATCTATTTATTCCTCTGACACAACCGTCCTTACTACACAAGTACCTCCACAATGACATAACATCATACAAATTTCCGAATGAGATTACAAGGTCTCTGTCACGTTTTTTTTTTTTTTTTTTTTTCTGTTTTTTTATATATTCCAACTACTTCCTCTCGGGTATAGGCTGAGAGCCTGTACATTCCACCCCTCAACACGGTGAAGCCCGTGAGGTCTTGTTCCAGTCTGGGGAGTGAGACATGTGAAGCATTCATTCATGGCTCGAAGCAGCTCCATCTCTGAAGCGGGTGGTTGCTTCGTTCAAGTGCTTCACTGTCTCACCCTCCAGACTCAGACCCTCACTCTCAGAACGCCACCTATTGAGCAGTAATATGGGTTCCGCCACCCAGTTACTTCACAATCTAGGTTTACAATCTTTACCTCAATCACACTATTGGGTTCCGCCACCCAGTTACTTCACAATTAGGTTTACAATCTTTATCTCAATAATACTATTGGGTTCCGTCACCCTGTTACTTCACAATATAGGTTTACATTATTTATCTCAATGACACTATTGGGTTCCGTCACCCCGTTACTTCACAATATAGGTTTACATAACTTATCTCAATGACATTATTGGGTTCCGTCACCCAGTTACTTCACAATTAGGTTTACAATCTTTATCTCAATTACATATTCTGAATTTATCCTCTATAACCCTGTTACCAACACGCTAGGTTACCCTTCACCTTAATCAATTATCGTACTAACAAAAGATGAACCGTGCCTCAGACGCATACACGGAATAACTCTTTTAGACTTAATAATAACGCAACTCATATTGGACTAGTGTCCTTCTTCAGTTTCATTTTTACACAACTTAATAAATGATTCATAGGGACTAGTGTCCATCCCTAGCTATAGCTAATCCATTAGGCAACTGAACAACTGTTTCCCTTTTTAACTTTCTGGTTGCCTCATTTATTAACAAAAGTATTCTTTCCCTCCCCTCTTTACTTTTACTCTTTTAATCTTTTATCTATTTGGCAACTAAACAACTGTTTCCTTCTTTAACTTTGGTTGCCTCATTTATCAACACAAGTATTCTTTCCCCTACCCTTTTAATCTTAAATCTCTCCTATCAGATCCTATATAATATATCTCTTCGGCTGGTGCCGGTGCTAACAAAAATAACTAATTAATATACACATCATCATCTTTATATATTCAGGTAAGTCTAAATTATTTTTCCTTTAGTCTTGTCCTAGAAGGACACATCAATTTATATAGCAAACCACCAGGTTAGTCCACCCATCTCTCTTTCTCTCCTTATAATATGTGGGCCCAATATTGGTCCTTAAACAAAGGTATTCTGGTATGCTGGATCAGGTGTGTGTGTGTCTGGAACTGTGTTTAGGTGAGGGCAAGGTAGCTGGAAAAATGGGTTTCTGGTGTTCCTCGTGCCCGGGCGAGAGGGAGAGCAAGTAGGTTGCAGTGTGTGGACCCGGTGAGCTCTGAGGGGTGAGTAACCCCGGGAGTCCGCGCGCGGCTACCTTTATACTCAGGCCTCCCGCTCTCGCGCGCTGTGATTGGCTGGTGGGCTCGTCCGGCTGTATGTTCACACTGACTTTTTACTTCCTTCATCTCCTCTCTCTTCTCTTCATAGTAAGTTCCAGGAAGTTGATTATAACCCTCTTTTGGTGGCTTACGGGAGTACAGGGCTGGCACCGAGGTAGTACTCAAAGGATAATCAGAAGGAGTTCTTCGAGCAAAGAAAGAGAGTGACTTCTGAGGGGAAGTCCAGCTTCGCGCTCCGATAATGGAGGCCGCTGATTGGCTGGTGGGCGGGGCCTGGCACATTGCAGCCGTGAGCTGTCTAAATCAGCTGGCTTTGCAAGAAAGCAAAAGGGAGCGCGGTGATTGGCAGAGGGCGTTTCTACTTTATCACCCCCTACTGAATTTAGGCGAGCTCCTGATCGCCGCAATATTGTTCCCCTAAAATTTATGCCCTCCGGCTGCCACTCCACCAGTCCACTATGCTCACAGAGACATTTATGTAACTGGAGTGCAGGATTCTGATTTCCCACAATAGGTTTGGCTATTAAAACCTCCCCTGGCTGGTGGAGAAACTCCTTGAGAGCTCGAGTGGTATTAATTCTTTGCCCTTGCCCGTCGACTATTGCTACCAGTCGGCGGAGTCGGTACTGAGGATCAGAGGGTAGAGGCATGGTGCCTTCCAACTGACAGGCACTATCCCCGGGGGTCCTATTTATAGCCTAGTCCGGGTACCTGATTGGTGGGCGGCTAATCCTACCACTACGAGTGAGAGTTTCGGTGAGTAAACTTGGTTGCCCTCGCGGGAGTCTTCTCCGGAACGTTAAGCAAAGGAGTTTCTTTGGATTCTTTCACTTTAGCTGTGGGAGAACCGTTTATCCGGTTACCGTCAAAAGATATGCCTCGCGGTTCTATCTCGTCTCGAGGACACTCTTCCTCACTACTTTAAGTCCTGTTTAATTCTCTCGGGGAAACTGAAACTTCGCTGTCTGGGACCGTAGACTTTCCCTCCTCAGTAAGCTCATAAAAATCGTCTTCATCACTAGATACGATCTCTTCGCTTCCTAGTTCTCCTGACTCAACCTCAGGAAGACCCTCTCGATTCTTTTGACTAAGTGACCACCAAAGTGGAGAGTCTTCTAGGTAGTCTCGAGTCGGAGTAGGACCTCTAACGTTGGGTCGAGCCGAGGAAGTATCAGGATCGTCGACCCTGGATTCCGTTTCCTCTTCGCTCCCTTCCTCGCTACTCCACTCGCTCGTTTCTGGGGGAAGATTACCCTCATATCGTTTGGTATGACGAATATGAGTAACTGACACGACATCTACATAATGTAAGTATAACACTTGATAGGGCCCCGTTTGTCTCAACAACCCTGAAAGGACCCTCTTATTTCTCCTCCAGTTTACCAGCTCGGGTGGGGTCATGTCTCTTGACCAAAATATACTCCCCCCGGTGATAAGGATTATTTAGAGAGACTTTCTTAGGTTGTTGCTGAATGATATGATCATGCACTTGCTGTCGTCGCTCCCCTTGTTCCTTCCAGTATTTTCCGGGTTGGGAATACTGCGTGGAGGGACGGGGGTAGGGCAATAATCGTTCTTGAGGCAATTTCGGTATGTTGCCAAAGATAATCTCATAGGGAGAATACCCCGTAGTCCTACAGACCGTGGTATTCATTCCCCAGACAATTTCAGGCAAAAGCTCCGGCCAACCCCGGGCGATTCTCTCCCCTTGTGAGCTCAGACTAGCCCGGATGCAGTTGGCTAACACCCTGTGATTCCTTTCACAGACAGCATTTCCCTGAGGGTAATACAGGGAGGTGTGCTGTATCTGATACCCCAAAGTTTCTCCCAAGTGTTGCCAGATCTCATTATTGAATTCCTTTCCCCTGTCACTCAGAATACCTCCAGGGGTGCCATACACAAAAATTATCTTTTCAAGGATAACCTTGGCCACCGTTTCATCTTTCTTGTCCGGGATAGCGCAAGCGACCGTGTATTTAGAGAAAACGTCGACACAGGTTAAGATGTACCTTTTGTTTGTCTGTCTGGGCAGAGGTCCCATAATATCCACCGATAATTTGGCCCAGGGTGTACCAGTGGTAATATGTCCGGGCAACTGTCTAGGTCCCCTTCCATCTTTGCCCCTCTGGCATCCCAAACAATTTTGAACGACTTCTTTAACAATCTGGTCGGCTCTCTTGGTCCAGTACCTTTCATTGAATTGTTGGAGAACCCTAGACTGCCCCAAATAAGCCCCTCTTCCCTTTTGTCCGTGGAGGATTTGGATCATGTGTTTGGCCTCTGAATAATCAAGTACGACCCGATCTTGAGAATTCGTCCAGGCTCCCTCCGAAAACTTTATTTTATTACGAGGTCTAGGGTCATGTTTTTCCCCGTGGGGTGCAGTGGGTTGAACGGGTGCTACCGGTAGTCGAGACAAGCCATCGGCATTAGTGTGTAATTTACCGGTTCTATGTCTAACTTCAAACGAGTACTCTTCCAAAATCCCCTTCCACCTGACAAATAGTCCGTCTTCCGTTTTCATATTTCGGAGCCATTGTAAGCTATGGTGGTCCGTAATAACTTCAAAGTGGACCCCGGCTAGGTACGGACGGAAATATTGTACAGCCCACACTAGAGCTAGACATTCCTTTTTCGTAACGTTATAATTCTTTTCGCCCTTATTCAGTGTTCGGCTAGCACAGGTCACTATGCTTTCCTTACCGTCCACTTTCTGGGCCAGAACGGCTCCGAGCCCTTCATCAGAAGTATCGGTGTATAGTTGAAATGGCTTGGTGAAATCCGGATGACAAACTACGGGGTTCGAGGTTAATTTTGGCTTCAAGTGATCAAAAGCTACCTGACAACTCTGATCCCAGTCGAACCTCCTCCCTTTTTCTAATCTCTGAGTCATGGGACGAGCAATCTTAGAAAACTTAGGTATGAACCTTCGATAGTAGGAGGCCATTCCCAGAAACGTTCGAATCTCTTTGACAGAGGACGGAGGTGAGATTTCGGCAATAGATCTCACTTTATGTGGGTCCGGTTGAATACCTTTACTGGAAACCACATGCCCTAGATAGGCCACCTCATGGGCCCCTAATTGGCACTTTGAAGAATTCAGTTTAAGTCCTGCCCCCCTGATTCTTTCTAACACTTCTCGGAGTCGGTGAATATGTTCTTCCCAACTAGCGGAAAAGATTATGATATTATCTAAGTACGCCAAACAAGTTTTCCAGGTCAATCCCCTCAATACTTCGTCCATGACTCTAGTGAAACTGGCGGGGCCATTGCAAACTCCAAACGGCAAGACAGTAAACTGGTAAACTTTGCCCTCGCTCGTGGCAAATGCAGTTTTCTCTTGATCCTCGGCCCTAACTGGTACTTGCCAGTATGCACTCTGGAGATCTAAGGTAGAGAACCAGGTCGACCCATTAAGGGATTCTAACGAGTCGTCAATACGAGGTAGGGGCTGCGTGTCTTTGATGGTGACATCGTTTAATTTCCGATAATCTACACAGAACCGAGTAGACCCATTTTTTTTTTTACTTGGACTACCGGAGATGACCACGGACTGTATGATTCCACTACTATCCCCTGTTTAATCATGTCTTCAACTTGTTCCTTTTCTTTTTGTCTCATAATAGGGTTTTGTCGTCGGTAGGGTTGTCTAATAGGAGGCCCTTGTGTGTGTATCTCATGGGTGTGTCGGGTTCGAGCCGATCCGTGGTCCCCTTCGTTTTGAGCAAACACATCCCGGTACGTCCAGAGCAATTCATGTAAGGTACTGGCTTGACTTGAGGTTAATTTTTTCGGGATCTCAGGTAAGTTCACGGGTCCGTCAGTTCCAACAGTAGTGGGTTGAGCGGGTGTGACTTGTCCTAACAGTTTCCCTTTTTGATAACTAATCGTGTCATCCCAAAATTAGCTAAAACTAGTTTCCTCTGGTCGGCAGTAATGAAGGTGGGAGATATTCTCACCCCATTCTGTGCATCGGGTTCAAAAATCCTGGCAGTCATGCCTGGGTTTGGGGGTATCTCTATCATTTTCCACGATCTAGGAGGAATAGATAATTTCCCTGTGGTAGCTACTATTTGAGGTTGGAGAGTAGTCGTTGTGTCTTTCGGCCCACACTGAATAGTTACTCCCAACTGACTCATGAGATCTATTCCCAGATACCCATCGACTCCCCTACTGGCTTTTCCCGATAAAACACAAAAATCGGTGGTGAAGGTAATTCCCTTCCACTGCACTACCGTCGTGTTAGTTTTTCCTAGGATTGTCAGTGGTTGACCCCCGGCTCCTGACAACTGAATACTGGTTTGATTTAATGGGCCCATTTCTCGCTGATTCTGTTTTGCGAAATTCTCCAGGAGACAACTACGGTTTGCCCCCGTATCAATCAACATGTTCGCGGCTTTCTCATTTATGACTACAGTTTCACAAGGCGTTTGTCTCTCTAAGATATTGACCTCACTATACCGCCCTTCTATGTGAGGTTTCACAGAAAATTTTCTCTCTCTTCCGGCATTGTAACTCTTGGCTGGTTTTCTGTCTCCAGGTATTCTACCGGAAGCATTCCTCTCCGGTCCGGATCAGTTCCCCTGGGTAGAGGTCGATCGTTTGGAAGTGCGAGTCTGAGGTCAAATCTAGGGGTTGGGGCTTGTGGACGGTTGGTACAGTTCCTAGCTAGGTGTCCGGTCTGTCTATAAGCGAAGCATCGAATCAGGGCTTTCGGATACCCTTTCTTTGGGTTCTCCTCTTCCCCTTTTTGTTTTTCCTCTTTTACTTCTCTAGCCTCCAGAATCTTTTTAATGACCTCCATCAATTCCTTGGTAGTGTTAACCTCATGAATGATGCAGTGTTTCCTAACTTCTACCGGGCAGGCTTGGATCATGATCTCCCTGATCTCAGTTTCCTGGCTCTCTTGGTTCATATGGGGATATGCTAGTTTCACATTCTTAGTGATTTCCCTCCTCAGGGCTCTCACATATTGGCCATCAAGTTTCAAACTCTTCCGTTTGTCTCTGGCCTTTCTGGTGGAAGTCTCTCGGCCAAATTCTTCGATTAAGGCGCTCTTGACTTCAGCCCACGATACTAGTCCTTCCAGACGTACTCTCACATCATCCAGGGCCTTACCTAAGTGTGCCTTTCCATAGGCGATTTTCTTCCCATTTTCCCCTACGTCAAGTAATGTGAACTGACATTCTAACTGCTCAATCCAAAGCTCGATTTCTTCCTTCCCCTCTTCCCATAATCTGAATGGTAACATGCCCGTCATCCTACCTGTTCTGTTAGATAATTATACTCAATCCAAATTATTTGTCGAATCCCACCGCTGCCACCAAAATGTAGTATTTAATTCTAAATCTTTTATGCTACTACTACGGGGGATAATTCGACAGACATTTAGAAGTTTGTATATTTTATTTGAACAGACTTCCTAGCTACCCTAAAATAATGGGTTCTTGGCTCGGGCCGAGATGAGATCAAGACACAGATTGAATATTACGTCGATTCATGCTAGGTTGTACTTTAGACCCCTAGAGTTCCCGTTACTCCCTAACTGAATCCCCGCTATTCAGGTATTGACTCAAGTCGTCTTCAATCCTACGACCCGTTATTAGTGATTAATCCTAAATAATTAAGTCAAAACCCTGCTGTGTCTTTTATTTAGACCAGGTCTAATGAACCATATGCTCTTTGGCTAACTAAAACAAAAGTTACATTCGTTCCTCTAGTCTTTAGGTTTACAATCTTTATCTCAATTACATATTCTGAATTTACCCTCTAGTAACCCTGTTACCAACACGCTAGGTTACCCTTCACCTTAATCAATTATCGTACTAACAAAAGATGAACCGTGCCTCAGACGCATACACGGAATAACTCTTTTAGACTTAATAATAACGCAACTCACATTGGACTAGTGTCCTTCACAGTTTCATTTTTATACAACTTAATAAATGATTCATAGGGACTAGTGTCCATCCCTAGCTATAGCTAATCTATTAGGCAACTGAACAACTGTTTCCCTCTTTAACTTACTGGTTGCCTCATTTATTAACAAAAGTATTCTTTCCCTCCCCTCTTTACTTTTACTCTTTTAATCTTTAATCTATTTGGCAACTAAACAACGGTTTCCCTCTTTAACTTTGGTTGCCTCATTTATCAACACAAGTATTCTTTCCCCTACCCTTTTAATCTTAAATCTCTCCTATCAGATCCTATATAATATCTCTTCGGCTGGTGCTGGTGCTAACAAAAAAACTAATTAATAAACACATCATCATCTTTATATATTCAGGTAAGTCTAAATTTTTTTTCCTTTAGTCTTGTCCTAGAAGGACACATCAATTTATATAGCAAACCACCAGGTTAGTCCACCCATCCCTTTTTCTCTCCTTATAATATGCGGGCCCAATATTGGTCCTTAAACAAAGGTATTCTGGTATGCTGGATCAGGTGTGTGTGTGTCTGGAACTGTGTTTAGGTGAGGGCAAGGTAGCTGGAAAAATGGGTTCCTGGTGTTCCTTCATGCCCGGGCGAGAGGGAGAGCAAGTACAGTAGGTTGCAGTGTGTGGACCCGGTGAGCTCTGAGGGGTGAGTGACCCCGGGAATCCGCGCGCGGCTACCTTTATACTCAGGCCTCCCGCTCTCGTTCACTGTGATTGGCTGGTGGGCTCGCCCGGCTGTACGTTCGCACTGACTTTTTACTTCCTTCATCTCCTCTCTCTTCTCTTCATAGTAAGTTCCAGGAAGTTGATTATAACCCTCTTTTGGTGGCTTACGGGAGTACAGGGCTGGCACCGAGGTATTACTCAAAGGATAATCAGAGGGAGTTCTTCGAGCAAAGAAAGAGAGTGACTTCTGAGGGGGAGTAGGAAGTCCAGCTTCGCGCTCCGATAATGGAGGCCGCTGATTGGCTGGTGGGCGGGGCCTGGCACATTGCAGCCGTGAGCTGTCAAAATCAGCTGGCTTTGCAAGTAAGCAAAAGGGAGCGCGGTGATTGGCGGAGGGCGTTTCTACTTTAATTATATTAATTATAGTAAATATGCTAACAAATTAAATATCAAGGAAGATGTTTGTATGCAATATTCAAGTTTACAGGTTACGAAAGGAGTTCCTCTCCGTCTCTCTCTCTCTCTGTGTCTCTCTCTCTCTTTGCAGTTGACTCATTTTCATTACTACTATAATATGTGAGAAAACCAAATCTGAATGAGGATGAAAAGACCATAAATTAAATGACAGATGAGCAAAGCGATTGAATATCATATTGCTTATCTTTGAACGGGTGTTTTAGTAAAAAATATCAAAACTGTTTTCTCCGAAAGGTCTCCAATCCCAAATATTTGACAGACCCCACGAACCTATAAGTGTGTCGATGGCCAATGGTTCTCTGCCAGATATTGATGTGAGGAGACCGCTCGTGGTTATTTGGAGGTTACTCAATATAGCCATTTTGGTAAAGGTAGCGAATATTCAAGAAGCAATACCGGTATATTTAGTATTTTTATTGTAATACAATAACACGTTGCAACGGAAGAAGAAGCTACTGGCTTGGGCTATATCTATCTTTCTATTGCCCGACGCCGTGATCCCCGAAGGGGTGGCCACGAACAAACCGCCCCCATGCACCTCTGTCCCCACTCAGTCGACGCCCCTCCCCCCAACCAGCACCGCCTTCGTTCATGTACTTCCTCACTCCATCCTTCCACCTCTCATTCGGTCTACCTCTCCCTCTCTGTCCCTCCACCTCGCTCTCGTACACCCTCTTAGTCATTCTCTCGCTTTCCATACATTCCATGTGGCCGAACCATCTCAAGTTGTTCCTTATCACACTTTCCAGCACATCTACCTCCACACCACACCTCCTTCTTACTTCCTCATTAGTCTGTCTATCCCTCCATGTAACTCCGCACGCACTCCTTAAGAAATTCATTTCCACTGCTCTCACTCTTGGTCTGAGTCTCTCAACCAACGTCCATGCTTCGCTTCCATAAGTCAGTGTCGGGATTACCACACTGTCATGCAAGGACTTCTTCACTTCCATACTGACCACCCTATTTCTTGTTACTGCTTTTAGCGTTCCTACAACCCTCTTCCCCTGTTGTACCCTCTCCCGCACTTCTTCATCCATAGTCGCATCTTTACTCAACACACTGCCCAGATACTTAAAAGAGTTGACGATCTCCATAGCCTGACCGTTCAGCTTCACCTCACACTCTGTGACTTCACCCTTTTCGAAGACCATAACCTTGCTCTTCCCCGCATTTACCTTCAAATTCCGTTTTTCGCACACTGTTCCAAACTCATTTACCAGACCCTGCAACTCCCATTCATTATCACTCATCAGAACTGTATCATCCACAAACAACAGTATAGGTAGCTTCCACTCAATTCCCTCCCTTTTCAGCGATACACCAACATCCACTGCTCTTGATAGTATTTCTTTCATGACTCCATCCATATATACAGTAAACAACCACGGGGACATCACACACCCCTGTTTCAAACCAACATTCAGGTCAAAGAACTCGCTCTGCTCACTCTCCACACGTACTGCCGCCTTTGCACCCTCATACATGCTCTTCACAGCTTTCAGCAACTTGCCCTCTACTCCGTATATTCTAAGTACTTTCCACAAACCTTCTCTATCCACTCTGTCATAGTCCTTCTCCAAGTCCATAAAGGCAACATACACCTTTTGTTTCTTGTCCAGATATTTCTCCACAACACAATTCAGGGTAAAAATCTGATCTACACATCCTCTTCCCTTCCTAAAACCTCCCTGCTCGTCGCCTATCCATTTCTCCGTTCTCACTCTCACTCTCTCAATCACTACCCTACTGTATACCTTCCCTACTATGCTTAGAAGACATATTCCTCGGTGGTTACCACACACTCCTCTTTCCCCTTTGCCCTTATATAGGGGGACTATTATGCCAGTCTTCCAGTCATCGGGTGCACTCCCCTTCTCCCATGCTAGTTTGCACATTTTCCATACCCATTCTATCACTATCTCACCACCACACCTCAACATTTCCCCACACACTCCATCTGTTCCTGGTGCTTTCCCCAACTTCACTCTTTTCATGGCTTCCCACACTTCTGACCTCCTGATCCCCACCTCCTCCTCCACTACATCTCTTCTTCTCCCTCCCATACCATATCCAGCTATGTTTGCTGGCACTTCATTCCTTACATTTAGCAACTCATTGAAGTACTCCCTCCATCTTTCGACTCTCTCTTGCTTCTCGGCTAGCATTCTCCCATTCTTATCTTTCACACCCTTACTGTTTCCCTTGCTACCTTCCCTAACTTTCTTGACTTCTTTCCAGAACAGTTTCTTACTCTCCCTTCATTTTACACTCAGATTCCTTCCAAATTCCTCATCTACTCTTCTCTTACTTTCCTTCACTACTCTCTTCACCACCCTCTTACTCTCCACGTACATCGCTCGTTTCTGTCTCTCGAAATCTTCATTCCCTCTACTACCCAACCACTCACTATATGCTTTCTTCTTTTCTTCCACAGCTATTCTTACCTCTTCTGTCCACCATGCCATACCTTTCACTCCCCTCCCTCTTCTCCTCACTCCACACACCTCCTCACATGCAGCACAGATCTCATCCTTAAACACCTTGCTCATCTCCTCCACTCCCTCCATAACTTCCAGGTCGAACCCACCTAGTCGTCTTTCCACTGCTCTCCTGTACTCCTCCCTGACTTCCTCCTCCTGCAACCTCTCGACCCTCCTCACCATTCCACCCTCCTCTCGCCTCCCTCGAGCTCTCCTCACCCACTTCTTTTGTATCCTAACCTTAGCTACCACTTCATAATGATCAGACAGACCCCCTCCAATACCCCTATACACCCTAGCATCCATCACAGATTTCTTCATTCGTTCATCCACATATACATAATCAATCAATGAATTTCGTTCCACCACTGTCTTATCCTTCATCGTTAACATCCGTTTCCACGTGTACCTGTGGATCATTCTGTGTCGGAAGAAGGTGTTGGCTATCCACAGCCTCCTCCCCACACATACGTCCACAAGTGCACTACCATTCCCATTCACCTCTGATGGTACCCCCCACCCTCCCACCACTCCCTCAACTTTCCTAACACCCACCTTACCATTCATATCCCCAATCAGAAATATTCTTTCGTTCTTGTCAAACTTCTCCAGGCACGCCTCCACATTCATCCAGAACTCCTCTTTCTTTCTTTCAAGTATATCCTCTGTCGGGGCATACACGCATACAATCACCCACGTATGTATTCCTACTTTCATTCTCACCCACACAATCCTTGAACCCACAGACCCATACTCTCTTACACATTCCTTCCATTTGCTACTTACAAACAAACATGCACCTTCTCTCGCTGTCCCTTCACTCACTCCAGCACACACACCCATTCCACACTCCCACCCTCTCACATCTGAACCTTTCCATTTGGTCTCTGTCATTCCACATACATCCAGCCTGGCATTCACTAACACTTCCAGAACCTCTCTCTCTTTTGTCCCATCATTCATGCCACTACCATTCCACGTAGCCATTCTCAGAATGTCCGAAGGAATGTCCTTAGTCGGTCGTGGTTCGTCAACGTAGGTTCCGTTCGCATCCGAGGCTGTTCGTTCGTTTTTCTTTTCTTAGATATTTTTTCTAGATAGACAGAAGGGTGCTGAGCTGGTATGGTCATGTTGAACGAATGGGAGATGAAAGGCTTACAAAGAGAATATGTGAATATGTGAATATGTGGAAGAAGAAGCTACTGGCTTGGGCTATATAATTGTATAATTAATACTATAATGATATACCAGTATATATAATAATAGTAAAAATAATAATAGTTATTATTATTATCAATATTATCATTATTAATATTCTAATAGTAATAATACTACTATAATTAATGTTGCAAGCAACATTGTCCGGTGTTCGAGCAGTGTTGCAAGCAGGGTATTGTGTTGGATACAAGGGCTATGTCACATATATCAAAATATCATTTATCTTATCGGGTATGGAGAAGTACAGAAGGAATATAGTGTAGCCATTTTGGCTGTGGCCACTTACTCCATAAAGGAGTGTGGCCATTATGGTTAAAGCTAATAACCCTCTACGAATAGGCATAATTACCCGAAATTACCTTCATTCCCTTCACATTTTCATGCATAAGCAAAAGCCAGAGCGTAATGCAATTATATATTCATGAAAGTAAGGTAATAGCTGTCAAATGACACCTGAATCATCCCTGTATGACGTCTGGTTTTCTTGCAACGATCTTACAAATGAAAGGATTTTTTTTTGAAAATTACCAAAAACGATAGGCGAAATCGCTAAAAATTACCAATTATTTTCTGTTTTCGCTATGTGTGACGCTGCACATATGTGTGCTCTCTCTCTCACAAACCTCAGTGTCGTGGCGGGGCCTGTAGGCTCAGGTTGCCGCCTGCCCGCGCTGCTTGCAATAGCTGGCCTGGCTCACAGGCTACAAAATAGCCGGAAAATCGTCTCCGTCATATGAGGGCCCCACGGGAATTGGGTTAAGGAGTGTGGTTGTTTTGATTAGGGCCTTTAAGGAGTGTCACCATAAGGGTTATGGAGTGTGGCATTTTTTTTTTTTTTTTTTTCTGTACAGAAGCTTGGCCTTTTTGGTTGGGGATTCTTAGGAATGTGACCTTATTGGTTAGCCATGGAGAAACTACAGAAGATACAAATTATTATAAGGAACCTCATGTTCAAAATATCTTTTATATTTTTGCTTAGCTTTCCTTGGCATTCCTCTTCCTCTATGTATCTAGCAATTTAACCCCCTTGAACTTCTTATGACGCGATGGTGTGGTAATTGGCCCTGGCCAAAAAGCTCTAAAACGCGATCGCGTGATAACTCAGGCGCGCTTGAAATACGCAGGCGTTTCGTTCGTGGCCACCCCTTCCGGGATCAAGGTGTCCGGCAATAGATAGATAGATAAATTCAACTTTTGGGCTATTTCTTCTATTTTATTTATCCTGATAGAGTGCTTGATTGATTTTTGTGCTAATGTAGTTGGTATTTGGTGTAATTTAACATATATCAGATAAATCTGAAGAGCACATGCAATATAATTGCGTATGTTCAGTCAGTATTGCTGGGGAAAAGGTTAACATATTTATCTTTTGAGTCATTTCTGCCATGTTTTTATCCTGTTACTGTGTTTGATTGATTTTTGTGCTAGAGCTCAAACCATTATTGGGCAAGAATGTAGTTACCAGGTGTACCACCTGCCTTGTTTACATTACGTGGACGCTTGTGATCATGTTCCCGTCTATTTTGACTGCCATAGGATACAATAATAGGCCTCAGCCCCCCCATGATTTATTGTCATTATCATATATATTCCCAGCAGGGGGTAAATAACTGAGAAAATAGCCTTAAAAACAGACGGGAACTTAACCTTCGAGCGATCGACCTATGTAAGCATGACGACCGTATGCCCAGATAATACATCCTTCCCAGTGGTGGGCACGATTTCCGCTAATCAGCTAACAGTGAAGCTAAATATTTCGTTAGCTGGTTAGCTTTTAAGCTAACTTTGAAAATCCTTAGCCAACCGATTAGCTTCCGATATATTTACTGCAGCTAACTGTAAGTCAGCTATTCAGCTAATGTGCATTCGCTGGTATTTTTTTTTTGTATTGGTCAAAAACGTTTGCAAACCCTAAAATTACACATTTATGTAAGTATGTAATTGCAACATTGCAACAGGCAGTATTATACTGACTATATCACGTCACATTCACCTGTAGCCTACAGTACACAATACAAGACTCATGAGTCATGTGTTGACATGAACGTCACAACGTGTCGTGAGCCTAGCGCCGACTTGAGAAATTTGCTACAGAAAAACTACGACATTTACATTTTCAAAATGTTACCATAGATCTATTTGGGTATATATTTGTATTTATTTATTGTTATATAAGTTCCTATAGTAGAAAGTACATTTGTTTCCCAGGCAACCACAGTCTCAAATGTATTTTAGTTATTTGTTGATTAACAATAAATAATACTTAGATTATTATAACTATTAACCCCTTCAGCACCATGATGTAATTTGCATTATATTCTAGTTATCAATAGATGATTTTCTTTAGCCTATGATCTACTTCTAGGATATAAAACTTAACTTTAGGGGTTAATCTTATTGATTTTGTTCTACTGTCTATGCCTATCTAAGTTTTCTAACTCAATACAAAAAATCTATTCCACAGAAGTGTCGTTACATAGCTCATGAGTTATGACTCATGAGTAGGCTAATAAGTCATAATCATAAATAATTAATCAATCATAATAATTACTATTTTTTTTTATTATTTACTATCTAGTAATATCTTATCGTTGTTATGATATTGCATACAGACACTGTTGTACATAACTCACGAGAGAAACATTATATTTTAATTTTAGCTACTGGTACTCGCTAATATTTTGAATTTAATTTTGATTAACAGTGACCGTAGATATTGTGATACAGTAGTAATACTGAACAGTCTTGTATTAATGTATGCAAATAAATTTGATTGTAAGCTAATGTTTATTTCATTTGTTCATGTAATGATTCATGTACAAAAGGATGCACATGCACATTCATTAATCATCTGATCTTGGCATTCTATGATTCTTCTAGCCTATGTTTTGGAATGCTGTGTCTAAGCAATAAACTACAACTACAACCTAATTCATATCATAGTTTTACCTTTTTAGGTTTGTGTTTAAGGGTTTAAGATGGAAAAATCAAACCAATGCTAAATTCATATGATAAAAGTTAGCTGTTAACTGTTATCGTTAGCTTCCACTTAATTTCTTTAGCAATTTAGCGATTCAGCGTTATCGAAGTTAACGTTCTAAGTTAGCTGATTATCGGTTATCTCAGCTAACTTTTCGGTTACCTGTGCCCACCACTGATCCTTCCCCATTATTGTATCCCACGGCTGGTAACAAAACAATTTACCCAACACCTGGCCGTGGGATACAATAATGGGGTGAGGGGGGCTTTGACCTCCTACCCCCCATGACATTGTCATCAGCATATGCTGCATATTACCAGCAGGGGCAAATAACAGCAGTCAAATTAGATGTGAATATAACTGCGAGTGTGCGACTATGTAAACAAAGCAGACGGTACGCCTGCTAACACAACTCTTACCGAAAGGAATTTTGATATCTGGGGGTATTTTGCAGAACAACTACTCAATTACGGGATTCCTAACCTAGTAGAGAATACCAAGTTCGGCCAAGGTAAAGGTTATGTAGATAATTAGGTAAGAGTTGTGTTAGCGGGCGTGCCGTCCGATTTATTTACATAGTCGCACACTCGGTTATATTCGCATCTAATTTGACTGCTGTTACTTGCCCCTGCAGGTAATATATTGTATATGATGATGACAATAAGTCATGGGGGATGGGGGGGCTTTGACCCGCCCACTCCATTATTGTATCCATCGGCCAGGTGTTGGGTAAATTGTTTTCTTACCAGCTGTGGGATAAAATAATAGGTTGAGGAGGGCAAGCTTATATTTCTATAGCCTAAAAATATATATACAGTGGGGCCTTGCGGGTAGCGAATGTATTAGACTGACAAAATTACCGCTAACCGCTAAATCGCTATCCGCTGGGCAAACTTTTTACCTAAATACATCGAATTAGTCTAAGACTTTTCAAAAATCCCCCTTTTTCGTCTCTAAACCACATTTATTAAGTAAAATTGTAACATCAATAAAATAATCTTGTATTAGGCATGCAAGGTAGATATTAAAGCTTACTTTTTATTAATTTTTGGTGTTGTTTATTGAAGTTGGATGCGTATGTACCGGTACGCTGCCGGTCGACCTATCGCTTCTTGGCCTTTCCAGCATATATTCTCTTGCCTGTTTCACTCGTTTCACACCTACTATTCCTGACCGTTTCTCTCCACCCCCACCACCATCTTCCCCACTGCTGGGACCTGTGCCAGAAGTCGAGGCCACAAAAAAGAAATAATGGAAGGTAGAGACGTCCTGCGAGGCTCCCACAATTGACTGTCGGAATCCTAGACGATTCGCCACCAGGACGATTTGCCCAAGGTCAACTCGCCTTACTGGCTGGATGGGAGAATATTGGATGCTTTTATATAAATATATGTCGTTCCAATGATACCTAACAACCTGTTTGATAACCTTTCACAACGATAACACAAGCTTAACTGAGGTTATTCTTGTAAGGTTAAGCCTATTATGTTTTTGTGATGCTAATGCAGGTCATTCGTCTCCTAGCTCTCTCCATTCCATCATCTGATTATTGTCCTGCTTTCCCTGCCTTCCTTTTGTCTAGATGGCAAGCCATGTAATAAGCTCACAGTCTTCGCCATTGGTAGACTAGGATAGGTCATACCAGGCGCCAGGGTCAGTGTAGCAAGGTAATTAATGAAGATTGGTCAGTGTCAATACGTAAGTGTTAGGGTGACATATGAATAGGCCTATGAATATACTTTATAATAGGATAAATAAACAAAATCATCATTTCATTGGCATTTAAAATTATTAGGGCGAAAAGTCTTGCAGTAGGGGCGAATAGTCTACCCCAAGAGGGACGAAAATTCCAGCCTAAACGGGGGCAAATCGTCCATATACTGACGTTGGTGTTTCGCACTCAAATCAGAGTTGCCAAGGTCCCGACGCTGGCAACTCTGCTCCGGCTTGCCGCTGCTGCCCGCTATTCTCGGCTATGCGGCTTTTCGCTACCCGTGGTTCCAGGACGCTATGAGATCGTTTCTATCTTGTCGCTATCCGCAATATACCTATGCTTAATTACGTTATCCGCGCAGCCCTACTGTAATAAAAAATTATGCTGGGCCTATTTTGAAAAATTAGGCCTTAAGGTGTGGTGAATAAATAATATAACCCTAGGCCTATTTTGAAAAGTGTTTTCTATGTCTGTCATTTTGGCTTGACTAGAACTGCCAAAGTGTAGGCATAGTAAAGTGTGGCATTTTGGTTTTCCTAGCACTGCCTAGAAATAGGCATGGTAAAGTAGAACAATATACTGTAATTAAGGTATAAATAATACACTAATTTCCCAACTAGCCTAACTGATGATTATCAATTATTAATCCCTTTCAGAAATTTGGTAAGAGTTGTGTTAGCGGGCGTACCGTCCGCCTAGTCGCACGCTTGCAGTTACATTCGCGTCTAATTTGACTGCTGTTATTTGGCCCTGCTGGTAATATATAATTATGATGATGACAATAAGTCATGGGGAGTGAGGGAGCAAAGCCCCCCTCAACCCATTATTGTATCCCACGGCCAGGTGTTGTGTAAATTGATTTGTTACCGGCCGTGGGATACAATAATGGGTTGCGGGCCCTCACCCCCCATGACTTATTGTCATTATCATATATATTACCAGCAGGGGCAAATAGCAGCAGTCAAATTAGACGCAAATGTAACTGCGAGCGTGCGATTATGTAAACAACGCAGACAGTACGCCCGCTAACACAACTCTTGCCTTACTTTTTTCTCTTACTCAATTACTGAAGCCTTTCACAATTTGTTGAATTAGGCCTAGGCCTAGCCTAGGGCTTAACATAGGATACTTTTTGGAAGTTGTTAATAGGCTCAGGCTGCTGTAGGCCTAATTGGGTAAAAATAGTCAAATCTAGACAATTGCACAGCCACATATTGCTCAAATATTTTACCAATCTACTATTCGCTCTAAGTAAGCAAGAAATCATGACCTATAACCTCTGTAACTCAAAAAATAACTAGAGTAATCGAACTAATATGTCTACCATTTGTGAAGAGTCAGTCAAGGAATAGCCTAGATGTGGAAATTTACAGCCAATTTGCTCTAGCCCTTTTTGAGATACAGAGGTTAGAGGTCATGATTTCTTGCTTACTTACAGCGAATAGACTATAACTGTATGTGTTTTCACAGCACAAATGTGTACATCAATTAGCCTACATTAGGTTTAGGTTGGCATAGGTAGGCTACTCTTAGCTTAATTAGGCCTGTCATAAGACATTATGAATACAAATTCATAATGGTAATTCAAAATACAAATTCATAGTGGTAAACTATCAATGGAAGTTAAATATTACTAAGCTATAATGAATCAAATAAATAAATCTAAATTAAAACTACTCCATATCTAAATTGAATTCAATCTGAAACAAGCTAATTTATATCCAAAGGTCTCACATAATAAATTTATATATAGGGTAAGGTTATAAGGGTTAATATTAGCCAGGAATTAACTCACCAATAGTTCCACGTGGCAATGAGGCAAGGGAGAACGTTTTACCCAATGTGGCGGTGGACAATGGGGAACGAGACTTCGGTCCCGAGACACGAGTCAAGTTAAAGAAAGAATAAATGATTACATGGGAATGGACATGAATATTATGCTTATCTGTCAGTCAGTCATGGCGTCGATGAGAGCGTCGTGATGGCGTAGCTGTGTGTATTGCTGTATGTGTATTGTGATTAGAGGCACAAAAGCACGATCAACTGAGGGCGGAAAATTAGATGTTAACTGGTTGGTGTTTGTGAAGGCTCTGGTGTTCCTCGAAAGCACACCTTGCTGCCTTGGCAAAACGCCAGGAGCCCAAATTATCGTACCGCATCTAGGTTGCTCTATACGATAAATTATATTAATATATACGATAAATTCATATATACTACATAAGACCATGGCAATATTACTTAACCTAAGAAGTGCGCATGGGGGTAATTAGACACCTCTGCCTGTGCTGAGGTATTTGAGCTGTTTCCATCACTAAAATATTCATTTTACCATATATATCATTAATACTTATCCATACGCGCCTATTATGGGTTGATTACAAAGGTATTTACCTGAAACAACAATAAAACGAGTGAAAACAGCGTTTGGATGGTCAAAATCGGAGATACAGACCGCGAGTTATATAATGTATGGGTGAGGCAACCTGCTTTCCCGCCAATTTCCCCCAAGGCCACTGAGACACAGCCGATCGATACTCTCTCTCTCTCTCTCTCTTGCACTCGCTTGCTAACAGTGATGAAAATGCCCTGCTTGCAACTCGCTAATGTTAGCACAAAAATATACCTCAGAATAAGAGAATAACAGGGAAAATAGGTGATAACTGAAGGAGCGGAGGAAAGTGGGGAAGGAGGGGAGGTAGAGGAGTGATATTTTGCATGGCCCAGGGGCAAAAAAATCATATATTGTTTTTGTTTTTCGATGTTTAAATTTTTTTTTTTTTTTCTGACTCTTAAGAGTTTTCCCGCAGTCCGCCGGGGGAACTCTTAAGAGTCTTCCCGCAGTTCCTGGGTTAATAGCATATTAGGCCTTTTATAACTTAACTTATTTACAATCTTATAATATACGATCTACCTACTCGTCCTACGTCGTGCTGTAGGAGCGATCGTGACGTCACAGAGACATACGAGATCACAAAAGAGTCATATTCTATCGTATTTATACGATACACTCCCCCCACAAAAAAAGACCTGAACCCCACCTTAAACCTAAAGTTGCCCAGAGGCTATCTTCTGACGCCACAAGTCGACGGCGCCAGCAGCAGCGCGTCTGGGACGCGTCCCGGTCCGAGAATGATCACCATCAGTAAGAGGTGAGTCGTTCCTTTGAGAATCCTCGGACCCAGCAATAACAGGTGGAGCATCAGATTGCAATGCAGAATCGAGCTCCAAAGCGTACAAACGTGCGATAGGACGAACAGTAGTTCCAGTGGCTGTCTTCAATAGCGCCACCCGCTCTACAGAGTCTGCCCCCTTGTATACCTCCAATACGCGGATTAATTTCCAGTATAAACGAGGACTATCTTCTTTAATTAAAACAACTTCACCAACTGTAGGTGCCGTTGGTCGACCAGAGGGAGTAACACTCCTTTCCCTCAATGCTAGCAGATATTCACTAATCCATCGTTTCCTAAAATCCTCGATTATCCTGGATATATACTGGTATCTCTTAGACACCGCTACCTCAGAGTACAACGAGGGATCCTCTAATTCTACTATGGATTGGAAATCAGATGGAAACGCAGTCAATGGTTTCCCATATAGCAAGTGAGCTGGCGTTAATGGTAGTGGTTCTTGCAGGTCAGTGTACACATATGTAAGCGGGCGATCATTCACGACTGCCTCTATCCCTGTGAGGACTGTCGTCAACTCACTCTTCTTTAACCCACTGAGCCCCAGCGACGCAGGGTTTGCGTCCACAATGTATGTAACGCTAAAGCCCAGCGACGCATGATTTGCGTCCTGGCCGGTCCGGTCCCCAATTACTCCAGTTCTATGGCACCTAGAGGGCTCAGATTTGTATGAGAACTGTGTAAGTATCCCACGCACCCATGCCGATGGTTGAAAACTCTAAAAGTCCAACCGCGTGCGCGTGAGCGTGCAAAAACTTTTTTTGGGGGGGAAATCGCCTTAAACAAAATTCTCTTGTAAAATCCGTTTTCGGCGGCTCTGTAGGACCATTTTTTGAGCTTTTTGATCGTTTTTACATGGTTTTTCCTTCATTCCTAACCCATTCGCTATTGTTTCTTGAATAAAAAAAAAATCAGAATCAGCCGGTCCTGGGTGGTACATTTATAAATATTTAGCTGGTACTCAGCGGGTTAATAGAGCACGTCCTACAACCGCTCTGAGTCCTGACTTTACTATGCCGACACATCGTTCCCACATTCCACCAAACCAAGGTGCCTTAACTGGAATGAACCTCCATTCGCACTTCTTCTCTCCCAAAAAAGTGATGATAGTAGGATCACTACTCATATCCTTTAGATATTTTGATGCTTGGACATAAGTGGGAGCATTGTCGCTAAGAATGAGTTGAGGGAATGAACGACGGGCACAAAACCGTCTGAACGCCAGCATAAATTCTTCGCTAGACATATTATCACATAGTTCTAGGTGTACCGCTCGAGATGTTGCACAGGTAAACAATAATATATAAACCTTTTCATGCTCCCTCGTCTTCAATGCCCCTGTGTAATCTAATCCTACCGCTTGGAAAGGTTCTACGTGCTTTACACGGCATTCAGGTAGAGGTGGAGCTGGTCCAGTTGCATATGGTTTACCCTTTAGTCTCTGGCATATTACACACTTTCTTACTACGCGTCGAGCTACTTGTCGAACTCTGGGTATCCACCATGTGAGACGTAAATTTGATAAAATATGACATACCCCGTAGTGTTTTACTTCCCTATGTGCACGAATGATCAATAGATCAGTAACGTGATGTCTTGTTGGCATAAGTATAGGGCGGTTTGTGCCGTCTGGTACACCCGACCACTTCAGGTGACCCTCACACCTGATGAGGCCATTGTCTAGGTGCAACCTTAGTTGACGCACTATATTAGGCATTAATGTCTTATTCGAGCTTTTCAAGGATTCTAATTCATTGGAAAAGGTTTCTACTTGAACCCATTTGATCAAAGTTACTTCAGCTGCTTTAAATTCACGAGCATCAATGTTGTGACCCGTGTTGCAAAGTTGGCCCATTACTTTAAGCTTGAGATTGGATATATATCGCAATACCCAAGCTATAACTCTGACTAGTTTATTATAGTCACCGAATCTTGCCCACTCTATGATAGGACCCGGTGGCTCATTTGGTTGGGCTGTAACTGCCACTGTTTCCAGCGGAAGAGGTCCCTCACCAACAGCATGCCAAATCGTCCATTCACTTTCATGGAGCAGCCACTTTGGACCACCATGCCACCACAATTCGGACTTCATTAACTGGCTAGCCGTTATACCCCTAGTTATGAGATCACTAGGGTTTTCTTTTGTATTTACATAATGATAAGCAACGTCTGGCAAAAGGGCTCTAATCTCATCTACCCTATTCCGCACATAAACTGGCAGAGACTTCTTGCTATATATCCAGTTGAGTGCGACCTGACTATCGCACCATACGTGAACGATTTCAATATTTAATTCGCTCTCGTATGCTGCGCGTACATGTTGCACCAGACGTGCTAATAGCAGCATGGCAGTCAATTCCATTTTAGGGATAGTTACCTTTTTAACCGGGGCTACTTTGGCCCGGGCTGTAACTAAATGTGCCCCAAATGAAGAAACGACATATATGGCTACCCCGTATGCCATGGCGCTAGCATCGCAAAACGTGTGTAACGTAACGTCACCGAACGCCGCCACTTTACGAGATATAGGTTTAGTACATAGAATGGCATATTCATTCAACAACAATGTGCCTTGGTCATTCAGGTCCTCGGGCAAACTGTCATCCCCTCCTATTTTACGTCTCCAAACTTCCTGCATTAGAATCCTAGCTCTTATGGTAACGGGTAATGCTAGACCCAAAGGATCAAAAAATTGCGCAACTTTGCTCAACAGACTTCTTTTTGTGTGCGCTCCTGTCTGCTGAGCAAAAGACCTTGTTTGAAAAGTTAGTATGTCATGTTTAGGTTGCCAGATCATCCCCAAATTTCTGGACTTTTCCTGGTTAAGAGATGCCGTACCGTCCACCTGTATCAAACTCTGAAGATCTTCACTATTAGTAACCCACTCGCGGAGAAATAGATGTGCATCCGCAAACAATCTGCGTGCTTGCCAGTATGTATATAACAAATCATCCTGACTATCGCTAGAACCCTGCAAATTGTCAATATATAATCCACGAGATAGTTTACTTGTGTCCTCATGAGTGTCAGCTAGATGTTTTCTGATTGTGGCATTTAACAAAAACTGTGAGCACGTGGCCCCAAAGAGTACAACCCGAAAACGGTATATTATGATTGGACTTTCAGAGTCGCTAATGTCGCTGAACCAAAGAAAGCGGGTAACATTTTTTTTTTTTTTTTTTTTTTTAAGAGACAATGAACGGAGGAAGGAAAAACACAGATAAAACAAAAAGGTCCATGTGCCTATAGGCATCCTCCATTCATAAAATGTTTGTAACAACTGGATTTAAACATTTGTTGATTGTAAGTTTGTGGAAAGCAATTCGAGGGAAGTGAATTCCAAAGAGTAGTAGCTCTGGGGATAAATGAATTCTGATAAGCAGAAGTTCTGCATTGTGGAGGAGAAAGTGTAAATTCATGGGCGCTCTCAGCTGCCCTAGTTCTACGGGAGAAGATGTGGAGAGGCGGCACAATTGAAGCAAGTTCCTCGGAACAATTGCTGTGAAAATATCTGTAGAATAATGCAAGGGATGCAACGTTTCTTCGTATGGCTAATGTAGGAAGGTCCTGTGTGATTGCAGGATTATTGATTAATCTAATAGCTTTATTTTGAATTTTGTCCAACTGCCTCAATGCAACCACTCCACTTCCACCCCACAGAGGTGAACAGTAATCCATCTGAGAGCGCACATGACTTTTATATATTACGGCCAACTGCTCGTCAGTGAAGAATTCTCGAACTCTGTACAGGAGTCCCAGTTTTTTAGAGGCATTCTTAGCAATGCTTCTAACATAATGTGTCCAGCTCAAGTTAGTAGTTAATGTTACACCGAGAATGTCAATACTAGGGGAAGTGGGAATATTTACATCATTAAAAAATATATGGGAGTCAGTGAGATTCTGTCGGTTAGAAAATTGAATATCTATCTTCCTCCTTTAGCTTGACCATCAAGAATGCTTTCACGATGTCACTGGTATAGGCGTACTTTCCCAGCCTAAACCGCAATAGATGTTGGGACAGGTCCGACACCATGGACGGACCTGTCAACAGGCAGTCATTTAGACTGGGTTGTTGACCTTGTTGGGCAGAACAGTCATACACCACCCGTATTGGTGTGGTGACGCTGTCTTTCCTTACCCCATGATGGGCCAGATAATGAACCCTACCCTTCTTAAACGGTTCCTTGACATCGACTCTCTCAATAAAGCCCCTATCCTCATAACTCCGAAATACATCGTCATATGCCTGGCGCGTGCTCGGTTCGTTAGACAATTTACGCTGTAATGCGCGCAAGCGACCTAATGCCAAACCATAGTTGGTAGGCAGGCTTTTCTCACTGTTCTTCCAGGGTAAACTAACTTTATATTGCTTGTCTAAGGCACAGTAGCACACAGACTCGTCAAACCTTTGTAGCGCAACTTCCGAGTCGTAATCAGTCTCCATAGGATTAATGCCTATGTGATCCAATCTCCACAGTCGTTCCAGGTCGAACTCGGCAGCCCTCTTAGGGTCACTAGGTTGGGAATCCTCCCTTCCCAACTCCTCTGCTGCGGTTACATTGACCCTATATATCGAGACCGTGTCGACCAGGACCTTTGACTATGTACTATGCACCTTTCCACTCATGCAATATCCAAATTTAGTGGGTATTAAAATTACACCACACATCTTTTTAAATCCAGGGTATACTACTTCATAATAATGATCCACGCCAAGTAGAACATGCACCTCACTCTGATTTCCCATGGGATCTGACAAGTTAACCCCCTTGCTACGTAATGCGTGTTCCACCTTCTTCACACCTACAGATACATATTCTGGTAGGGTGTCTACTACGATACAAGTCATAAAGTACCGGTTTTTACGGTAGAAATATGAAATCTCCGCTATCTCGTAGTCTTGCTTATCAGTAACCCCTGTGAAGCCCTGTAATCGAAGAGTCTCAGCCCCTACGATTCGGTGCTTCAGTCCCACTAGTACGGACCTCTTTATAAAGGAATGTTGAGACCCCTGATCTAGAATTGCCCGACAAACCTTGTTACTGTCATTACCTTCCATGGGAATCTGTATTGTGGGCAATATAGTGGTGTCTTGCGTGCTACCTAGTGTCACACTTGTAGTACCCTCTGTTTTGACGTATTTGACTTTATCTGCTGTAGGACACAACTTATCAAAGTGATGTCCTTTGCAGTGGCGACAGGGCCTTAAGTATGTAGCAGTACATTGTCCCTGCTTACCATGTTCCTTACTTAGACAACCTACACATAGCTTCAATCTTTTCGCCTGTGCTAGTTTTGTCTCATTTGTTGGGAATTTTACGCAGAAACTCCATTTATGTTTGTTGTTACATAGCATACATAGAATCTGAGCAGGTTTCTTATACGCACCCTCTTTCTTTTCTTTAGTCCCCACTGTCATGATTACTGTTCCCCTCTTCTCCACATTCTCACTCCCTCCCAACACATACATTCTCCCTTTGTTCAACTGTAGATTATTGATTTCCCTACTGAACTGAGTTTTGAACTCCCTCAGCTCAAATTATCTAACCTTATCAAGTATTGCCATAGGAAGCTTCTGACGCAAGATAATGACTATCATTTCCTGCGTAGTAAGCCCTAGGGTGTCTAGCGATCGAGTATGGCACTCCATATTTGCCCTGAAGTTTGTCAACTCATCAACCTTATACTGTGGTTCTGCGAGCCCCAACAAGGCAACGACATGGGCCATCTTCAACTGCTCTCTATCCCCGTATGTGGACTCTAATAAGTGTACCACTTCAAGATAACTACCACCTACTACTGCAAAACCCTCTATCAAATGTAAGGCCTCTCCTTCCATTTGCCCCTTCAGATAGTGAAACTTGCGGACATTATCCAAAGAGGATTCATGAACCGTAGATCGAAATACGTCCCAAAAAGCTAACCACTCAGTTAACTTGCCCCCAAATGTAGGAAGATTGAGCTTTGGGAGGTGTACAGTATATTTTGGGTCAGCCCTTCTATGGGCCTCATTATCGCCTCCCTTCTTACTCGCGACAGCACGCTGTAATAGGTACTTCGCTCTAAAGACAGGTTCGTCATAGAGGACGCGATTATCACACTCTGTAACTATCTCTTCCTCCTCTATCATGTCAGCCACAATCACCTCACTCAGAGCCGTAATACGACCGTGGGTAGCCTGGAAGTTTTCTAATCTAGCCTCCAATTCCTCTAGTTCAGCAGTAGTGATGAAAGTGTTGACGTCCACGATTAGCCTACTTAATACTCCCCGAAGTCCCGCCCTTTGATTTTTAGGGGCCTTGATCAGCACCCCACTAGACGGTGTCTCTTTATTGTCTTTATTCATTTTGCATGTGAGCCTATAGGCTATGTATCTAAATGTTACGTTACAAAAACAACGGCCAAATAATAGTATATTTAAGAGAAGCCGACTGGCGGACTTCTATGTTATGGAGAAAAATAGTACACTAAATAGCAATACCTACTAATGGATCATATTGAACAAGAAAAAATGTTAGGTCAGGTCATATGTCACAGGAAGTCTGAAATGTAAAAGAAAATTATTGGGAAAAGATGATGGGTGGGATGCAGGATTTGGGCAGGTGCAACGATGTGACCCTGCATTCCGGCTCTAACCATCGTTTGGCTAGCCTTGCCAGTTTATCATAGAGTTGTTCCTGCATCCTGTTATATGTCCCCTTGCTCATTGCCTTAAAAATCCCTTACTGGTAGCTAATTCCCGAGGTCTGGGCACCAATGTGGTAAACTATCAATGGAAGTTAAATATTACTAAGCTATAATGAATCAAATAAATAAATCTAAATGAAAACTACTCCATATCTAAATTGAATTCAATCTGAAACAAGCTAATTTATATCCAAAGGTCTCACATAATAAATTTATGTATAGGGTAAGGTTATAAGAGTTAATATTAGCCAGGAATTAACTCACCAATAGTTCCACGTGGCAATGAGGCAAGGGAGAACGTTTTACCCAATATGGCGGTGGACAATGGGGAACGAGACTTCGGTCCCGAGACACGAGTCAAGTTAAAGAAAGAATAAATTATTACATGGGAATGGACATGAATATTATGCTTATCTGTCAGTCAGTCATGGCGTCGATGAGAGTGTCGTGATGGTGTAGCTGTGTGTATTGCTGTATGTGTATTGTGATTAGAGGCACAAAAGCACGATCAACTGAGGGCGGAAAATTAGATGTTAACTGGTTGGTGTTCGTGAAGGCTCTGGTGTTCCTCGAAGGCACACCTTGCTGCCTTGGCAAAATGCCAGGAGCCCAAATTATCGTACCGCATCTAGGTTGCTCTATACGATAAATTATATTAATATATACGATAAATTCATATATACTACATAAGACCATGGCAATATTGCTTAATAGCATATTAGGCCTTTTATAACTTAACTTATTTACAATCTTATAATATACGATCTACTCATCCTACGTCGTGCTGTAGGAGCGATCGTGACGTCACAGAGACATACGAGATCACAAAAGAGTCATATTCTATCGTATTTATACGATAATTATCATCCTAGGTTCGAATCCCTGGACTGCCACATGTATTTGTTGATTTCATTAATTGAGTTTAGGAGTAAAGTCGGTTGGAGGAGGGAATATAATAATTAGTAGATGTCGTAATGGTGTTTTAAACACATGTTAAAATGTATATTGCCTCAATAATTACTTTGTTTGTCATAAAAAGCTATACAGCACACAAATTTGTCATGGTCGCGGGGTGTGTTATCGATATTTGTGTACCCTATGTCCGGGTCACATTCATGTAAGGGTGGTCCTGACTACCCTTTGCGAAAGGGGCTGTCTATGACCAAAGATGGCCGCTACGACGCTTCGTGAATACCAGCGTTGAGCCGTAAGGGAGTTTTTGGATCGTATGACCGTTAGTGAATCCAGGCCCTGGCTAGCCCGTGGGTGGCTGGGGCCTGGGCCCACTATACAAAAAAAAATGCTTACTGTACAAGCTAAGCTAAGTTAATGCTTAGGCTATTAGTATTAGGCTAATCACCGCTAATGCTTATCATGCTATATTATATATACTGTACCCTATAATCAGTATATATACAGTATATATATAAACCAATTTAGCCTAAATATAAAAGTAGGCTAGGCCTAGGCCACTGAGCATCCAATCCAAAATGGCACATCCAAAGGGCAAAGCCCTTAGCCAGGGTAGGGAAAAAATAATGTAATAAAACATATACATAAAATAGCCACAGTTAGGGCCGGTAGGGGCGTACAACACTGGGGCAGCTAGGGCTGTCCTATAAACAGGCAAGGGGCATTGTAAGATATTGGCAGCTGGCCCCTAGGCCCACTAATTTTATAACAGCCACTTAGCCTACTGTCTAAGGGCCAAGCTAATGCATAATTGCTTAATTTGCTTAACATAATTACGCTTAGGCTTAGCAGCATCAGCAGCGCAGTTCATGTATAGGCTACACTATATAATAACAAAAAGTAGGCTAAATATATATATATAAAATGTTATGCTTTAATACAAATTATATAATACCACCAGTTAGGCTAGCTAGGACTAGCCGCTAGGGCAGTAGGGCTAGGCACCAGAGGCAGTGCCTTGGGCCCTAGGCTGCGGCAAGCCGGTATTGCATAGCATCTAATATAAAATCTGAATTCCAAGAAAAATAGAAACTAGCATTTACCAAATAGCAAGAATCCAACTTCCAAGAATAGGTTAGCAGTTACTTGTTAGCTGCTAGCTGCTCAGCCTGCTACCTAGCCCTAACGGCCGGGGACCACCCACTGCACTCAGGCGGGCGCGGCCTTTTGTTACTATGCAATATTTAAAAATACGGCAAAAGTTGTGTTAGCAACTTTGCAATGTTTAAATATTCGCACGCTAGCAGTTACATACGTGTCTATTTTGACTGCTGTTATTTGCCCCTGCTGATAATATATACACGATGATGATAGATTGATAATAATTCAAGCCATTATTGTATCCCACGGCCGGTAACAAAACAATTTACAAAACACCTGGCCGTGGGATACAGTAATGGGCTAATGGCTTTGCCTTCCTCACCCCCATGAC
This sequence comes from Paralithodes platypus, assembly GCA_032716605.1. NCBI lineage: Eukaryota > Metazoa > Arthropoda > Malacostraca > Decapoda > Lithodidae > Paralithodes > Paralithodes platypus. The sequence continues at coordinate 22,238,680 of CM064574.1, forward strand.
TTCGTCATCATCATATATATTACAGCAGGGGCAAATATCAGCAGTTGGGAAAAAAATTACCATGTGACAGGCAATAGTTATATCATTTACTTCTATATATTATTTGTTTTCACTTTTTCTTTCATATAAAGATTTATTTTACACCAAGGACTGCAGGAAATGAGTATTTACCCATTATTCAACAATCTATAGGTTACCCCCCCCCCCCTAGAGGGAAGGGAAGGTTAAAGAGGATAAAAAGGAAAAAATATTCTCTGTTTGGCAACTTATAATACTTACTGACATTCTCACTATACCCAGCAAGGATGTAGTATTCGGGTGTACCACTCGCCTTGTTTACATTACGTGCACGCTTGTGATCATGTTTCCGTATATTTTGACTGCCGTGGGATACAATAATGGGTTGAGGGGAGGCTTTATCTCCCCCCCCCCCCATGACTTATTGTCATCATCATATATATTGCCTGCTGGCACTGAGCAGGGGGCAAATAAAAGAAAATTTAGCCGTCAAAATAGATGGAAACTTAACTGCGAGCACGCTGCGCACGATCTATGTAAACATGACACCCGGATACTACATCCTTCCCCTATTCCCTATTGAATTCCCATTTCTAACTTTCTCAGTATTTCTGAATCCAAACTTCCTTGGACGTTCCAAAGTAGGCCTAGGCTCATGAGGCATAGCCCTTCCTACTATTGGGACTATGTTTTTAGATTGTTGGATAAGGGGTAATTACTCATTTCCAGTAATAATCAATAGTAAAGAGAGCATATAAACCTAATTTACCTAAATAATAACAAATCCCCCCCCCAAAAAAAAAAAATTGAAAATAGTTGTGGTCTGTCTCCTAAATATTGACCCAATTAGGCCTAGGCCTAGGCTATGCCTTCATTTTTCATTAGATCCTTGGCTAACCCCTCTACTTTCTTTACATATCCACACAAAATAACTTAACAAATACCGTAAGCTAACAGCCTTCTTCTTCTATAGAACCCGCTTGTGTACCTGCAAGCTTCAGTCTTGGTCCACACGGGCCAGGGTTGACCTTTTGATAACATTCAAGGACACTACATCGGTGTTATTAGAATAAATTTATCAGGGAAAATAGGGACCAATAGACTCACCATATTTTTTTCATTATAGTCCGCATGGAGGAATTTCGTTGACAAATTGAAAAAACCTGATTTCCCCGAAAAATAACCCCGAAAATAATCAAAGTTCCGACCGTAAACAAAGCATTCCGTTTACTTGACTTCCTTCTTCTTTTTGTTTTGTAGGGTGCGGAAAAAGCGCAATTCACCCAATAAATGGCGCGAGTGTGGCAACCTGTCAAGGGGGGTTGGGGGGGCCGGGCCCTCTACCCATCATGTATCCAATTTACCTCACAATTTCCCTCACCTACTATATTCACATATTCATAGCCTCCGATAGTGCAGTTGGAATGATTGTACATGCTAAGATTGGTATGCAGGATTCGAAACTGCATAATTAAACGTAGGCTTGTGCAACATTATTTAACTGTCTTCGTGGTGCAATACATAAGTGTGTTGATTTTCGGTGTGAGCGCCCTGGGTTCGAATCCCCGGACTGCCACATGTGTTTGTTAATTTCATTAATCAAGTTTAGGAGTAAAGTTAGTTAGTGGAGAGAACATAATAATTTATTCTGGTTCAGTAGTAGTTTATCGAGAGGCCTTCCCTAGGGTTAAGTGCCCTATTAATTACTATTTCCATTCACATATTCATAGCCTCCGATAGTGCAGTTGGAATGATTGTACATGCTAAGATTGGTATGCAGGATTCGAAACTGCATAATTAATCGTAGGCTTGTGCAACTTTCTTTAACTGTCTTCGTGATGCAATGCATAAGTGTGTTGATTTTCAGTGTGAGCGTCCTGGGTTCGAATCCCCGGACTGCCACATGTGTTTGTTAATATCATTAATCGAGTTTAGAAGTAAAGTTGGTTAGTGGAGAGAACATAATAATTAATTCTGGTTCAGTAGTAGTTTATCGAGAGGCCTTCCCTAGGGTTAAGTGCCCCATTAATTACTATTTCCATTCACATATTCATAGCCTCCGATAGTGCAGTTGGAATGATTGTACATGCTAAGATTGGTATGCAGGAGTCGATGGTTGTGGTGTGTGAATTGCTGTGAAGTTGCTTGAATAATACCAATTATAAAACTGTCAAACAAAATAAAATTACAGAAGAAATAAATTAGGTTAGGATAAGTTTAACACCTTACGAGCGGCCTATGCGGTTTATTTATGTGTACCGCCCAGCGGGGTGTTTTTAGCCAAAATAGGGCTGTTTACGTGATCATTTTCATGCCTAAATAAGACCCAGAACGTAAAACAAGTATCTATCCCTGAAAGGGCATAAACAGAGCTTTCGAATGACACCATAACGATCCTTGTATGATGGATAGTTTTCTTGCAATAACCGTGCAACGCGAGTGCAAAAAGCAGGTAATTCGGTACTTTCGGTACATAATTGAGTATGTAGCGAGTGAGAGAGGGAGGAGGGAGCTGAGATTTGTGTCAGTAGGTTCGCCGCGGTGGTCTGGAGCAGTCATACGCTCGCTAGTCTCCTGCCACCACTTGTCTCTCTCTCTCAGCCACATTACGTGCTGAAATTGCCACTCGACCTATGTCGAGCGCCGCCACATAGTCCAGCTTTATTTAACTCGACTTAAGTGGTGAGCCGCTTTTTAAGGGTTAATACAGAATAAGGGAAGGATGTACGTAGTATCCGGGCTTACGGTCGTCATGTTTATATAGGTCGATCGCTCGTGGTTAGCCTAAGTTCCTGTCTATTTTGACAGCTAGGCTACTTTTTCTGTTAGTTGCCCCCTGCTGACAATTTATATGATGATTAGTATAGTATAAGGTATGGGGGAATGAGTGGTGGGCAAAGCCCCCCTCAACCTATTATTGTAGCCGTTTTATATAATTATAGCCTATATTTTTTATTTGTAATATTATATAGGTTAGTACCTATTAGGTTAAGGTTAGTAGCTGTTAGGTAAAGGTTATAGTAGCATTTTGGTAAAAGTTAGTATCTGTTAGATAATGGTTAGCAACAGTTAGGTAAAGGTTAACAACTGTTTTAGGTAAAGATTAGCAACTGTTAGGTAATGTATAGCAGGATGTCATAATTTAGCCTACTAGGTTAGGTTAGGTTAGTTAACCCGGCAACGGCGAGGGGGGGATATTGAACTAGCTGCCCATGGGCGAGCATATTGGCTCCATTCAGGCCTATAATCGTCCTTTTACGATAAATATCGTTATTACTTATTCATATGAGCCTATTTTACCTTCACTATGAAGATAGTAACCAATAACAACAATAAAACAAGTGAAAATAAAAACATTCTGGTCATAATCGCGAATATAGATGGACCAGCCCATTCATGAATTATGGAGAAAATTGAGGCAACCCCTCCCTCCACGAGGCCTCAAGCCACACTGAGCCTACTCATTCACACACTCGGTTGTATAACACACTCGCTAGGTACGTAAGCACATCCTCCACACATTTTACTAATGTTAGCACAAAAATATACCAACGAATTAGGGAATAACAGGGAAAATAGGTGATAATTGAAGGGGGAGGGGAAAAGGGGGAAGGAGGGGATGTGGAGGAATGATATGATAAAATCGAAATCGAAAATATAAATCGAAATCCTAAACTAATGGTCCGATTTTAATTCTGTTTGCGCCATTCGATTCAGCTTGCCAAAGTGTACTTATGGTATAAATTTAAACAAAATCCGTTCATAAATAACTCGTCTATGGAGTTTTTAAACTTTAAAATAGGCCTAGGGGGCCTAAAAAAGGCTATAAAACTAACGTTAGCAACGTTTTTTATGGGGGGGGGGGGGGGATGGGGGGGGGGGCCACGATGGGGCAGGGGGTGAGGGGAAGGAAGGAGGGCTACAGCGATTTTTTTTTTTTTTTTAGTGCTACTGGGGCCGTTTAAATGGGTTTTATAGGCCTCCCTCGTAAGAGCTTTGCCGCCGTCGCCCAGTAAAACCTCTTATGAGCTTTGCTACCGTTTACGGGTTAAGTCAAGTTAGGCTAGCCTAGTCTAATTAAAATATTAAAATGTGGGTTGTAGGGGGTTGGTGGGGGTAGGGGGGTTGAGAGAAGGCACAGTTCTGTAGAATTACCAAATATAGCCTACTAAGCCTAGGCCTAACTGATTTTGTACTTTAGTAAATTATCAATATTGTTATCGTTGTGAGAGTGATAATGTTGTTTTGGGGTGCATTTTGCAAATTTGCCAATGTTCTGTACGTATCATGATATAAGTAACTCTTAATAAAGGCAATCAATCAATCAACACTAGAACTGCTAAATTCGTACCTAGCTTAGGCCTAGGCCTTGGCTATATTTTTTGTGAATAGATATAGACGATGGTTAAAAGGAACGACCGTCCTATATCATGTTCAAATAATATGTAATAGCACTGTTTATGGTTGTATTAACCATTAACTGGCGGCGCGCATCATATGTCGAGTGAAAGAAATTTGGACTATGTGGCGGCTCACAACATAAGTCGTGTGGCATTTTCAGCACGTAATGTTGCTGAGAGAGAGAGACAAGTGGTGGCAGGAGAGTAGCGAGCGTATGACTGCTCCAGACCACCGCGGTGGACCAACTGACATGAATCCCACCCTCCTCCACCCTCTCACACTCGCTACACAGTGAATTGTTTAGGGAAAGTACCGAATTACATGGTTTTTGCACTCGGATTGCGCGATTGTTGCAAGAAAACTAGCGGTCATACAAGGATCGTTGGGGTGTCATTGGAAAGCTCTGTTTATGCCCTTTCAGGGATAGATACTTGTTTTACGCTCTGGGTCTTATTTAGGCATGAAAATGATCACGTAAACAGCCCTATTTTGAGTAAAAACACACCGCTGGTGGCTACATATTATTTACCGCCTAGGCCGCTCGTTAGGTGTTAAATCTAAATAGTGATAGATGTCTATATTTATTGGATAAATATTCCTTCTTCTTCTTCTTGATATTTATATGTGCAGTTTGCTCGGAGTATTTCAGATCTCCAGATTACTGCACAGGCATAGAGTTGCTTGCTGAGGGGAAGGGAAGTTTGTTAGTTGAAAGGGGACTACACATAGGATGTCTAAATAGTGAGTACAGGTATTGTACCCTTCATAGATTTTACTATAGGTAATTTAGGACTGGAAATTGTTCTAAAGGTAAGTAAATAGGTAGGATGAAGATTGGTTATTAAGTTCTTATAGGAGGTAAGTCGTTATGTCTCGTTATATCTCGTAGGGTTGAGTCAGGTTCGGATTTTGTAGGGTTGGCAGAGGTCTAGTACAGTACAGTACAGTACAGTACCGGTATGGGTGGCATTTTACTGTATTGGTTAGGGGTGGGTTTTCTGTGTGTTGGAGTTGTTTTGTCGTTGATGTTATTAGATGTCTGAAGTTTTATTTGTGGCTCTTATGTATGTTCCTAGAGCTGAGGCAATTGCATGTTTGCCTTGTTGGTCGATATCTCCTCCTCCTAGGATATGTTGTAGATTGAAGGTCCCTCCGTGTTGTGCCACTGTTCTTCTCAGGTGGGTGCGAGCGCTGTAATGTCTATGGCAATGAAGTAGATAGTGTTCCACTGTTTCTGAGGTGAGGCAGTAGGGGCAGTTCTCGTCTTCTTCTAGTCTCATTCTGTGCATGTGTTCCGCTAGTCTTGTGTGCCCTGTCCGTAGGCGGAGTGTAGCTGTATTTAGAGCTTTGTTCTTGTATTTTGTGTGTTTCCATATGGACCATTCTGGTTTGATATTTCCATATCTTGTGCCGGTGATGGTGACTTTCCATTCACCCTTGAAGTCTTGGAGGATGTCTTCTTTTAGGATGTTGGCTCTGTCTATTGTAGTGTAGGGGAGGGGTTTAATTCTTCTGAGGGAGTGCATGCCCTTGGCGAGTTCATCGATTCCGAAATTATGTTCCGAAAATTTGGTGTTTATGTTAACACTTTTGCCAGATACGAAACAACCCTATCATCATTATATCATAATGGATTTTACTCATTTGCATAATTTCAAATACCGAGGGCATTAACACCTTACGAGCGGCCTATGCGGTTTATTTATATGTACCGCCCAGCGGGGTGTTTTTAGCCAAAATAGGGCTGTTTACGTGATCATTTTCATGCCTAAATAAGACCCAGAACGTAAAACAAGTACCTATCCCTGAAAGGGCATAAACAGAGCTTTCGAATGACACCATAACGATCCTTTTATGATGGCTAGTTTTCTTGCAATAACCGTGCAACGCGAGTGCAAAAAGCATGTAATTCGGTACTTTCCCCATATAATTCAGTATGTAGCGAGTGAGAGAGGGAGGAGGGAGCTGAGATTCGTGTCAGTAGGTTCGCCGCGGTGGTCTGGAGCAGTCATACGCTCGCTAGTCTCCTGCCACCACTTGTCTCTCTCTCTCAGCAACATTACGTGCTGAAATTGCCACTCGACCTATGTCGAGCGCCGCCACATAGTCCAGCTTTATTTAACTCGACTTATGTGGTGAGCCGCTAATTAAGGGTTAATATAATATTTTCCTATCTTTTTTGTAGTGATATTTGTATGATTTAGTGCTATATTGTTTTTTGTCCAGGGCTATAATGCATTGTGGTAGTTACCTCTAACTTGGTAACAGTTCAGTATGGTCAGGCCCAAGTAACCCTGCCGTCTTTGCGTACTACACGGCAAGAGAAGCTTTCGGTTCTGTCATGACTGTTCAAGGTAAACAGCAACTGATAAATTCTACATCATGTTCAAATAATATGTAATAGCACTGTCTATGGATATATTAGACAAAAATAGTGATTGGTGTCTATTTTATTTGGATAAATAGTATTAAACCAAATAAACTAAATACCGAAAGTTCACTAGAGTGGATGTTGATACTTTCGCCAGATAAGTTTAAAGTAAAACTATTAGAACTATATGAGGGAGGAGGGAGGTAAGAAAGAAGGGCAGGGTAAGTCACACAGGAAGTTGTCAAAACTTTGAAGGTACAGATCATTGCTATTAAAGTAAGCATTTGCCAAAGTAAGGAATTGTTAAAAACCTTAGCCAATGTGAGAATTCGATAGTAAACAAAGCAAAATTTACTTATTAACTCACAAGAGTTAACTTACTTTTATTGGTTGATAGGGATAGATAGCTCAATGATAGTGGTAGGAATAGATAGAAGATATAGTGGCCACTAAGAGATAAAAATTAGGATGACTTAGCAGGAAACAGGTGGTTGTATTGGAGCGGCTAGAAGGAGATGTTCTCGAGGTTGTAGCTAAAACGAGTCTGTCTGTTTCCGGCAAGTAACCCGCTTCCCAAACATGACGCATGAGCAGTTCATATCCTACCAATGCGTCATTTAACTATCTACAAGATATACCGGATTAATTGTAATGATAACCCGATATAATTATGGATGATAAACCCATAGAAACTTAATACGAAATAGTACATATCTTTTATAAAGATACTGTATATAACTTAGCCTAATACTGGCACCTAATTTGAACTTCCAGTATGTTTACTTAACCTAAACTGTCGAGTTACTTATGAGTCTCGACACATTTCCACCACCAATATATACATTATCTACAATAATCCCGCAGCGATGTTAGATCTCCAAAGCTGTGACGAGCTAACAGCGGCTCGGCGAAGAGGTAATCTTCCAACAGGATCGTTACTGGCAGATGTTCCAGCGACCGCTGGTGACATAGGGGTGGAGTCGTGAGAGCTAACACCATCACCAATGACCGCCGGTTGAGGGATCGAAATGCTTTCGATTTCCTGTTCCAATGGATACAACTTGACGATGGGTCGAGTGGTCAGGCCAGTTTTTGTTCTAATCTGGACCACTCTAACCAGATCATCTCATCCGGGATAGAGTCTAACTACCCTACCAAGTCTCCAAAGGACACAAGGTCCCTCGTCATGTATAAGCACGATGTCATTTATCTTTGGCCATACACTGCTTGATGAGCCTCTTTTATTCTTATAGGCTTCTCGTAGTGATGCCAAGTATTCACTAGACCAACGCCTCCATAGGTCCCGGATCAATTTATTGATGTAATTGTACCAGCTGAGTATCGCTGCTTTACTATCGTAACTAGGATCCTGCAGCTCATCTAGCTGAATTAGGTCGTTTGGGAAGTCACGAAGTCTACGACCTTTAACCAGCATGGATGGAGTAATTGGGCAAGGGTCCTCCAGATCACCCGAGACATATGTTAAAGGGCGATCATTCACGGTAGCCTCCAGCTCCAATAGGACAGTAGTTAGTTCCTCAAAGGAGACTAGAGCACGACATAGTACCTTTTTAAGCCCAGCCTTCACAATACCTATGGCTCTCTCGCAAATAGCTCCGAACCAAGGCGCGCGTGCTGGGATAAAATGCCATTCACATCGGATTTCGGCAAGATGAGCCTGATGACTGGGATCGATTTGGATGTCTTCTGTGTCTGGAAGCTCCCACAAATGTAGCAGCAATGTCGCTTAACATTATCTGTGGAAATCCCTGCCTACTACAAAATCTCCGGAACGCATGGATAAAGCTGTCACAGGTCATACTGCTAACTACTTCATTGTGAATAGCTCTTGTAGTAGTGCACGTAAATAAAAGCATATAAGCCTTGTTGTTGTGAGCCCCGGACAGGAATTGCTCCTGTATAATCAACCCCTGTGACCTCGAAGGGATCTCTAGGAGTAGTCCTGATGTCTGGTAGAGGAGGTACTCTAGCTTTCGCGTAGGTATTACCCTGTATTTTACGACAGGTTATACACTTACTGGTCACTTGTTTAACTGCTCGTCTTATCTTAGGAATCCACCACCTCTGCCGTATATATGCGACCACGTGATTAACTCCATAGTGACAACAGACACGATGACACATATTGATGAGCATGGTAGTGAAAGGATGTTCGGAAGGCAGTAGTATCGGATTTTTCATTGAATCCGGAAGAGCCGCTAACTTCAATCTACCTTCACATACAATAAATCCTCCTTTCATGACAAGTCCTAATTGGTTTACCAAATTATTGCGACTACCCTTGTCACCAGACAGCATCTCGTACTCCTTTGGGAAGCATTCCTGCTGGCATCTTTGAGCTATAATCTTTTCTGCTACTTTTAGCTCCTTTATGCTGAGGAGGGCACTGTCTGTGGGAGACGTCCCTTTAATTTTTGCCTTCAAATTATTCTTGTATCGAATAGTCCATGCAACTACCCGAATGAATTTATCATAACTGCCCTATTTTTCCCAGTTCCATAACCGTGTGTCCTGTTCATCATTAGTCCCAATGACTTGGCTAGTTACTTTTGGCGTTGGGTCATCAGGTATTATATCTTCTGGCCACTCGTCTTTGTTTCGGAGCCACATGGGCCCCTCCCACCAAAACGCAGAAGATTTCAGTTGTTTTGCCGAAACACCTCTAGACAGTAAGTCACTAGGGTTTTCTTTAGAGGACACGTACCGTAAGTCTACAGTCGGAAGAAGGGATTTTATTTCGTCAACTCGGTTTGCGACATACACTGGAAGCTTCTTCATACTACGCAACCAATGCAATGTAACCTGGCTGTCGCACCATAAAACAATTTTGTCGACTTTTACAATATTATGATAGGCTTCCTCCACAAATTTGATTAATCTGGCGGCTAGCAAAGCAGCAGTTAGCTCTAATCTTGGTATAGTTATGGATCTTATGGGAGCGACCTTTGCTTTAGCGATGACCAGACAGCTATGTTCCGGGCTCACAAAATATAATGCAGTGCCATAGGCGACACCACTTGCATCGCTAAACGCATGAAGTTCCACTGAATCAGCATATACCGTCCTCCGAGGATAAGTAAAGTCACAGCAGAGGTACAAAGGAGTACAAAGGAAATCAAGTAACAACAGATCTAGTGACCCTTCTAGGTTGCTTGTCCTCCAAAACACTGAGGATCAAGTGTCCAAACAGTGGTTTAGAGTGGGTAAGGGAACATTGGAAAGCGAATTACTGCCCTGGAACTAATGTCCGTGGCAGGATTAGGAAGTTAGTAGGGTACAGATGGGTTAGTAACTGAGGGGGGGATAATATAAAGTTATTCATTTACAAACGCAGTCAGTCGCGGGTTTGATGCGAGATATTTGTCTAGGCGGAGTTTAAATGAATCAACGGTGATGCAGTCTATAACGTTTCGGGGAAGCCCATTCCACAAGTTGACAACTCGATTGAAGAAGAAATTCTTAGATTCGTGTGAGTTAAAAGATTTACCAATAATTTTGCAACCGTTTCCCCGCGTGTAATTAGCTTGGTCGATAGTGAAGTACTTACTACAGTTCATATTGTCGATGCCTTTGATGATTTTGAACACTTGAATTAAGTCACCTCTTAATCTGCGCTGGGTTAAAGGAAATAGATTTAATTCTCTAAGACGCTCTTCGTATGGTTTGTTCTTTAGGCTAGGTATCATTTTGGTAACTCTACGTTGAACTCGTTCTAGCTTGTTTATATCTTTTTGGTAATAAGGGCACCAGGATTGAACGCAGTATTCCAGAAGAGGGCGGACTAAGGAATTGTAAAGGGTTAGGATAACTTCTTTGGATTTATGCTCAAATGACCTGCCTATAAAGCCAATTATTTTGTTTGCCTTCTTAACAACTTCTGAACATTGTTGACTCGGTTTTAGGTTACTCGATATTGTTACTCCCAGATCGGTTTCTCTGTTTACATTCTTAAGCTGAGTGCCATTCATCGAATAGTTTGCTTTCTCATTTAGGTATCCGATATGTAGTACTTTACATTTATCCGCATTGAAACTCATTTGCCAAATTTGGGCCCAACATGACAATTTATCTAGATTGTGTTGCATATCGTCAACTTGTTCTTTTGAGAGTACGCTATTTGCAATTTTTGTATCGTCAGCAAATTTTGAGATTGTACAGGTGAGACCCTCATCTATGTCATTGATGTAAATTAGAAAGAGAATTGGTCCTAGTACCGATCCCTGGGGTACCCCGCTACTTACTTTGGTCCATTTAGATGCCTTACCGTTTATGACTACTCTTTGCTTTCTGTCGCTGAGCCAATTTTCTATCCATTTCAACACACCGTCTTGTATTCCATGCGCTTTTAGTTTTAGCAGTAAACGTTTGTGGGGAACTTTGTCAAAGGCCTTTTGAAAATCAAGGTATATAATATCTACAGCTTTACTTTCATCGTAGAGGTTGAGGATATCGTGGAAGAAGTCTAAGAGGTTTGTTAAACAGGAACGTTTTTTACGAAAGCCGTGTTGAGTATCTTTAAGTATGTTATTTTCCTCTAAGTGATTTACGAGTCTGTCTCGTATGACCGTTTCTAGCATTTTACATACAACTGAGGTTAAGCTAATTGGACGATAGTTACTGGGTAGGGATTTGCTGCCTTTTTTGAATATCGGTGTTACGTTGGCTAGCTTCCACTGATCGGGCATAGTTCCAGACTGCAAGGATTTATTGAATAGTAATGTCAGTGGTTTGGAAAGCTCATCCTTAGCTTCCTTTAGAACTCTAGGCGAGATTTTATCAGGTCCAGGCGTTTTATTTACCTTAAGTTTATCTAAACAATTCAATACTTCTCTCTCTGTAACGGTGATATTGCTTAGAACATCTGAATTATCAATCTGAATCGGCGATGGTGTAGGGATATCACTGAGGTCTTCTGTTGTAAAAACTGATGCAAAGAAGGTATTGAGGGCATTACTCATTTGTACTTCGTCTTTGGTGTATTCTCCATTTTCATCGACTAACGGTCCAACAGTTGAAGTAACTACTTTTTTCTTTCTGATATAACTATAGAATTCTTTCGGGTTTGTTTTACTTTGATTCGCAATATGTAACTCTAAGGTCTTTTTACTTTGCTTAATTAACTTTTTGGCTTTGCGTCGTAGCTCTACAAATTTCACCCGTTCTTCGTCATTTTGTGAGGATTTTAATCTATCATTAGCAATTGTTTTAGCAAGCAGGCAGTTTGAAATATCTTTATTCCACCATTTGGGCTTAATATTATGGCCTGGACGCCGTATTTTCGATGGTATGCAGTCTTGCACTGCTTTTAGGTAAGTGGCTTCGAATAACTTCCAAGATGTATTTATGTCGTTATTGTGAATTAAAATGCTCCAGTCAGTTTCTTTAAACATAGCTCTAAGTTTAGTTTGCTTTCTTGAAATTAGGGACTTTTTCGATGCTACTATTTGGTTCGTTACTAGTAAAGTTTAAAGTGAAAGTTATCGTACGATGGTCGCTGTTACTGAATTCATCACCAACATTCAAATTCTCTATTAATTCTTCTTTTGTTGCAAGTACAATGTCAAGAACGTTATTACCACGGGTTGGCGTTCGAACAAATTGATAAAGCGAACTCTCTTGCAAGTTCGTATACAAGTCATGTCCGGAGTGTGAAGTAAGAGTATCGCCCCACTTGGTCACAGGTAAATTAAAGTCGCCAAAAATTATGGTATCTTGTGAGTTACTTACATCTGCAATTTGTTCGTAAATTTCTCGGTCAGTTTGCACTGATTGAGCTGGAGGTCTGTATATTAATGCAAGTATTATTTTTGTACCTTTATTATTCTTTATTAGCACAAAAGATGCGTTGACGTTCACAATTTGAGGTTTTGACAAGAGGGTAGGGTTAAGACTTTCTTTGATATAAAGTAAAACGCCACTTCCATTTCGATTTATTTGGCTTTTCTCAAACATTACATAACCGGGAAGTGAATACTCTGCTAAAAAGTCTCTATCTTCTGTATTGAGCCAAGATTCTGTTATGCCAATCACATCATAATTTTCTGTAAACACTAGCTCCTCTAAATCTGAAAATTTATTGCGTATGCTACGAGCGTTTGCATAGAAAACCTTTAAATTTGTTATTTTAGAACTCACGGAACGCTCTTTAATAATATTTTTGGTTCTTGTCGGATCTACATTTATGTTCATGGCTGTCCTCGGTCCTCGCTGTCTTCGGTCCTTATCGCTGGTGGTCCTCGGTTGCCTCTGTTTTTTGCTTGGCGTTGGATGATTTATGTCACTGCTGCTTCTTCTCGGATGGCGTTTTTTGATCCATGGCTGCGGACAGCTTCGTGTAGGAGACGACCCATGTGTGCTGAACCCACAGGGTTTAGATGAGTGCCATCCTTGCGGAACAGAGTAGGCTGGTTGTAGAAGTTGTCCCAGAGGTTGATGAATTCAACTTCTTCCCTCAGACACAAATATTTTAGTCGGCTATTTGTGCTGAAGGCCTTGTCGTAGAATTTGTCAGGTGCGTCGATCTTTGGGAGAATGCCTGAGATGATGATATTCCTTGACTTGTTTTTGTAGTGCTGGATCATCTTGCGATATTTCTCCATCAACTCTTCGGATCTGGTGCGCATGACGTCATTTGAACCAGCATGGATGACAAAAAGGGTATTTTCATTTGCATCCTTTGTGGTATCTTCGAAGGCTTCCACAATGTCGTCCAGTCCAGCTCCTGGGATGCAAAATCTTTTTCGTTGATTTGGGACTCTGTCGCAGAACTCTTCGACCTGTCCTCGAAGGATGGAATCCCCAATGAGCCTGGTCTCCTCTGGTTCGTCTTCCATCTCTACCAATATCTCAAATCTGTTGAGGTGTATGTCCTTGGTAACTGTAGACCATTCGGTAGCGCAGTCGTCAGGTAGCGGATCGTCCCAATCTAGTTTCAGTCTCCATAATTGCTGTAAGAAAATTCTGGACCTTATTGTAACGGGCATTAGTACACCGAGTGGATCGAACAGTTGCGCCGCCACTCTTAAGCACTCTCTCTTTGTTGCCTTATTGGTCTCTGGGAGTCTTGCGTTGAACGTGAACAGATCAGAGTCAGGTAACCATAAGAGTCCTAATGTCTTCACTCGCTCTTGATTTTTGGCAGCAACACCATCCAATTGCAGGAGGTCACGTAGTTGAGTACTATTGGTAGCCCATTCTCTGAGATATAAATGTGCTTGAGACATTATTCTTTGGGCATCCCAGTAACGCTTAATGACAGTCTCTTCATCACTGCCTGTACCCTGGAGGTTGTCAATGTACAAACCTTCCTTAATAGCCTCCACAACTCCGGGATCCTCTTTAATAATGGAAAGATGTTTTAAGATTGTGGCATTAAGAAGAAATTGTGAGCAAGTCGCCCCGATCAACACTACCTTAAATCGGTAGCAAAGTAAGGGTGAAGATAAGTCCAAGGGATCCTTTGGCCACAGAAATCGGGTGTAATCACGATCTTCTTCATGAAGTCTCAACATGAGAAAGGCTTTCTCGATGTCACTTATCCAGGCATATTTGTGTACCCTGATCGCAGCAATATTTTTGCTAGATCTGGCACCAGTGATGGCCCTGTGTAGAGGCAGTCATTAAGACTTGGCCTGCCTTTGCCAATACTAGCGGAACAGTCGTACACAATACGAACGGGGGTCGTTGTGCTATTCTTGGTGACCCCGTGATGTGTCAAATAATGCAAATAATGACTGTTTTCAGTAACACCGAAAGGAACCTTTTCAATAAAGTCACGATGAAGCTGATCTTGGATAACGTTGGTGTAGTGACTACAATAGACAGGTTCTTGCTTGAAACGCTTCTGCAGACCCCTTAGGCGACCCGCTGCTAAACCATAATTAGAAGGCAACTTCTCTTTTTGTTGGTTCCATGGCAGTCTGACTTCATATTGCTGATTCTGTGCAGAGTATGTTACTGTATCCTTGTATAATATGTCCAACGTCATGTTTTCCTTTGAATCTTTGTTTGGAGAAATACCTAGATGATCCAGTTCCCACATACATTTTAATTCATTATGACATGGATTACTTGACTCCGTGGATATATATTGATCCATCGGGGTGACCGCAGCTTTCAAAATTGTAACTACCTCTACTTGGGCGCTAGACTTGTCGTTATGGCAGGAGCCACTTAGTGCATAGCCAAATTTAGTGGGTAAGAGAATTATGTCACCCTCCTTTTTGTACCCTTGCCGCACTAAGTCATAATAATAATCGGCATCAACCAACAAGTCCAGTCGAGATGTCTGTGTCATTAGAGGATCTGCTAATTTGTAACCCTTGTTTCGCAAAACTCTCATGTCTGCTTCAAGGCATTCTGATCCTTTGTGATCCGGGAGAGTTTCTACCACAACTGCTTGTAGAGGATAGTTTCTGCCCCGGAACTTGTATTTGAAGGACACTACTGGATACTTTCTGCTCTCACATGCTCCGGTAAACCCTCGCAGCTCTAGCTTTTCATCACCCACTTTTATATAATGGATCAAGTCTAGAGCGGAATTTAAAATGAAGGTGCGCTGTGAGCACTGATCCAGCAGTGTTCTCATCTTGACTGTTCCTCTTGATTCCTTAACTGTTGGCAGCATAACAGTTGGGAGGATAATACTAGTCTTCTTTGACGACACAGACATCGTGGTAGTTTGCGTCTTGGTCTTTGATACCTGTTGAGGTTTTTGCTCCTTCTTTGCACCGTCCCATTGAGATCTGGACTGACAGAGGATATGATAGTGTCTGTTTTGACAGAACTTGCAGCTGCGGATGTCAGGGTTCACACAACCATTGCTCCCATGGGTTGAAGATTAACACCCGGTGCAAAGGTTGAGTTGTTTTGCGCGTTTTACTTTCAGAGCACTGGTTTTGAATTTGAGACACTTAAACCATGCATGTGCCCTTTCGAACAACTTGCAACCGTTCCTTCGCACCGAGGCCTCCTGCACCGCAAGGGATGCTGAAGCAACTGGTATGTGTGGTGTAGTCCGTTCTGCTCCACTTTCCATGTTAAACACTTCTGTCTGGTAAGCCTGGACAAACCTTTCTAGGTCGAGACCTTCTTCACCTAAAGTTCTCTTTAATGATTCCTTTAGTGGGGATGGCAATTTATTCATGAGAATTACAACACTAGCTTCATTAAGGAAAATTTGTAGGGTCTCTATTGACCTCAGTGTACTTTCAAAACTAGCATAGAATCCCTTTAGTTCCTCAACATTGTAAGAGGGAGGATTCAAAGTAGTAAGGTTAATTATATGTGCCGCCTTAATTCTATCCCTGTGCCCATAGGTTTTCTTTAGAAGGGCAACCGCTGTTTGGTAGCTGGCTCCCTCAATTGCGAAACCTTCATTTAGTTGTTTTGCCTCACCATTCAGTTGACCTCTTAATTAAGTAGGTGAATTGTTGGATGTCACTGAGCTCTGCATTGCTGTGGACACTACAGTGGAACATATCCCAGAATCCCAACCTAAGAGTGGGATCACTGTCAAACACAGGAAGGGTTATTTTCGGCAATCTTATACCGGCATTTCTGTTGATTGCAGCACGATTTGGCTACTTTTGTTTTAGCATAACTTTAAGAAGGACGATAATCTGATCAAGATGCTCTAGATAATCCTTGTCTACCTCTATGTCCGCAAAATACTCAGTGTCCTCTTCATAGAGTGTTTCCATTTCACGGCGACATGTATTAAAATCGTCAAGCTGTCTTAATATCGAAGCCAATTTAGCCTCAATCGCATCCTTATCTGCATCAACTAAAAATGCAGCAATATCTTTGGTGATCCTAGTCAAACCACTCTTGATACCCCCCTTGCGTCGCTTGCACTTGGACAGTGTCAACGACATGATGGCAATACACAGGAAATAGAATAATAATATATCTTACCTATATGGACGTAAAGCGCACTCAGAAAGTTAGTTGACGTCAATAAAGGCAAGATATATGGAACCCCGACTTAAACGTAATAATGAATTAAACGTGTGATGTCGGGATAGGGCAATAAGCGGGAAATATGACGCGGAATGCAATAATATAAGTAAACGAACAATGCATAAATATCTCCACACTTAAAGTTAAATGGTAAACCTTATATTAAATGTGGCAATTTTGTTGATGTAGGGCAATAATGAGGGAAATAAGTCGCAAAGCGCAATAATAAAAGTTAACGAATGCCTACCATCTCCACTCACAAAATAAAAGTAATTAACCTTACATAATATGCGGCAAAATGTTGTTGGAGTACACTAAGGAAGGGAGGCCAAAAGGGTGTATAACAAGCCAATTTAAATTGTAAACATATATTAAACTAGGCTAGCCCAACATCTAATGGTACCAAAAATGTTTGTGGTAATTACCCCCTTTAAATTTAGTTAAAGGTGGGTGTGCATGCTATTATTTTCCTCCACAATCATTACCGGCAGTGTGCACTATAGCTTTTGGTGCAATATTTTCTGCTACAATGGCTTAATTATTTATATAATGGCCAAAATAGGATATGGGTGACATTTTTCTGGATTCGGAGTTTAAGCGCTCTGATGACGTATGCCCAGGAACACAACAAGCTCTTCTGACAGGTGGAAATGGAGGATAGTGACAGTAGTTCCGATTCGTTTGCCAATACTGAGGGTGATAACCGTGATTATGGCAAAGAACCTCAAGTGATGAATATTGGTGGTGTCCAGGCTTATATATATGAACCTGTAGGACGAGATCCAGCAGCAGGAGAGGAGGGAGAAGCAGCTGTGATTACCGCCTGCCTTGTTTACACTACTTGGAGCCGCGGCGGACGCTAGCGATCATGTCCCCGTCTATTTTGACTGCATTTGGATACAATAATGAAAGCCCGCCCCTCACGCCTCCATGACTTATTGTCATCATCATATACATTGCCAACAGGGTGCAAATAACAGAAAAAATCGCCGTAAAAATAGACGGGAACTTAAACCGCGGTGATCGATTTTTTTTTTTTTTTTTTTTTTAGCCTAGTTGCTAGTAGTTGAATTTCAGCCAATAAATATCTTTAGCCTAGGTTAGGCCTATATCCATCGACACTGACTGTATAATTTGGGCTAAGCTTAAGTTAGCCCATATTATCCACTCTCCTGACTCCTGAAATTGGCAAGCACGTATGGGTGGGAGGGTGGTTTGGGGGATGGTGGGGGGAAGGTAGAAGGGTAATTGATTCGTGTTACAAATATGGAGCCGATTGGTGAGGTAGTTTCGCCACCACGGATTTTCATTTTTTTATGTGATGATCTACGGATAGGCTGGAAGTGGGTGGTGGGAGAAGTTGGGGTTGTGGTGGGGGGAAGACAGAAGGATAGGGGACTTGTCACACAAATATGGAACTAATTGGTGCAGTCGTTTCGCCGCCACATATTTTCCTTTTTTTCCTTTGTGATGGCCTGATGCGGCGACCCATGGTCGGCGAGTGGATTGGGGGAGGGGGTTGGGGTGGTGGTAGCAAGACGCCAGAAGGGTAAGGTACATGTGGTAGAAATATGAAAGCTATAGGTGCAGTCGTTTCGCTGCTACGATTTTTTTCGGCGAGTCCGTATATATACGGACCTGGCACTGGGCGTGACAAGACCCCAGTCCGTAAAGGCAATCAGCGGGTGCATCTAGCCATACCCATACTCCACTGCACTTTATTGTCAAAGCATTCATCACGAAAATGTCCATTGCATATGAAGCTTGTTTGGGGCTTTGCCTAAATTGCCTCCCACACTCTGGTTCTTTGTATAAACTTCACCCATTTGTTACAATGGTATGGATCACTTGGAAACTTATGTAGTGCTATGTTTGGTCCAGGGATGTTGCTACACCCGAAAACAGCACACCTATTCACAATTTTGGCTATACTTGCTGATGTTTAATTCCCAAATGTTTGCCTGGGCGTACGCCACATCCTCACGTGAGTACTAGTTGCAAGGGGTCGCAATTCAATATCTATTTTTGATTTGTTCTCTAATATTGAAGATTAGTTTTGACAAAGGAGTAGTCAGGTTGATTACTGGAGATCTAAACATCTCTTTAAATACATTATAAATTAATTTTAATTTCGGACGCCCCATCACCTTTAAGAACATAAGAACATAAGAAAATGGGAGTCTGCAGAAAGCCGATTGGCCTAAGCAAGGCAGATCCCTGTCCCACACAACCCCAATTACAAAGCCCAATTATAGGCTAAACACTCTAATACTCTGAGGATCATCTTACCAAAACGGTTAGAGATTAACGCAGGATTACGGGGGTCTGCAGAGCGCTGATTGGCCCAACCCTGCTGATCCCCCTTCACACCCAACCCTTCTCGTCCATATGCTTATCCAATTTTATCTTAAAGCTCCCTATCGTTTTTAATCCCACTATAGCACTTGGTAGTCCATTCCACCCATCTACAACTCTGTTACCAAACCAATATTTGCCTATATCTTTTCTGAAACGAAATTTATCTAATTTGAAACCATTGGTACGAGTTCTTTCGCTATCACTGAGCTTTAGTACATAAATTATGTCATGTCCCCTTTGTTAATCCCACTAACCCACTTGAACACCTCTATCATATCCCCTCTAACTCTGCGTCTCTCTAACGAATGTAAGACTAATTTCTTCAACCTTTCTTTATACGGAAGATTTCTAATATTATGGATCATTTTTGTCATTCTACGTTGTACTCTCTCCAATGAATCTATGTCCATTCTGTAATAAGGTCACCAAAATTGAACAGCATAATCCATATGGGGTCTCACTAATGACAAGTAAAGTTTTAAGATAACATCAGCAGTTCTGTTACTCACACTCCTAGAGATGAACCCGAGAATCCTGTTTGCCTTGTTTCGAACGCTTATACACTGTTGTCTAGGCTTCAAATCATTGCTAACAAACACACCTAGATCTTTCTCACAATTCGAGTTTTCTAATTCCATATTAGCTAGTTTATATTTAACATTTGTATGCATCTTCCCTATCTTTAATACCTTGCATTTGTTAATGTTAAACTTCATCTGCCAATTTACTGACCATTCGTGTAAGGTATCTAGATCCCTTTGGAGGCACTCTATATCTCTATCTGAATCAATTGTTCTCCCCATTTTGGTATCGTCTGCAAATTTACTTATCCTACTAGTTATACCTAAATCAAGGTCATTTATGTATATAACAAACAACAGAGGACCTAATACAGATCCCTGGGGGACACCACTTTTGACTGCTCCCCATTCTGACTTCATACCATTTATGCTGACTCTCTGCTTCCTACCAATTAGCCATGACCTAATCCATCCCAACAACGCCCCACCTATTCCATGCGCCTCAACCTTTCTCATCAATCTCTCATGGGGGACTCTGTCGAAAGCTTTACTGAAATCTAAATATATTATATCATATGACTTGTCATTATCTACTGCTTCATATACCTCTGAGAAAAAACTAAGCAAATTAGTAAGGCAAGAACGTCCCTGAGTGAATCCATGCTGAGAAGAATTTATTAAATTAAATGTATCTAAGTGGTTTCTAATTTTACTAGCAATAATTGACTCTAGTAGCTTTCCTATGATTGATGTAAGACTAATGGGACGGTAATTGGATGCTATTGATTTGTCACCTTTTTTGAAGATCGGAACTACGTTTGCAAGCTTCCAAGCTTCTGGAACTATACCTGTCTCCAATGACTTGTTAAATAAAAATGTTAATGGGTAACTTAACTCATCCCTACATTCTTTTAATACTCTAGCATATACCTCATCAGGACCAGGCGATTTATGAGGTTTCAGTCTGTCAATTTCCTTAAGCACATCATTTCTACTTATAGTAACCGTACTTAACCTATTTTCTATACTATCGCTATATACCTTACGGACTTCTGGAAACTGTGCCAAATTTTCATTAGTGAAAACGGAAAGAAATTGACTATTTAATGTACTGCACATTTCTAAATAATTTTCTGTCATTTCTCCTATCAAAGTTTTAAGGGGACCAATTACATCTCTAACCTTGGATTTATATAGTTGGTAAAAAGCTTTAGGATTATTTTTTGAGTCATTGGCAACCTTAATTTCATAATTTCTTTTTTCTTTCCTAATATCCTTTTTTACCTGTCTTGATAGATTCTGATAGTAAGCAAGTAGGTGAATTTCGCCTTTCCTAATTTTTCTATATATTCCTCTCTTTTGTCCTAGAAGATCTAATAGTCTATTATTCATCCATTTGGGTTGGTTCTGAGTTGATATAAATTTTCTTTTGGGGATGTATTTATTTTGTGCATTGAATACTGACTCGATAAAATTATCGTATGTATCTACCAAGGTTGACGTCTCTTCCTGACTTAAGATGACAGGTGCCTGAGAAGGGGTACATTCATTTGGACACCTGGATCGACTTAATTTTTTGACCATAGGGTCAGCTAATAGGGCTCTTCTTAACCCACCATAATTGGCTTTTCTGAAGTCAGGTATTAATGTTGTATTCTCTCTGGTATTACCTTTCCATTGTATATTAAAATACACAGAATTGTGGTCACTATTTCCTAGGTGGTCCCCTATCTCTACATTATTTACCATATGTTCATTGTTACTGAAAACTAAATCGAGAATATTATTACCTCTAGTCGGCGTATCTATGAATTGAAATAAAAAACTATCTTGTACTACCTCTATAAACTCCTCAGAATCAGGGTCTCCTATTTGATGCTGCCAATCTATATTCGGAAAATTAAAATCCCCATAATGCACACATTGCTAAACCTTGATGCCATTTTAATTTCCTCCCATAATGACGTTCCGTCATTTCTACTCATATTTGGCGGTCTATACATAACTCCAATAACTATGGTCTCACTACCTTCGTTAACCTCTACCCAAACACTTTCATTATCGTTATTTAGTCTAATACCTGATTTAATACAGCTTTTTAATGTACTTAATCCACGTTTCAGTTACCGCTATTATGTCTATATTTTCTTTGCTAACAAGGGCTCTAAGTTCGTTCATTTTGTTACATAGACTCCTACAGTTTGTGTAATATACTCTCAATTTACTTCTTTTCTTTATACCTAATTTACCTTTATTTCTAACAACATTTCCATCTTCCGTTGCACCATCACTACTATCATTTGCAATATAGTCATCATTTTTAGCATGAGACTGAATATCCTTATCGCTTTCGCCTGACGCTAAAATTGTTCCATTTAACCTCTCATTTACACTCTCAATATTTCTGTTCAAAACCCCACAACCACCCTATCTAAAGAACTAACTAATGTAGAAACCCCTAACCGTGAAAGATGAACCCCATCCCTTGCGTACATCCCATCTCTCCCATAGAAACTATCCCAGTTATCAATGAATGGTATTGCTTTTTCTTTGCAATATTTCTCCAAACGGCAATTGACACCAATCGCCCTGGATGTCCATTCCTTGGGAACTCCTCTTCTGGGTAGGATACAATGTACTACAGGGATCCCTCCCTTCATCCTAACCTTATCTAACACATCCCGATACTGCTGCAGCAGTTCCTCACTTCTACCCTTACCAACATCGTTACTCCCGGCACTGCGACAGATAATGGGGTTATCTCCACTATCTTCCAAGATGTGGTCCATCTTCTCTAAAACCCTCCCAACTCCATGGCCAGGCAGACACACAACCTTCCTAAGTTTAGTGTGGGTAGCCCTAACTAAATGTCTTACCATGGAGTCGCCCACAATCGACACAGACTTACCTTCTTGGAACACAGACTTACCTTTCCTTCGGGAGGATCCAGCAGCTGCAGTTGGAGAACCCCCGGTGGTGGCAGAAGCTCCCTTGGTGGTGGTGGTGGTGGTGGTGGTAGGTAGCACAGCGTCGGCGGTTGGAGCTGAGTCGGCGGCAGGCACTTCGGCTAACTCTCCCTTAAGCAGGCGTCACACCATGCCGATTTGAGCCACGACTGACCATGACCTTGAGTCGTGGTCAGGAGTGCCGACCTTCAGCGGAGAGCTTAAGGATATGGGTGGGTGAGTTTTGGACGGGACGCAGTATGGATGGCCACGCCGCCTGACGGCGACCTGACGGGGTAGACCGGCGCCCATGCCGGACTGAATGTGAGTTTTAGGTCGCCGCTGGAGTGCCGATCTGCGGCGTAGTGCGTCGACAACGACCCGACGAACGGCGTCGACAGGAGTTAGGGCGGCGTCAATATTCATTACTGTGCCGATGAGCGGCGACCCCTTCAGTATGGACGGTGACCCCGGCCCGCATGACCCCGAACGACGGCGACCGAACTCAAGGTATGGTATATAAAAGGTACACCAAAGGGCGGGCCTCATCAGTATACCTTCAGCCACCGTAACGGTTGCACGCAGCCATGTTCACCACAGTCCCCAGGAACCCGATACGACATCTACGCTTACTCCAGGTTCAGTTAAATCTGGAAAATGACTACCTACTGACAAAGATAGCCATCTGCAAGCTGCTGTTGAGGAAAAGAAGGAGGGAGAATAGAACCCCTCGCATGTGGGTCCGGAACTGGCTTCTCCGTAGGAAAACCTTTGGTATTTATGAGCAGCTACTGAAGGAACTCGCCCAGGAGGATGGTCCAGCCTACAGAAACTACCTGCGGATGGATGTTGTAGTCTTCCGGGAGGTACTAGGACGTGTGGCGCACCGCATTGAAAAGAACGATACTTTTTACCGGAAGGCACTCGACCCTGGCTTACGACTAGCCATAACCATAACACTGCGGTTCCTGGCAACCGGTGACAGCTATATGAGCCTGAAATTGTCATTATTAGTATTAATATGTACTATTATAAACATATATATATATATATATATATATATATATATATATATATATATATATATATATTATATGGCTTGTTTCATTCATCCACTGCATGAATAATGTATGCATAAAAAAATGATTTACGTTATATATACATATATATATATAACATATTCAATAACTAAATAAAGTAATACAATAATGAAATAAAGAAAGTCATCAATCAAAAAATACATACATATATAATAAATAAAGTATAAATAATTACTAAATACCTTATATAAATCAATATAGCAATATTAACCTTAGTATATGAATAAATTAATTACAAAATATATATATAAAGATATTAAATTAATAAGTAAATCAATACAATAATGAAATCACGAAAGGAATAACAAACGGCAGATACCACAACCAGGTCAGGTCAGAAACCTGTGGTATGCACAATGAGTCTCCACAAACATAATTAATTTGTCCACACGTGGCTGGTCAGTGTCAAACACTTTTAAATAATCGAGACATGCAAAACTAATTAAAACAAAATTTACCTGGCTATTCTGACGACCACTCTGCCGCACGATGTGGTCCTTGAGAAAGCCAAACGTGGCGATAATCCACTTATCCACTTATCATTTATGGTGCCGTGTGCCGCCGCACTGACGCCTACCGTTTCCCGTCAAGCGTTGTCAATCGCCGTCAAGCTCCGCCAAGCGCCGTCACACGCCATCAGCCTCCAGTCCCGTTCCCGTCCCATTTTTATGACCTCACTCCACGCCGACTTGATTTCAAATTTTTCGCTTGTAGAACTTTTGAGGGGGTATGTGAAGACCAATCCCGACCTGTTTGTTAGGTTGGCGACGGCCAATGATGCGCGGCGACGTAGACAAAGACTGTCCACGACCCTTAGGTCGCGGACAGTCTTGGCCTAAAATCGGCTAGGTGTGACGGGTGCTTTATCCTGACTATCTTTTCCCTCACATTCGTCTCGCAAAGGAGAGAATGTATTTGTCACACTCATACCTATTCTACTATCCTGCTTCTTGAGTGTGACTTTCCCACCCGTATTTTTAACAACCTGCCATGAATACAATTTTTCATCAACTTCCTCCCTTGTCCCCTTACTCGACTTAATTTCCTCTTGGCTAAGTTTGAAAGCTAGATTTTCGTCTTTAATCAAATCCAGTTCCCTCTGAAGTTTAACATTAACCTCCCTTAGAGCCAAGACCTCTTCCTTCACCACAACCATCTCTTCCCTTACCTGGAGAATAAGATGATGCAGTTCAGTAAAGGACTCGCACTCCATACCTGACATGATCCCAAAAAGCTTAGCGAGGAGCAAACAACTAAGTACAGAAAACAAAAACAAATAAGTCAACTAACAGCTAAAAACTGAGCTAAAACACTTTTATATATACACGAGTGCACTGCCTCCAAACAGAGGTAGGTGCGTATGGTCACTGGGTCACGAGCAGGTGGTCCGGGCAGGAACTCAAATTAACACAACCTCCTCCTGTCACTGACTGAACTGAACAAATTCAATTTAACCCTTATAATTCTACTTTACATTAATTTAATTGTTGCAATTATATACCTAGCCTATAGCCTACCACCTAATTATTGATGACGTGGCTCTCCCAGGACGCAGAGGACTTGAAAGTGTCCACCCTAGCACCCCTTGGGCAAAAGTGTTCACATGGAAAAATGGGTGGTACACCGGCTTGCCCACATAAATTTCCCTGACATAGCTATGGCCCAAAAGAGAAACTTTCCTAATAGGCTTGGGGTAAAAAGTGATTGGGGTAAATAGACCCCCCCCCCCCCGCCAAAGGCGCCGGTCGGAAACACATGGCGGCGGCCCATACGGTCGGGTAAAACAAGCGGGACCCGGCGGAAATTAGGACACAGACAAGAAACACTAGCCCACAAGCCTACAGGGGACACCAGGGAAGCGGAAACAGGGGACAGAAAGAAGGAATTGCCAGGAAATAGTAGACAACAGGAAAACAGAAGAAAGAAAAGACAAAGAAGAAAAGATAGCATAAGGCAAAAGTCAGAGGTATCGAAGGACCATTTTGTGAGAATTCGATAGTAAACAAAGCGAAATTTACCTATAAACTCACAAGATTTAACTTACTTTTATTGGTTGATAGGGATAGATAGCTCAATAATAGTGGTTGGAATAGATAGAAGATATAGTGGCCACTAAGAGATAAGAATTAGGATGACTTAGCAGGAAACAGGTGGTTGTATTGGAGCGGCTAGAAGATGTTCTCGAGGTCGTAGCTAAAGCGAGTCTGTCTGTTTCCGGCAAGCAACCCGCTTCCCAAACATGACGCATGCGCAGTTCATATCCTACCAATGCATGCGTCATTTAACTATCTACAAGATATACCGGATTAATTGTAATGATAACCCGATATAATTATGGATGATAAACCCATAGAAACTTAATACGAAATAGTACATATTTTGTATAAAGATACTGTATATAACTTAGCCTAATACTGGCGCCTAATTTGAACATCCAGTATGTTTACTTAACCTAAACTGTCGAGTTACTTACCAGGCTCGACAGCCAATACTCTGTTATTCACCAAAAACATATTTGAATTATCATTATTATTTGGTAGGGTAGGTATGTATAGATAGGTTGGTTAAATAATTATGGAATTCGTAGGAACTCGAAATTTTTTGAGAGAGTTAAATTTAAAAAAAATGCATGGATCTGAATAATTAATACAAATATTATTAAGCAAGACTAGAGGATTCGGGGAAACAGAGACTGAAGACTGAACACGTTGTGGGGGTACAAAATACGGTTTTAACCAATTTCAGAATAGACAGTTTTCAATGCTGCAGCCAAACTATTCCACCAATTTCTATTTGTTTGGTACCAAATCGTTCTGAATTGCGAGCCTCACCCAACTAAGCAAAGATGGCTTTGATCATCCGCTTAGTTTTCAAGATGTGGATTTTTAGGTGCATTTTGATTTTGTTTCATGATTACCGAAAAAAAACCTACGTGCAAAGCAAAACCATTTCCATAAAATTTGTGGAGCATTAGTAGTGGAGTCCATATAACAAAGCCCAATAATTTCCTATGAGTGGGAGAAACGGTATTTACCTGTGAACATTTTCTGGAAAACGGCTGCCACGGATCTGTTTTGCCGCCATTTTGGATGTTTAGCATATCAAAAGTTGCCCAATACCAAAACGCACCATGTGTGAGAGTTTATTTTCGATACGACAAGCGGTTCCGGAGTTATGCGTAAAACCCAGCGTGGACAAATAATTTGGAAGAATAAGAAGATTTAATGATTACAATAGGGGTTCTCCGCTAGGGCTCGAACCCCTAATAATACAAATAATAATAATTATAATAATATTAATAATAATTTTAACAATAATAATAATAATAATATACTATACCATTTACTATCATAATACTAACATGATAGATGTATAATTGTAAGCATTGTTTGAAATATTAGGAATAGCTATTGTTTGTAATGAACAGTCAACAAAAGATGATCTGTCAAAGTAGAAAAGGATTATACTCATATTTTAGCATGGGTTATGAGAGCTAGCATAGGGGGAGGCTATACATGCCACAAATACTGCTACACCACTTACAAAGACAGGTCGTCTCTGTCGATACGTAACTCTCTTTATTGTCCCTTATTCTAGTTCAGAACCAACACCAGTGAACATTTTGTTGAACGTAGGTTTGAAAGACAGGAAAAAAGAAAATACGGCATCATCTCTATCTCTTTGTATATATATATACAGTATATACAGTATATATATATATATATATATATATATATATATATATATTTATAGAGAGAGAGAGAGAGAGAGAGAGAGAGAGAGAGAGAGAGAGAGAGAGAGAGAGAGAAGCTGGGAGCACAGAAACACTCAACTGTCACCGTATTCACAGTTATCTGTTAGATATCCTATAATTGACATCACTATATTGGGGAATCCGGGAACCCAGAATTGAACTCAATATTGGGGCCATCATACAGCATATCTCTCACTCTCACTCACTCACTCTCACACACTCTCTCTCTCTCTCTGGCAATTAAGCTATTTTGGCAACGCATCTTGACGTGTGTAGATTAATAATCACGACAATTGGATTCAATCCGTCCAAACATTACATAACGCATACAGTAGGTATCCTAAAATTAACAACACATTTAATCTTACCAAACCTTAATTGAATCTAATTGATAATGTCTTATTCAAAGTGGGATTAATTTTATATTTATAACCCAATTTAATTTTATGTAATCAAAACTTAACTGATATTAATGGCGGTAGACGGTATTTTTAGCTTTAGCTTTAATCCTTAATTCTTATCAATATTTTTTAACAGATTTTGTACACACAATTTTGTTTGCCAACAAGTCTTATGAATGTTCTTAATATTCCTAGTCTTAATTAAAGGGACACCAACAGTTGCAATATTATTACAAACCTATTGATATTGCTAAAGCTACTCAAAAGATAGTCGAACACATATTATTTAATCGTTTGTCAGACTACATAAAAACTTCCACATATCAGTTTGAATTTTAAGTAAGAACATTTTACTGACTTACTTATAATTATATGCCCTTAAATAAGGAATATATTTATTATTAGATCATTGTTAATACTCCTGTTATCTTATGATTCATTGCTAAAAAGAGTGTGTTTGACAGGGTTAGCTACTGCAAAATGTTCAGTACCTCTTTGTACAGTACATTATTCAGCTTCTAAGCTTTGTGTATAGTCATCAAGGTCTTTGTTGTTGGATGGAGTAATTATTGTATTTTTTATATATTTTTCATGTCTAATGGGATAAGGCAAGAGTCCATATCTGTTCAACGTATTTTTCGACGTAATAAACAACAACTTTAGCAAAACGGGAATAAGTTGCAATATGTTTAACGTGAGTACAAATAACTTTTCCTATGCTATACTAGCTCCTATTGCTGTGGCGTTAAATAGGTTGCTTCAAGTATGAGAGGAATTTTCTAGCAAACTTTATATTATCTACAATAGCATTACGTATGTGTGTATAGTATGTTTATATCCCCTAAACATTGTACACTTATATAATTGCCAGCTGTATATCTGAGCAATACGATAATGACATTAAGAAGGAGATGCATAAACTTTGTGCCAAGGTTAAGACTATTATCAGACCTTTTATATACTATACTACTGATGTAAAATGTTGCCTTTTCAAGTCATTTTGATATTGCAGTGGACTGTGAGCAAATCATAAGTAATCGTCTATGGAGAGACTAAGAGTTATCTATAACAATGTTATGAGGAAACTTGTAAATGTGCCATGTAGAAGCAGTGCCTCACATATGTTCGGTAGCCGAAGTGTAAGAGCTTTTACGAATTAATAGGAAATCTATCATTCAGTATCATGAATAGAGTGGAGCAAAGTTGCAATCATGTGGAATAATATATTGAAAACAGATGGGATGGGTTAGTAATAAGGAAAAACAACAAAAAAACACTCACCTAGGTCATTTAGGGATCGTGGGGGGGGGCGACAGAAAGTCACAATTAACATGGAGTGATGGGTAGGCAAAATACTGGAAAATCACTTCCGCCCGCGCTCACACGAACACGGCTAGACTTGGAGGGTTGCCAACCATCGGTATTGTTCTGTGGGATTCTAAAGTAGTTCTCATACAAATCTGAACCCTCTAGGTGCCATAGGACAAGAGTAATTAAGGCAGACGCAACCATTGTGTCTCTGGGGTTTAGCGTTACATATGTACATAGGCGACACATAACGTGCGTCGATGGTCATCACGGGGTTAAGTAAAGTAAGAAAAACTTGGAATCCTGTGTTCAATTCCAAAATAATTCTATGGATAAATTATAAGTAAAAAGGTAATGACATCTCATATCGGACCACTTACTAAAAAAAATGGATATCTAGTCGATGATGAAGTCCAGATGAGTAATAGCCTCAATAACTTTTGTGCATCAATCTTTACCGAAGAAAATCTGAATTCAATTCCTCATGCCACACCATTTATAATTAACAATAATGATTATTTAAGTGATATCGTAATAACGGAAGTAGATGTACTAAACAGCATAACAAAATTAAAGTCTAATAAATCCTCTGGACCTGATGCTATTTCTCCCAGAATTTTAAAATAATTAAGAGACGAGATATCAAAACCATTAGCACTACTTTTTTAACAATACAATGCGAAGTGGCATTGTATCCTATGAAAAAGAAGGAAACAAATCACTACCTTGCAAATACCGTCCAATAAGTTTGACTTCAATCAAATGTAAATGCTCGAAACAATCAGCAGAGATAACTTTGTAAACCATTTAGAAGAAAAGAATATAATAAAGGAATCTCAGCATGGTTTCCGAAACAAGCGATCATGCCTAACAAATCTCTTTGACTTTTTTCACAACATCTTCAACATGTATGATAAAAGTAAACCCGTTGACATTGTCTACCATGATTTCCAAAAAGCATTCAATAAAGTCCCCCACAATCGTCTCTTGATGAAATGATAAGCTCATGGTATAGAAGGATATGTACTTCAATGGATTGAGAAATGGCTTACTGGGCATAGGCAACGAGTAGTAATAAACGGTAAAGCCTCAGACTGGAAATATGTCACAAGTGTTGTGCCACAGGGGTCAGTGCTCGGACCCATTCCTTTCTTAACCCGGGAACGGCGAGAACACTCTTAAGAGGTTTTACTGGGTGACGGCGAGAAAGCTCTTAAGAGGTAAGGCCTAAAAAAACACTTTTAAAAGGCCCCAGTAGCACTTAAAATATATATTTTTTCCCTCCATACCTCATATCACTCCTCCACATCCCCCCCTTTCTCCCCCCCCCCCCCCTCCTTCAATTATCACCTATTTTCCATGTTATTCCCTTATTCATTGGTATATTTTCGTGTAAACATCTCCAAACCGATCCTAGGCAGTGGTCATGTGTGTGTCTATGCGTGGGAAAGAGAGAGAGAGAGAGAGAGACAGGCCTCAGTCACTCTCCAGGCTTCGTGAGAGGAGGGTGTGAGGCCAGCTGGCTCACAATTGTTGAATGAACCACTCGCTAACAATTCGCAATTTTGACCATACAAATGATATTTCCACTTGTTTTATTGCTGTTACAGGTTACTATCTTCATATTAAAGGTAAAATAGGCGCATATGAATAAGTAAAATTACGATTATAGGCAGGAATGGAGCTTATAAATGCCGCCCAGAACTGTGGTGTTCACTACACCCTGCGCGCGCGCGCCGGGTTAATATATATTAAAGACATCGATGACGATCTTTCATGTACAATTTCAAAAATTTACAGATGATACAAAAATAGCGAACATTGTAATATCTCCCTTGCATGTTCAACAGATCCAAAATTATTTAGATAAATTAGCAAATTGGGCCCAAACCTGGAAAATGAGTTTCAATACCGACAAATGTAAAGTACTACATATAGGATACAAGAATGTAAATTGGGGGCACGGTTGCACTAATATAAAACTGAGTCCCTGCAGAATATGTAAAGGCAGGTATTTCTGCGCCTTATGTTCCCTAGCGAGTCAAACCAATGTTTCGACACCTGAACCTGCATCTACCTCCACGACGTTGTCTGGAGCGTCAGGGTGAGAAACCGTAATTTTGTCCACAATAATTATGACAGTTAGTAGTAGTCAAGATTATTACCATTATCGTGCTCTGCTAGATCAGTGTTCCCAGCGCACTTTTGTACTGCAGTCCTCTCTACCGTCAATACAGCATGTTACATCGGGAAGAGAGACATGGAAGCTGTAAGGGTTTACGGGAGCCCAGCATGAACAGGTGTATGAGGTAGTCACCCTGCAGTACAAGGAAAGAGATACGGCTTATCACCCTTAAAGGCAGTAGTAGTAGACTCCTTACCAGAATACAGGATTTCAAGGGGCATCAAGGGTGTAGTAGCCAATTTGCAGGATTCAGGATTAGGATAGCCGATTCATTTGTAGGAAATAATGTTAAACTAGACATGTTGATCGGTGCTAATTATTACTATCATCTTGTGACCTTGTGCGTCAGTCATGATAAAAGACTTTTATAAACTTTAATCTCCTCATAAGCTGCTCTACAGAAGTACCTACAAACTCAATTTGTGGGAAATGTTGATAAAATGTGTGAAAATGTTACCAATATAAATGTAATTTCCAACATTAGCTGAACATGCTTTTCGTATTAACATCTACACTTGATGATAAACCCATCAAACATTATTTTGTATTTTGTATTCATTGATTTGGAGTCAAAGTCTAACAGTTTCCAAACAAAGGAGATCTAGAGCTCTCAACCGATTTTCGGTACAAACTTTTTATCAGTAACATAAATGCAAATTTGATGTAAGTAAATTGTTGCATAAATTTAATCTTGTTACGGTCAATTATTGTGACTGCATTCTTAAATTTGATATTAATAATTGTAATCAATCATTGTATACTTGATGTTTCTTGTATAACCTCTACTTACTGTCTGTGTTTATTTATTGATTGTTTACCTATATCTATTGTTATTATTATGATATTATGATTTTATTTTTCTTGTTAAAGGAGAACTCTTTATTTAAATATGTTGTTGCTTCTTCATATTTGAAATTATTCTACTATATTTGATTATATATATTAATGTTTGATAGTATCAATTGCTTGCCTTTGTGATATCCTTAATTTATTTTTACTGTAAATGTAGGTAATTTGTAGGGTAGCAGTTGATAAGGGTCATGGGTTCATGCTATGCTCACAGGAACCTACCCGATAGCACTATCGTGCTGTATGCATTTGTAGGGTAGCAGTTGATAAGGGTCATGGGTTCATGCTCACAGGAACCTACCCGATAGCACTATCGTGCTGTATGCATTTCGTAATATTGTTTATTATCTTGTCAAATTGCAAAACAATTTTAACACAATTTTTAAAATAAAATTGTAGATTCTTTATTCATACAGAATTTACCAGAACTTCCTGAACTTCCCAAATTGACTAATTCCTTAAGTATGACGAGAGTACGTTAGTGTATGCGCGACTAATTTGTTTGGGACAAAAATGAACTTACTCATAATTATAGGTATGTACATTCTATGTAGTGGTTTGGTGTTCTTTTATTTCAAAATTATATTTAGCAAAATCGTGATTTCCACATAGTGATTTTGATAAGTTCGTTTGTCTTTGTATTTTGCCGTTCCTGTTTTAGTTTGTTTATTTTGCAAGTTTTACATTATAATAACTTTATAGGTCTAACCTATGCTCTTTCTAATCTAGCTACTATATCGAAACTGTGTCTGATATGTCAGAACAATATGTGGGGTTTCTTCTATAATTCAATTAATCCACTGTTTGTAAGTATTTGCGTCACTTGTAAGCATAACATACACACATACATAAAACGAGAGAGGGAGAGAGTACAAAGGAAATCAAGCAACAATAGGTCTAGTGTCCCCTCTAGGATGCTTGTCTTCCAAAATACTGCGGATCAAGTGTCTAAACAGTGGTTTAGAGTGGATAAGGGAAAATTGGAAAGGAAACCACTGCCCTGGAACTAATGTCCGTGGCAGGACTAGGAAGTTAGTAGGGGACAGATGGGTTAGTAACATAACACAGTTATAAAGATCTTTCGTATATCTGGGAAAAAGAGAGTAACGTCTTAGCAATATATAAGCGCAATAATCCTTTGATGATTCTGAGGGGTGAATAAAATAAAGTTATTCATTTACAAACGCAGACAGTCGCGGGTTTGATGCAAGATATTTGTCTAGGCGAAGTTTAAAGGAATCAACGGTGCTGCAGTCTATAACGTCTCGTGAAGCCCATTCCACAAGTTGACAACTCGATTGAAGAAGCAATTCTCAGATTTGTGTGAGTTAAAAGATTTACCAATAATTTTGCAACCGTTCCCCCGCGTGTAAATAGGCTGGTCGATAGTGAAGTGCTTACTACAGTTCACATTGTCGATGCGTTTGATGATTTTGAACACTTGAATTAAGTCGCCACTTAATCTGCGCTGGGTTAAAAGAAATAGATTTAATTCTCTAAGACGCTCCTCGTATGGTTTATTCTTCAGGCTAGATATCATTTTGGTAACTCTACGTTTGAACTCGTTCTAGCTTGTCTATATATTTTTGGTAATAAGGTCACCAGGACTGAATGCAGTATTCCAGAAGAGGGCGGACTAAGGAATTGTAAAGAGTTAGGATAACTTCTTTGGATTTATGTTCAAATGACCTGCCTATAAAGCCAATTATTTTGTTTGCCTTCTTAACCCTTTCACGCATTTATGACGCAGAGGTTGCCAGATTAGCAATAAGAAATAGAGTTCTCTCACTCTTATAATTACCTCTCCAAAATTAGTTTTCTGCCCACAGCTAACTCAAAGACAACTGCAGAGGTTGAAGTAACTAAACTAAAGGTTTCTAAATAGCCCTGATGGTAACAAAGGCTTTAAAGTATCCCCAATAGGCTCAAAATCGCGTCATATGTCGGAGAGGGTTAACAACTTCTGAACATTGTTGATGATATGACGGGGCTCAAGAATAATGAGCCAAGAGGTCCCCAGAACCTGCTTCCGTATGTAAAAGAGCCACCAACATCATCATGCCGAATTGTCTCCATACAATACAGGGAGGAACAAATTAATAAGTTTCCCCAACACCAGCATAAAGGAAAACCTAACCCCACTACCGGTCTGGGCCAAAACAGGCCGCTCCTTCACGGTAATCCCCTCCAACCGCAGGATCAAAAATGGCTGCTCCCTGCCAGAGGTGAGCATTCCATACCCGAACCAGACCTGGACTACGACGAGGACATGTTTATGCGATTACGGCATCAACTTCCTACATTCCCACGTATTCATCCAGAAGAAAATAACTACAGTTACAACTACTACGGGAATCAACAACTACAATCTCATTATTCCCCCTCACAAAAAAGACATTCCATATAACATGCCAAATGCATATGATCATCCATAACTATAAATCAATTATCATCCATACATCAAAGTTTCTTCATCCATACCTCCAATATTAATAAATAAAGAATGTAATTATCTGTGTAACCATGTATGTATTGTAATTTTAAGAACCTTAATAACCGCAACAATTATAAAAAAATAGAATTCAAATGCCTCTCATATTCCGAAACACACCACCCAGACACCTGAATTAAAGACGGAATATTACCTGCCCAAGCCAAGAATTTGGTAGGCAAAGTTGATCCCACTTTCGGATACCTCTCCTCTCGGGGCGAACGTGCTTAATAGCTTGTAGATCAACTCGGAATATACTTCCATAGGGGTTAGCCTTAATCCCCTTAAAAAGTATCTACAAGCGGCTGTGTGGAAGTGACCAAGAAGAAGTGGTGTAGGCGAACTAGAAGTGCATATTATAGTTAGAGCGTGTGCAGAAGATGTCCCCCTGGTGTCAACAGGAGTGAACAACGTACTCAGTCGCCACCTGTGACCAGATCTCTCATGGGCTCCTACTTCTATACTTCAACCAAATTAAGTGCCTCTTGTTCGATAAAGTGTTTTGATGATTATTGCGAAGGTTATATAAGATATGTTAGTGTTCAACTTAACGTCATCTTAAGAGATTATTAAGTCTCTCCTAGCCATCGTCACTCGTTTTGAGAGAACGAAAAAATTTGTTTATGTGGGATTGATATATTTATAATTCTTGGGATATAGTTTCCTATATTTCGTATAAGAGCTATATATATATTCGTTCGGGAAATATACATGCAGAATGTACGTAAATACCAGTAAACACTCAATCAGATGTTATTCTATGTGTTTTTGTTAGCTGAGTACGCGATTGCATGTGTAAGTGTTCACAGAGAGTGTTTATTTATCAGTCTCTTAGTTAGACTATTGTAAAGATTATGATTCCTGACTTCAAACTCAGCTTAAGCCTTATTTTGAGTTGAATGTAAGCTCCTGTCAATATCACTTCACGTTAATTTCTCCACGGCGAGATTTTCAGCCCCGCACACAGGTTATTATAATTTATTACTTACTCACTGAATTTATATTCATTATTGTAACTCTATGAGTTGATTTATATTTATATCTTGTTTTATGTTGAATTAACATCAAGTTATTCACTTCTCAACTGATATCCTAATTTGCATAACACTTTGTCACTGTGTGTGTCTACGCAGTATTGTATACATACCTCGCTTCACTCGCTACCTTGCATTTGCTATTTACCTTCAGGATATTGTGTTATTGTGTTATTTGAGACTAACCTCTCTGTGTTTATTTATACTATCTTTACATAGTTATCTTGTATAGTTGTCTTGATAGTGTAATGCATAAGTGCGCGGAATTTCGATGTGAGTATCCTAGGTTCGAGCCCTTTGAGTGCCACATGTATTTGTTGATTTCATTAATTAAATTTAAAGGTGAAGTTGGTTGGTGGAAAAAACATAATAATACTTCATTGATACTATTTTGCACTTGCATATTATTCATTCCTGCCTGTATATTAACCCTTTACGAGCGGCCTATGCGGTTTATTAAAACACCCCGCCCAGCGGGGTGTTTTTAGCCAAAATAGGGCTGTTTACGTGATCATTTTCATGCCTAAATAAGACCCAGAACGTAAAACAAGTATCTTTCCCTGAAAGGGCATAAACAGAGCTTTCGAATGACACCATAACGATCCTTTTATGATTGCTAGCTTTCTTGCAATAACCATGCAACGCGAGTGCAAA
The DNA here is from genome assembly GCA_032716605.1 of Paralithodes platypus. Classification (NCBI taxonomy): domain Eukaryota; kingdom Metazoa; phylum Arthropoda; class Malacostraca; order Decapoda; family Lithodidae; genus Paralithodes; species Paralithodes platypus. The sequence continues at coordinate 22,275,051 of CM064574.1, forward strand.
AAGCATGTAATTAGGCACTTTCCCCATACAATTCCGTATATAGCGAGTGAGAGAGGGAGGAGGGAGGTGGGATTCGTGTCAGTAGGTTCGCCGCGGTGGTCTGGAGCAGTCATACGCTCGCTACTCTCCTGCCACCACTTGTCTCTCTCTCTCAGCAACATTACGTGCTGAAATTGCCACTCGACCTATGTCGAGCGCCGCCACATAGTCCAGCTTTATTTAACTCGACTTATGTTGCTCGCCGCTAATTAAGGGTTAAGCAAGAACATCTATACTTACTGTATTATTATTGTTAATTACATTGAGCTCATTTGATATAGATGAGACTCAATTCTATTGTCTTGCTTTGTACCCTAGCAAGTAAAGAAATAACACTTGTGTACCAAAACTGTATTCTGTGACATTGGTGGTGATTGATTGATATAAGGTTTATGTATTAAAGTCAGCTGTGTTCCCGTTGAGTGTTTATAGTTCTGAGCTTTGCTATGGTGGAATTAACGAACTAATATACAGCGTGCTAAATTATAGCGTCGCATAACAGTTGACTCGGTTTTAGGTTACTTGAGAGAGAGAGAGAGAGAGAGAGGAGGAGGGGATGTAAAATGTTTAAATGTAATAGAGGGGAGCCACCGGAGAGTTACGAATATAGAAGGGAACGTGTTAATATGATCAGTCTCTGTCTCTCTCTCTCTCTCTTTTGATCCGCGGCTTAATAATTGTGTTATTACAAGTGTGTGATTACAAGTGGGCTAATAACTGCTTTGCGTGTATTTAGTCATGGAGATTTGTGATTTATTTACTGTTATGCCCTAATTTTATACAGTATTAACGATTGATACAGGTGAGTTCTACTAGACTGGGACCTCTGATTTCATACAAATACATATAAAGAAGACAACAGAAGATATACAGTATATATCACCAAAATATAGTTTTATAATACAGCTTTATTCCCTTAATTTCTAAATACACGAATAGAGTATGAGTGCGAGTTTAGACAAATAAACACAATGATTAGCATTTAAATAACACTTTCCATCTTCGAGCACAGTCGTGGATCTGGATGGAGTTCAGGTATTTTTAGCAACTGTATTCTTTTTGTCTGGAATCAGCTACACTAATCACTATCGAGGGTTGCTACAAGTAATATAATCAGCTATTTAAATCTACTGTACTTGCAATGAAGTAGACTTGCGATGGTGGTTATGAAAAAGAGTTAATTATGTCACTATAGGTATCTTAAGTTATATACCGTGTGCACTGGTATGAGAGCAAGTCTATCTATATCTATCTATATGCTCAGGCCCAATCCCCATTTTGGGGGTAGCCGACTCAAGACAGAGCAAGAACAGGGAAAACACAAAAACAACAAAAAAACAACGAATAAACACAGATAAAAAGCACAAACTCACACACATCCAGGTCACCCAGGAGTAGACCCAGAGACCAGGGTCACCAAGGTCGCTCCAACACTCCCCCGGCCCCCGACCACCCGGAGAGGTTCCGATCTCGGCAGGCAGACATGCAGTGGAGCCAAAGCCACAAGCTCTCCCACCACACTTCCAGGCGCACACTTCATATTAATCGTCTCCCCGGGCCAGGTGCCTGATGGACTATTATCTAGTCCAACTTGCACCCGACCCCTTACTCCAAATGACCATGTGTTCACTCAACTATTCACAAGCATTCTCCATTCACTCCTGTCCACCACCACTTCCCCTGCCTGATCTATAGTCATTCCTCTATCATCCAAAGCTTTTCTTACAGAGTTTCTCCATATCAATGGGGGTCTTCCTGCCCTTCTATCTCCCCTTGTACCTGACTCACATATTCTCTTTGTAAGCCTTTCATCTCCCATTCGTTCAACATGACCATACCAGCTCAGCACCCTTCTGTCCACTCTGGCTGACAAATGTTCCTGCTGCCCCACTCTCCTACGTATCTCTTCATTCCTCAATCTGTCTCTACGAGTAACTCCACACATACTCCTCAAGCAGCTCATCTCCATCACATCCAGCCCTCTTTTCTCCTTTCTTCAGAGCCCATGTCTCAGCCCCATACATCACTGTTGGCACAACAATTCCTTGATACAGTGCACTTTTTACTTTCACTCCGAGATTTCTCGTCTTCCACAGACTTCCCATTGCTCCGAAAACCTTCCTTCCTTCACACACTCTCTGTTTTACCTCCATTTCCATACCTCCACTCCTACTTATCGTTCCTCCTAGATATTTAAAACACTCTACTTGTTCCAATATTTCCCCATCCAGCCTCACATCTAGATTCACCCTATGCTCTCCCTATTTGACACCATTACTTTACTTTTATTGACGTTCACCTTCAGTTTCCTCCTTCCACAAACCACACCAAACTCTTTGACTACCCGCTGCAGTTTCTCATCAGAATCCGTCACCAATGCTGTGGAGAGCAAGAGCAAGTGCAAAGTCAAATGTGGATGGACTTTGAAATATTTTCTTTGTGCTAGAATAATGGCAGAGTCGAGTGGGGACTCTGAAATATTTTCACTTGGTCGAAATAATGGTAGAGTCGCTTAGCATAAAAATCGGCTTGATTTGATTTAATTCGGAATGTCACTTTTAATGGTCGGGAACACTTCAATAGACTATATAGCATTCGTAAATTAAATTATTTTCTGTAAATTCCGAATATTAGAACGGTAATGGATTTTTTATGTTTTAACACTTTTTTTTAGGACTGTTTATTTCACTCTCGAACTTGGATTTTTGGCAGAGTCGCTTGGGGACTCTGTTTTATTTTGCTCTCTTCGTATATTAACTTAGACACTTTCTCTCATTTCTGGCCATCGACTTAGGCGTCTTTTCTATATCTTCTTTCCGAGATGGTTATGGTGTTTGCTGTCTGTAGTCGTCTGCTCCTCCGTGGGCCGTCCAGGTTGGCCGGCTGTGTGAAGATAGTTACAGTTGGGTTGATGGGTTTGGGGTCTTAAGTATGGCTCTGTAACTTATTGTAATCATCTGGCAATTACTGTTGGGCACCATACCGGACTAACGCGAGTATTCTAGAGGTTATTTGGAATACTTGACTATCCTGCCCTTCATATCAACCGTTGATGAAGTCTTGTTAAGGTGCTCTTGAAATGGGGTCTTAAATATCGTGCCTCAGTGAGAACGTATATGGCACGATATCGGACTAACGCAGCAAGACTTTAGAACTACTCTTCCTGACTGTCTCTGACCTTTTTAAGAGGTTCGGGGGACCCGGGGCGGTGTTTAAACCTTTCAGTTACACAGTCTAATTGGATGCCACAGACTCAGTGCACCTAGGACTTGTGTGTGCAGAGTCCCCTTGAGTGTATCTCGCCAAGCCCTTCCTTCACAGCGGTCTCAGATGTTTCGAGACCACCTGTGAAAAGTGGTAGTGTTAACTTTCAATAACAATAAGTAAAGAGGTCGGGATGCCAGAGTCTCTCTACTCTTACTAGGGAAAGTGGAACCTAGCAGAGGGGACAATGTTAGTTACTGGGATGCCAGTCGTAACAAAGTTCCTCTGAAAGGACACTTTGCGCAGTGTTCACTTCCAAGAGTAATAGTAGAGAGGTCGGAATGCCAGAGTCTCTCTACTTTTACTAGGGAAAGTGGAACCTAGCAGAAAGGACAATGTTAGATACTGGGATGCCAGTAGTAACAAAGTTCTTAGAGTAGGACTTAGCACTTTTCACTAGAGAATATTGAGGACGGGATGCCGTTCTCCTCAACTTCTTTTAGAGAAGATGCGTTTGTGGACTTCTTTAACTAGAGAGGAAGGGGCAGGATGCCTGACCCTTCTTTTCTAAGCTAAGGAAAGCTTTATACCGGTAACAGAAGCTATGTTAATCACTGGGATGCCAGTGGTAACAAAGTTCCTGTAACAGGCCACAGTTTCGGTAACTGAAAGAATAGAAGTGAAGCTCCGGGATGCCAGTCACTTACACTACTATAATTTAGTAGACACCGTCTATCAAGAGTCTCTATGCTAGCTGACGGGATGCCGCAACTAAAAAAGATCCCTAATATAGGATTTTTAGCTCACAGACAGTATATTGGACTTTCGGGATGCCGTAGGTCCAACTGAATGGAGGTTTAGTTCTAAGACTTCTAAAGGTGGGATGCCAGTATCTCAAGAAGCCTTAAAATTGCTTAACTCTCCTAAATTATCTTGACCTGGTATTGAAAATAAATGCTAGGGATCCTTCCTAACGTGTAGGATGGTAAGGGCATGAGGATGTATCCCTGGAGGGGTCTATAGAACCTTCTTGTTCTGGTGGTCAAGATATTATCTTTCTAAATAAATTTATTAGGTCACACGGTGGTACTTAGGCTACATCAAGGGGCATATCACCTAGAAAGGTACTTCATCAATGGTTAATCAATTATTATAAAATAAATAGGTAAGGTCAATAGAGCCTTGGAAAATCATAACTTTTCTCAAGGAAAGGAGTTCCTTAATTCTTAACTTTAGCGGGAGGTTGAGGGTCGTGTGCAAAAACAAAGTGAGGAAGTATGAGATGCGCATTAAAGTATTTGATATATCATACTCCTCCACGGGGGTCTGAAATGAGAATCTACTTATGTATCATCGATAGGATGATGTAAGTTGATGATAAATTGTAAACTATAGCATTGAAGGTTATCTTTTACTATAGTATTTTAAGTAAGTGTCCCTCCCAGAATGTGTTGGTACTCCTTGCGAGCTAGCAGGCGAGCCAGCTAGCTTCTGGCGCGTGTTTGAAGAACACCAGCGCCACTCGGCGTTGCGTCGATTTTGGTACTATCTAATATGCATATAAACTTATATGAGAAAGAAGATCATGTGGCTTGTATAATTGGAAGAGATAATTAGAGGATAAAAGAAGACGTATATATGTGTGTAGGAAACGATGTCCCAAGGATCCATTGATGTACTACTTAATATTAATTTTGCATAGTTAGGTTTAACAAAACATCATAGCATATTCATATAATACTTGTTGGTTATTATTCTTAATCTTAATGACACATCTTATTACTTATTACACATAACGACATAACATTATAAAAACAGAAAAGAAAAACATATACAGTGTCTGGAGTTCTCTCAAAAGAGTTGGCGGAAAACTATTTTCTTTTTAAGAGGGGTCGTGGGGCGAATCCTCTTGCCCGGTGTGTGTGGGTATTCTTCCTCCCGCGTGTCCCTCTTCAGCATAGCGATTCGGCTGTTCCTGAGTTTCGCTACTGCTGTTGGTCCTCGTGGTGCTATGATGGATGCTGGCTTCTCTATCTTGGTCCTTCCTTTCTTCGGGACTTCTTGTTCCTTTCTCTTGGCTGGTCTTCCTTCTTCTTCCACTCCTTCGGTCTCTCCTGTTTGATGGTCTTTCCTTTTTGGGGGTATTTTACTTCCCTCTCCCTTATGAAAGGTACGTCCCTGTGCCTCAGGGGTAAAGGTTAATAAGTTGCCCCGGGTCTCTAGTAATGGTAGAGCGTGCAAATAGGTCCACCATTCGAACGAACGTAGGTCAGGCGCTATGGAGGGGTCAATCAGTACAGCAATTTCTGGAGTGTTGTCCGGCCGTAGAGAAGTAGTAAACGCTTCATGAAGATAGCGGATACGGACAAAGTTGATTATGTCATTAGACCACTTAACCCGCTTGATAAATGGAGTGCCGGACGTCACGTTGGTGGTGGTCAGGAGAAGAGCTGGAGGTGTGCAGTTGGTGGTGGTGGTGGAGCAAGTGATATCTAGAGTTTTGACAGCTGGATGGTCATGACCTCGTGCGGACGTAAAAGTACGAGGTTTTGAGGTCGGGACAAGTGTGGGTGAAAAATGAGCAGCTAGACTGGCATTTGGTGTAGTTATCTTTGCTAAATGTAAGATATCAAACTGATGTTGGGGAATTTATGTTTTTATATTTGCATGACGGAATGGCAAATTTGACGGAGTACGAATAGCAGACAAAGTATGAGTGAATCTATCTGGTTGTTAAACCAACCGACCTGATGTAGTGCGAAAATTTCCACTGAAAGGCGGCTCAGGGCTGGTGGTAGGAGATGGTGACTGAGAGGAAGGTCTGGGGTTGTGAGTGCGTGGAGGTGAAGAAAGAGGTATAGATTGAGTTCTCGGCGAAGTTAAAGTTGGTTTGTGAGGCTGGGTGATTTTAGGTGATAGTGTCGATGGAAAAGGAGATAGATTTGGAGGGGCGAGGCGAGGTGAAGAAGAGTTGAACGGGGTTTTGTTGGACGAGGTAGAAGGTTGGGTTGAAGATAGAGTAGGTGATGTAGGTAATTCAGAAGGAGGCTGAGAGTGATGAGGTGAAAGGTGAGAAGGAGGCTGAGAGTGATGAGGTGAAAGTTGAGGGCGAGGAAGTTGAGGTGATTTTACGACGGGTGTAGTGGAATGTGGTGAGGTAGAGGATGGAGATTTAGGTTGAGAATGTGAGGTTTGAAGGTTAGAGTTGGATGCAGGATTGTTAACGGAGGTTTTAAACGAGGGAGCTTTATAGGGTGAGGGAGGCGATCGTCATTAGAGGATGTGGGGAAAGACGATGTCGAGCGGGGTGAGGGTGAAGGTGATGTGGACTTGGGTGGTGAGGTGGATGGAGATATGGAAGGACGTGATTATTTCTTGGATGGAGATGGACTTGGAGAATTTAGATGAGGAGAGACAGGGCAAGGAAGAGATTGTTTGCGGGTGGATTTGGAATGGCGTGATTTGGTGAATTGAGCATTGGAAAATAAAGGATATCTTGATGCTACAGAGGGTTTCAGTTTCAAATGGGGGCGCAATTTGAGGCTCACGGTTTGTAGGTGGCACGAAGTTGGTGGATTCAGATCGTTGTGAATGGGGTTATATTGGGAGAAGTAGGTGCTGGTAGTGGAGTTCTAGGAGTGTGTTGGAAAAGTTGCTGCGAGGGTTTGTTGGTGGTTTTCGGGGGAGTCTTCTGCGAGATGGGAAGAGGTATTAAGGGAGGGTTTGGAGAAGTTGCACTGTCGTAGGGGCGAGGAGGATTCATAGTTGATGGGTTGCAGGTTGTAGGTGAGTCTTCTGCCTTAGGCTTCAGTGGTGTA
>CM064574.1:22282211-22351674 GCA_032716605.1 Paralithodes platypus
CAGCAATGATGGCGTTCGAGAGGGCCAGAAAAAACACATATTCCGCGTACGCCATTTGCTAGGTTAAGTTAGTTTACTTGGCATTAGAAGTAATGGTAGTAATAGTGGGATTGATGGTGGTAGTAGTGATGATGGTGATAAAAGTAGTGATGATGGTGGTAGTTGTATTGATGATGATGACAGTAGTAATGATGATGACAGTAGTAGATATGATGGTGACAGTAGTAGATATGATGGTGACTACTAGTTGTAGTGATGATGGTCATAATAGTAGTGCTAATGGTGACAAATAATGATGATAGTTGTAGTGATGATGGTGTGAGTATTAGTGATGATGGTGAGTAGTAGTGATGATGGTGAAAGTTGTAGTGATGATGACAATAGTTGTGATGATGAAGATCATAGTAATGGTGATGATGGCAGTAGTAGTGATGATGGTGATAGTAGGATACATGATGGTAATACTTGTGACAGTAGTAGTGATGATTATAGTAGTAGTGATGATGTTAACAGTAGTAATGATGATTGGAAGATGGTGGTGATGATAGTAGTAATGATGGTTGATAGTTATAGTATCAATGATGATAGTAGTGATTAAGATGGTAGTGACAATGGTGACAGTAGTAGTGATGATGTTGAGAGTAGTAGTGATGATTGTAATTGTAGTAGTGATGATGATCATAGTAATGGTGATGACGAAAGTATTCGTAATGATTGTGGCAGTTGTAGTGATGATGGCAGTAGTAGTGATGATGGTGATTGTGATTGATGATGGTATTAGTAGTGATGATGGTAACCCATCGCAGAGTTGGGTATGCCGTTTTGATTTTGGGCAAAACGGCACGTCTACTTTATTGTTAATATTATTAGAGAGAGAGAGACAGAGAGTCACTTATTCAGGGGGCGGGCGTAGAAAAGGCATCTGCGGGATATATATATACTGTATATGAATTGAGGAGGGTGGGGTATGACATATAAGTGTAAATTAGGGCGTATTAAGGATATTAAGAGACTGCTAAGTCAGGATGAAAAAGAAAGAAAGAAAGGGGAGGGGAGGGGGGACCACGAATGAGTATAGGCGTATGCACTATTATTATGAAAAAAATGAAATGATAGGCATGCAAATGGTACATAAAATGTTTACATAATAAGATGTCCCTTATATATATTCTATTTGTATATTGACACAGTACATGTACACACATATGCGCACATACACACACCACACAAGGGGAAGGAGGGGGGATGTTAAAATACAGTACATTCAAACGTACGCATGCACTCGTACAAACACATACAAACTGAACAAAAGAAAAACAAAAAACATGTACAATATAATTAGGCTTAATGAATACATGCATAGACGTAAAATATAAGATATTGAAACTAGATCTATATAAAGGCATGTAGGGTCATGTATTTTAACTATAGTCTATTTTTTTCCAGCTGAGGGTAAATTGCCATGTTACTATCTTTGTTACTCAGCTATAAGGTAGATTTTGTAGCTAAATATGTTGTTAATTATGAAAACTTGGCATTAATACGACACACAGCCATAGTAGTTTCATATTTTCCCATTAATTATCGATAAATCAGCTACTAAGGGATTCAATTTATCATCAGCTGGAAAAAAATAGGCTATAGGATGTATTCTCTTTTGAAATACGGGTTCTCTAGAGTTGGAGTTTCAGGTTGTCAGCAATATATATGCGTTTGAATTTCATTTTATCTCTTCTCTTTGTCTTAGTAACATTGGTCAGGTTCAGAATAAGATTTGTCCTTGGTGGTGTAGAGTAACAACTGTTCTTGGGAAAGCTTTGTAGTAGTACCAAAAATCATTTCATAGGGGGAATAACCGGTAGTTCTACAGACCGTTGTGTTAACTCTTCAAATTATCTCTGGTAACAATTCTGGCCATTCTTGGTAGATCTCGCCTCTTTGCAAACTCAGATTAGTCCTCACACAGTTTTCAAGCAACCGGTGATTTCTTTCACATACAGTATTCCCTTGTGGCCAGTATGGTGAGGTATGTTTGATCTGATAACCTAAAGTATCTCCCAGGTGGTACCAGATTTCATTGTTAAATTCTCTACCTCGATCACTCAGGATACAATCAGGAATACTGTATACAAAAATAATTTGTTCCAGTATACAGTTTGCTACCGTTGCAGCATTCTTGTCCAAAATGGCACAGGCGATTGTATATTTCGATAACACATCTACGCAGGTCAGGATGTATCTCTTCTTTTTCTTCTGAGGCAAGGGTCCCACAATGTTCGCAGATAGTTTATCTCAGGGCCTTCCCGCAATGATATGGCCTGCTTGTTGTCTAGGTCCTCGGCCATCTTTCCCTCCTTGGCAACCTAAACAGCTTTGGACCACTTCTCTAACAATCTGGTCAGCCCGGGGGGTCCAATATATCTCATTAAATTGCTGGAGAATTCTGGATTGGCCTAGGTGAGCACCCTTCCCCTCTTGTCCATGCATCATCTCAATCATGTGCTTGGCCTCATCATACTCCAAAACAAGTTTTCGAAAGCTGCTTGACAACTCTGATCTCGGTCAAATTTTCTCCTTTTTTCACGCAGTATATTCAAATGATTAGCAATCTTGGAGAAGTTTGGTATAAATCTCCGGTAATAAGAAGCCACCCCCAAAAAGGCTCTAATTTCCTTAACTGTATTAGGTGGAGGGATGTCTGAGATAGCTTTCACCTTAAGTGGATCTGGTTGGATTCCTCTCTTTGACACCACATGGCCCAAATACGCCACCTCACAGGTTCCCAACTGACATTTGGATGGTCTAAGTTTAAGCCCAGCCCTCCAGATTATGTCTAACACTTTCTGCAATCGGTCAATATGCTCTACCCAACTGCTCGAGAAAATTATAATGTTATCCAATTAGGCCAAACAGGTTTGCTAGGTCAGTCTTCTTAGCTCTTCATCCATAACTCTGGTAAACCTGGTCCATTACAAACCCTAAAGGGCAGCACTGTGAATTGATATCATTTCGCTTCACTCGTGGCAAACACAGTTTTCTCCTGGTCCTCTGTTTTGACTGGTACTTGCCAGTATCCACTTTGCAAATCCAGAGTGGAAAACTAAGTGAACTCATTCAATGACTCTAACGAGTCATCTATGCTTGGTAAGGGTTGAGCTTCCTTAATGGTGACATCATATAGTTTCCTATAGTCAACACAGAATCTGGTAGATTCCATCTTTTTTTCTTTGCCAGAACTACCGGTGATGACCATGGACTATGTGATTCGACCACTATCCCTTGCTTAAGCATATTTTCTTCTAACTTTGTTTTCTTTTGTTCTCATAATCAAGTTTTTTTCGTCGTTAAGGTTCTCTAACAGGTGGTCCCTGCGTGTATACTTCATGTTGATGACGCGTTCAGGCTAATCCATGATCCCCCTCATCTTGAGCAAACACATCACGATATTCCCACAGTAATTCGTGCATAGTGTTGGCCTGGCTCAAGGTTAACTGTTTTTGGATTTCTGGTAGATTGATTTGCCCATTTGTTTCGATTGTTGTAGGTTGAGTGGGTATAATCTGACCTAGGAGTCTTCCCTTATGATAGTTAATGATAATATCCCAAACATTTGCAACCTCGATTTTTCTCTGACTCGAGGTAATCAGTGTGGGCGATATTCGGACTTCATTTTGACGATCTGGCTCAAAAATGCCTTCCATTATCCCATTGAGCTGGGAAATTTCGACTATTTTCCATGTCATAGGAGGTAGAGAGATTTTTCCCGTAGTAGCTACCAATGGTGCCATAAGGTGGTGATAATTTCTTTAGTTCCACATTGAATATTTACAACAAATTGATTCATCAGATCTATTCCCAAATATCTGTCCACGCCCCTACTTAATATCCCTGATAATACACATAATCCATTGTACCAGCAGAGTCTCTGTTTTCCCCAAAATGTTTATAGTTTGTCCCTCACTCCTACCAGTTGGATGTTAGTACGATTCTGGTGTCCCATTTCGTTTTGATTGTGTCTAAACAAAAATCCAATAGGCAACTGCGGTTTGCTTCCGTATCTACTAACATATTTGCGACTTTTCCATTGATCACCATGGTTTCACAGGGCGTCTGTTTCTCTAATATGTTTACCTCTCCATATCACCTATCTATGAGAGGTCCAGGGTAAAATTTTCTTTTTCCTCAGGCATGGTGATTTTTTGTTTTCTCTCTGCCTCACCGTACTCTAGCAGTATCATTCTTTCCCCATTCCGATTTGGAGGTGCCATCAACGGTAGGGGTCGGTTATTGGTAGGTAATGGTCTTCGGGCAGCGTTTGTCTGATCCGGTGTGTGATTTGGGCAATTTCTGGCAATATGTCCGGTTTGCCGACATCGAAAACATCAAACATTTGATTTCTTGTACTTTGCTCAAGTTTTCTTCTTCCCCTTTCTTGTTTTCCTCTTTCAATTCCCTGGTGTCCATCACCCTCTTAATTACTTCCATGAGCTCTTTTTTGGTGGAAACCACAATACAGTGTTTCTTTACCTTCACTGGGCAAGCCTGTATGATGATCTCTCATATTTCCGTCTCTTGGCTGTCCTGGTCCAGGTGAGGATATGTCAGTCTAGCCTAATATTCTTTGTGATTTCCCTTCTTAGGCCTCTCACGTTATGTCCATCTAGTTCCATGGTTTTGAACTTGTCTCTAGCCTTCCTAATTGAGATTTCTTGTCCAAATTCTTCTGCCAGAATGTTTTTGACATCAACCCATGTCTCCAGCCCTTCCACTTGTACTCTTACGTCATTCAATGCTTTCCCCAGATGAGCTTTTACATAAACCATTTTCTTAGCATCTTCCCTAACATCTAGCATAGTGAACTGGCATTCCAACTGTTCGATCCACAGTTCAATTCTTTCTTTCCCCTCCTCCCACAGTCTTAAAGTAAGTAACGATGTCATTATGTGTGATATGTGTTATCTATTAAATAATTGTACTCAATCCGAACAATTTGTCAAATTCCACCGCTTGCCACCAAATGTAGTATTTAATTTGGAAATTACTTATACTAATAGGGTTGGAATGATTTGACAGTTATTTGGAAGTTTGTACTTTATTTAATATACTCGAAGGCAATCAATATTCTTTGTAGTTAATGTTTCTAGATCCGGGCCGAAATACATTCAAACTAGAAGGGGTTGAATACTTAAGACAATACAGTATAACTTGTCCTTTGAAAGTATGAATTCCCATTATAATCAATAACTATTAACCAAAAATGAGAACTATGCATTTAATAAGGTACATCCTTATTTCTTATCAACTCTGCGAAGCAGAGTGGTATCGCGCAAACAGATCCCGCCCGTATACTGTGCACCACCAGCCAGCCTGTCTGTCGTCGTCGTCGTCGTCCGTCTGTCTGTCCGGAAACTCCTCCTAGACCGTTCGATGGATTTTCACCAAATTTTACAGGTATATCCATTTGGTCAATGCAATGGACATTCAACAAAAAAAATCCATTTAACTTAAAGGTTAAGGTCAAAAGTCAAGGTTAAAAATAAGGTCAATATTTAATATTATTTAGTTTTTACTCAAATGTCTTCATTTTCACTATAAAAGTTACTGTTAACCTTGATATTGTATTGGCCAAATTTAAGGTAAATATTCCAAAGGGTAAGGTCAAAGGTCAAGGTCAAATGTCAAAATAAGTTTTTCACTAGTATTTCTTATACTAACTTTTAGATTCTCACTTGGCTTACCATGTATATACGGAATACCTAGGCCAAGGTCATACAAGAAACTATACAATTCCATATGAAAGGTCAAGGTCAAATAAAAGGTCAATATGCTATTTTCTTTAGTTTTCATGCAAACTTCACAACATTTGGTGAGATAGTTCCACTTTAAATGAAAAGGAAAATAATACATTTGGACACACATATAATAAAGGTCAAGATAAAGGTCAAAGGTCAAGGTCAACTATTCTATTAATATATATGAAACTAACTGATGGATTTTAATGAAATTAGGCATGCTTATTTGATTTTCGGGGGCAATGTAAATGAAAACAAAAAACATACTCTTGCATAAAGATCAAGGTCACAGGTCAAGGTCAAAGGTCAACTTTTACAATTTATTTTACTGTTTACTCAAATATCTTAATTTTCACTAAACAAGTTACTGCTAACCTTGATATCGTGTTGCCCAAATTTTAGATAAATATTATAAAGGGCAAGGTCAAAGATCCAAGTCAAAGTTCAAAACAAGTTTTTTCACTAGTATTTCTTATATTAACTGTTTGATTCTCACTAGGCTTACCATATATATTTGGAATACCTAGGCCAAGGTAATACAAGAAAGTATACAATTCCATATGTAAGGTCAAGGTGAAATAAAAGGACAAAATGCTATTTTCTCTACTTTTCATGAAAACTTCACACAATTTGGTAAGATAGTTGCACATTAAATGAAAAAGGAAAATACTATATTTTGACATAATAAAGGTCAATATAAAGGTCAAAGGTTATGGACAACGATTCTATTAATATATATGAAACTAAGTGATGGGTTTTAATGAAATTAGGCATGCTTATTTGATTTTCCTGGGCAATGTCAATAAAACAAAACTTGTACTCTTACATAAAGGTCAAGGTCAAGGTCAACGGTCAACTTTTACTATATATTTTTAGTTTTTACTCAAATATCTTCATTTTCACCATACAAGTAACTGGTAACTTTGATATCGTATTACACAAATGTTAGATAAATATTCTGAGGGGTAAGGTCAAAGTCAAAGGTCAAAATAAGGTTTTACTAGTAATTCTTATACTAACTGTTAGATTCTCACTAGGCTTACCATGTATATTCGGAATACCTAGGCCAAGGTCATACAAGACACTATACAATTTTATGTGAAAGGTTAAGGTAACATTAAAGGTCAATATGCTAAGGTAGTTAAGATAAAAGGTCAAGGTTAAAAACAAGAGTGTTTGTCATTTTCCCTAAACTCCTCCTAGACTGTTTAATGTATTGTCACCCAATTGTACAGGCAAATTCAGTTGGTCAATGCGACGACCATCCAAATATATGTATTATATTCTTAGTCAAAGGTCAAAGGTCAAGGTCACAGTATATGATCATTATTTGTAATCTATAAGTTTTTATGTGAATTACACCATATTCATAATGCTAGTTAATACAAACATTGGTGTTAAGCTAATTCCTCGATAATAATTTCTAAGGTGAAAGGTCAAGGTTAAAGGTCAAAATATGATTTTTGCTAGTATTTCCTATATAGTGTAAGATTATCACTAAGCATGTCATGCATAATCGGAATTCCTAGGCCAAGGTCATACAAGATTATTCATAATTTCATTTGATAGGTCAAGGTCACAGGTCGAGGTCAAATATAAGGTCAATATGCTAATTTATTGACTTCATGTGAACTTCACAAATTTCTTTGATACAGTTGTGCTTTAAATGAAAATTAGAATGTTACATTTTCAGACATCATGAAGGTCAAGATAAAGGTCATGGTCAGCCATTCCTTTAATACCTCTGGAACTATTTGATGATTTTTAATGCATCTTGGCACACTTATTTGATTTTCCAGGGTTACATCAATGCAAGCAAAAAATATAATCCTACATAAAGGTTAAGGTCACAGGTCAAAGTCAAAAGTCAACCTTCATCATAAAAAATACTCAAATTTTGATAAGCTGACTGTTTGTTGCATTTTACATAAATAACATATATATATATATATACAGTATACTGTATATATACAGTATATACAGTATATATAAATTTCATATACAAATATTCTAATACTCAAGGTCAAAGATCAAGGTCAAAAAGATCAAAATAAGTGTTTATCAATTTCCCCAAACTTTTCCTAGACTGTTTAACCCTTTCTGTACTGGAGACATCTTTTGTTTATCATATTCTAGCTTTAATTAGACGATTTTGTGGAGCTTAAGAAGGATCTGTGGTGGAAAAGGTTTATTTGGATATTTGAAAGCCTGCTATTTAAACTAAATACAATCGTATATTATTATCCAGTATAAAATGAAAAGGAAACTGGTACTGAACGGGTTAATGTATCGTCACCAAATTTTGCAGGCAAATTCGGTTGGTCAATTGTCGACCCCCGTCGGGGGCGAGTTGTTTTCGGGGCAAATCCTCCAGTACTCTTGGTGATATTATTAATGATGATGGTGATAGTAGTAGTGATGATGGTGATAGTAATGATGATGACAGTAGCAGAGATGCTAGTAACAGCAGGTATGATGGTGCTAATAGTGATGATGGTGATACTTGTAGTGATAATTATGACAGTAGTTATGATGATGGTAGTAACGATGGTGACAGTAGTAGTGATGAAGATGACAGTAGTAGTGATGATGGTAGCAGTACTAGTGATGATAGTGATAGTACTAGTAGTAGTGATGATGGGTATAGTAGTAGTGATGGTGGTGACAGTAGTAATGATGATTGTAAGTGATGGTGATAATAGTAGTGATGATGGTGATAGTTCTAGTGATTATGTTGACAGTAGTGATGATGTTAGTGACGATGGTGATAGTAATGGTGATGGTGACTGTTGTAGTGATGATAGCAGTAGTGATGATGATGATAGTAGTAGTTATAATGGTGGTAATAGAAGTGATGATGGTAACCCATCGCAGAGTTGGGTATGTCGTTTTGATTTTGGGCAAAGCGGCACTTCTACTTTATTGATAGATATTACGAGCAATCGATAGCATACCTCGACGAGGTTATATCTATAAATAATTAAGGCAATTACTCTGGCGCCCATCACCAGACGGATACCAAAATCAGTCTATTATGTAGCCTGGGAGCGAGGCAAGCTGTTGCAGGCAGCGTAGGAGGGCTTCATCCGCCCTAACGTGCGAGAGAGTCTTCTCTCGCACCACTGCATTATACATAGCGAAAACAGCTCAAAATCGCTTATTTTTAGCGATTTTGGCCGACCTATGCAAAATCGTTGCAAGACAACCAGACGTTGTACAGAGATGATTCAGGTGTCATTTGAAAACTCTATTACTGTACTTGCATGGATATATCATTATAATTATTACGTTTTGGCTCATGCTTATGCATAAACATTTGCATGGAATAAAGGTCAATTTAGGCCAAAAACCCCGCACCATAAGAGTTAATGCAGTGTCCTATACACAACCCTATTTATCAGGCCCGCATAGATTGTGGGCATTTCTACGTTATTTCCTATTCCTCAACTTCTATTCAGACAATTCTGATACAATTCTTAAAAGTCTGCTCAAGTGATTTACCTAGTCTCATTCAATAGCTGGACAATATGTCCCTTATCTATCAATTACATAAGCTACAGATAAACTCTCAAAAACTCTTAGGAAATGACTATGCGTATTGATTTATCATTGATCTGGCAATCCGACGATAACACTACTTTGAACTAAATAGCTTTCGCTATTCTAACCAAATGAAAGCTATACTTCAACTCTTGGTATATTTATTGCATCAATTGTCTAAAACGTCTTTGAAAAGGTCTGCCCAATAAGGAACATCAATTATTTAGTGACTCAGGATAGTCAGTCAAGAACATTCTTTCACTCTCACTAAAAAAAATCGGGCCCGTTAGGGTCCATTGATTAGTTTCTTATTTCTTCTTTCCCCGGCTTCTACCATCTCAGCGACAGCCAATACACTCTGCCAAATTCTTCTGTTCCGTTCACCACCTGGTTCAGGTTCTGGATGGCTTGGAATGTGATGAGTAAGCGTGCAATATGCGTTCACGCTACTGGATGCCGAAGGTGGATTTGTGCAGAGGCTGAGCGATTGATATTCTCCTTGCTCTGGATATATGCTGCTTCTACCACATTTAGTTGGCCAAGAATTATCTCTTCAGTAATCCCCCCATAGTAGTTGGGAAGGATGCTAGGCTTGTGGGTAATGCCTTTAGAGAGAAGTTCTCTTGACTGCTCCGTGTCACGGTCTGACTATTCCAGCCCCGCCCTCCTCCTAAAATGCCCGACCCTCTCAGCAGGCGGCCGTGATTAGTTGAGACGCCCGGGCGGAGTTTACCAGTGTGTGCGGCAGCTTTGAAATTTTCGCTCTCCCTTCTCATGTCTTATTTCATCATAATAATATCCCGGCAAAGCATTCTCCACATTTTTAAGTGGCTGACGGGAGCATAAGGCTGGCACCGTGGTATTAGAATGCTTTTTGCAGGGATATATAATACGGGAAGTGAATGAGGGCGAGTTATAACCTAGCTGCTTACTACATGGCTGAGTTAGAAAGTCGGCAGACTCCAGGTGATGACGCTGATTGGTTGACCCGTTAGAGGTGTTAGTGCGACATTCTGGGTGATATTCCACATGGTTTTCTAGGGATACTACTGCTTGCTGATTGGTGCTTCGAACTCTCACTTCAGAGATAATTATTTATTTGTTTATTTCATTATTATTTGTATTGTTAGTAGTAGTAGTAATAGTAGCATTGGTAATAATAGTAGTAGTATCTACCAGTTACGTTTGGTTGTTAGCCTATAAACATTTGTGTATTTCCTGTATTTACTTGTGCTTATTGTTGTATAATATCCATATCTATTCCTCCCCCCCCCCCCCCACTCATTCACCTTCCCTGTCCTACCTCCCTTTCTCCCCACCCACTGCTGCTCCCACCTGTCTTGACGGATACTGAAGGCGTCCGAGGCCCTATTTTATGTTAGTGACCTGAAGAAGCTATCTACGAAATGTTAGCAATACAATGATCCTCCTCATATGGTGTCTACTGCATATTCATTCTGTCGAGTTCTCAAAATGTATTTAACAATGAATTAAACAATGTATGTAACTGGTTAGTCACAAGTAAATTATCATTGAATGTTGGAATCACTATATTATCTTGGGCTTGGGCTTGGCTGTAAACTCTGTAATCCAACCACTGAAAATATTAAAGAAGAATATTATCGGGAGTTGGTTATTATGAACATACTAACATATAATTTAAGAATTTAAGTATATACAAAATTCAAAGTATTCATACACATGATTCTGTAAATTTTTTATGATATCAACTTAATTATAATACTTCGATTCCCTTTATAAGTGCCTCGAATGTGCGTCATAATAACAAACCACCTAAGCCACGAACAGAAAATATATTTTGTTTTGCTTCATTAGCCGGATGTATTGCATGGAATAAGTTACCAGTACATATAAGAGCATTAGCCAACAGAGATACCTTTAAAATTAATACAAGAAATATATTATTAATCAATATTAAATTAAATATATATATATATATATATATATATGGATTGGGTGGAGGAGAAAACACAGGGAAGAGCTATGAATCTTTATTCTCTAACGTTTCGGGTTATGTTATGTACCCATCTTCAGAGAGAATGACAGATTTTTTGAAAACTCACAGAATATATACAAAGTCAGGAAATTCATTGTTGGCATCCTAGAACAACAATGAATGTCCTGACTTTGTATAATTTTATTCTGTGAGTTTTCTAAAAATCTGTCAGTCTCTCTGAAGATGGGTACATAACATAACCCGAAACGTTAGAAAATAAAGATTCATAGCTCTTCCCTGTGTTTTCTCCTCCACCCAATTCGTCTACCTGTCAGTATGGAACATTCATATCTATATATATATATATATCTATGAATCCAGTTTGCACCAGTAAATTTAACGCATCCAATAATACCTCATCGGAAGGCTTAAGGGGAGATATCCACTTGAGGGATTTTTTTCTTGACTTCTTTCTCCCCCATGTTTAGCCCCATTGCTTTTCTAATTTTAAGACGTTCGCCCCATTATTTTGACGATTTTAAGAACTTTCGAACCATTTCTGTCAATTTTAAAACCTTTCGTGCCATTTAGGTGTCGATTCTATCCTGGCGAGCGATAGCGAGCCTGTTATTTAAGAGGAACCGGCTTTCACCCGGGACATTTTTCTACCGAAAAATGTACACATTTATCTTGAAAGGGGTTCAAGGGGGTGTAATCTTAAGCTTAATGGATATCTAGAGACCAAACTAAAAACCTCCCCTTAAACAATATTTACAAGGGTCTGCCTATTATCTATTAATTTGCTCTATCTTAATTACATGTAATATGTACAAAGGCAAGATAAATAATATCATTATTATTATTATTATTATTATTATTATTATTATTATTAACCCTTTCCCTGAGGGAGACGTTCCCGAATGCCATGGCAATTTACAGCAACTTACAGGCTTTTAAAGCCTCTTAAAGCCTGTAAAATCGAATGCGAGGGAGCAGTAGCGCGACCGGCCACACTTCCTTCTCCCAGCCATGCGGCCGCGGCACTGAGGGCTCTGAGTCAGCGAGATATACAATGTTGCCAAAGACAAATGTAGCGCGACATTAGTGATAATTGCAAATTTTAGCGAATGTCTATGGTAGTGCTGCGGGTGAACCCCGCGAGTTATGAAGCTCGTTTTGGTGTCATTTTGAAGCTTTTATAATTTAGTTTTCAGCTGAATGCATTTCATTTCATGCAGGCACTTGCCTAATCAATCATGAGTGCCTGAATGAGCCCTAATATGGCGGAAATATGCTCGCGGTGTAAGTGTTAATAATATTTATAATATTATTATTCTCCGAAAGGGAGAAGGTATGCACTGAGAGATATTTGAAGACAAATTATTATTGTAATACCAGTATAGCCTAAGAGTGAGAGAGAGAGATGCAACTTTGCAGTGTGTATTGAGAAATTGTAGAACATTAGTAAGAGGTCAGTGGATGATATGATATGGTTTTGACTCAACCCATTCAAGAAGTGTAGTATGGGTGGAACCTCCCCACACATATGAACAGTACTCAAAACATGGGCGCATTGTGCCCCTGTACAGAGCAATAAGCTGTATGGAGGTAAAGGACACACGGAGATGATTGAGCACATCTAATTCTGGTAAGCTATTTTAGAAAGAGTGTTGATATGGTCTTTCCAAGAAAGATCAGAAAAATAGGTCCAAGCTGGACTGTAGGTCCGTGCGGCCGTGATAACTCAGAGGCGCATGGTGCGACGCTCAGGACGAAATGTAAGCAAAATAGGTTCCGTTACGGCCTAGAGCATAAATTAGAATACATGTGGAAGATCATTAACTCATAAACTGCGAAGCTATGGTAGTTCAAACCCTCCTGCCAAGCGAAGGTATTTGGTTCTATTTTGAAGCAAATCGTCATAGTACCATATTTATAATTATTTCTTATCCATACGTGCCTATTTTGCTTTTATTATGAACACTTAAGAGCAATAAAAGAAGTGGGAATAGCATTTGGGGTGTGAAAAAGACTTATTATTGCCGCAAGGTCGTATCATGAGGCGAGAGCTGGAGGGACGTATATCCTCCCTCTCCGAGGTTTAGAGCGACACCGAGGCATTGCACTAGAAGTCTCTGTTCTGCAAGGATCTCTAGCTGCCTCACTAGTGTTAAAGAGACCGAGTGAAGGAAATTCGCGCCAATAATTACCCGATCAAAGGGGGAATATGAGGAAAAATAGCTGATAATTAAAGAGGGGGGAAAAGGGGGGTAAGGAGAGGGTGGGTGGAACACATATGTAGGAGTGGTAGCAAGTAATGGAGGGGAATTATCTCACAAATTCACAAATAGCTTTGTTTTGAGTGCCACTGGGGTGTTTTTTATATTTTTGTTATGCTCTGGCTCTATTGAGGTCGGTCGCAGTGCACCAGAAAAGCCTCTATTGAGGACGGTCTCCGTATATTGGTTAAATTTGGTTCAATAATATACAACAAATTTTGTTAACTCATAAGCTGCGCTGCTAGGGTATTTGAAAGTGCCCGCCATGCGAAAGTATTTGGTACATTCCTTACAAAAATCGTCAATTTACCATGCTTATCCATATGCGGCTATTTTACTTTTAATATGAACATATGAACATTGGAAACCAATAAAACAAGTGGTAACAGCAATTGGCTGGTGAAATCGTATATTGTAGCCCCACCGTCGTAATCTGACCTTGACCAGCGAGAGAGAAACACCCTCCTTCTCTTGTGTCTGGCATGGTACTGAGAGACAAGGAGAGCTCTCAGACTGGCATAGAGGGTCGGAGATATACTCCTACATCCTCCCCCCTCTTTTTCACCCGTCCTCGCATGAAAGTACTTGATAAATATCGGGAATAATAGGGAAAATACTGGATAATTGAGGAGGGGGGGGGGGACATGTGTAGGAGTGGTAGCAAGTAATGGAGGGCAATTATCACACCTAATCACAAAATGTTTTAATTTGAGTTCCCATAGGGTGATTTAAAAGATTTTAATTAGGCCTTGGATCTTAAAACCCTGGAGAGGTAACGCTCAAAAACTTAATTTTCATGGTATGGTCGTTGGGAATATGCACATCGACTTTGACCTCAAATATCTCCCAAACCAAAAGACTTAGAGACTTAATGAAAATTGCTAAAAATAATATAAGGATCCCTTAATATTGTGTTAGTAAATGATAGATATTGAGAGGTAATTAGTATTTTTAAATAATTTAATACAAAAATAAGTAGAGGTTTTAAGTTAGTCTTATTTAAAAAATGAAAAAAAAATACTAAATTCGTCCTGAGGGCGCTGGGACTCTGAGGTTGTGGATGGCAATGCTGGGGCTGATTGGTGTATGAAGGACGACCCTGTAGTCCCCATACGTTGAGAGAAGTGTGAAGTTGCAAAATGGGTTAACATTTCGACCCTTTAAAAAAATTGCCCCATTTTCAAAAAATCGTTTTGATACCCAAATATACTTGAATTCAAACCAAAATCAACATAGTGCTTCCTACATGCTCCTATTATAATACCAAAGTGCAATAATCGAGATCTGAGTAACGTAAATACTACAATAAAATATTATATGGAGGTAACTGAAATCATGTCATGAAAAATTCCTTACCCAAAGTATGGCAACATCAGACCCACAGTATGGCAACATCAGACACACTAACCTGCTGAGCTTTTTCCCTTACCATTTGGCTAAGATGCCTATCACTTCCAGATAAATATCTCAAGTCACAATATCACTAGTGTCCACTTTTCGATATAAGTAAATGTCACTACCTATGTAAGGCTGTTGCAAATTTGCAACGGATATATCCTGTTTGAGCCTGTTCTCGTGTTGCTGGGTGAGCAGCACCTCCACACCCGACTGAGGCCTACAGCACACTGACTGCCTGCAGGCCGATAACTGAGAATATGGCCATGTGGGATGTGCAGACTCAAAAAAACTTGTTTTGCGCACCACGCCCGTGCAAATAGGCAATGGCGTATCCTCTCCAGGGTTAAAAGATTTTAATTAGGCCTTGGATCTTAAGAGTCTGGCCGCATTCGCCCAGTAGAACCTCTTAACCCTATTATATCCAGGGCGGTACAATATTGTACCGCCCTCAGTACTTTAAGCCAATATAATGTCTTTTTTAAATAACGTACAATGTTACAAATTATGCTGATCAAGACACTGGGAGCACAACAAATAATGATTTTAAGCAAAAAAACAATTAGTTCAATCAGCCTGTTCTCTAATATTAACGATTTTTATCGTGAAAGGCGCTGAACATAAAGAAACAGATACGATGCAAAGTGAGACATTTGGCAGAAAGATTACACTCATCTGTAAGGTTGGACTGTGATTCCAGATGTACGATAAGATATAATTGTGAATTTTGTTATTCCCTTCATATCAATCTATCACTTTCTCTCCTATCATTGATCTTTATTTATTCCCTTTGTCTATGTCTCGCTGCAACCACCCCCAGCTATGGGGTATGTGCCTGAGTGTATACATACATACATACATACTATAAATACATAAAATTATGGAATGAGATCATCACATATGCGGAGAGAGAGGGAGAAAGTGAAAAGTGACAATTTATGGTTTATTTATGTTGTACATGAATGTAAATTTAAATGATAATGATAAATAAAACAGGAACTATTTGAAACAATTCAACTGTCTAAAGAGAACTGGCAACACCCTCCTTTTCAAATCTTGGGACCAAAGATGCCAGAATCGCAACATTTTCATTGTTTACTCATTGCTTTTCAAGTAAAACCATGATTAATGGGAATAACATATTGTAGACTGGATGCTTATTTAATCTAGACAGAAACTATGCGAATAAATATCGATAACTCGTAATGAATGTTCGTAGAAAGAAAAAAAGGAAATATTTGTTGACAGGCTCTGACATGGGGAGGGTCTGTACGCAGCCGGATACCTTACCCTCTACGCATGCGCGAAAATGTAAGCCTCCCTTGGCCCCGCCCACTGCCGAAAATTTACAAATATTATATTATATTAGATTTGATTAACCTAACTTAACCTAACCTAACCAAACCTAACCTAACCTAACCCTAATATAATATAATATAATATAACATAACACAAATAACAAAATAAAAATAAAAAATATACTAAACTTCGAGTGGGATCGAACACTGGATTTCTGAATGCCAGACGGGAGCTCTAGTGACTGTACTACAGAGCAAGCTGACAGGAACGGTTTGAAGGGTTTATTTAAATGCGGGGAACGGGGGGCGGGGCCAAGGGAGGCTTACATTTTCGTGCATGCATAGAGGGTAAGGTATCCGGCTGCATACAGACGCTCCCCTGACATGACATCATCCTCGCTGTAAAATAAACGGAGTGTTGCCAATCTAGCACCTTTCCCGCTAGATGTAGAGGTATAAATTTGGATCTAGCAGCAAGTTTTAACATCTAAAAGTATATTTTATGCCGAAATTCTAGATATTTCAGACATTTTAGAACGATAGTCTAGAGATTGTGGACTTAGTCTAGTGATTTTAGTAATTTATTATGTGTGAGTCTGGAATAAAGCATTATTATTATTAATCTGTCTGCCTTCTAGCGACTTTTGAAAATGTATCTAGCCTCTTGACTTGGTAACCCTGGGAGCTCCCTCGACCCTAATCAAAGACCATACAGAGAAACACAGACAAGCCTTATGGGCGGCCCGGGCGGCACGGGTCAGACGGGTCACCTAGCGGCTGATAGGAATAAACACTGCAGTCGGCGGCATCATTCAAGCGGGAGAGGTGTGTGTTTCTCGTACACGTGGATAATGATGGCTTATTATTGTTGCCACGATGGGGATTACAGGATGTTCAGCTATAAACTGCTGCAATAATAGGCCTACAAAATGTAATAGAGACCGGTCTTCTTTCCACTTTCCAAAGGATCCTAAAAGGTGAGTTTTAACTTTGTTTTGTAGCTAGCAAATGCATAATTTTGTACTATCAACTCATAATGTATATCTGATGTCTGTGACACTGACAGTGTACCAGTCTTCAGGTTTATTAACACTCAAAGATCGGGTGGTGGAGTATATTTGACTGTGCCGCCCAGCGGGGGTTTTTACCGTAAACGAGCTTGTTTCCATGCTCGTTTTCATGCATAAACAAGAGCCAGAGCGTAATACAAGTATGTATCCCTGAAAGGGCGTTAATTCAGCTTTCCAATGACACCAGAACCATCCTTCTACGATCACTGGTTGTCTTGCAACGATCATGCAACCGAAGGGCCAAATCGGTAAAATACGGTCATTTTCTTACATTATTACGTGTGAAACGAGTGAGAGAGGGTGGAGTACAAAGGAGTACATCTCAGTAGCTCCATGGCCACCGTGGCGAGCGGTCATGAGGTAACCTACGCTCCTCCTACCGCTCCGCTCTCTCTCAGAGCACATTACGTGCTCAAAATTGCACTCGACAATAGCCGTGACCCGCCACATAGGCCACATTTATTTCACTCGACAATAGCCGGGCGCCGCCAAAGAAGGGTTAACTAACATGAATTATGCGTCAGCCTGATGTTTTAATGGCACACTATAATCATCATTAGGCCTATTGACAAAAATATATATGAAAACTGAAGGCTATTTGCTGCCGTCCATAAGACTTCAGAGTGAATAATATATTCAACCACATTTCCTAGATCACTTGATGGGGTACCGTTAATACGTAAAATATATTAAAAAGGATTCTCTATACTAGGTATTAACAATTACTAACAATTAGCAAAGGAAGACGGTGGACTTCTGAACAGAAAATGGTAGCTTTTGCTTTGCACTATAAGAGTCCGGCTTCTTACCGCTTTCTACAGTCAATGTTTGCTCTGCCATCTCATACATCCTTAAACAAAGATGGCTTTCTGGTGTAGAAACTACCCTTGGGTATAATGAAACGTTTTCACTCTAATGCAGTCCAAGTTGACATCAATGGATGCTAGAAAAAGGGTTGTAGTAGTTTGCTTTGATGTAATGTCATTGAGTGTAGGTTTGAAATATGAAAACAATTATGATCAGATAGTTGGTTTCCAAGATTCAGGACCTGGTATCGGCAGAACAACTGCAAGAGCTAGTGAAGCACTAGTAGTAATGGTAAGGTGTTTGTTTGATAAATGGAAACAGCCAGTTGGATATTTTTTATCTGGTAATACCATGAAAGGAGATACTTTGAAAATAATTGTAGAACAGGGTGTGGAAAAGCTACTAAATATTGACTTTGATGTGCGTGCTATTGTAGCTGATCAAGGTTCAAACAACCGGAGGGCGTTCTCATCTTTTGGTGTCACAGAAAACAAACCTTACTTTTATGTAGGACAGCATCGTGTGTGGTGCTTATATGATCCTCCTCATTTAATTATTAGGAACAACTTGAAGAAGCATGGTGCAATGTTTGAAGATAAAAAGCTTGCCCAGTGGAACCATATTGAGGACTTTTATCAGCAGGATTCTCTAGCATCAAAATTTGCTTTTGCCCCCAAGCTAACCAATGCACATATTTTCACTCCCCCTTAGTTATCGAGCTTCCCTAATGAAAAAACAAAGCAGGAAATCTTTAATTTTGAAACATGTGTAGTGCTAACAGGTTCACATCAGGCCTAAGATGCTCAGGGAATAATTGTGGTAATATACAGCCCATTTACTCCAGCCCTTTTTTAGTTACAGAGATTAGAAGTAATACTGTCTGGCCTAACTATAATGAACAGGGTATAGTAGTAGTAGTAGCAGTTGTGGTGGTGGTGGTGGTGTATTCACAAACAATGTTACATAGTATAATCATAAGAATGGCTTTAGTAGGTGGTGGTGGAGTATTAGGCAATATAATCACAATGTTCTGTAGTGTTAAGAATAAATATACAAGGTGGTGGTGGAGGTCTACTGTACTGCAGGCTATTACATATACAAGGTGGTGGTGGAGGTCTACTGTACTGCAGGCTATTACATATACAAGGTGGTGGTGGTGGTCTACTGTACTGCAGGCTATTACATATACAAGGTGGTGGTGGAGGTCTACTGTACTGCAGGCTATTACATATACAAGGTGGTGGTGGTGGTGGTCTACTGTACTGCAGGCTATTACATATACAAGGTGGTGGTGGTGGAGGTCTACTGTACTGCAGGCTATTACATATACAAGGTGGTGGTGGTGGTGGTCTACTGTACTGCAGGCTATTACATATACAAGGTGGTGGTGGAGGTCTACTGTACTGCAGGCTATTACATATTCACTATGTTCTGTACTGCAGGCTATTACATATACAAGGTGGTGGTGGTGGTCTACTGTACTGCAGGCTATTACATATACAAGGTGGTGGTGGAGGTCTACTGTACTGCAGGCTATTACATATACAAGGTGGTGGTGGAGGTCTACTGTACTGCAGGCTATTACATATACAAGGTGGTGGTGGAGGTCTACTGTACTGCAGGCTATTACATATTCACTATGTTCTGTAGTCTATAGAATATACTGTAAACTCTATATACTAGATTCTTTTTCATTAATATGTACATATATAAGATGTGATCTGCAATACAGCTATAAACAATGAAGTAGCCTACAACTGTATAGCCTAATAAATCAATAATTCATACAAATATATACTTAATTGATGGGGATAGCTGATACATTAATTTATATTGAATTTTGAACATTATTCATACAACCATTAATTCTGCAGCAAGATAATTGGTAACAAAGTTCATGTGTATTAGCCTACTAGTAAAACAAATCGACTACCAAATGGTCTGGGTAACGATTATATTTGATTTGACTATTTATTGAGATAATATTTATAGCCTAAGTAGCCTATATACAAATATATATATACATGTGGTACATATACATATGGTCTCAAAAGGCCAAACAGGTTATATGGTCTTTACTCTACTCATATTTTACATACGGTACATACAGTAAATATATCAGAAGAGTTAAAATTGTCTTAAAAAACAAAACATGTTGCTATTGTGTTTTCCGCTATAGTACAAACGGGCCGTTCTCCCCAGATGTCCTAGCTTAGCAAGGCCCCGGGAATTGGGGTGGTTTATTGATACCCTGTTTTTAATCACCCTAATTTCCAAAAGGTCCCTTCCAATCCATGGAAAATGGCCATTAGCGGCAAGATTAAAGGAAGACCGCATTTAGCCTACTATTTTGTGTTATTTCATTCTTGATATACATTTAGTTTTCTTAATTATTTCCTTTCTTTTTATCTTATTATGTATTCAAAATCGCTAATAAATGTTTATACACAAGTTATATTTTCATACTGATATTATCTTTCAGCATAAAGAGTAATATGTATGGTTATTGAGATGAAGTGTACGCCAGCAAGAGTAGTGTTTCCTATAGGCCGCTAGAGGTGCTACCGTCGCGGCGAGCCAGGGCAATACAAACAGTTAACGCTGAGTGCCCCATCCTTATACTATATTTACTATCCTTGCCATAATCCAACTGTCAACTGTTACTCCTTCAGTCTCCCTTCAGACGTCAACGGTGATGGACGTACGAAGTGATCGCGGAAAATCGCGTCACTAATGAAGGCTAAATGGACCTTATGCTTTATTTTTTTCACCAGAATTCCAAAGCCTAATTATTAGTTAACTCTCTGAGAACATATCAATTACACAAAATTATCTTGTGCTAGCCATAATACTACTATGGTATAAAAATAATGAAGTAGGCCTAGATATTCTACGTCCTTTTGCTGCTCATCATTACTCTGGTAACTGGTTGCAAGTAACGTAGACATTCCTACTCTCTTTTTAGCGCAAAGAGGAAGGATAGGCGATGCATTTTTTATATATATCTTTATGGTAAATCTTATAGGTTTATAGTAGGAAAGACAAAAATTACACCTAACGAGTAGCCTACCTAATGAGCATACACTACACAGTATACATTAGCCTATGCATCTCATCTTGGTGTTATATGATTCTAGCCTATGTATTGGAAAGCTTTATGTCTAAGCAGTAGGCTACAACCTACAAAATATTACAAGTTTAGCTTATGTCTGTTATTCAGGATCGTCGAGCCAAACCAAACAAATACACGGGCTGTTAGTGTTATCGCTAGCTTCAACTACTGTTTTTTTTTTATTTATTTTGTATTTTATTGTATCAATATGTCGGTTTAGCATTAACAAAGTTTACTTTTGAGTTAGTGAAATACCAGTCATCAAAGCCAACTTCTCGGTTATTTTATATATTTGTGTGGACAGAGAAACCTGCGTTGTACGATATGTTGTCGTACATCAGTCAACCCAGCGAAGCCATTATAAATCGTTCGATATCAAAGAGATTATTTATACTAGTCTAATTATTGTCCTATGACCATAGGGTAGTCAATACGGAAATATCCAGGCCCTTGCCTCGAATAGGGTTAAGAGTCTGGGCGCAGTCACTGGGTTAAAATCGGTTGATAACTTTGAGAGCCGCCAACACTGGCGGAGGAATGCGATCTATTGATTGTCTCCAATATTTAATCACTTCTTACTTGGAGCATATTCTATCTGCTCACCAAATTTCGTGGTCATCAGTTCATAACTTTTGAGATTTTTGTTTATAGAAAATCAGATAAATGGAGGCAAACACTTAACCTCCGTCTAACATTGTTGGCGGAGGTAACAATGAGGGGCATTCTGGAAAGTGCGTACCGTACCTCCTCCTAAGCTGGCGGAGGTATGTGCTCTACCGATTGCCTCCTCAATCTAATTACTTCTCTCTTGGTGCATATCCTATCTGCCCATAAAGTTTTGCAAACATTGGTTAATAACTTTGTGAGCCGTCTACAGTGGCGGATGTATTTGCTCTACCAATCACCTCCACAATTAACACTTCTTCCTTGGTACACATCCTATCTGGCCTCCAACTTTCGTGACAATCTGTTCATAGCTTTTTTATAGGCAAACAAATAAACAAATAAACAGACAAACAAATGGAGGAAAAACAAAACCTGCTCCAACTTCATTGTCGGAGGTAATTAAAATAAAGTACTATTGTACGTAATGTATTTCATTACCACCGGATCACATTTTCTGTCACTCCTGCAGTAGGGAAGCAACAGCAGGGCACCCTGGGCAAAATGTGAAAATAGGACTTTGACCATTATGTCTACGAAATAGATGAGATTATGTACATGTTCAAGTAAAAATGAGTACTATCCCCAAACTATAACTGTTAACTATCTCGATAGCGTAATGCATAGTGCGCGGAATTTCGATGTGATTATCCTGGGTTCGAGTCCTCGGAGTGCCACATGTATTTGTTGATTTCATTAATTGAGTTTAGATGTGAAGTTGGTTGGTGTAAAAAACATAATAATACTAGTATTTTTACTGGGGATTAATTGGACAATGGCAGGCTCTTACTTGACTGGAGAAACTAAAGCCAAACTACACATGCACAAAGTCGTAAAGGGTAAATATAATACTGAATGCACACATGAATTTCCTTTTAATAATCACTTAAATGTACAACACAAATAATACACCTTACACTGTTACATAGAATAATTACAATATGAATATGCCTAGCACGGACGAGGATCCACGATGGACCTATAGAATTAACTTAAGGCCGCGTCATACAGAGGTCGACCGCGACCCGACAGTAACCCGAAGGCAATGACTTGCACTTTTCACCCGAATTCACCCGAAGTCCCCGAATGAGACTCGTACCCCGACTATGACTAGAAAGCAATTCGAATGCTACCCGAGGGACTCGAATGCGTCTCGAATACGAGTCGATGTTATCCCGTATATTACTCGAAACTAACCAGAAGTTGAACGGAATTGAATCGACCATGAGTCGAAAGCTAATCGACGGTGACCCGAGTAGCCGATACCAACCCGAGTTAAAACCGAATCACACCCGAAGTAACCCGACTTAAAACCGAATGAAAACCGAACCCCACCCGAAATCAGGAACCCAACCGGAATGAAACCAGAATGTAAGTCGAACGTGACTAGAATAAGTTGATTATGACACGATTATGAGGTTATGCATCACCCAACTATATAAAGAGAGGGTGTGCTCACACAAACTTCATTTGTACAGTGCACCCAACACAGCAACATGTCACAGGAAAGCAACCTCCCGGACCCATCACGACCAGAAGAGATGGATGACGAGGTATTGGAGTTGGCAATCTTAACACCTTACGAGCGGCCTATGCGGTTTATTTATATGTACCGCCCAGCGGGGTGTTTTTAGCCAAAATAGGGCTGTTTACGTGATCATTTTCATGCCTAAATAAGACCTAGAACGTAAAACAAGTACCTATCCCTGAAAGGGCATAAACAGAGCTTTCGAATCACACCATAACGATCCTTTTATGATGGCTAGTTTTCTTGCAATAACCGTGCAACGCGAGTGCAAAAAGCATGTAATTCGGTACTTTCCCCATATAATTCAGTATGTAGCGAGTGAGAGAGGGAGGAGGGAGCTGAGATTCGTGTCAGTAGGTTCGCCGCGGTGGTCTGGAGCAGTCATACGCTCGCTAGTCTCCTGCCACAACTTGTCTCTCTCTCTCAGCAACATTACGTGCTGAAATTGCCACTCGACCTATGTCGAGCGCCGCCACATAGTCCAGCTTTATTTAACTCGACTTATGTGGTGAGCCGCTAATTAAGGGTTAAGGCAGGAGATAGTTAATGCCAACCTCAGATATCAGATTACTGCCCGCGCCATCAGGGACAAAGAATGTGAACCCCAACGTGCTCAACCTCGACGGCCACGACGACCAAGGAAACCCCGAAGCTGCAGCGTCAAGCCATGGGTGGCACAGCGAGAGACACACGGACACTACCACCAGTTGCTGAAGAAACTCCAGGAAACTGACGTGGTTACCAATAAATACTTTCTGCGTATGGACGAGGAGCTGTTTAATATGATTGTCGAACGTGTTACACCCAGGATCAAGAAGGACGAGACCAACTGGAAGAAGCCCCTGGAGCCCGGACTGCGAGTTGCCATGACACTACGCTTTTTGGCCACTGGCGAGGCCTATAAGAGCATGGCACTGAACTTCCATGTAGGTGCCAACACGATATCACTGGCAGTGCGGGAGACGTGTGAGGCAATCATACAGGAATACATGGAGGAGCAAATAGTGTGCCCATCAACACCTGAAGGTTGGACGGAGGTCGCCAAGGGCTTCAAGGATAGGTGGAACTTCGGACACACCATTGGGGCATTTGATGGGAAGCACATTGCCATACAGCCTCCAAGCAACTGCGGATCCTTGTACTACAATTACAAGCACTACCACTCCATTGTGCTCCTGGCAATAGTCGATCACCTGGGAAAATTTGTGTACGTTGACGTTGGAGCGAACGGGTCAGCATCTGATGGTGGTATATTCCAGGTGACTGACATCCGGAAGGCCCTGGAGGACGGAGCAGCAGGATTGCCACCACCCGAGCCATTCCCAGGGGAGGACCAGCCAGTGCCCTACTTTCTGGTTGGTGATGATGCATTCCCAATGTGGGAGTGGTTGTAGAAGCCACACCCACACCGAGGGCTCGATGATGACAAGAGAAACTATAACTACAGACTGTCTAGGGCCAGGAGACAGGTAGAGAATGCCTTCGGTATGCTAGCCAACCGCTTCAGGTGCCTACTGACTACCATCAACGTACACCCCAGTAACGTGGAGAAGGTAGTCCTGGCTTCATGCATACTCCACAATATGCTAATCGACCGACGTGAGCCCCAACCAGAAGCCGGACTTCGTCGCCCTGAAATACCCCAAAGTGACTGGGCAAGGGACCCCTTGGATGGCTTGGAGCCACTTCGGCGCCAGAGAGGACCAGCCGCTGCCAAAGTGACGAGGGACTACCTGACCCAGTACTACAACCGCCCTGAACAGCGCCCTGCCTGGCAGGACGAGTAAAAAGGTACGTTTCCACTATATGCAGGTCCATAATATCCCACACCCGTTTTATAAGTGTTGCACAATGTTGCAGTGTGACTGCCATAGGGGTCCCAATACTGTCATTACAATGACACAAATCAAACTCCATTCGATGCCGTATTATAAAAGTGTCAAAGTCTTTGATAAATATATTGTATACAAACCCGAAAGTGAATCACAGCACTAAATATCCTGACCTGTTATAAAGTTGTTATACTATATATATATATATATATATATATATATATATATATATATATATATATATATATATATATATCCTTGAAACATAAGTTCATTAAGATATAGCCCCTAATTTATTATTATTATATTTGGTCAAAGTCTCAGTTCATTAATGATTCGACTTGGCTTCGACTAGCCTTCGACTTACATTCTAGTCATTCGGATCACGATCGAGTAATCATCGAGTCTAATTAGAAATGTCGGACATGCATCGAGTCATTTTCTAGTAGTATTCGGGTATCCATCCAGTCATCATCCTGAAATTTGGGTCAGCATCGAGTAACAGTTGACTTTCGAACAAGTTTATGTAGGAATTTTCCACTGAGCAACGAGTCTAATTCGGGTTACGGTCTACATCATCGGGTCTAAGTCCACTTAGGTTCGATCAATTCTGGTATGAATCGGGTTAAATTTTTTGACTCGAAAGTGACCCGAATAGGTCGAATGCGATCAGAATATGGTAGAATGTAAGCCGAATACGACTCGAATGTAAATCGAAGGTGACTCGAGGATTTTGTAACGTTTTTTTGACCCGAACGCACTCGAGGATTTCCCAATAGTTAACGCATACACTAACTTTTGGCCGACTCACCCGAACATTCGGGTGATGACCAGAGCATGACTAGAACGACTCGAACATATCAGAATCATACCCGATGTCGCCCGATTACCGGGCCGAATACACTCGAACCGCAACATTTTTTTTTGCAAGTCATTGCCTTTGGGTTACTGTCGGGTCGCGGTCGACCTCTGTATGACGCGGCCTTTAGCACTCTTATTCTATCACTTGCGTAGATTTCGGAGATACACTTAGTTTGCACTGATGATGGAAGTAATATAACTCCTTCCACACTCCTATTCTAACACTGCATAGATCTGGAGAAACGGACACCGGTGGCTGAAGTGTTTATAGCCGAGTCCTTTCTCTTGGTCCCGTCGAGCCGCTTAGGTGGTCCTACCATGTGGTAAATGGGGTAGGGATACAGATGGACTAGTTGGTTTTGGGTCTTAACACCTTAAGAGCGGCCTATGCGGTTTATTTATATGTACCGCCCAGCGGGGTGCTTTTAGCCAAAATAGGGCTGTTTACGTGATCATTTTCATGCCTAAATAAGACCCAGAACGTAAAACAAGTATCTATCCCTGAAAGGGCATAAACAGAGCTTTCGAATGACACCATAACGATCCTTTTATGATGGCTAGTTTTCTTGCAAAAACCGTGCAACGCGAGTGCAAAAAGCATGTAATTAGGCACTTTCCCCATACAATTCCTTATATAGCGAGTGAGAGAGGTAGGAGGGAGGTGAGATTCGTGTCAGTAGGTTCGCCGCGGTGGTCTGGAGCAGTCATACGCTCGCTACTCTCCTGCCACCACTTGTCTCTCTCTCTCAGCAACATTACGTGCTGAAATTGCCACTCGAGTTATGTCGAGCGCCGCCACATAGTCCAGCTTTATTTAACTCGACTTATGTGGTGAGCCGCTAATTAAGGGTTAAATAGTAGTTGCTTATGTCATGACACAGCGTGCATACCATTGGATGAATGTGAGCATAAGCTTAGACATGTCTTAACCCCCTCAGACAGGATATTTTAACTTACTGACGGGTTGGCAGACCGCCCGGTATTTCCCCCATAACAGTCTTTCTCACACTGAGGGACTGTTAGGAGTCGGAGCAATTTTGGTTTGCCATCAATCGACAGATTATGATCTAACGTACCTAACTTACTGAGCTCAAAATGACGCAGAAGCGTCATATAACTTATTATTGAGCTATTTCACTAGGCTCATATGACGCAGCAGCGTCATTTGATAGTTTTGGGCGGAACCGTCATATGACGCGGTAGCGTCATATGAGACGGAGAGGGTTAAGTTGTGGCTGCTTGGCTATCCTGACCGTTATACTAGTCGGTGATGAAGTTCTGTTCCGGTACTCTTGTTGTGGGGTCTTTAATACAAAGTTGCTCGTGTCATGACAGAGTAACTAGGTATCGGGCTAACGTGAGGAATAATTAAGATTATAATTGTACTAGCTCTCTCAATCTGCCTCTGACCGTTGTAAGAATGTTCAAAGAACCCAAGGGTCGGTTATTAATCCTTTCTACAACATATGGCCTCGACCATAGTTTTGGCCATATGCAGTATGGACTTTATGTGCTAAGTGCCGTTACTTATACGGTATCTCGCAAAGCCCGAACCATTAAAGATGTCTTGCCATGGCAAAGACTGCCTTAAGAGTTTTGGAGAGTACTGGATTGATCCTGAAAGTCTGTTTGTGACATGCGCTCGGTGCTACTTTCAGTGTCAAGACTTGCAGCCTAAAAGAGATCCAAATGTTATTCCTACACCATGGTGTGGAAGCACAAAAGTTCACTAGTAGGGTAAAGAACTCTCAAACAGGTAAACAGCCATGACATGAATACTTAGATGAGTGGGAGGTTAATTTTTAGGCTCAAATCTTGCATGCAAGTAAAATGAGCCCTCAAATTGCTGACTCTACCTTGTTCTCATCGAGATGTTCATGACATTTGCTGCTATGTCCCAGGGCTGGTACTTGTAGGTCAGAAGGTCATAGGTGCAGGGTGGGGGGGATTAGGGGGTGGATGTAGCCCCCTTAGAAACGGGTGGTGGGAAACTTGCACGGAAGAGCGGCGCATCTGGAGGGTGAAGATTTGGTTATGCTGTCCCTCGTTGTTTTGGCAGTATTTTGTTTTCCTCTTTTGTCCTCCTGCATTGTTGATCGTGATGCTGATTGTTTTTCCTGGGGTGGGGGGTAGGTTGTGGTTGATGGTGGCAATTCTGGCTTCCTGAGTGTTGATGTGGGGCGGGGCTAATTTTGTTCTTGGGCGGCCATGTTGTTTCCCTTCTTCCTTCGTCTTTCTATTTATTTCTGGTTGTGGTGGCTGCTTGGTGTTCATTTGCTGGGGTGAGTTCTCGTTTTCCTTTTGCTGTTTTTCTTTCCTGTTCTTCTTTTCTTTGGTGTTCGACCAGTGTGTGGTGTGTCTTTGTGTTTTCATATTTCTGTCTGTCTTGCTGGTATTCTTGTTCATCCTCGCCGTTTTCTTTGGTGGTGTACTTTCTCTGCTGTTCCTTTCTTTTCTCATGGTTTGCCCTGTTATTTCCATTCTTCGTTTTTGGTTCCGGCTGGTCTGTTGTGGCATGGTCGTTATTTTTATCTCGTGTATTTTAATAACCGCTTTCAATTTCCGTCACTCCTGTACAAGGGGGCCTGTGGTAGGGCGCCATGGCCGACATGTTAGATCCAATTATTAATTGAAAATATCTGTATGTACATTATATGTGTGGTTCATTAATCACATAGAAATATCCGATCTCATTTTTCGTAACTCCTGTAGAAGGGAGACAGTAATGTGGCGCCCTGGGCTAAAGTTGGAGATTGGACTCCGTTATGGTAAGGGAATGGATCATGCTACAGTATACAGTACAGTATGCATGTGAATGAAATTAGCAAAGGAAAGACCCCAAAAGACAGCCAATTGAATTTTCCATCTACTCCTGTAGAAGGGACCCTATAGTTAACCGCCAAGGACGAAGTATTTTAAAAGTGCCCTCATAAAGCCTGATCAATAAGCAAGATTCTATGCATAAATAGTTCTATGAAATATGCCTTAGCATATTTCAAACAGATGGCCATTTCTGTTTTCACCACTACTGCAGAAGGCGCCGATTAGCAGGGCGCCCTGAACGAAAATTAAGAAAAGGGCTCCGTTACGGCCTAGAGAATATATTCGCGTACATGCGTGTGTAAACATTTGGTTAAGTAATAACAGAGAAATAGCAGTTTTTCATAAGTGTCGCACTAATACAGAAGGAGGCTATTTGGGGGGTGCCCTGGCAGGAATTGAAACAAAGAGCTCAGTTACGGTCTAGAGGATAGATCATATATATGCATGTGTAAGATCAATAATTAAATTTGGTTCAACAATAACCGAGAAATAGCAATTACTTATAAACGTTGACCTACTGCAGAAGGTAGCAATTTGAGGGGCACCCAGGTCGAAATTTGAAAAAGAGCTCTGTTACGGCCTAGGCCCTAGAGGATAGATCACCGTATATACATGTGAAAAATAATTAAAATTGGTTCAGTAATAACCAAGAAATATCCCTTTTTGATATCACTCGCCCTAACAACAAGAACAACAACAAGAACAAAAACAACAACAACAACAACGACGACATGAGTGGCGACCAAAGGCCCTGCTTCGCACGGACCTAAAAACGAATGAATGAGCTCTGACCTAAAAATAGGTGCCTAGAATATTGAGAGTTGATTTGTATGTTGTTGAAGCGTAAGGGATAGTGTGGAAGATTGTGATGGGTAGATAATCGAGCAAGTGGGTTTTGGAAGCATTGAAAGTAACAAGTAATTATACTACATAGCATACTAATTCCGGGGCATAGCACAGTAATATATACACCTAACACAATAAATGACATAGGGCATAGTATTGACACTAAATACAAGATAGGCATAAGGACACAAGGCATAATTAGTAATTCACTTAAATGGCATAGTAATTCAACCTCACAATGTAAAGGAGTGGAAGAAGAAGCCAAGAGAAAGGAACAAGAAGACCCGAAGAAAGGAAGGACCAAGATAGAGAAGCCAGCATCCATCATAACACCACGAGGACAACAACAGTAGCGAAACTCAGGAACAGCCGAATCGCTATGCTGAAGAGGAACACGCGGAAGGAAGAATACCCACACACACCGGGCAAGACTATTCGCCCCACGACCCCTCCTAAAAAGAAAATAGTTTTCCGCCAACTCTTTTGAGAGAACTCCAGACACTGTATATGTTTTTCTTTTCTGTTTTTATAATGTTATGTCATTATGGGTAATAAGTAATAAGATGTGTCATTAAGATTAAGAATAATAACCAACAAGTATTTTATGAATAGGCCTATGCCATGATGTTTTGTTAAACCAAACTATGCAAATTTATTATTAAGGAGTACATCAATAGATCCTGGGACATCTTTCCTTAACACATATATATGTCTTCTTTTATCCTCTAATTATCTCTTCTAATTATACAACCCACATGATCTTCTTTCTCATATAAGTTTATATGCATATTAGATAGTACCAAAATTGACGCAACGCCGAGTGGCGCTGGTGTTCTTCAAACACGAGCCGGAAGCTAGCTGGCCGCCTTTGGCGGGGGGATGGCTCCACTATTTCAACCCCTTTCGGTGTTGGGCACCCGCCGGATTATAGTAGTGTAAGTGACTGGCATCCCGGAGCTTCACTTCTATTCTTTCAGTTACCGAAACTGTGGCCTGTTACAGGAACTTTGTTACCACTGGCATCCCAGTGATTAACATAGCTTCTGTTATTGGTATAAAGCTTTCCTTAGCTTAGAAAAGAAGGGTCAGGCATCCCGCCCCTTCCTCTCTAGTTAACCCTTAAAGAGCGGCGCTCGACTTAAGTTGTGCACCAATTTGCAGCAAGTTAGGAGCATTATTAAGGCTTTTAAAGGGTTAAAATCGAGTGCAAATGGCCGGTGAGCGCATCGGGCCAGACCGCCGATTCCCAGGGCTTACGGACACCAATAAACTCATGTTCCCTGTGTTCTCGAGAGGCCGGCAGTGTAGCCAGTAGTGAGCATAGCTGGGAAAAATATACCGCTATACGCTAAACTCCCATGTTGGTGGCACCACTGCATGAGTGCTACGTAGCTCGTTCTGGTCTCATTTTGAAGCTTGTAGCGCGTAGTTTTTTGCTGAATACATTTCTTTTCATGCAGATACTTGATGGATCGTTCAGGGGGGGCAGAATATGCCCAAAATAGCCCAAATCACTCCGCTAGAGAAGGGTTTCAACCAGTTGCACGGGTCCCCATATGGTGCCACATTGCTAATTTCATTACACATCTGGAACATTACCTGAGCAGGCGGTTTTCAAGCACTGTATACCAAAATCTCCAACGGACTCTTCTGGCATAAGATGAATCAATCTGTTGCCTACTACTGTTTAAACAGTGTCAGGGGTGCCAACCATGGCTGGAAAACCAAACTCAGCCAATAAAACCTGCACCATTAAATCCAAATTCCAGTAACAGAGTAACCTTTCAGTACACGTAATCAGTGATTGTGTTGGGTACCTTGCCTAAAACACACAGTGTGGAAATTGAGTATTTGATGGACCGTGATGTGTTCTACAACAAGGTATCCAGAGGGGTCGTTTTCTTATGACTGCGAATAACTTCCAAGAATATCGTTGAAAGCCCTTAGTAAATTCTTGACTCAGTATGGAAATTCCTAGTATTGCCCAATCATTACTCTAAGGTAGCAATTTCACTTCCAAACTTTTCAAACAAACTAGGGATGAGTTGGGAGTGCGCCTGTAGTACCATTCCACAGCCTGTGATACCAGAAGTCCCACGGTGCATTAGAACGCCTACATCAAAATCTCAAGTACATATTGACAGAGTATTGCGAGGAAAGGAAAAATGAAGATTGGGATGAAGGTATTCATTTTGTGTTGTATGCTGTAAAGAGTAGTGTACACGATTCCCTTGGTTTTTTTCGACCTTTTTAGTGGGTGTTATGGTCATGAGGTTAGAGGTCCTCTTAAAGTTCTTTCTAAAACCAATCTGGTGTTAGATACACTCTTCCAATAAACCTCTTTTTACCTCTGTTCACCAGTTTAGACAAAGATTAAAAACTGCTACTTAGAAAATGCAATGAAAAACCTGAAGGATGCTAAAGTACCAATGAAAGACCCAATTTTTTGACCGGAAAAGATGTTGCCAGCCAGAGTTTAAGCCAGGTGATCTTGTGTTAGCCTTTTCTTGGCCAATCCTTAAGAAACCTTTACAACGTAAGTTTACCGGTCCATATGTGATTAAAAAAACGAAAAAAGAACAGCCAGTAATGTATAATTATGTCCTGTGAAAACTCCTGACAACACGAAAGGCAGACCGAGAGACTAATACATGTCGAACCTGATCACGTCATTATTGTGTAAGAAGATCCTGGCAATGATTGCCCCTGTATTGAACGTGGCTGTAGCAAACGTTGTTATCCGGATGATGAAGATGATCGATGATAATTATGTCTTTGCCCTCGGACACTAAATTGCAAAACTCTGATTTGTTGTCATAATCCTCCTCTAAAATTCCAGAACTTGTTCGCCCTGACAAGACTGGTGTCTTGGAAATCCTGCTTAATGAGTTTCCAAAGGATTGGGATTGATGTCACCCGGCTCAGTAGTTGCCCTCTGGGAGATCATGATGTGTGTTTGGTACGTAAGTTCGATTGTGTCTTTCTGTCCCATTAAGCATTTATTCCACTATCCACGTTCGCCAGTACATGGAGCGAGTGGACCCCCCCGTTTCTTTACTGGTTTTTGGGGGGCCCTGAGGATAGGATGTGTGCAGTTCTTCATCTGATGCGACATGGCCTGGGGGAGAAGAGTGACACGCGAGTGGGGGTTTACCATGCATTTGTTTTAGTGGACAAAGCGGGATGGATCGTTTTTCCTTTCCGGTTGATGTGCACTGACTACCGCCAGCGCTCAACCAACTCCCCTGTCAGGACTGCTACCCTCTTCCTCGGATTGCCGACCTTATCGACCAACTGCGGGGACCCCAAATACATCACCAAGATCTGATTATTGCGTGGGTACTACCAGGTCCGGGGACGCTGAGCGTTGCCACTGCGAATATCTATGCGTTTGTCATCCCTGACTGGCTTTTCCTCCCCGTATGGGGGCCGTCATCACTGCGTGGTACATCACGCGCGTCTCCTTAATATCGAGGCTTACCACCTTTTTAGTCGTACGCGCTGAAGCTCTGATCAACTTGCTGATCGTGAACGCCCAATTTTTTGCCTTATCTGCCGTTCTTCATGCGGTGCGGCGCTCGTTTCGTGGCTTTGCCATCTGTTCCAGTTGATCGTCGTTTGACAGGCATCTGGTGATTAGGTAGGTGGCTGATATGGTAGTCTACAGCAAACGTCCCATCGCGCATTCGGCCTCGTCCACCCCACCGTCTGCGAAATCCTCCGGCCTGTCGTGGTCCCAAATGTGTAGATATGCGACCGCCCGTGGCCCGGCAACCCCACTGGATCAGAATGAGTTATCTGGCATGTTGAGAGCAGTTGGGCCATTCTCGTCGAATCTCTGTGTTTGTTGCTGCCTATGCAGTGGCCAGCAAAGGGAGACGGCGCTTATCACTTGCGTCAGGCCTGTCCTATGCTGAATCGATTAGACTGGGACAGTTGTACCTGAGGTGTAGATTCGCCTTGACCGCTCTGGGGCAGATACCTGGAGTGGGTTTTATATCGGCCTTTGTGGTACAATTTTTCTTGGGACCTGTCTGCACCTTTAACAGACCTCGTCAGTCCAAAGAAGAAGTTTGTGTGGACTCAGGAAGGCCAGGACGCTCGTGAAAATCCGTGGCCTTCTCACAAATTTGCCCTTAGTGACACTTCTCAACCACCATTCACCACGCCGTGTATCTTGCAAGTTAGACGCCAGTGACCCCCCCTTCCTTTCCTCGTCCGCTTCTTCTTTTATCCTTCCGACCGCTGTGGGCCAGCATGGAGTGCTCGTATTGTTACACGTTTTCTTGATATAGCGAGAATGAAGTATTACATCCTCCTGTTCGCTAAGCTCCACAAAGTTCAAACCACCACAGAACACTCGTATAGTATCATTTGAGAAGGAGTTACGAGACTTGCAACTATTGTTTGCCATTGTAGTATAATGTGTCCAATTTATCGCCCGAATGGTTCCTGGGTTCAACTATAGATCGTGTTATTCGATCATAATTCCCCTCTAATTTCTGCATAAGATGAACCCAAACACCTAACATGTGTCTCATGAGGGGGGCTTTGGCATTGCAGCATTTACAAGATGCCACATTTTCTCATATCAAGGGGGAGAAAACAATATAATTGCAGAAATATTCTCTAGGACTTAGAATATTGCCCGTGACATTGGTTCCCTTATAAATTTTTTAATGGGGGAGGCGTTATGCATTGCCTTAATTAAAATAATTTCTGGTGGTGGGAAGAGGTAATGAATTATTAGTGGGTATATGTGAAATATGTATTTGTACATAGTGAAGGCCTTTGGAAAGTAAGATTAATTTGGGGAACATATTTTGTGTCAGGCTGTAGCCTCCTAGCCAGATTTTTGTGCCCAGGCCATAAACGCCGGCAGTATTTTGGCACCTAAGGCGCGCTCTCTCCCTCTCCCCCCCTGCTGTTTTAAGCGTCTCTCTGCGGCAGATGTATGCTTCGTCTTTATATAATTCGGCGTTAGTGTTCTGACTCTTGATTTATATACTGTTAATGAGAGTGCTCTTATATTATTATTATTTGAGTTAGGTTGTTTGATTGGAGCGAGCGTCGTTGTATTTCAGTCCTGTATGTGACCTTCCATGACGGAGGACTCGATAGCGAATACGCTTTGCGAACCGGCCGTTCACCTTGCTCGCCAGCCCCACCATGTGCGTATCCGGCGTGGTGTCCTCCCGTGTACCCCCTCTTACTCGAGATAAGTATTTCTTCTGTTGTGTCGCTTCGGTTGTCTGGTGATGCCGGTCCGGATGTATGGCGAAAGTGTCATTTATATGAAATAAGCTCCCTACTTTACTCTTTGTCCTCCCTATCTACCTTCTTTTTATGTCGCTACTCTCTTTCACTCCCTTCCCGCGTTCAATGCTTTCCCCTAGTGTGGTTCTCCACGCCCGTCCACCGGTAATTACTCTTTTTGTCACGCCCCTCCGTGGATACATTTGCTCTCCCTTCACATCTCTGCTCTCTTAAGGCTTTTGAACGCAAAGTTATTCTACTGACATCTAAAGGAACACTTAATAATATAAAGTACATGATTCCGATGACTTCTTGTTGTATAGTCGTATAGGGTTTCGCTGTGAGGATCTATCCTCTTGCAGTTACGTTTTGGTGTGGGTAACTTCCTATTATCGCTTACTACGGTGAAACAAGGGTTTGCTTTTCATGGAGTTAATCATTCCTTCATGCGTCTGTGCGTGCTTGGCACCCGAGGCCCGTAACACTTATTTTACTCTTTCGTTTATATATCTTCCTATATTTAACCCTTGCAAAACAAAAACAACAGGGCCTCCCTGGCAAGGGACGATCCAAAACTTAATGACCAAAAGAACCAAATCCCCTTGGTGTACCCGCACTCTGTCGACACAAATTCCCAACACATAGGATTGTATGTACATCATAGTAAGCACCCCCTTCTTCGCTGGAACGAGACTCGTATATTTCTTTCCCATACATACCTCACGTCTTCTCGTTGGTTCGGCTACTGTGTGTTCCGTTCCTTATTCAAGATTTGCCAGGTACCGACATTAGCCCGCCCCTCACCCTATCCTACTCTCCTGGCCGTTTTCTTTGCCGCGGACGAGGAGAATATTCTATCTCACCTTGAATATTGTTGAGGCCTAGGAGGATCGCGCAGAACTACGTTTGTCCAGATGGGTAGACACGAAGCCGTTCCTCACTGATCCCCAGGTGTCATTCGTACAACACAGTCAAGATCCGTCGTGAACTGAAAGTAATAAAAGTCCCCACTGCGTCAAATGGCACTGGGGTCCAATATGGCAAGAGAGAACACCCCCTGTCCCCCTCAAGTAGATCTTCCTTCCCTCATATCTCAGCTGCTTGACTAGTCTACCATCTCCCCCCCCCCTCAGTGGGTCTTCTATAAGCTGAGACTGCTTGCTTTTGCTCGCTATTACCTTACCAGAGCAGTGCTCAAAAGTTTATATCTGTACGGCTCCACGCGTGGTACAGCTAGGGCGTTAACAATGAATGAGGTAGAACTTGAGGGGCAATGGAAAAATGGAGCACCATGGCTCCCAGTCTGAATACTATAGGTTGCGTAGAGAGGGACAATACCATCCGTGTCCAGAGACGCGCCAGGGATAGATCTGGAAGCAAATTAGTATAAAAGGAGCCCTCCGGTAAGCTATTTTCTCCCTCTTATGCGCTCAGGACACGAGATCTTCATATGCTCAGACCGCACTTAGTGATATTCCAAAAGTCCATTAACTGCACGCTTCGGACTAGAACCACACTATCATCTATCAGTCTTAATTCATGCCTTACCGACTCCGCTTAGACCCACGGCCCTCGAGCCACATTTCGTGGGGGGACCCTCATTAGCCCCCTCCCCATTTCCAAACCTTTTGGGTGGTTGGGACCCACGCTATCTATACAGTAGATATTACAGTCATACTATATATATATAATCTAATATATGAGGCAGTTTTTATCCCCCACCTTCTCCACTACTGCTGAATGCTAAGGCGACGTCCGGGATCGGCGGCTGCACTCGGAGACTTACGGGCCTTACCGCATCGTTCTGCCATGACGTGCCGATAGCACGCCTCACCCAACCACACTGACATACGGCCAATAACTCACTGGCTCCCTGGCCCGCAGCTCGAAACCGCTTCCCCTCAGGTTAAGTAGGCGATGCTCTCCAATCGCGCTCGGCCTATATCTATTCAACAGATACAGGCCCTCTGCTGTCTATACTCTCACAGGGCTAAGACCTCTCTGCACACTAGCCTATTCTTAGTTTTTTATTTCATTTCCCCTCGTCTGGAACCTACCTCCTCCCCTGTTCCGTTTGTCGGTCCCATCCCACCAGTTTCCCAGTGACTAATCTTTTCCTACATATTCTAGATGGTCGATTTATGGATCCGACGCGATCCTGACTCGCCCCCTTTAAAAAAACTTCCAACACATCCAATCTCCTCCCCTAGAACGGTACGGTAGCCCGCTCCACATCAAATCAATGCTCTCAATTCAACCCCCACCGAGCTCAACCTTTCCAACCACTCACATATCAAGGGTAGGGAAGCGAGCAGATAACTATATATAAGGGTCACCGTGCCTATAAGGGGAGTGGCCTGAAACCTGGACCTACTGACCCTCCGTCACCCCTGACCCGTGTGGGAGACCTACGTGCGTGTCCTGGCGTGTGACTGGAGTCTGGGTGAGCCTGTCTCGTTAACGAAATGACCAACCTTAACGATGTGCCTTGGATCTGTCCGCAGATACCTTGAACTAGTCAACCTCCCAACATCTATGATTACAGCCAAAGGAGTAAACTAAAACAAAAAAACTTAACAAATAATAAACTCCTAGGTAGTGGTCAGAAATGATATTCACCAAAGAACACGTATATAACCTTGCACGAAATCCAGAAAGCCTTTTAGCCCCAGTAATTGACCGCCCATGCTTATGAGCCAGTATGTGAGACACCAACAAACAAAAACATTAGAAGACTAAACTGGCTATGCTTTATCCCTTCAAGTAGTCT
Source organism: Paralithodes platypus (assembly GCA_032716605.1). Taxonomy (NCBI): domain Eukaryota; kingdom Metazoa; phylum Arthropoda; class Malacostraca; order Decapoda; family Lithodidae; genus Paralithodes; species Paralithodes platypus. The sequence goes on from CM064574.1 coordinate 22,320,041, forward strand.
GAGTAGAGTGTACCGCTATTCTTCTTTTCTCTGTACAGAGGGTATCTTGGAGGGTGTCTTTAAGAATGTATCATTAATCAATCTCTGCCCGCTAAACGTATATGGACTGGGCTCTATGTGTACGCCACATTGATGTCTGTGAGTTCCCCTTTAATTGTTGAACTCTTCCTTTATAGATAACTTGGTAGTTACGGGAACACTGTTATGTAGTCAGTGTTTATGTCAGTTTTGGATTGTCCCTTGCTAGCTAAGCGGATTATTTAAATGTTGGCGTTATTCCTTCTGGGTACTCTGCTTCCCTTTTTATGTTATTAATAGCGATGCCTCCCCCCACGCTATCCCCTATTTTTCCCCCCTTGCCTACGCAGTTGCGTTTTGGCCCTATGCGGGGTTGTCGTTTATCTATGTATTCCTACGACACATTGCGGGGTGTTTTTAGCCCAAAATAGGGCTGTTTCCGTGATCATTTTCATGCCTAAAATGTTGGTTTAGGACCCCGAAAGTGTCAAACCAGGCCTTATCCTGAAAGGCATAAACAGAGCTTTCGACTGAATACCATAACGCCCAATCCCTTTTTTATGATGGGTAGTTTTCTTGCAATAACCGTGCATTACGCGTTTTCTCCCGAGTGCAATTAAGCAGTAATTCGGTACTTTCCCCATCTTATAGTGTATGTCAGTATGTAGCGACTTTGTTTGAGAGAGGGAGGAGGGAGCTGAGATCGGGTCAGTAGGTTCGCCGCGGTGGTTCGGGAAGCAGTCTATACGTCGCTAGTCTCCTGCCACCACTTGTCTCTCTTCTATCAGCAACATTACGTGCTGAAAATTGCCACTCGACCTATGTCGAGCGCAGCCACATAGTCCAGCTTTATGTAAATCGACTTATGTGGGTGAGCCGATAATTAAGGGTTAAAGGTTGTACTGTATCGTGACATATAAACATTGAACCTTTCCTAAAACAGAGTAGATGGCCAAACATCCCTTTTCTATTGTGGAGCGTTCTATTGGCTTCTCTGAAATTTGAAAGTATGATAGGCTACAGGATGGAGGATAAGTTTGTCACGAGGATCATTGTGGTGAATGTAGTTACTGCACCACAAACCCCGGTCAACTGGCATCGATCGTGTAGTTCAAACTGCTCTTGGAGAAGTCCGGTGCTATGTAGAACAGGGTGGTGCTGGAGGAGTAGAGGTATTGCTTGCTGTTTTGTTGTGTTGTTCCCCAAGCTGCCTGGACGAACAGCGCCAAGGCCCCGAGCAATTCCAAGGCCATAACCGAGTGCACCCACAGAACCCTCCCCGCCGACCACAATAAAGCCTGGGTGACCGAAGCCACTCCATGGCGGGGGGCTGAGGAGGGTGCGCAAACGCCGGGAAACCAAAGCCCCACCCAGGGCCCTGTGCCCCTCAGCAATTATGAAGAGAAAGTTGAGGGGCAAGGGAAAAATGTGACGCTTTGGTTTCCAATCTTGGTAGATTGGGAGGTCAATCCACGGAAGAGACGCCGTCACTTGAGATCTAGGAAAATATAAGTTAAAGGAAAAGTCAGAGTAAGCTATGGGTATGGCAGAGATTGCTCAGCTCTCACTCTGATAAACCAGGCCATCACCACATGACTAGAACCCAATCCTCTCACATCAGCTAGGAAAGGCCCTAGAAAGCCGCCTTTGGTGGGGGGGATAGATCCCTATTTCAACCCCTTTCCGGGTTGGGCACCCGCCCAAGAGTAGTACTCTGATGTTGTCGAACGCCTCTTGACACGCCTCAGTCCACTTGTAGGGTCGCTTGGGGCTGATGAGGTCAGTCAGGGGAGCTGCAGCTACGGAGAAGTTGGGACAGAAGTGGCGGTAGAAGCCGCATCCCCAAGAACCGCATCAAGGTCTTCCGGGTGGTCGGTGGCGGGATGCCCAGGACGGCCTCGACGTTGACAGCCCTTGGTTTGGTTCGTCCTTGGCTAACCTCATGTCCCAAGTAGGTCACCGTACCTCCCCAAAGTCGCTCTTCTGCAGGTTGATGGTAATTCCCGCATCACTCAGTCTGGTAAACAAGGTTTTAAGTCTTATTAAGTGTGAATCCCAGGAATCAGAAACAATAAGAAGGTCATCAAGGTATGCAAAACACTCAGTCTAGATCTCGAATGACATAATTAAAAACTCTTTGAAAAGTTGCTGGTGCATTTCGCATTCCAAAAGGCATTCTGATGTACTGTGTTACGATCCAGGTTCTCAAAGACACAGGGCTCTTCAACATTGGACTAGATAATGGCAAAAAGCAACAACGGTACCACTAGATCCAACCCCTGCCTTAAACACTGGAAAACAAAACACCATTACCGCCCTGAGTCGTGCCTGGACAACGAGGTATCCTATGACTCGGTAACTGGTGCACACACACTAGGCTGACGCTCAATGAAACAGCCTATTCTCAAACAGTAAAAGATTACTCGATTATGTTACACAAAGAAAAGATAGTTAAAGTGATTAATTAACGTTACGGTAGATACTCAAATAACTGGCACTCCTGTATTAAAGAAAGTGCAATGCTAGTCCTGCAACATCAACTGGAAACTTCTGAAATAAGTCTGATGCTGGGAAGATGTTCGTAAAGAATCTTGAACAATTATAATGCAGAATACGGGTCACAATAAATGCTAGGACATATAGTAATAATAGGCAGGCGAATAATAAAGACTGCGCAAAGGTAGTAATGCTCGACAACTAAAGAAATGCTTTGTGACACAACGCAACAGCCTACTCGGGTTGTGCAACTCAACAACAACCTCAGCTCAAAAGTGCAGTGAAATAATAATGCTGCATACATATAATAATGGGCTTATCTCTAACCAGTGTCTGCTCAGTTAATAAAGTCTAGCTGGGGTATCAAGGCAGGGCAACAATGGGCGAGCATGCGGCTCGTAGCCTAACGTGGTCCAAGGGTGGTATAATGAAGATTACGTTATATGACGGGGATGCTCTCTTGATAAATCTAGGTCTCTAGTACCTAGCTCTATCCTGGCGATCCCTCAGAAGTCAACACAAGAGGCAACACTATGTTGTGAGGGATAGGCTATGGTCCTCTCACACCACAGCGCTGTGCTCGCAAAGTAAACCAACCCGAAGACAACTTAGGCTCCCACAGTAACTGTCGATGTCGTGCAGAGCTTAGCTAACACTGCACACATCGGAGACAACGACACAATAACCTTACCCCTAGTCTAGCTTTAGATAACCAAGCAGAATCACTCAACACCTTGCAAGGGAGACATATACCGGTCTACAACCTTCCCGAGAGAGGACACATACGGAAAAGTCCGTCTCTCTAAACCTCAATAAAGCATAATACCTCCTTAACCTAATACATGGAAATATCTGAGAGCTTCGCGTACAATACGACTGGTCGACGGTGAACGTCTATGCTGAAACCAGAAGGGATGTTGAGTTTAATAAAGATTAGAGAATGAGAAAGGAGAAGTCGAGAGAGAGAGATAGTATGCAAAGTAGCGAGTATGGGGGACAGAATTGCAAAGGATGTAGGTGATACGCATGTCAGGCAAGCTCTGAGCTGGTAAAAAACACAAGGCAGCGACGGGAAGGGACTAGTTGACCACCCGGCCGCCAACGCCGTCAGCGCCCAAGCGAGCCGTGTCATAGCTCACCACGCTGCTGGGTGTACTCCTTCACACTCTCTCGCTCGCCTCCCACACAAGCAACATTTATATTATAGCGAATATAAAATATAAGGCGCGGCCAGAGACCAAAACAAAGACCACTTCCAGACTGTCTGTGGCAACACGACACTAATGAAATAAAGCAGATCATTCTAGGACAACTGTAGCCTATCCCCCCATCCTGGCGAGCGCTAGCGAGCTGCAATGCCCCACGCAACCATTCTGCTAACGCCGGGAGGCGTCACACCCCCCCCAAGATATGGGACACTCAACCATGAACCCATATCTGAACAGGCAGAATGTCGCTAAAAATCTGCCACTCCTAACCACTCTGCCACTCATGGAATGCAAGCTCAGTCTCCTCAAAAAAAATACAACATTTTTATATAAAAAAAATCTTATCACCTTTCCCAAATATAATACATTAATTCATAACATTGTGCTCCCAGAGCGAGCTTTAAGAAGCACAGCCTACTGAGGGAAAATCATCTGCACTCAGTACTCAGCTACAATATTATCTTAAAATTAATTATTAAAAAGAAAGAGTTTTTATTTAAGTTTTCATATTTTACTTTAATGTTGTTTTTTTGGCGGCTACTATAGATGTAGCCTAATTTTCTTCTAATCAAAGCCAACAACTCCTGCCCTGCGACCCTACGCTGATGCTACACACGCGAGCCAACAAGCACCAGCGCAAAAATACACCGCGAGCCAAGACAGGAGGCTATATCAACATACTGTGGTAGCCTACCCCGGATCCTCCGCCCGCGACAGACAGTCCGCAATCACATTCTCACAACCGGCAATATGGCGAATGTCTAAGTTGTACTCTTGTAACATGAGCGACCATCTGGTCAGCCTCATATTCCGGTTGTGGAATTGATTGAGGAATTTAAGTGGGTGGTGGTCGGCATACACTACCACGACTGGCCCATATGCAGGAACATAGACCTCAAAGTGTCTGAGCGCTAACACGATTGCCAGCAGTTCCTTTTCAACAACCGAATAGTTTTTCTGTGCTGAATTAAATTTATTTGAAAAGAAACTGACTGGATGCTCAAGACCTTCCTCGTCTGTCTGCAAAAGTACGGCACCAGCCCCTACTCCGCTGGCATCAGTCGCCAACTGAAATGGTCGTTCAAAGTCCGGGGCCCTGAGGATAGGGTGAGTGCATAAAAGGTGTTTAACTACTCGAAACGCCTGCTCGCACTCAGGTGCCCAGCGGAACTTTTTATCTTTAGCTAGTAGATCTGTCAAAGGAGCTAACACAGTAGAATAGCCTCTTATAAAGCGGCGGTAATACCCCATCATGCCCAAAAATCTCATGATCTGCCGCTTGGTGGTCGGCCTGGGGAACAAGTCGATAGCCTGTATCTTCTGTTGGGGCGGGCTCACCTGCCCTAACCCAACCACAAACCCCAGATACTGCACCGTGGCTTGCACAAAGTCACACTTGCCCAGATTAACCACCAAGCCTGCTTTACTAAGTTGACTAAATAAGGCTTCTATGTGCTCACAGTGACTTTGGAAATCGTTGTCATAAATGATCACGTCATCAAGGTAGACAGTACAGTTTGAGATGTCTGCTACGATGTCGTTCATTAAGCTCTGGAAAGTGGACGGTGCATTTTTCAGACCATATGGCATCACGTTGCAACGGTAAGTACTGCCATCCACCCGGGGAAGAGGATATGCATTGGTGGGGTCAACCCGTTCAACCGCCTAAAGTCAATGCAGAACCGAACTTTTCCATCAGGTTTGGGCTGCAGAGTGACAGGAGAAGTCCACCGTACTGCCCCCTTCTTGATCAAGCCTCTCGCCAGCATATACTCCAGCTCATCCCTGAGCACTGGGAGTTTAATGGGTGGCACCCGATAAGGTATCGACTTGAAGGGGGGGTGCTCTCCTACGTCGACATCATGCACCGCTTGAGTAGTGAGGCCTGGGTGCTCGGCAAATACAGTGGGGTATGAATCGAACAGGCGCTGCACTGCCACCTGCTGTTCCTCCGGCAGGTGCGCCAGAGCATCGTGCGCACATTGGCTCGAATTCCCCGCCCACTGATCAGCCGAGACATGACAATCCCAGTTATCATCCCCCTGATCATTGCTGCCCCCCTCTCCTTCTCCACCATGACCGCGGCAGGTCAACACAGGGACAGCTAGTGACTCAGGTGGGCGCCTCACATACTCCTTCAACAAATTAATGTGGCATAGTTGGTTACGCTTCTTCCGGTCTGGAGTGGCAACTAGGTAATCTAGATCGGAGATCTACAAAACACACACACCCGATAAGGCCCAGCGTACTTGGCAGCCAGAGGATGACCTGACAAAGGCAACAGGACCAATACCTCTTGACCTACCTGAAACTCCCGGAGTTTCGCCTTAGTATCGTACCTGTCCTTCATACGGGCCTGCGAACTCACCAAATTACGCCCTGCCAGCTCCAGACTTCTAAGCATTCTCTCCCTGCTCTCGAGGACATATCTCAACATAGAACATGGCTTAGCGGTACCCTCCCAAATCTCCTTCACCATGTGGAGAGGGCCCCTCACCTGATGCCCGAAAACAAGCTCATTCGGACTGAAACCGAGACTCTCTCCAGGTACTTCTCTTGCCGCGAACAAAACATACGGCAGACCAAGGTCCCAATCCTTTCCGTTCTCTGCGCAGTAACATCGAAGCATGCTTTTCAGCCTGGCGTGCCAACTCTCCAACACCCCTTGACTCTCCGGGTGATACGCAGAAGAGACGACAGTGCTGATGCCATGCTGAATCATAGTTTGTTTGAACAGATTAGATGTAAAATTAGAACCTTGGTCCGATTGCACCTCTTGCGGGTAACCATACCGCGAGCAATACAAGAGCAGGTTCCGGACAACAGTTTTCGCCGTGCCATTTCTCATTGGATATGCATCAGGATAACGAGTGGCCACATCCATGATAGTTAATAGAAATTTATTACCGGCACTAGTATGGGGTAGGAGTCCGACCATATCAATGATGACCTTACTGAAGGGCGGTCCACTGACAGGAATGGGGTGCAACGGGGCTCTCGGAATTGTTTGGTTAGGTTTTCCAACCCTCTGGCACGTATGACACATTGCTATCCAGGTTACCACCTGCCCCTTCAACCCCGGCCACCAAAACAATTTTTCTAAAGCCGCCACCGTTTTTCTCACCCCTAGATGTCCTGCCAGTGGTATGTCATGCGCCAACCTCAGTAGGCTATCCCTGCACTCCCATGGCACCACCAACTGGTCCACTATTCCGGACCCCTCTTGCCAACTACGTTTAGGGTCTTGAAAACGCCTATAGAGGATGCCTTCTAAATAAACAAAATATCCTGGCTGTGCATCGCCGTCCTCGTCGAGCTCTACAGCTCCATTAGCACACGTTTGGAGCTCAGGGTCCTCTAGTTGCAACCGACGTATATCTGAGGGTGCCAAGCGATCTAACTGCTCCCGGAGCAATGCATGACCTTCCCCGATACTGGGCTGCTCCCTCTGTCTCTCTCGATGTACATAACGTTGCTGTCGTGGAGACTCGTCATGCCCAGCCTCGTCACTCTCGATGACAGGCCCAGAGGCTACTCCAGAATTAAGTAATGGTGCTAATACTGAATCACCCAGGAGAGCCGCCGAGTCAAACTCTTAAAACCAACTCCAGCTTTAGCCTCCTCCTGTTGATCGTTCCTCCGCTGGTCTGAAGACGGAGGACTAGGCTGTGACACTTTAGCTGCCCGAGCTCGGGTGACAACACACGCCATGGGTTGTGTCTGGCACCGCTCGACCCACTCTTGCTCTTCCCTACTCACGTCGGCCGGCCTCTCGGCAACGACTAAGGGTAGAACCTCAGAAGCGGGCATTGCAAAGTTGTTGCCGAGAAGAAGGTCGACGCTCTACACTGGCAGTTTCTCCACAATCCCGACATCCAATTCACGTGCCACACCATCCACCTCCAACTCCAACCGCACCAGTGGGTATGACCGAGTTGCATTAATACCCTGCACCACTACCACCCGAGCCGCGTTTATAAGGTAGCCAGTCAAGTTTTTCATCAGAGTCTGTGAAGCACCTGTATCACGCAAGACCTCTACTCCATGCTTGCGCCCCGCCCACATCACGCAACCCCGCCCTCTATGGTCGCAAAAAACATCCCGAGCAGGGTTTGAGCCTCCCAGGTGCTTCTGCATTGGCTGTGCCTCAGCCTCTGACGAACTGCCCCGGGCAAACTCAGACGACTTCGGAGACACACCAATGTTGCAGGCCAAAGACACAGCTGCTGTAGGTGGTTTGCTAGGACAGACTCTTGCAAAGTGCCCCTTTTTATGACAATGATAACACTCCAACTCCCCTTTGGGCTTCCCTTGGTACTGGGAAGGGCCCGGCCCCTTCTTAAACGGGACGGTGCTAGTCTTGTGGTCAGTCTTGGTATCATGGCTCTTGTACTTGTTTGCATAAGGTATACCACTAACTCGGGGGGGTGGGGCATCACGCCCCTTGTTACCTGCCTCACTATGCTGGGCAGACCCGCACCCACGAATTAGTGATAGCCGGAGGTCAGCCATCTCAGCTGCCTCCTGTAGAGTTTTTGGTTGCTTTTCTTTCAGGTTTAACGTCAGGTCGCCGCCCATGCATTTGAAAAACTGCTCTAAAAGCACCAACTGTTTAATGTTGTCAAACGTAGTAGCTTTCTCCGACCTCAGCCAATTCCCAAAAGCATCGGACAGCTCCCGGGCATGTTCCAAAAAGGTGCTCTCCCGACCCTTGGTAACACCCCGGAACTTCAACCTGTACGTCTCTGGTTGTAGTTCGTATGCTCTCAGGACAGCCTCCTTGAGTTCCTCATAGATAATACATGACTCTATAGGCAATGCATCATAAGCCTTGAGTCCCTTGCCCACAAGTCTAGAGGAAACAAGGGCTGCCCACTTCTCCCCAGGCCACTGGTGTTCCTGGCACTTCTTCTCGAATCTCATGAAAAATTCGGTGACACCCGACTCATCAAATACAGGGACTAGCTTCAACAGGTGCGACAAAGACTGATCATGCCCACAATTCCCACCACCGAGACGTTGCCCTGTCGTTTCCACCCGAGTCTTCTCAAGATCGATATCTGCACGGTACCTGGTAGACTCAGCCTCCGACTGGGCTTTTATTCTCGCGAGTTCGAGATCAGTCTGTTGTTTAGCCTTAGCGAGTTCAAGATCAGCCTGTCGCTTAGCCTCTATCTTAGCGAGTTCGAGATGTTCTTCACGCACAGCCTGCATCTTAGCCATCTCAAGCTGGAAGAGCATTTCTGTAGTGAAACTTTGAGGAGGAGGTGCAACTATTGGAGGCCCACCCAGCGATCCTAAACCACGCTGCCAGCGGCTATCGGCCTGCGGGAACGTACTAAACTCCGGCATCCTAGAGGTCCCGATGGGAGTAGAGTGGAGGGGGGGCTCGAGCAGAAGTCCCCGAGCACCCTCTCCACCCTGGACCTCACTAGCCGCCCCCAGTACGCAAACCCTCAAATCGTTCTTCTTGATGCCATGAGCCACCTTAAGCCCCATGAGGGGAGCCAAACACTGTAGACCATACTTGCTAATTCCCTCTAGTCGATCAGCTGTTATAGGCACCTCCAAAAACTTCTTTGCGGCCTCCTCACTAGTTACTAACCACCCTGGCATCTGCCCATCAGAGCCTGCATCATTCCCTGAACCCTCAGTATGATCTGATTCGTCTCCCATGGTGTCCACCAAAAATTCTCACATTTAAAAAAAAAAAGAAGAAGTACCCAAGCTCCTATGTAACACTATTCACTTGCCAAAATGTCTGAAGACTTTCAAGTGCTATACTACTTTGCCAAAAAAATCTAACGTGCCCACTATATTCCTCAATAAAACAAATGACCACAACAATCCTGCAATTATCTCTTAGTTCACAAGATCCTGAGCTAGGTCGCCATTTGTTACGATCCAGGTTCTCAAAGACACAGGGCTCTTCAACATTGGACTAGATAATGGCAAAAAGCAACAACGGTAACACTAGATCCAACCCCTGCCTTAAACACTGGAAAACAAATCACCATTACCGCCCTGAGTCGTGCCTGGACAACGAGGTATCCTACGACTCGGTAACTGGTGCACACACACTAGGCTGACGCTCAATGAAACAGCCTATTCTCAAACAGTAAAAGATTACTCGATTATGTTACACAAAGAAAATATAGTTAACGTGATTAATTAACGTTACGGTAGATACTCAAATAACTGGCACTCCTGTATTAAAGAAAGTGCAATGCTAGTCCTGCAACATCAACTGGAAACTTCTGAAATAAGTCTGATGCTGGGAAGATGTTCGTAAAGAATCTTGAACAATTATAATGCAGAATACGGGTCACAATAAATGCTAGGACATATAGTAATAATAGGCAGGCAAATAATAAAGACTGCGCAAAGGTAGTAATGCTCGACAACTAAAGAAATGCTTTGTGACACAACGCAACAGCCTACTCGGGTTGTGCAACTCAACAACAACCTCAGCTCAAAAGTGCAGTGAATAATAATGCTGCATACATATAATAATGGGGATTATCTCTAACCAGTGTCTGCTCAGTTAATAAAGTCTAGCTGGGGTATCAAGGCAGGGCAACAATGGGCGAGCATGCGGCTCGTAGCCTAACGTTGTCCAAGGGTGGTATAATGAAGATTACGTTATATGACGGGGATGCTCTCTTGATAAATCTAGGTCTCTAGTACCTAGCTCTATCCTGGCGATCCCTCAGAAGTCAACACAAAGAGGCAGCACTATGTTGTGAGGGATAGGCTATGGCCCTCTCACACCACAGCGCTGTGCTCGCAAAGTAAACCAACCCGAAGACAACTTAGGCTCCCACAGTACCTGTCGATGTCGTGCAGAGCTTAGCTAACACTGCACACATCGGAGACAACGACACAGTAACCTTACCCCTAGTCTAGCTTTAGATAACCAAGCAGAATCACTCAACACCTTGCAAGGGAGACATATACCGGTCTACAACCTTCCCGAGAGAGGACACATACGGAAAAGTCCGTCTCTCTAAACCTCAATAAAGCATAATACCTCCTTAACCTAATACATGGAAATATCTGAGAGCTTCGCGTACAATACGACTGGTCGACGGTGAACATCTATGCTGAAACCAGAAGGGATGTTGAGTTTAATAAAGATTAGAGAATGAGAAAGGAGAAGTCGAGAGAGGGAGATAGTATGCAAAGTAGCGAGTATGGGGGACAGAATTGCAAAGGATGTAGGTGATACGCGTGTCAGGCAAGCTCTGAGCTGGTAAAAAACACGAGGCAGCAACGGGAAGGGACTAGTTGACCACCCGGCCGCCAATGCCGTCAGCGCCCAAGCGAGCCGTGTCATAGCTCACCACGCTGCTGGGTGTACTCCTTCACACTCTCTCGCTCGCCTCCCACACAAGCAACATTTATATTATAGCGAATATAAAATATAAGGCGCGGCCACAGACCAAAACAAAGACCACTTCTAGACTGTCTGTGGCAACACGACACTAATGAAATAAAGCAGATCATTCTAGGACAACTGTAGCCTATCCCCCCATCCTGGCGAGCACTAGCGAGCTGCAATGCCCCACGCAACCATTCTGCTAACGCCGGGAGGCGTCACAACTCAAATAGGCCATCTGGAGTCACAAAAGCAGAAACAATTCTGGCTTCAGGTGAAAGTGGGATTGGTAATATCCCTTCTGCAAGTCAATTTTTGTGACATATTTGGCTTGCCCTACTGAATCAACAACGTCATCCAACCTTGGTAGAGGGTAAGAGTCGACCTGAGTAACTTGGTTGACTCTACGATAATCTGTACAGAGTCAATCCGAACCATCCGATTTGGGCACCAGCAGGCACGGAGAGGCCCACGGGCTGTAGGAGGGCTCGGCCAGGTTGTTGTCCAGCAAGTACTGCACAGCCTCTCGGAGACGTCGACGCTTCTCAGGACTGACTCTGTATGGAGACTTTTTAATAGGTTTAGCATCATTCACTATAGTTTTATCATGCTCAGTTAGGGTACATTCTCCAGGGTGATCTCGGCATATGGATGGATGATTCTGCAAGATATTATACAGTTCTTCTTTTTGAGAGGTAGTAATTAAGGTGTCAGCTTTTCCTCCCACTGTTGCAATGCTAGAGTGTTGTTCAACGGAAGATCGCATCCTGTAGGACTATCTATGTGTACAGAATCAGTATTAGTTTGTACATTTATACAGGATTTATTTTTGTCAGCAAACATCATTGGCTTTGTTACATCTACAATTAAGTTCACTGTGTAATCTGGCTGTGAATGTCTGGAATGATATTGCTTAATTAGATTTATATGGACTTCCTTTGTTTTGCGCCTTCTGTCAGGCATTGCAATGATGTAGTTTAGCTCACTACTCTTTTCTTTAATGACATAAGGTCCTGAATATTTTGCACTCAGTGGACTACCTTGAATGGGTAAAAACAGTAGAACCTCTTCACCGACACGGAAGCTTCTGACTTTACTTTTCTTATCATAATTTGCTTTCATCTTGGTTTGACTAGTCTTTAGATTAGCTTTAGCAATTTCATGAACTTTGGATAGAGTTTCCCTCAACTTGTCCACATACTGAGAGACGGTACGAGATTTGACCAAGGGTTTTGGTTCAAACCAAGTTTCTCGCAAAACCCTCAGAGGACCTCTCACCTCTCTCCCAAATAGTAACTCAAATGGGGAGAAACCTAGTGATTCTTGTTTGCTATCTCTGATTGCAAATAGAAGCAGGGGAATATATACCTTCGTCCCAGTCTGCCTGCTTTTCAAGACTAAACTTATGAATCATCTGCTTCAATGTCTGGTGAAATCTCTCCAGTGCTCCCTGGGACTCAGGATGGTATGGCGTAGATTGATACTGCTCGATTCCCAATTCCTTCATCACTCTAGAAAATAGATCCGATGAGAAATTTGTCCCTTGGTCAGACTGGATTACCTTTGGAATTCCGTACTGTGTAAATAACTTTACCAGGGCATTTGAGATGGTCTTTGCCTGAATATTTCTAAGAGGTATAGCCTCAGGAAACCTAGTTGTAGCACACATCACTGTTAAAAGATATTGATTACTTTTCTTAGTTTTAGGCAGAGGACCCACGCAGTCCACGATCACCTTCTCAAAAGGCTCGTCCACAACTGGTATAGGCTGTAAAGGAGCAGGTGGTATTGGCTGGTTTGGTTTACCTACCAACTGGCATATGTGACAGGACTTTATGAATTTGGAGATGTCATTGTTAATCTTAGGCCAGAAAAAAATAGCAATGACTTTGTGGTAGGTTTTCTGGACACCTAGGTGACCATGTACTCCATCATGTGCTAAGCTAATGATTTTATCCCTAAATTCTGTAGGTACTACAACCTGGTTTACTGACGCCCAATCCTCTGCTGGAGAATCAATAGGTCTAAATGTTCTCATCAGTACTCCTTCTTCCAGATAAAGTATAGGGTATGTATTGTCAGTGGACTTTTCAAGCACCTTCCCAAACAATCCAGCTAATGAAGGGTCACTTTTCTGTGCCTTAATTAAGTTTTCTTTAGAGATGGGCAAGTTGCTAAAAAATTCCGGGGAAGGAGCCTGAAAATCCACTACAGGTTCAGATGGTGCATTTTTAGCTTGTGCTCGTGTGACGGCACATCTAGGAAACAAGTCTGGATGTTCCTGCTCAAGGCTTAGGGAAGGACTGACTGATGTAGGATGACTTACAACTACTGGATTGGGAACTACTAGGGTGCCAGCAAGATCATTACCCAAAAGCAACTGCACCTCCTTCACAGGCAGTGGTTTATCAGTTACAATTAACAATAACCTGACCATTAATAAGGTCACTTTCTAAGTAAACCTTGGCAAGTGGTACACTGGGGTATCCTGATAAATCTTTGAGGAGGACGTGTTCACCTGTGTAGACAGTCTCCACTCCAAGTATCACACTACCTACCAGGATGCTCTGAGAACTACCAGTGTCACGTAATATAGTTATATCCGTGTTAGCCTGATCACTACGGAGGGAGATCTTTCCTGGAAATTTAAATCCTGCAATAGGATCCCCAGCACTACTTCCTGCAGTTGAGAAGCTACCTATACTGGCTTTTCTTGCTGGCTGTCTTTTGTGGGTACAGACTTCTTTTCTACTCTTACCTTAAGTTGTGGTTTTGGTGTTGTACCTTGGTTAGTCAATGTTGGCAAATAGTTAACAGATAACCTACATCGCTTGTCCGGGCACACAGTTATATTGTGTCCTTCCTCTCTACAGTATGTACAGGTTTCATCTGATTTGCCATTGTTGTTGGAGGAAGTTGGGAACTTTGAGCTTACATAAGGTCAACCAGTACCAGCACCATGCTGAGACCTGGGAATTAATCCAGAGCCAGACCTTACAGGTTTCTTACTCTCATTTTGTACAGTGTTGTGACGGTGTATCAAGGAGTAAGAATCTGCTGTGACAGCAGCCTTGTGCAATTATGTGATCTCTCTATCTTCTACATGTAATTTAATGTTTTGTGGAATTCGTCTTTTGAACTCTTCCAATCATTAAATTTTTAAGTTGATGAAAATCACGCACCTGACTAGCATTTAGCCATTTTTCAAAGGCTCGTAGATTGTTATTGGCAAATTCTACATATGTAAGGTCTGGGTTCTTAGTCATGTTACGGAAACCTTGTCTGTACCCTTCAATTGCCAACTCGTAAGTAGTCAAGACAGTCTGCTTCACAGAGTTATAATCCTTCGACTCCTCCATGGAGAGATTGGAGTATACTAGCGCTGTTTTTCCTTTCAAAACTGTCTGCAGAAGTATAGTCCAATAGTCTTCTGGCCACTCTAGAGTAGAAGCAGTCTTTTCAAACTGTCGGAAAAAAGTCTCAGGGTCTTTCTCATCAAAACAAGGGACCATACGACTCGACTTGCTCTAGACTTCAAACCTAGGATTTGGAGAAATATTTTGTGGTGGAGGAGTAAGTAGATTTTGATTTCTCAACCTAGCTAGTTCTATTTCTAAAGTTAGCCTTCTTTCTTCTGATTCGGCTTTTTGTCTGTCTGATTCTGTTTTTTGTTTTTGCATTCTTTCTTCTGTTTCTAGCCTTCGTTCTTCCTTTTCAGTTTCTAATACCAACATTCTTAGCTGAAATTCTCAGTCTTTGTCTGCCTCAGTCTGTGTTGATATTTTGCTACCGTCTCCTACTGCACCTGCCGGAAGTATACGAGAGGCTACCAGGCTTTGCATTACTACTGTTTTAAGATATTGTTTTTTCATATTGTCATCGATTTCTACTTTATAATGTTGTGCTATAGTCTTCCAGTCATCTTTCTTTGGTGTTTGTTTAAGGTTTTGTCAATGGTAGCATCTTCTATAAAGTCCGCCACACCAAAAGTAGCCATCTTCTCTAATGTTCAATAGTAGCTAATCATAAAAAACAGAAGTAGAACAAAAGACAAACTCCAAACATGTGCGAAAATTACGTACCTTGATAGCCAGTGAGGTAGAATGTTCCCACAAGCGTATCCAAGACGAATTAAATTAACTGCTAGTAATGAAATTGATGCATGAAAGATAGTGAAATGTGTTATGAGTCTGTGAAAGATGATGCTATTTGAAACAGCACTAAATGTCTAGAGAAGTGCTTCTTATGGTAAACAAGCCAGTGATATGAACGGTTATGAACTTAATCAATTCATTTGAGCTAAATTATTTAGCGAGTTTCGTAAAATAATGTTTACGTGAGGAGAGAGAATTAAGAGCTGTATACAACCACTTAACATATATATAACCGACTTGAATGATGAGTTCACTAATAATTTATAATTAGTACAAGTAGTAATATTATCACGGTTCACTAATATTCACGATGGTGATGAGAGAAGCGAATGCAGTGTAGGTAAACAACTAACGGTTTCCAATTGGAAGGCTCGGTTTCCTGGTTTGACTTCACGCACTCACTGTAGTTATGAGAAGTACAGTCACAGTAAACAACCTCGATTATCCTTGGTCACGGCACCATTGTTAGGTTTGTCGGTATCAGCACAAGGTTCCAAGTTGAATAATATTTATCATTAATATTCTAGATGGTCAGATTTATGGATAAGAGTGAAATACTGAATCTGACACGTTAAAAAAAAAAAAAAAAAAAAAAAAAAAAAAAAGCAAGATAAACATGAATTAATGTCTATAATTTAATAAACAAAAATGAAGATATAACTTATTTACAACAAATCAAATATTAAAGTTATTGTTACTGGAAAGCGAGAATGATATATAATCGTGGTACACTGTGACTATTAATGGTGATTGTGACGAGAGATCAAACAGAAATAAACACTTATAGTTACTACTTGTTACACGTGGTGAGAGTAAGAAGCACATTTGATGTTGTCCTGGCGTAGGACTGGAGTGAACTGCAAAGATTGACTTGGTATGAACAGAATGAAACAGTGAACCTTAAAATAAATACATATGAACACCCAAATGAGATACTGAATTAATAGTATTGTAGTCAGAAAGGAAACTAAATGAACCAACGAAACCCTGAATGAAATAACGCATTGAGACCCGCGTAATTGACCTCCCAATGCCTATTTGAGCTCAGCTATGGAAGACAACAAACAAACATTAGAAGGCCAATACGATTCCTTACTACCTAATT
Source organism: Paralithodes platypus (assembly GCA_032716605.1). Lineage (NCBI taxonomy): Eukaryota > Metazoa > Arthropoda > Malacostraca > Decapoda > Lithodidae > Paralithodes > Paralithodes platypus. The sequence goes on from CM064574.1 coordinate 22,336,400, forward strand.
AGTGAGATGCGTGACACAATATTTACTCAAAAAATTATTTACAAATAAAAGACCATCTTGCAGAATAACACAGCACCTTGTATTAACAAAAGGCATCAAGAACCTTGTTCTTATTGATTAGAAAGTATTGTAGTTATGTAATTAATACATATGTTGGCACTAAACAAAGATATATTTTTTTAGTTTTACATACTGTTGATCTTCTCCAACAGGTTCAATAGCAATATATGAAGTCATAAGAATAGCATTATTATCAAAGCAAGATTTGAAAAATTCATATTAGAAACTTTCTTCGTTTCCCGTAAAGATATTGAATATAATGTTGATTTTTCCTTTGAAGCCATTATTTGTATGGTAACTATGCAATCAATTTATAAATTATTGAAAGTCGATTACATTTCACAAAACTTCTTTTACATCTTTAAACAAAAATGGATAAAAGAGATATCATCATTTGCAGAATGAGTAGGTCAGCAAAACTGAATTACAAAATAAATATTAATTTTAAATGTGGTTCTACAGCACAGGAACAGGAAGTAATAAGTAATGATAGGATACCATAAACTATATACTAGAGTGTACGGTACGATAAAAGATAAACTTGTGTAACACTTGGTTCACAACTTCTCTGTCAAGAATAAGCCATTATACCAGGTACTCCAGTTAACAAAATTGACAGCTTATTCCTAATTCACGTCCATCCATCTCGCGTTACTTATAATTGGCTCAATTTATTGTCATCTATTGGATATAATAATAGTTGTTCATTATTCATCTTCATCACCATGACATGGTCATTCATAATCACACTAAGGACACAGGGTGTCAAGTCGGAGAAAATGTGTTTGTTTGGGAAGGAATACAGGAAAATTAACATGAACTAGCAATACTTTGGCTATAATAACGCTTCCAAAGACATAATTTGAACTTTGAACCACATATTTAGCTATACATATACAATAATACAGACTGAAAATAAAGGACTCAATTTTCGTTCGACACCCTGGCTCTGACCTTTAGAGTTGCTTTACTGGTACCAAGCTTTACTTATACTAAATATTAAGAAATATTGACTTATATACCGGGTACTAGGACAAGAGTAGTAGTGGTATAAATTAAAAAAAACGTGATATGTATCATTAATATCCTCCAGTCCCATTCAAAAATAATAATAACAAATATATGTACTGTATAAGCATAACTAAATAGTCAGTCAGTTAGTCAGTACTCTGCCCTTACTCCCACAAGGGGTAGTTGGGATCAGCAAGAGACACAAGAAAAGAAAAAGTGGTGACAAGAGAAGAGCACATAACATAAAAGGAACAAAATACATATAAAAACATAAATAAATAGTAATGAGGGATAAATGTAAATAGGTAAATATTACATAATAAAATAAATAAAAATAAACAGGCAAGAGTTGAACATTTGAAAATATTATTAATTCTTTCATGTTTACTTCGAGTTTAACCCTTTTGAGGATTATGACGCCTTTTGACAATTTATTCTGGCTATCATTAGCCAATTGTATACAACTGAGGAAAGATCTGTGGGGATCAAAAGGGTATACATTATCTCAATTAACCCTCTGACTTCCACATAAGCTTCCTAATATGAATAAAATAGTATAATGGTAGCTGGAATAAAATGTCAAAAAGCGCTATAAATCTCAAGGGGATAAGTTAATCTTCAGAAGAGCACAGGATATCAGTATGAGAGGGTACAGTATTAGTTTGACCTTACTGTGGGCCACTTTGAATGATAGAATAACATTGTCTGACTTATAGGATGATCATAGTATCTTAACCCTTTCACTGCAGGAACCGTTCAGGAACGCCATGGCAATTTACTGCAATTTAAAGCCCGTTACAGCCTGTGGAGACGAGTGAGAGTGAGCAGGAGCGCAGCAGGCCCCGTCCGCTCTCCGGCACATCTGCCGCGGTACTGAGAGTCTCACCCAATGTCTCGCGAGATATATGCAGCGCTGCCAAAGGCAAATGTAGCGCGGCATTGCTAATTATTAGCGAATATTGCCGATGTTTGTGGTAGCACTGCGGGTGAACCCCGCATACTACGAACGTCGTTCTGGTGTCATTTTAAAGCTATATTCTTCTAGCTTTTTGCTGCAAACATTTAATTTAATTCAGGCACTTGCTTCTAAAATCAGGGGTGCCTGAATGAGCCCTAGTATAGCGGAAATAAGCCTGCACTGGAAGGGTTAATTACCCCTTCTGTACCGGTGACGTCCTTTTTATAATATTCTGGCAAACTATTGTATGATTTTATTATGCTTAAGAAGGACCTCTAACCATGAAAATGCTACAGACTATCTCATTTAATTCTTTTAGCTACCTCAGATCCTTCGTAAGCTGTACACAATCGTCTAAATATAGTAAAAATAGAATAAAATAGACGTCGCCGGTACAGAAGGGGTTAATAGTATCTGCAGAGTAATGATTTGGTAGCTACTGGTACAGTCTTCGGAATAAGTTCGTTACCACCCCGTCATTTTCATTACAAATATAACTGGTATAAACTATGTTGGTGGTGTAATGGTTTAGATGCTTATGTTCTGGGTGTGGTGTCCCGAGTTCAAATCCCAGGAGGACCATATTATGCTCTCATTAGTTTATTAAAGTACATTGGAGTTTGTAATGGATGGTTAATGTTAAGAACGGGGTGTTCCTTAACACTCAGACCGCGGGGCCCGACATATGTCGAGCGAGAGAACCATGGCCACCCCTGTGGGGCCCGACATATGTCGCAAGGGATGTTGAGCACATTATCGGCTCTGAGAGAGAGTCCACCCGTTGGGAGAACGATAGGCGGGCTCTGACCGCTCGGCACGGCACTCGCACTGCCACTGACACCACCTCTGCACCATTCCACACCCCTGGCCTCGCGAGACAAGGAAAAAACTCCGGAATTTACCGTATTTTAGGGTTTTTGCCCTCGTGTTGCGCAATTGTTGCAAGAGAACCCGTGGTCGTACAAGGATGATTCAGGTGTCATTGGAAAGCTCTAGTATCACCCTTTTACGGATACATAATTGTATTATACTCTGGCTCTTGTTTATGCATGAAAAAGAGCATGGAATGAAGCTCGTTTAGGGTAAATATGCCCGCCAGGCGGGCGGTAGAAGTTACAAACATCCTCGTTTGACAGGGGTTAATAATCAAATTTCAACTAAACTATCCTTGTCATATTTTTACAAACTATTGAATGAATTACTTGCTAACTATTATTTATAAACTGTTCCACAGCAATATGTAATACTTGCATATTGGAAATCATAAGTGAAACTTATTCCGACGACTGCACATTACAATTTGTTTTACTAGACTGAGTATTTTGTTGTTGGTATATCACAAAATGAATATGTACATCACAGCAGTTAAACATTGACCATAATAGTGGGTGAATTAACCACTTACGAGTTTCAGGCTATAAGGAAGTTGGATTCATAAACATCGATATCAAACAGAAATGCAGTAATAATGTAGGTTTCTGATGGATAGAAAGTATGATGAATTTGGTTTTATGTATATACATATACTGTATAGGCCTCCTGTATATATATATATATATATATATATATATATATATATATATATATAATTATATACAGTATAATTATATATATATATATATATATATATATATATATATATATGTCAGCTGGTGAACCGGGGCACCGTAATTTCCATAATAGTAGGATAATTAGGGATAAGACGCCTGGACCCATCTTTATTCTCGAATTTTCGGCTTACATTAAGCCATCTTCAGGAGTACCATATAATCCCTAAAAAAAAAAAAGGTAAAAACTCATAACAGAAGGAACAACGGGATCACTAATAAGTCAGTTAAAATGAGTAAACAATTACAGTCTACTCTATATTAATATTTAAAAGTTTAAAATTTATAAAAATTACTGAAAACTCACAGTTAGAAGTAGAAACTGAAACATCTAATTAAAAATATATATAGCTATCTCGTAATTTACTTAAGAACATAGTGAACTATCAACAGACTACACCTTTTACAAAACATAATAATACAAAAATCACATAATTCATGTACACTTACCTAAGTACAGGGAAACAAAAGACCAGGCACATTCACAGAACTGGGTGTGGGGGTCAACTAAAGCACCGCCATAGCTCAAGTGATTGTGGAGCTGTGAAAGGAAATCAAATAAAACTAAAAAAAAAAAAATAATAATTATCCAAAAAAATTGAAACAAAGAAAAAAAATATATACAAAAAACACAATCACAAATATTTAAAAGTTGTCCGAAACATTAAGTTCTGGATTGAACTTCTTGATGAGCAATTTTTCTCCAATGAGCGTGTCTGTATGATGCCTAAATTTTGCTAATATTTGAAAATCTTTATCAGAGAAACGATGATCGTTCTCATGGGAGTGATTACGGACGGCAGAAAATGCCATCTTTTGTAAAAGAATACCTGACCTGTAACTTTTGCCAATATGTTCGTATACCCTTATCTTGAATGAACGGCTAGTACATCCAATATACCCAGCATTACAGCTAGGACAAGTAAATCGGTAAACGATATTCGAACATAGAGGGTCTATCACACGGTCTTTGAAATTAAAAAATGAACCAATTTTGAAGTCATTAGTGAATATTATCTTAAAGTTAACTGCGGGGAATGAATCTTTTAAAATATTTTGAGCAATTTTCCGAAATTCGTAACTAATGTTACCATTGATATACTTAACCAATTTAAGAACATCATACTTGGCTTCATTGGCTCCGTAGTGTTTGACATTCAAAAACTTCTTTAAGATACTGTTGAAAAGATCTTCCTTATAATTATTATTAACAAAGTAGTCCCTTAATTTGGTTATCTCCTCGTGAAGCGTGACATAATTAGAGCAAATTTCATAAGCTCGATCCAGCAAAGTTTTAATAGAGTTGATTTTGTAAAGTTTCGGGCAAAAGCTGAACCAGCTAAGACCCTGTCCTGTGTGAGTTGGTTTTCTGTAAACACCTGTACATAATTCATCTTTAGTTTTTGTTATGAGGACATCCAAAAAAGTCAGAGATTCGTTGTTTCCTTTTTCCTTTGTGAAGTTAATGTTTTTGTGCTGTTTATTTATATACTTGAAAAAACATTTGTTATCATGATCGTTCCTAAAGATAAGAAGGGTATCGTCCACATACCTTTTTGTACCAAATAGGTCTAAAGGTAAGTGGACAGTTATCTAGCCATTGAACTTCCTTGTTGCATAGGAAAGCATTAGCGAAAAGGGGGCCTAAACTACTTCCCATGGATACACCATCGGTTTGACTATATAAGTTATTATTAAAAAGAAAACAAGATTCCTAAGTGATAGATCTAAATAACTTCCTCATTATGTCTTTAGCTATACCAAAAAAATCATTAGGCTCATAGTTCTCCAAGATTATGTCCAAGGTCTCATCCAAGGGTACATTAGTGAACAGGGACTCCACATCATAACTGACTAAAACGTATTTATTGGGCAAATTTAACTCACGAAGTTCACTAACAAAGGTTCTAGAGTTAGAGACAGTATATTCGTTGGATACAAGTGGAGTTATTAGTGGCTGTAGAAATTTAGCTAAGTTGTATCCAGCAGTTTTAACTCCTTCAGACATATATGACGCTACCACGTCATATGGCCGAGTGCGCCAAAAACTCGTATGACGCAAGTGCGTCATATGGACTTATCTTCATGGCTCGCTAATACGTTATATGACGCTCTAGCGTCATATGGAGCTCAGTAAGTCCGATAAGTTAGCTTACGATAAAACCGTTGGTGGGTACCTCAGCCACCTCCGATCATTCTAACGGCCGCAGTGTTGTTGTGAGTGTAATGCGAGGCGGTGGCAAGGATACCGGGCTCCCGCCTCCGTAGACTTACTGGAACATAATATGTCTGAAGGAGTTAATTGTAGAGATAATTGGTTTAAGAGGAAGTCCCTGTTTGTGCACCTTGGGTAGGCCATAGGCAATTCCTGGAGTAGAGCCAGAAGTATATAATTCACCGAAAATTGTTGACCCAATATTGTTCTTGATTGCTCTTAAAATCCTGTTTAGTCTGTCCTCGCCTTGGATAATTACATTAAAAACTTCACCTTTAACCCTTTTGAATTAGGGTTTATAATTTAAAATACTATCCATCTTGGCTAAATATTCACATCTATCCATAATAACAACTCCTCTGCCCTAGTCAGGTCTAACGATAATAATAGAGTCATCCTTCCCTAGTTCCTTAAGTAATACTAAATCTTCATTCTTGAAAACTATCGATTCAATATCTTTAAAGTTTCTTTTGGATAATCTATAATTGGTATTGCCTATTTATCTGAGTTTATCAACTACGTCATTGTTCAAATCTCCTTTAAGAAGTCCTGCCTTAATACAGTCCTGCACCGTGTTACAAACTTTTTCCAATGATAAATAATGTTTTAGCCAATCGTTTTTGTAGAAAGGGATACAGAAATCAAGCCCTAACATTAATACCTTCTTCTCCCTGGTTGTTAATTGTCTACTGGATATATTGAAGATTGAATCTTCGTTGTGTCTAACAGAATGTATACCGAGATATTCTAGCTTCCTTTCATGTCTAATCTTAGTCTTCTTGGTGAATTCACTAGTATGCTCATATATCTTATGAAGGAAGGTCCAAAAGTCAAGAAGAAAGAATACCTGGTTATTAAAGGCCGTTTTTAGACTAGAAAAGTTATCGAAGGTCGTTTTCAGTTTCTTCTTCTGCAGTTTGATTTCCTTATCCAGAAGTACATTTTGCCAATCTCTATATGTATGACTATTACACAAATCTTTACTGAAAACTTTAAATTTCATTTTTTTTTAATAGTGTTATATTCATGGCAAGTGTTCAGAAATTCGGTCAATATTTACGAGTCGCACCACAGCTGGGATCTCATTGCTAATGGTAGTTTTGGGTTCCTATCATTCTATGCTTCATTGCTATATACTTTTTATCCACGGGATTTTTTTTACTTGTCTTTTTTTTTTTTTTTATTTATTTATTTATTTATTTTTTTTTTGCATTAACCCGTGGAGCCCCGCCTAGTTTTTTATTTTTTGTTCACCAGAACCCAGCCCGTTTTCAAAAAATGGTTTTATTCCAGAAACAATAGCGAATGGGTTAGGAATGAAGGAAAAACCACGAAAAACCGCTCAAAAAGCTTAAAGAATGGTCCTACAGAGCCCCCGAAAACGTATTTTACAAGAGTAAAAAATTTAAGGCAATTTCCCCAAAAAACCAGGTTATTGCGCGCTCACGCGCACGCACGTCGACTTTGAGAGTTTTCAACCATCGGCACGGTTGCGTGGGATACGTACACAGTTCCCATACAAATCTGAGCCCTCTCGAGTGGCTACACCTGAGGTTACGGTCGGAGCAATTAGGGTGACTCGTCAGACACGTCGCTGGGGCTGTGCGTTACATACATAGGCGACGCGCCAGACGCGTCGCTGGGGCTGGACGGGTTAACCTAACCAAAGAACCTAACCTAACCAAAATGTATTTGGGGGCTATTAGGTTAGGTTAGGTCAGGTTAGGTTAGGTTGGGTTAGGTTTTTTGGTTAGGTTAATGCTAAAAAAAAATAAGCGAAGAAAAACAAAAAAAATCTCGTGGATAAAAAGTATATAGCAATGAAGCATAGAATGATAGGAACCCAAAACTACCATTAGAAATGAGATCCCAGCTGTGGTGCGACTCGTAAATATTGACCAGAAATTCTATATCCAACTCGATTTTCTTTGCCTTCTGATGCGTTTTTTCCAAGGATCTATAGGTAGTAAGCGTCGGTCTTCCATATCTTCTTGTTAGTATGTCAGCTGGTGAACCAGGGCACCGTAATTTCCATAATAGTAGGATAAGTAGGGATAAGACGCCTGGACCCATCTTTATTCTCGAATTTTCGGCTTACAACCCTTAACTGGCGGCACCCGGCTATTGTCGAGTGAAATAAATGTGGCCTATGTGGCGGGCCCGGCTATTGTCGAGTGCAATTTTGAGCACGTAATGTGCTCTGAGAGAGAGCAGAGCAGTGGGAGGAGCGTAGGTTACCTCATGACCACTCACCACGGTGGCCGTGGAGCTACTGAGCTGGACTCCTTTGTACTCCACCCTCTCTCACTCGTTTCACACGTAATAATGTAAGAAAATTACCGTATTTTACCGATTTTGCCCTTCGGTTGCACGATCGTTGCAAGACAACCAGTGATCATAGAAGGATGGTTCTGGTGTCATTGGAAAGCTGAATTAACGCCCTTTCAGGGATGCATACTTGTATTACGCTCTGGCTCTTGTTTATGCATAAAAACGAGCACGGAAACAAGCTCGTTTACGGTAAAACCCCCCGCTGGGCGGCACATCAAATATACTCCTCCACCCACTCTTAAGGTGTTAAGCCATCTTCAGGAGTACCATATAATCCCTATTAAAAAAGAGTAAATCTCATAACAAAGGGAACAACGGGATCACTAATAAGTCAGTTAAAATGAGTAAACAATTACAATCTATTCTATATTAATATTTAAAAGTTTAAAATTTATAAAAATTACTGAAAACTCACAGTTAGAAGTATAAACTGAAACATCTAATTAAAAAAATATATATAGCTATCTCGTAATTTACTTAAGAACATAGTGAACTATCAACAGACTACACCTTTTACAAAACATAATAATACAAAAATCACATAATACATGTACACTTACCTAAGTACAGGGAAACAAAAGACCAGACACGTTCACAGAACTGGGTGTGGGGGTCAACTAAAGCACCGCCAGTGAACCCAAGTATGATGTTCCTAAATTGGTTAAGTATATCAAGATGCCCTTCTATGGTAACATTAGTTACGAATTTCGGAAAATTGCTCAAAATATTTTAAAAGATTCATTCCCCGCAGTTAATTTTAAGATTATATTCACTAATGACTTCAAAATTGGTTCATTTTTTAATTTCAAAGACCGTGTGATAGACCCTCTATGTTCGAAGATCGTTTACCGATTTACTTGATCTAGCTGTAATGCTGGGTATATTGGATGTACTAGCCGTTCATTCAAGATAAGGGTATACGAACATATTGGCAAAAGTTACAGGTGAGGTATTTTTTTTATAAAAGATGGCATTTTTTGCTGTCCGTAATCACTCGCATGAGAACGATCATCGTTTCTCTGATAAAGATTTTCAAATATTAGCGAAATTTAGGCATCATACAGACACGCTCATTGGAGAAAAATTGTTCATCAAGAAGTTCAATCCAGAACTTAATGTTTTGAACAACTCTTAAATATTTGTGATTGTGTTTTTTGTATATTTTTTTGTTCTTTTTGTTTCAAATTTTTCGATCACTTTTTTTTTAGTTTTTTTAGTTTTATTTGATTTCCTTTTACAGCTCCACAGTCACTTGAGCTATGGCGGTGCTTTAGTTGACCCCCACACCCAGTTCTGTGAACGTGTCTGGTCTTTTGTTTCCCTGTACTTAGGTAAATGTACATGTATTATGTGATTTTTGTATTATTATGTTTTGTAAAAGGTGTAGTCTGTTGATAGTTCACTATGTTCTTAAGTAAATTACGCGATAGCTATATATATTTTTAATTAGATGTTTCAGCTTCTACTTCGAACTGTGAGTTTTCAGTGATTTTTATAAATGTTAAACTTTTAAATATTAATATAGAATAGATTGTAATTGTTTACTCATTTTAACTGACTTATTAGTGATCCCATTGTTCCTTCTGTTATGAGTGTTTTTTTTTTTTTTTTTTTTAGGGATTATATGGTACTCCTGAAGATGGCTTAATGTAAGCCGAAAATTCGAGAATGAAGATGGGTCCAGGCGTCTTATCCCTACTTATCCTACTATTATATATATATATATATATATATATATATATATATATATATATATATATATATATATATATATATCGTCTCCCCGGGCCAGGCGCCTGATGGACTATTATCTAGTCCAACTTGTGCCCGACCCCTTCCCCCAAATGACTAGTGTTCACTCAACTATTCACAAGCATTCTCCATTCATTCCTGTTTATTACCACTTTCTTTGCCTGATCTATAGTCATTCCTCTATCATCCAAAGCTTGTCTTACACAGTCTCTCCATCTCAATGGGGGGTCTTCCTGCCCTTCTATCTTCCCTTATATCTGACTCACATATTCTCTTTGTAAGCCTTTCATCTCCCATTAGTTCAACATGACCATACCAGCTCAGCACCCTTCTGTCCACTTTGGCTGACAAATGTTGCTGTTGCCCCACTCTCCTACGTATCTCTTCATTCCTCAATCCGTCTCTACTCGTAGTAACTCCACATACAAGCAGCTCATCTCCATCACATCCAGCTTTCGGTCAATATTTACGAGTCGCACCACAGCTGGGATCTCATTTATAATGGTAGTTTTGGGTTCTTATCATGCTATGCTTCATTGCTATATACTTTTTATCCACGGGATTCTTTTTTTTTTTTTTTTTTTTTTTTTTTCCATCAACCTACCCAAAAAAACCTAACCTAACCTAACCTAAATGTATTTGGGGGTTATTAGGTTAGGTTAAGTTAGGTTAGGTTAGGTTAGGTTAGGGTTTTTGGTTAGGTTAATGCTAAAAAAAAAATAAGCCAAGAAAAAAGAAAAAAAAATCCCATGGATAAAAAGTATATAGCAATGAAGCATAGAATGATAGGAACCCAAAACTACCATTAAAAATGAGATCCCAGCTGTGGTGCGACTCGTAAATATTGCCCCAGCTTTCTGCTTTCCTTTTTCTCTAAAATATCTATATACAAAAAAAAATCAACTTCCTTACAGCCTGAAACTCGCAAATGGTGAATTAACTGGATCTCTAGCAGCACACTCGCTCACCAACACTACCGCAGCAAAAGTGAGAGCCCCTCATTTTCACTACAACACATATCTCCCTCACTATCCGATGCCCCAATTTACGATATTATTATAAGTTTTTATGAGTTTGTTTGTATTTTGGCTGGTCCGAGAACGCATCCCTATTTACCCCATTAATTTTAGGGTTTGCTATGTGATTTTTCTATTTAAGGGGAGGCAGACCGTTTTTCTGGACCCCCTTCTCCCTAATGTTTAGCCCCACTAGTTTTGAGATTATAAGACGTTCGGCCCATTAGTTTGGCAATTTTAAAACCTTTCGCCCCCTTTCGTTGTCAATTTTAAGCCCTTTCGTGCCATTTAGGTGTCGATTATTTCCTGGCGAGCAATAGCGAGCCTGCAATTTTAAGAGGAACCGGCCTTTGGCCGGGAAATTTTTCTACGGAAAAATGTACAAATTTATCTAGGGGGTGTTTTTTTTAGCTTGATGGAGGTCTAGGGAGGAAACTAAACAAATTATAAATTAATTAATTAATAGACCAAACAAACGGTCAGTCTCCCCTTAAGATCGGATTTTCAGGAACGTGACACAATCGTATATCGAGGGAGACCTGTATTCTAAAAGCTTCATCGCTCACATCGCACGAAATAAACAATTCAAGCTGCCATATGAGAGTTGGGAGTGGTATCAAAATTATGAATATTTGTGTATACTGTACTGTAAACAATTAGAATTAATGATAGCATATTCATCCACAATCTTAGCGCATCTAATTGACCACTTGTGAGTTTCAGGCTATAAGGAAGTTGGAGCCGTAAACATCGATCTTAAACGGCATTGCAATAATTATATAGGTTTGTGATGGATAATATATATGTTGAATTTGGTTTTATGTATTTATGAATGTACTATAACCGTATATTAGCTGATAATTCTGCTAAATATTGATGTCTACGGCTCCAACTTCCTTATAGCCTGAAACTCTTAAGTAGTCGATTCACTATACAGTATGTCGTACCATCACCAGAAGTGTTCAGTACGCAGTCTCTGAATGTACGAATGAACGAATGAATGAGAGAAACCTGAATGTACAAATGAATGAATGAAAGAAGAATGAGAGAAACCTGAATGAACGAGTGTGTCAATATGGATAGGATAATAAAGGCATGCATACTTCTCACAGATGTACAGTCGCCAATAGTTTCCACCTGTTATAGACCTACTGTTAATAATTACAATGAACCCTTCGTTCGATATCGATATCGCACATTCTGTAATCGCGTGTTATCACCAAAAGGTGTACTCCTGCTCTTATAGCGCACCAAAATCTGTTTTTTGTGAACTTGGGAATTAGGCCAAGTAAAGCAGGATCCTACATAAGCCCAGAATTTAATAAAGCAAATCAAATCACTGAGTTGGGCGACCTGTAATATCACATAATCGAAGAAGAATCACAACCAGACAGCAGCAAGTCTAACTGTATGATCTTTTACCAATTGTTATGATGAGCAATTACCACACCTCTGCACCTCCACAGAATTTTGATAGGGGGGCGTCGCATACGCGGGTGTTACTGTAAGTGAGTGTACAGTCGGCCAAATACGGGATGTCTTGGCACCAGGTATATTTTGAACAGTATTTGGTACTAGCAATATCTAAACTTGATGTATTAATTTTGAGTGATATGCAAACATGATCCTATACTTACCCATCCTATTCAACATCTTGATAGACATTCATACTTGATTTATTAATTTCCAGTGATATATGGAAACATGATCCTACACTTACTCACCCTATTCGACATCTGAAAGACATTCATACAGCACAGAGCGAGCCAAACGTAATGACAGCTGATACATGACTTATTAGCGCTACCTTACCTTACAGAGTTATAAACTAGAGGGAGGACTAGGCCGACACTGCGACGCCAGCGGCCGCCATGATACCGCGCCCAACCAAGCTGCTGACTCGTAAACATGAACGTCACATAACAGTACAAGTGTGAAAACTGGGTAACTTCACTTGTTGCAGGTATTTTATAATCAATAAGGCTAGTATTGAATTTTTATAATTATCTACCGATGTTCAGATTATTTGCTAAGGGATTTTTTATATATCGAACATACCAAACATTTTAATGATTATCTACCGACATTTAGAGTACTTGCTAGGGATATTTTATATACAGAACATGTCAACACAATGTATGATTATCTACCGGTATTCAGAATACTTGCCAAGCCTTTCATCTTCCATTCGTTCAACATGACCATACCAGCTCAGCACCCTTCTGTCCACTCTGGCCGACAAATGTTCCTGCTGCCCCACTCTCCTACGTATATACCGAACATACATTATGAGCGGAGATGGTGGTATGGGCATGGTAATATGGCCGACAGTCTGGAGTGCTTGCTTCATTCTCCACCATGAACATGACCTGAGGGTGTGCACTCTAGTCTATAACTCTCTCATGAAATGATTTAGGATGTACAGGTCTCTCTCACTATCCGATGACCTGATCTACAATATTATTATAGGTTTTCAGGTGTTTGGGTTTGGGTTTTGGATGGTCCGAGAACACATTCCCATTTACCCCACTAATTTTAGGGTTTTGTTATATGATTTTTTCTGTTTAAGATCGGATTTCAGGAACGTAACCCAATCGTAAGTCGAGGGAAACCTGTAAGCTTGTAATGATATGGAGACATAACTATACCCCGCGCCTCCCGACTGGACAAGTGAGTACACCCCCTCACAGCCCGCTCCCGTATTTTTGTCCCGGGCAGTGCTCTGAGGTCGCGGTAAGCAATGTCAAGTTGGGTGGCGTGGGCATAGTGCCATAGGAAGAAATATAAGATGAAAGCCTACAATAAATTTAATTTATATTGAATTGGATATTGGTGAAGAGATTATTAGGAAAATTTCATCCCGAATTATAATTTCTGGTGAGAGATGAAGGATTGCAGAGTGAGAGGCTGCCTATGCACCCAAATCTCCTCAAGTGATATGCTTACAGTGTAAACAAAAATAACCTTTTCAAAAAATTTCAATTAATTAAGTGCACTGGACATTATGTAATTGATTTCTTACAAAATATACTATAAACTATTATGGTTAGTTCTTCATAATGATTAGATAACAACAATAGTGACCTTAGTTGTAAGAAATTAAATTCACTATGTCCAGTCATCAAATATAATGGGTTGTGGGATTTGTGACACATACCAGCCGAGTGTCTTTATTCAATAATTTTTCAGCCCAAACCAAAAACTTTCACTTCTAAACTCACCGGTGATGCGGTGGTTTATCAGAGTGAGAACCTGAGCGATCTTCTAGCCATACCCATAGCTTATTACTCTGACTGTTCCTTTTACTCTAGATATATTTCTAGAACTCGAGTGAGTGACGGCGTCTCTTTCTGTGGATTGACCTCCCAAATACACCAAGATTGGAAGCCAAAGCGTTCAGATTTTTCCTTTGCACCCTCAACTTTCTCTTCATAATTGCTTGAGGGGCACAGGGCCCTGGGTGAAGGCTTTGGTTTCCCGGACGCGTTTCCGGACCCCTCCTCAGCTCCCCGCCATGGAGTGGCTTCGGTCACCCAGGCTTTATTGTGGTAGGCAGGGAGGGTTTTTGTGGCGGTGCTCTATTATGGCCTTGGCCTTGCTCTTCCTTCTTATCTCTTTCTTTTTTTTTTTTTTCTTTTTGTTTGGTCTTTTCTTTGTATGTTTTTTCCTCTTTTATTTTTTGTTTTTTTTGCTGTTTTTTTTTTTCTTATGTTTTGCTGTTCTTTTTTTCCTTTATTTACTAGAACAGTTTCTCCCTTCCTTTTTGCTCAATCCACTATTTCCTTTTTTTTATTAAGACTCTTTTTTCTTGCTGCTTATTTATTATTAATCTCTTTCTTTCTTTTTTTTTTCACTTTTTTTTTCTTTTCCTTTTTCTGATTGCTCTTTTTGCCTTTTTATGTTTTCTAGGGGCCTTGGGGCTGTTCGGCACAGGCACAGCTCTTGGGGAACAAAACAACAACAACAAACTTCTAAAACTCAAGATTAAAATGTTTACAAAACTTGCGAAGTTAAACAAACCAAAAATGGAACAAAGACAGATATAAAGGCAAAAATAACTGATCAAAATCACTGTGCCGCAACATAAAACGCTTACTAAAAATAAATTAATGAAATCAACAGTCAATACATAGGGGCGTAAGCCAAGGAGCTCAGAACCCTAGTGATACTCAGCACCTGATGCCTTCTTGGGCAATCCTATGTGACATTGACCACTTGCGAGTTTCGTGTGTATAAGGGAAGTTGGAGCTGTCAGATATCGATGTTTACGCAGAATCTACCAGCTAAAATTACGGTTTTCATACCATTGATAAATACATAAAATC
>CM064574.1:22351774-22868211 GCA_032716605.1 Paralithodes platypus
GTGTATTATCAGGGATATTAAGTAGGTCCGTGGACCGATATTTGGGAATATATCTGATGAATCAATTTGTTTGTCAGATTCAATGTGGAACTAAAGAAATTCTCATCACCACCTTATGGCACCATTGGTAGCTACTACGGGAAAAATCTCTCTACCTCCTATGACATGGAAAAAATAGTTCGAAATTTCCCAGCTCAATGGGTAATGGAACATATCATGGAAGGGCAATTTTTGGAGCCAGATCGTCAAAATGAAAGTCCCCGAATATCGCCCACAACTGATTACCTCGAGCTCAGAGAAAATCGAGGTGCAAATGTTTGGGATATTATCACTTAACTATCCATAAGGGAAAAGGGACTCCTAGGTCAGATTTATACACACTCAACCTACAACAATCGAAAACAAATGGGCAAATCAATCTACCAGAAATCCAAAAACTAGGTAACCTTGAGCCAGGCCAACACTATGCACGAATTACTGTACGTGGATATCGTGATGTGTTTGCCTCAAGATGAGGGGCGATTCCATGATTAGCCATGAAACCGCGTCATCAACATGACGTATACACGCAGGGACCACCTGTTAGAGAACCTTAAACGACGAAAAAAAACTTGATTATGAGACACAAAAAGAGAAAAACAAAGTTAGAGAGAAAATATGGCTTAAGCAAGGGATAGTGGTCCGAATCACATAGTCCATGGTCATCACCGGTCAGTTCTGGCAAAGAAAAAAAGATGGAAAAATTCTACCACAAGATTCTGTGGTTGACTATAGGAACAACTATATGATGTTCCAAAACATTAAGGGGAAAGCTCAACCCTTACCAAGCATAGATGACTCGTTAGAGTCATTGAATGAGTTCACTTAGTTTTCCACTCTGGATTTGCAACAGTCGTGGGATACTTGGCAAGTACCAGTCAAAACAGACGGACCAGGGAGGGGAAAGAAAACTGTGTTTGGCCACGAGTGAAGCGCGATAATGAATATCAATTCACAGTGCTTGCCCTTTAGGGTTTGTAATGGACCATGTTTACACCAGAAAAAGAGTTATGGAATGAAAGAGCTAAGAAGACTGGACCTAGCAAACCTGTTTGGCCTAAATTGGATAACATTATAATTTTCTCGGAGCAGTTGGGGTAGTAGAGCATTAGTTGACCGAATTGCCGAAAGTGTTAGACATAATCTGGAGGGCTGGGCTTCTTTTAAACCCTTAGGACCATCCAAATGTCCGTTGGGAACCTGTGAGGTGGCGTATTTGGGCCATGTGGTGTAGTCAAAGGAGAGGAATCCAACCAGATCCACTTAAGGTGAAAAGCTATCTCAGACATCCTCTCCCACCCTTAATACAGTTAAGGAAAATTAAGAGCCGTTTTGGCGGTGGGGGTGGCTTCCTTATTCAACCGTAGATTTTATACCAAACTTCTCCAAGGATTGCTAATCATTTGAAAATTATACTGGCGTGAAAAAAAAAAAAAAAAATGAAAAAAAAAAGCAGGAGGGGGAAAATTGGAGTTAACGGGAAGTAATTACAGGGGGATAGGAAACGGCGGGAAAAAGGAGAAAATTATGACTCGAGATCAGATGTTGTTCTCCAAAGCAGCTTTCGAAAACTTGTTTTGGAGGTTATGATCGAGGCCAAGCACCCATGATTGAGATGATGCAAATATATGAGGAAAAGAGCGGGAAGGGTTGCTCACCTAGCGCCAATACCAGAATTCTCCAGCACATTACTATTAAATTTAATGAGATTATATTGGACCCCCCGGGGCTGACCAGATTGTTAGAGGAAGTGGTCCAAAGCTGTTTAGGTGCCAAGGCAGGGAAGATGTGGCCGAGGACCTAGACAACAAGCGGGCCATCTTTAATCATTGCGGGAAGGCCTCTGAGAGATAAACTCATCTGCGAACATTGTGGGACCCTTGCCTCACGAAGAAAAAGAAGAGATACATCCTGACCCTGCGTAGCATGTGTTATCGAACATATACAAATCGCCTGTGCCATTCTTGGACAAGAATTGCTGCAACTGGTAATCAAAACTGTATACTTGGAACAAATTATTTTGTATACCAGCTATTCCTGATTGTATCCTGAGTGATCGACATGGGGTAGGAGAATTTTTAACCATGAAATCCTGGTACCACCTGGGGGAGGAGATACTTTAGGTTATCAGATCAAAACATACCTCACCATACTGGCCACAAGGGGAATACTGTATGTGAAAGACAATCACCGGTTGCTTGCTGAAAACTGTGTGAGGGGGACTACATATGGAGTTTGCAAGAAGAGCAGCGGGAGATCTACCAACGAATGGCGCAGAATTGTTACCCTAGAGATTAATGTGAAGGAGTTAACACAACGGTCTGTAGAAACTACCGGTTATTCTCCCCTATGAAACTGATTTTTTTTTACTACTTCACAAAAGCTTTCCAAGAAACAGTTGTTTACTCTACACCACCCAAGGACAATCTCTATTTTCTGAACCGGACCAATGTTTACTAGAGACAAAGAGAAGAGATATTTTATTTAAAATGAAATTCAAACGCATATAAGTACCTTGCTGACAACCTGAAACTCCAACTCTAGAGAACCCGTATTGTCAAAGAGAATCCACATCCTATAGCCTATTTTTTTCCAGCTGATGATCAAATTGAATCCCACTTAGTAGCTGATTTATCGATAATTAATGGGAAGAGAAAATATGAACACTACTAGGCTGTGTGTCGTATTAATGCCAAGTTTTTCATAATTAACAACATATTTAGCTACAAAATCTACCTTATAGCTGAGTAAAGTAACCAAGATACGTAACATGGCAAATTTACCCTCAGCTGGAAAAAACATAGGACTATAAAGTTAAAATACATGACCCTACATGCCTATTATATAGATCATAGCTTTCAATATCTTCATATTTTCACGTCTATGCATGTATTCCATTAAGCCTAATTATATTGTACATGTCTTTTTTTGTTTTTCTTTTTGTTCAGTTTGTATGTGTTTCGTACGAGCTGCAATGCGGTTCACGTTTGAATGTAAAAAAAACTGGTATTTTAACATCCCCCCTCCTTCCCCTTGTGTGGTTGTTGGGTGTCCTGTGGTGTTTGGACTGCAAGAGAGGAAGAGCCAACTGGTTGGAGTGGAAGTGAAGAGGCAGGTGGAAAGGGAAGAGAGGAAGGTGGCATATGTGTGTACATGTACTGTTTCAATAATACCAAATAGAATATATATAAGGGACATCTTATTATGTAAACATTTTATGTACCATTTTGCCATGCATATTCATTTTCAGTTTTTTCATAACTAATTATGTGCCATACGCATTTTTTTTTTTTTTTTTTTTTTGTTTAGACTCATTCCGGTCCATTGTGTGGGGTTCCACCCCTCCCTCCCCTTTCTTTCTTTCTTTTTCATCCTGACTTAGCAGTCTCTTAATATCCTTAATACGCCCTAATTTACACTTATATGTCATACCCCACCCTCCTCCAATGTCATATACAGTATATATATATCCCGCAGATGCCTTTTCTCCGCCCGCCGCCCCCCCACTGAAAAACAGGCGAACCCCTCTCTGTCTCTTCTCCTCTCCTAATAATATTAAACAATTAAAGTAGAACGTGCCGTTTTGCCCAAAATCCCAAAAAACGGCATACCCAACTCTGCGATGGGTTACCATCACTCACTACTAATACCATCATCAATCACAATCACCACCTCATCACCTAACCACTACTGCACCATTCATCACTACAACGTGCCACAATCATTACGAAAATACTTTCATCATCACCATTACTATGAATCATCATCCTACTACTAACAATTACAATCATACCTACTACTCTCAACATCATCCAACTAACTACTGTCACCATTGTCACTACCAACTTAATCACTACTATCATCATTGATACTACAACTATCAACCATCATTACTACTATCATCACCACCATCTTAAAATCATCATTACTACTATTAACATCATCACTACTACTATAACCATCATTACTATTGTCACAAGTATTACCATCATGTATCCTATCAGGCTATCACCATCATCACTACTACTGCCATCATCACCATTACGATGGTCTTCATCATCTCATCACTACAACTTTCACCATCATCACTAATACTCACCATCATCACTAATACTCACACCATCATCACTACAACTTTCACTATCATTACTTGTCACCATCATCACTACTATTATGACCATCATTACTACTACTGTCACCATCATATCTACTACTGTCACCATCATATCTACTACTGTCATCATCATCACTACTGTCATCATCATCAATACAACTACAACCATCATCACTTCTATTATCACCATCATCACTACTATCACCATCATCCCACTATTACTACCATCACTTCTAATGCCAACTAAACTAACTTAACCTAGCAAATGGGTAGCGAGATGTTTTCGCCCCCAGAACGAATACGTTCTTAGTGTCACACACTAAGAATGCCATCATTGCTGGGGGGGGGGTGGGGGGGGGGGGCGAGGTGGGGGGGCGGGTTAAAACCATATTTTGGACCTAAAATCATAACTATAGCATAAATTCAAAAAATCTTTTTTGACTGACGTTCGCATTCACGCAACAAATGTTTGTGTGCAATTTGGTGAAAATCCGACCAACGGTCTAGGAGGAGTTCCGAGACAGACGGACGACGACAACGAACAGATTTTTTTTTGGTGTGGTACCCACTATACGGGGGGGGGGCGATACCAAACTCTGCTTCCGCAGAGTTGATAAAGTAGACGTGCCGTTTTGCCCAAAATCAAAACGGCATACCCAACTCTGCGATGGGTTACCATCATCACTACTAATACATCATCATCACAATCAACTAACAAATCACTACAACTCTGCGATATGTTACCATCATCACTACACTGCCATCAATCATCATCACTACTCATCATTACTATGATCATCATCACTACTATCAATTACAATCATCGCTACTACTCTCACCATCAGCACTACTACTGTCACCATTGTCACTACCATCTTAATCACTACTATCATTGATACTACAACTATCAACCATCATTACTACTATCATCACCACCATCTTACAATCATCATTACTACTGTTAACATCATCACTACTACTATAACCATCATTACTACTGTCACAAGTATTACCATCATGTATCCTACTGTCACCATCATCACTACTACTGCCATCATCACCATTACTATGATCTTCATCATCACAACTATTGTCATCATCACTACAACTTTCACCATCCTCACTACTACTCACCATCATCACTAATACTCACACCATCGTCACTACCACCATCACTACTGTCATTATTATCACTACAACTATCATCATTACTTGTCACCATCATCACTACTATTATGACCATCATCACTACTACTCTAGTACTGTCACCATCATATCTACTACTGTCACCATCATATCTACTACTGTCATCATCATCACTACTGTCATCATCATCAATACAACTACAACCATCATGACTACTATTATCACCATCATCACTACTATCACCATCAATCCAAATATTACTAGCATCACTTCTAATGCCACCTAAACTAACTAAAACCTAGCAAATGCGGAGCGAGATGTTTTCGCCCCCAGAACGAATGCTTTCTTGGGTTGGTGGGGGGGGGGGGGGGGGGGGGGGGGGGGGGGGAGGGGGGTAAAACCGTATTTTGGACCTAAAATTATAACTACTGCATAAATTAAATAAATATTTTTTGACTGATGTTCGCATTCACGCAATACATGTTTGTGTGAAATTTGGTGAAAATGTGTCCAACGGTCTAGGAGGAGTTTCGGGACAGACGGACGACGACGACGACGACACATTTTGTTTATGGCATCCACTATACGGGGGGGGGGGGGGGGCGGTACCAAACTCTGCTTACGCAGAGTTGATCAATATTATCAAGAGTGGTATCGCCCCCGTATAGTGGTAGCCTACATGCTAACCAAAATGTCTGTCTGTCTGTCTGTCCGTCTGTCCGAGAACTCCTCCTAGACCGTTTGACGGATTTTCACCAAACTTCACACTAACCTTCGGTGCGTGAATGTGACGGTAATTTTTTTTTTTTTTAATTTGTGCAA
This sequence comes from Paralithodes platypus, assembly GCA_032716605.1. NCBI lineage: Eukaryota > Metazoa > Arthropoda > Malacostraca > Decapoda > Lithodidae > Paralithodes > Paralithodes platypus. The sequence continues at coordinate 22,357,896 of CM064574.1, forward strand.
AGTTATGATCTTAGGTCCAAAACTATGTTTGCCCCCCCCCCCCCCCCCCCCCCCTCTTTAAGACCCCCACTCCCCCACCCTGTACCTATTTCCAAGCAATGATTATGGCGTTCTGTGTGTGTGTGCCCCGTATGGGCACACTCACACAGAACGTCATCGTTAAGGGGGCGAAACAAAAATTGCCCGCATTTGTTAAGTTAAGTTAGTTTAGTTGACATTAGAAGGTCACAATTGTAGAGATAATGATAGTAGTAGTGATGATGGTGGTAATATTAGTGATGATGGTAGTAGTAGTGATGATGGTGACAATTGTAGTGATGATGATAGTAGTAGTAATAAAGTAGACGTGCCGTTTTGCCCAAAATCAAAACGGCATACCCAACTCTGCGATCGGTCACCATCAACACTACTAGTCACTATCATCATTAATATCATCAGCACTACTTCTATTATAATCAGCACTACTACTCTCACCATAATTACTACTACGCTCATCATCACTACTACTGTATAATCACTACAACTTTCATCATAATCAATACTACTCACCATCATCACTACTACTGTCACCATCGTCACTACCATCAACGCTACTGTCATCATTATCACTACAACCATCATCATTACTTGTCACCATCATCACTACTATTATGACCATCATCACTACTACTAGTACTGTCACCATTACTACCACTACAAGACTAGGAAACACAGACAGACGTCTCACCATTATCATCACATCTGAAACATGTGTATGATGTGTGGATTTCTGTGTGTGGGTGCCCCGTAGGGAATAGTTCCAGGGGGGGGGGGGGGGGCCTGGTTGAGGGGGGGCTGTTGGGGGCAAAACCATTTGTTGGACCTAAAATCATAACTATTGTACAAATTAATTACCGTCGCATTCACGCACCGAAGGTTCGTGTGAAGTTTTGGTGAAAATCCGTCAAACGGTCTAAGAGGAGTTCTCGGACGGACAGACAGACATTTCGATTAGCATGTACCACTATACGGGGGGCGATACCACTCTGCTTACGCAGAGTTGATAATGGTGGTAATATTAGTGATGATGGTAACCCTTCGCATAGTTGGGTATGCCGTTTTAATTTTGGGCGGAACGGAACGGAAGTATATTTTCATAGTGATACGACGAATCGAATGGGCGAATCGGCACGTCTACTTTAGTTTAGTTGACATTAGAAGTGATGGTAGTAATAGTGGGGATAATGTTGATAGTAGTGATGATGGTGATTATAGTAGTGATGATGGTTGTAGATTTAGTGATAATGATGACAGTAGAGATGATGGTGGTAGTGATGATGATAACAGTAGTAGATATGATGGTGACAGTACTAGTAGTAGTGATGATGGTCATAATAGTATTTATGATGGTGACAGTAGTAATGATGATTGTAAGATGAAGGTGACAGTATTAGTGATGTTGGTAAGTAGTAGTGATGATGGTGAAAGTTGTAGTGATGATGAGAGTAGTAGTGATGATGGTGAGAGTAGTAGTGATGATTATAATCAACTGCGTAAGCAGAGTGGTATCGCCCCCCGTATAGTGGTACATGCTAACCGAAATGTCTATCTGTCTGTCTGTCTGTCCGTCCGAGAACTTCTCCTAGACCGTTTGACGGATTTTCACCAAATTTCACACGAACCTTCGGTGCGTGAATGCAACGGTAATTAAATACAGATTTTTTGAATTTGTGCAATAGTTATGATTTTAGGTCTAAAATATGGTTTCTCCCCCCCCCCCCCCTCCTGTACCTATTCCCAAGCAATGATGGCGTTCTGTGTGTGTGTAATTGTAGTGCTAATGGTGATAATAGCAGTGGTGATGATTTTAGTTGTAGTGATGATGACAGCAGTGATGATGATTACAGTAGTAGATATGATGATGACAGTACTAGTAGTAGTGATGATGGTCATAATAGTAGTGATGAGCGTCATAATAGTATTGATGATGGTGACAAGCAATGATGATAGTTGTAGTGATAATGGTGACAGTATTAGTGATGATGGTGAGTAGTAGTGATTATGGTGAAAGTTGTAGTGATGATGAGAGTAGTGATGATGGTAAGAGTAGTAGTGATGATGGTAAGAGTAGTTGTGATGACTATACTAGTAGTAGAGCTGATGATAGTAATGGTGATAGTGACTAGTAGTGATGATGGTGACCCATCGCAGAGTTGGGTATGCCGTTTTGATTTTGGGTGAAACGGCACGTCTACTTTATTGTCAACTCTGCGTAAGCAGAGTGTTATCGCCCCCCGTATAGTGGTACATGCTAACCGAAATGACTGTCTGTCTGTCTGTCTGTCCGTCCGAGAACTGCGACGGTCAGTCAAATTTTTTTTTTTTAATGTATGCAATAGTTATGATTTTAGGTCGAAAATATGGTTTAACCCCCCCCCCCCCCCAGCAATGATGGCTTTCTTAATGTGTGAGCCCCGAAGGGGTTCACACACTAAGGTTAAGTTAAGTTAGTTTAGTTGGCATTAGAAGTGATGGTAGTAATAGTGGGATTTATGGTGATAGTAGTGATGATGGTGATAATAATAGTGATGATGGTTGTAGTTGATTGTATTGATGATGATGACAGTAGTGATGATGATGACAGTAGTAGATATGATGGTGAGAGTAGTAGATATGATGGTGACAGTACTAGTAGTAGTGATGATGGTGACAAGTAATGATGATAGTTGTAGTGATAATAATGACAGTAGTGATGATGGTAGTGACGATGGTGTGAGTATTAGTGATGATGGTGAAAGTTGTAGTGATGATGACAATAGTTGTGATGATGAAGATCATAGTAATGGTGATGATGGCAGTAGTAGTGATGAGTGTGACAGTAGTAATGATGATTGTAAGATGGTGGTGATAATAGTAGTAATGATGGTTGATAGTTGTAGTATCAATGATAATGGTAGTGACAATGGTGACAGTAGTAGTGATGATGGTGAGAGTAGTAGTGATGATTGTAATTGTATTAGTGATGATCATAGTAATGGTGATGATTGTGGCAGTTGTAGTGATGATGGCAGTAGTAGTGATGATTGTGATTGATGATGGTATTAGTAGTGATGATGGTAACCCATCGCAGAGTTGGGTATGCCGTTTTGATTTTGGGCAAAACGGCACATCTACTTTATCAACTCTGCGTAAGCAGAGTGGTATCGCCCCCCGTATAGTTGTACATGCTAACCGAAATGTCTGTCTGTCCGTCCGAGAACACCTCCTAGACCGTTTGACGGATTTTCACCAAACTTCACACGAACCTTCGGTGAGTGAATTCGACAGTAATTAAAAACGGATTTTTTGAATTTGTGCAATAGTTATGATCTTAGGTCCTAAAAATGGTCCCCCCCCCCCCCCCCCCGTCAACCAGACCCCCCCCCCCCCTCAGGACCCCACCCACCACTCTGTACCTATTCCCAAGCAGTGATGATGGCGTTCTGTGTGAGTGTGCCCCGTAGGGGCACACTCACACAGAACACCATCGTTCAGGGGGCGAAAAAAAACTTGCCCACATTTGTTAGGTTAATTTAGTTTAGTTGACATTAGAAGGTGACAATTGCAGTGATGATGATATTAGTAGTGATGATGGTAATATTAGTGATGATAGTAGTAGTAGTAGTGATGATGGTGACAATTGTAGTGATGATGATAGTAGTAGTAATAATGGTGGTAATATTTGTGATGATGGTGACCCTTCGCAGAGTTGGGTATATGCCGTTTTGATTTTGGGCGAAACGGCACGTCTACTTTATTATCAACTCTGCGTAAGCAGAGTGGTATCGCCCCCCGTATAGTGGTACATGCCGGCCGAAATGTCTGTCTGTCTGTCTGTCTGTCCGTCCGAGAACTCCTCCAAGACCGTTTGACGGATTTTCACCAAGCTCCACACGAACCTTTGGTGCGTGAATTCGACGGTAATTAAAAACAGATTTTCTGAATTTGTGTAATAGTTATGATCTTAGGTCCAAAAAATGGTTTTGCCCCCCCCCCTTTCAGTACCCCCACCCCCCACCCTGTACCTATTCTCTGTGTGTGTGTGTGCCCCGTAGGGGCACACACATCACAGAAAGTCACACATCATACACATGTCTCAGATGTGATGATAATGGTGAGACGTTTGTGCAATAGTTATGATTTTAGGTCCAAAATATGGTCCCCCCCACAGGACACCCACCCCCCACCCTGTACCTGTTCTCAGGCAATGATGATGGCATTCGGGGCACTCTCACACAGAATGCCATCGTTCAGGGGGTAAGAAAAACTTGCGATGCATTTGTTAGGTTAAGTTAGTTTAGTTGACATTAGAAGTGATGGTAGTAATAGTGGGGATAATGCTGATAGTAGTGATGATGGTGATAATAGCAGTGATAATGGTTGTAGATTTAGTGATAATGATGACAGTAGGTATGATGATAACAGTAGTAGATATGATGGTGAAAGTACTAGTAGTAGTGATGATGGTCATAATAGTATTCATGACGGTGACATTTGTAATGATTGCAAGATGATGGTGACAGTATTAGTGATGTTGGTAAGTAGTAGTGATGATGGTGAAAGTTCTAGTAATGATGAGAGTAGTAGTGATGATGAGAGTAGAAGTGATGATGGTGAGAGTAGTAGTGATGATTATAATAGTAGTAGTGCTGATGATATTAACCCTTAATTGGCGGCGTGCAACTTATGTCGTGTGAAATAAATATGGACTAAGTGGCGGTTCACAACTTATGTCGTGTGCCATTTTCACCACGTAATGTTGCTGAGAGAGAGAGATGAGTGGTGGGAGGAGCGTAGCAAGCGTATGACTGCTCTAGACCACTGCGGCGGACCTACTGACATGAATCCCATCCTCTTCCACCGTCTTGCACTCGCTACACAGGCAATTATGTAGGGAAAGTACCTAATTACATGGTTTTTGCACTCGTGTTGCGCGATCGTTGAACCAGTGGTCCTACAAGGATGGTTGGGGTGTCATTGGAAAGCTCTGTTTATGCCCTTTCAGGGATAGATACTTGTTTTACCATCTGGGTCTTATTTAGGCATGAAAATGATCACGTAAACAACCCTATTTTGGCTAAAAACACCCCGCTCCGATCGCAGAGTTGGGTATGCCGTTTTGATTTTGGGCGAAACGGCACGTCTACTTTATCAACTCTGCGTAAGCAGAGTGGTATCGCCCCCCGTATAGTGGTACATGCTAACCGAAATGTCTGTCTGTCTGTCTGTCTGTCCGTCTGAGAACTCCTCCTAGACCGTTTGACGGATTTTCACCAAACTTCACACGAACTTTCGGAGCATGAATACGACGGTATTTAACATTTGTTTTTGAATTTGCGCAATACTTATGATCTTAGGTCCAAAATATGGTTCCCCCCCCCCTCAACCAGCCCCCCCCCCCCCCCCACCCCCCCTCAGAACCCCCACCACCCACCCTCTACCTATTCCCAAGCAATGTTCAGGGGGCGAAAAAAAACTCGTCCGCATTTGTTAGTTTAAGTTAGTTTAGTTGACATTATGTGACAATTGTAGTGATGATGACAGTAGTAGTGATGATGGTTGTAATATTAGTGATGATGGTAGTATTAGTGATGATGGTGACAATTGTAGTTATGATTATAGTAGTAGTAATAATGGTGGTAATATTAGTGATGATGGTAACCTTTCGCAGAGTTGGGTATGCCGTTTTGATTTTGGGCAAAACGGCATGTCCACTTTTGTATTATCAACTCTGCGTAAGCAGAGTGGTATCGCTCCCCGTATAGTGGTACATGGCTGCTGAAATGTCTGTCTGTCTGTCTGTCCGATAACTCCTCCTAGGCCGTTGGACTGATTTTCACCAAACTTCACAAGAACATTCGGTGCGTGAATGCGACGGTAATTAACGCCCTAAGAGCGGGCCCGTCAATAACTTCTACTACCCGCCAAGCGGGTGTTTTTACCCTAAACGACCTTGTTTCCGTGCTCTTTTTCATGCATAAACAAGAGCCAGAGCATAATACAATTATGTATCCCTGAAAGGGAGATAATTGGGCTTTCCAATGACCCCAGAACCATCCTTCTACGATCACGCGTTCTCTTGCAACGATCGTGCAAGACGAAGGAAAAATCCCTAAAATACGGTAATTTCCTTACATAATTCCCTGTGGAGCGAGGCAGTGAGTGTGGGTGTGTGTGGAGTTGTTGTTGTTGTTGTTGTTGTTCCCCAAGCTGCCTGGCCGAACAGCCCCAAGGCCCCGAGCAAGGCCAAGGCCATAACCGAGCGCCCCCACAGAACCGTCCCTGCCGACCACAATAAAGCCTGGGTGACCGAAGCCACTCCGTGGCGGGGAGCTGAGGAGGGTGCGGAAACGCCCGGGAAACCAAAGCCCCACCCAGGGCCCTGTGCCCCTCAGCAATTATGAAGAGAAAGTTGAGGGGCAAGGGAAAAATGTGACGCTTTGGCTTCCAATCTTGGTAGATTGGGAGGTCAATCCACGGAAAAGACACCGTCACTTGAGATCTAGAAAATATATAAGTTAAAGGAACAGTCAGAGTAAGCTATGGGTATGGCACAGATCGCTCAGTTCTCACTCTGATAGCCCAGCCCATCACCACATGACTAGAACCCAATCCTCTCAGCATCAGCTAGGAAAGCCCCTAGAAAGCCGCCTTTGGCGGGGGGGATAGCTCCCCTATTTCAACCCCTTTCAAGGTCGGGCACCCGCTGTGTGGAGTAGGGCCCAGTGCTGGCGCGGGAGCCGTGCCGAACGGCAGAGCCGACCAACGCTCCTCCCACCGCTCGTCTCTCTCTCAGAGCCAAATATTGCTCAGAATTGCACACCGCCTAAGTTGGTCCCCGCCACATTGTCCTTTCTTCTCTAGACCGACTTAAGTCGGGCCCTGCTAGACAAGGGTTAAAAAATAAGATTTTTTGAATTTGCGCAATAGTTATGATCTTAGGTAAAACAAAACAAATTGCCCCCCACCTCCTCAACCAGGCACCCCCCCCCACCCCCCTCCTCCTCAGGACCACCCACCCCTCAAGCAATAATCATGGCGTTCAGGGGGTGAAAACATTCTCACTCTGCATTTGCTAGGTTAAGTTAGTTTAGTTGCTATTAGAAGTGATGGTAGTAATGGTGACAGTACTAGTAGTAGTGATGATGGTTGTAGGGATAATGATGCCAGTAGTGATGATGGTGACAGTAGTAGTGGTGATGGGGAGTAGTATTGATTATGGTGAAAGTTGTAGTGATGATGACAGTAGTAGTGATGATAAGAGTAGTAGTGATGATGGTGAAAGTTGTAGTGATGATTATAATAGTAGTATTGCTGATTAATGGTGATAGTATGATTGATGATGGTGATAGTATTACTAGTGATGATGGTAACGGTGTAATCCATCGCAGAGTTGGGTATGCCGTTTTGATTTTGGGCAAAACGGCACGTCTACTTTATCATCAACTCTGCGTAAGCAGAGTGGTATCGCCCCCCGTATAGTGGTACATGCTGGTCAAAATGTCTGTCTGTCTGTCCGATAGCTCCTCCTAGACCGTTGGACAGATTTTCACCAAACTTCACACGAACATTTGGTGCGTGAATGCGACGGTAAATTTTTTTTTTTTTAATATGTGCAATAGTTATGATTTTAGGTCCCAAATATGGTTTCCTCCCTCTCCCCCCCTCCCCCCCCCCGAACCCCCCAACCTCCTGACCCCTTCCCCCCACCCCACACCCACTGTGTGTGTGCCCCAAAGGGGGTCACACACAGAACGCATTCGTTTTGGGGCCGAAAACATCTCGCCCTGCATCTGTTAGGTTAAGTTTGGTTAAGTTGACAATAGAAGTGATGATAGTATTAGTGGGGGTAATAGTAGTGATGATGGTGATTATAGTAGTGATGATGGTTGTAGTTATAGTGATGATGATGACAGATGATGGTGATAGTACTAGTAGTAATGATGATGGTCATAATAGTAGTGAAGATGGTGACAAGTAATGATATTTGTAGTGATAATGATGACAGTAGTGATGATGGTAGGTTAAGTTAGTTTAGTAGTATTAGATGGTGAGAGTAGTAGTGATGATTATAATAATAGTAGTGCTTAAAGTAGAAACGCCCTCCGCCAATCACCGCACTCCCTTTTGCTTTCTTGCAAAGCAGGCTGATTTTGATAGCTCACGGCTGTAACGTGCCAGGCCCTGCCCACCAGCCAATCGGCGGCCTCCATTATCGGAGTGCGAAGCTGGACTTCCTACTCCCCCTCAGAAGTCACTCTCTTTCTTTGCTCGAAGAACTCCTTCTGATTATCCTTTGAGTAATGCCTCGGTGCCAGCCCTGTACTCCCGTAAGCCACCAAAAGAGGGTTATAATCAACTTCCTGGAACTTACTATGAAGAGAAGAGAGAGGAGATGAAGGAAGCAAAAAGTCAGTGCGAACGTACAGCCAGGCAAAGCCACCAGCCAATCAAAGCGCGCGAGAGCGGGAGGCCAGAGTATAAAGGCAGCCGCGCGCGGACTCCAGGGGTCACTCACCCCTCAGAGATCACCGGGTCCACTCACAGCAACCTACTTGATCTCCCTCTCGCCCAGGCACAAAGGAACACCAGGAACCCTCTTTTCCAGCTACCTTGCCCTCACCTAAACACAGTTCCAGACACACACACACCTGATCCAGCATACCAGAATACATTTGTTTAACAGTTAAAGAGCGGGGCCTGACTTAAGTCCGTATCTAAAAAGCAGCAAGTTAGGAGCATTATTAACCCTTAAAAAGCGGCTCACCACATAAGTCGTATTTAATAAAGCTGGACTATGTGGCGGCGCTCGACATAGGTCGAGTGGCAATTTCAGCACGTAATGTTGCTGAGAGAGAGAGACAAGTGGTGGCAGGAGACTAGCGAGCGTATGACTGCTCCAGACCACCGCGGCGAACCTACTGACACGAATCTCAGCTCCCTCCTCCCTCTCTCACTCGCTATATACGGAATTGTATCGGGAAAGTGGCTAATTACCTGCTTTTTGCACTCGCGTTGCACGGTTATTGCAAGAAAACTAGCCATCATAAAAGGATCGTTATGGTGTCATTCGAAAGCTCTGTTTATGCCCTTTCAGGGATAGATACTTGTTTTACGTTCTGGGTCTTATTTAGGCATGAAAATGATCACGTAAACAGCCCTATTTTGGCTAAAAACACCCCGCTGGGCGGTACATATAAATAAACCGCATAGGCCGCTAAAGAAGGGTTAAGGCATACCATCAAATCCTCCTAAAGAAACTCGAACATTATGGCATTAGAGGTACCATTAACAAATGGTTTCACTCTTATCTAACTAATCGAAAACAGTATGTACAATATAAGGACATTTCATCTAATATGCAAATAATATCCTACGGAGTACCACAAGGTTCTATACTGGGTCCATTGTTGTTAATTTTATTTATTAATGATATTGTAAACTCAAGTATGTTATTTAAATATATATTATTTACTGATGACAGTACTCTGTACGCCAGTCACCGGGACTTGCGCTCTCTTATTATTTCTATAAACAATGAACTTAAGAATGTACATAATTGGATAACTACCAAGAAACTTACACTAAATATTAATAAAACTAACTTTGTAATCTTTCACAGAAACAAAAACGTTCCAAATTATATGCAACCAATTAAATTTGGTAATCAATCAGTGAGAGAAGTGGAGAGCGTTAAGTTTCTGGGGATAACGGTGGACAGAAAACTGTCTTGGAACTTACACATAAAGGACGTAACAAATAAACTAAATAAACAATGTGGTATACTGTACTTAACACGCCAATGTCTCGACTTAAATGCCCTAAAACTTTTATATTATTCAGTAATTTATCCATTTCTCTTATACTGTCATACAGTATGGTGAGCGAGGGTTAAAAGTAAATTACAACCTGTTGAAGTTGCACAAAGAAAATGTATACGAACAATTACATTTAGATCCAAATATGCTCACACCAATGAACTATTTCGACAACTTAATCTCTTAAAATTTGAAGATATTAACATATTTTGCAGTGCTATCTTTGTATACAAAACATTATATGGCCATAACAATGTGGAATTATTTAGACATCGTGAAAATGAAAGGTATGCATTAAGAAACATAAATTCTTTAAATATTCCCCTAATGACCTCTAGACAATCCCAGACATCAATAAAATACCATGGTGCGAAAGTTTGGAATCAGTTGTCTCCTGACTTACAAAATAAACCCACTCTGCCTAGTTTCAAAATATCACTCAAATCTTCACTAATGTCTAAATATTAATCTTACTTAACATTTGACAATAAAACTGCCACAACCCTAAATTACAATCACCTTTATATCGGAAACAAATTAAGATACTGTTCTGATGTTGATCAATATGTAGGTACCGTACTGTATATAAGGCTGGCTCTACCCACAGCGGTCTGGGTGGGGGGTGGTTCGGGGTGGTGGCTAGGTAATTATACCTGGCCACTGTTCCGAATCCCTTCTTGCTGTGGCTGCGGGGCTGGGGCTGTGCCTCATTAGCTATAATTATATAATATGACATGTTTTAATAATCTTACTGTATGTAAAATAACCATCGAGTTGTATTCAAGGTGCCTTTAAGAGAGATTGTTCTCAAAAGGCGCAGCCATGATATTATTTTATTGTAAAATTAACATATATTGTATGTTTGATTGGCAAAAAAAAAAAGAAAAAAAAAAGAAGGCTTTTAAAGGGTTAAAATCGAGTGCAAATGGCCGGGAGCGCAGCAGGCCACACGGCCGACACCCAGGGCTTACCGCCGCCCACTGACTCACGCTCCCTCTGTTCTCGAGAGGCCGGCAGTGTAGCCAGTAGTGAGCGTAGCTGGAAAAAATATGCCGCTATACGCTAAACTCCCATGTTAGTGGTAGCACTGCATGAAAACGACGAGGGCTACATAGCTCGTTCTGGTCTCATTTTGAAGCTTGTAGCGCCTAGTTTTTTGCTGAATACATTTCTTTTCATGCAGATACTTGATTGATCATTCAGGAGGGCCTGAATATGCCCAAAATAGCCCAAAAGCCCCCGCTAAACGAGGGTTAAGGACCAATATTGGGCCCGCATATTATAAGGAGAGAAAGAGAGATGTGGGGGACTAACCCGGTAGTTTGCTATATAAATTGATGTGTCCTAGGACAAGACTAAAGGAAAAAGAATTTAAACTTACCTGTATATATAAAGATGATGATGTGTTTATTAATTAGTTATTTTTGTTAGCACCGGCACCAGCCGAAGAGTTATTATATAGAATCTGATAGGAGAAATTTAAGATTAAAAGGGTAGGTGAAAGAATACTTGTGTTAATAAATGAGGCAACCAAAGTTAAAGAGGGAAACAGTTGTTTAGTTGCCAAATAGATTAAAGATTAAAAGAGTAAAAGTAAAGAGGGGAGGGAAAGAATACTTTTGTTAATAAATGAGGCAACCAGAAAGTTAAAGAGGGAAACAGTTGTTCAGTTGCCTAATAGGTTAGCTATAGCTAGGGATGGACCATTGAACCCTTTATTAAGTTGTATAAAAAATAAACTGTGAAGGACACTAGTCCAATGTGAGTTGCGTTATAATTAAGTCTAAAAGAGTTATTCCGTGTATGCGTCTGAAGCACGGTTCATCTTTTGTTAGTACGATAATTGATTAAGATGAAGGGTAATCTAGCGTGTTGGTAACAGGGTTACTAGAGGATAAATTCAGAAGATGTAATTGAGATAAAGATTGTAAACCTAATTGTGAAGTAACTGGGTGGCGGAACCCAATAGGGTTATTGAGGTAAAGATTGTAAATCTATATTGTGAAGTAACTGGGTGACGGAACCCAATAGTGTCATTGAGATAAATAATGTAAACCTATATTGTGAAGTAACTGGGTGGCGGAACCCAATAGTGTGATTGAGATAAAGATTGTAAACCTAGATTGTGAAGTAACTGGGTGGCGGAACCCATATTGTACGTGAGAGAGACCTTGTAATCTCATTCGGTAATTTGTATGATGTTATGTCATTGTGGAGGTACTTGTGTAGTAAGGACGGTTGTGTCAGAGGAATAAATAGATTCTATGTATTGAGGAGATAGATTATATTATGTTATAGCCTTGGTATTGGGAAAAGGTTCAGTAAACGTGGGAAAACCTAAAGATTTTAGGAACGAATATAATTTTTGTTTTAGTTAGGCAAAGAGCATATGGTTCATTAGGCCCTGGTCTAAATAAAAGACACAGCAGGGATTTGACTTAATTATTTAGGATTAATCACTAATAACGGGTCGTAGGATTGAAGCCGACTTGAGTCAATACCTGAATAGCGGGGATTCAGTTAGGGAGTAACGGGAACTCTAGGGGTCCAAAGTACAACCTAGCATGAATCGACGTAATATTCAAGCAGTGTCTTGAACTCATCTCGGCCCGAGCCAAGAACCTATTATTAGGGTAGTTAGGAAGTCTGTTAAATAAAATTACGAACTTCTAAATGACTGTCGAATTAGCCCCCGTAGTAGTAGCATAAAAGATTTAGAATTAAATACTACAGTGCTATTTATAGTAATGGTGATAGTGACTAGTAGTGATGATGATGACCCATCGCAGAGTTGGGTATGCCGTTTTGATTTTGAGCGAAACGGCACGTCTACTTTATTATTATTTATTGTGTATTGTCAATATTATTAGTAGTTATTAGGGGTTCAAGCCCTAGCGGGGAACCCCTATTGTAATCATTAAATCTTCTTATTCTTCCAAATTATTTTTCCACGCTGGTTTTTACGCAATAACTCTGGAACCGCTTGTCGGATCGCGGCCAAACTTTCACACAAGGTGCTATTTTGTATTGAGCAACTTTTGGGGTTTTAAACATCCAAAATGGCGGCCAAACAGGTAAATACCGTCTCTCCCACACGTAGGAAATTATTGGGCTTTGGTATCATATGGACTCCACTACTAATGCTCCGCAAATGTAAAACCGTACTCGGTATCCACAGAACATTTTCAGTCTTCAGTCTAGGCTTCCCCGCATCCCCTAGTTTTGCTTACTAATATTTAATTTCATCATTCAGATCCATGTTTTTTTTGTTATTTAACTCTCTTAAAAAGGTTTAAGTCCCTACGAATTCCACCAATTATTTAACTAACCTACCTATACATACCTACCCTACCAAATAATAATGATAATTCAAATTTATTTTTGGTGAATAGCAGAGTATTGGCTTAGGTTTGTAACAATTCCTTACTTTATTATGTTTTAACACCAACCAACTTCACATCTAAACTAAATTAATGAAATCAACAAATACATGTGGCACTCCGAAGACTCGAACCCAGGATACTCGCATACAAATTCCACGCACTATGCATTACGCTATCAAATGCTTACTTTAATAACAATGATCTGGACCTTCAAAATTTTGACAACGGCCTGTGTGACTCGTATTTTAACCCTCCTCCCTCAACCCTAAGTCAAGTGTTACCACAAAATACCGCTAGATCCCTTCTCAAAAGTCGCTAGCATGTTGCCTACATACTCAAAAAATGCTAGAATAATGGAGCAATCTCTAAAGAGTTTTGGTTTGTTTGTTTTGCAGGTTTTACAATGTAATATAACTAGAATATCTGAAATTTTCAAATTATCCCTAGTAAATGTCTCTAGATATAAAAATATGGCTGCTAAATTGAAGTAAACACCTTTAGATCTAGTGGTAAGTAGCTAATTTGGCAGCACTGCCAGCATTACATCTGCGAGAGAGAGAGAGAGATCACTTCTATAATAATACGAAATACCTAATACAGAGCTACTGATAATCTATAGGGCTTGTGGCAGAAATTACGAAATATTATCTGTGATATCCTAGGAATAGAAAGACACTTATTTGTATTTGTTTCCTTACTTGCATTCCTCCAGTAAGATACGATCGGCCCCAGGCAGCAAAGGAAGAGACATTTAGTTTGACTCCACCTTTTCTCAGTCGTCCCTATGGGTATGCCATTTGTCAAATTATCCTTCTTTTGTATGTTTTTCATGTGTGCAATACCTATAAATGTGGTGACTAAATTGAAAAGAAGTTTAGACTGTTCAGGTAATATTGTATTACGGTTAGTGGGAGAATGAACAGGAGAAAATAATAATTAACAAACTGAAATTGTCGTATGAGCTAGTGGCAGTGCGAGCCTGCAATAAGGGTGGGTCTCTGGATTATTGAACTAAATGAGGAGGAAATAAATGAAGATATGAGTATTAGGGTAAGTGAGGAGGAGATTAGCAGTAGTGTGAAACCCCTCAATACCTTCACCTGACCTGAGAAGCTGAGGAGGAACAAAGCGGCAGGGCCAGATGGAATAGTAGCAGAGGAAAGGCACCTGCTTAGTGAAGAGCAAAACGGGTTTAGGAAGGAAAGAAGAGGAACAGACAATCTATACGTATATACTGGATGAGGTTATAGAGGAAAAAGGAAAAGCAAGAGGACTGTGTGTTAATAGTATGCCTAGATGTGGAAAAAGCATACGATAAGATTAGTAGGGGAGTGGCAGAAGCGGTGATGCAGAAACTAGGAGTGAGCAGGAAGATAAGGAATATGATATTGAACATGTACGAAGGAGCGGAGGAAGCAATTGTGTGGAATGATGTAGTGAAAGGAATCAGGAGAAGGAAAGGGTTAAGGCAGGGGTGTAATTTTTCACCAATAATTTTTGAGATGTGCATAGAGAAATTGGTAAGGAGAATGAAGAGTAATGGGAAAGGAGTGAAAATAGGACAAGAAAAGCTATCAATACTGACATGCGCGGATGACGTAGTATTGATAGCAGAGAAGGAGGAAGATATGAGATAAATGTTACAGGAGGCGAAAAGGTTTGGAAGTGATTTGGAAATTAAGTTTAGTGTGGAAAAAAACAGCATGATAGTGGTTAATGGGTCAGGGGCAGTAGACATGAGAATAGGAGAGGAAAGAAGAGAAATAATGGAGGAAGTGAAATATCTAAGGATATGGATAGCGAAGAAAGGGGGAAGAAGGACAATGAATGAGAAAATCATGAAGGTGGAGCAGTGTAGTGGGAAATATTGGAATGTTACAAAAGCTGGAGTAAGTAAGTATAAAATAGTGAGGTAGGTGTGGAAGGACTTTGAAGTTCCAAGAATAATGGATGGTATGGATGTGAAAGGGAGTACAGTGGGAGAAATTAAGAGACTAGAGGCGGGACAAAATATAATAGGAAGAATAGGGCTAGGAGCAAGAAGGTGGACAGCGAATGAAGCAGTGAGAGGGGAGATGGGGTGGAGTACGTTTGAGGAAAGAGTGGCGAAAGCGAAGTTGAGATATAAGATTAGAATGGAGGAAGATAGATGGCCAAGTAGAGTGCATGAATGGAGTGAGGGGAAGAGTGTAGGAGAAAACTGAGTAAAATAGGAGTGAAACAAAGAAGGGTAGGAGAGGAGTGGAGAGATGTAGAGAGAAATGCAGGACTAGGTTAGGGAAGGAAGTTGGAAAATGAGATAAGAGCGAGAGTGAGGGAAGTAGGAAGACAAGAATGGCAAACAAAATATGGAGACAAAAAGTACACTGGTAAGATATAGAAGCAAGGGGGACACCGAGAAAAGGGGAGTTTTACGACGGGAGTTAGGGAGCTGAACTGCTATTTAAGGCTAGGGCAGGGGCATTGGAGACGAATAGAAGAACATGGAGGTGGAATGGGGGCGTGAAAGAATGCCTGAAGTGCGAGGTCGGAGGGATGAGAGTGGAGGAGACGTTAGAACATGTAATGACAGAGTGTCAGTGGTATGATGAAGAGATAAATAGATTGGAAGAAGAGTTTAAACAGTTAGTGGCGGAGAGGGAATGGGAAAAGCAGAAAGAAGGGGACGATGATGGGATGAAGTTTGTGTTAGGCTTCGGGACGGAAGAGTGGGAAGACGAGGAAGATAGTGAAAAGCTTCCTGGAGCAGGTGTGGCGGAAGAGAAGGATACATAGGGTAGAATAGGGGGGAGGAAAGAGATAGGAGACCAGGGGTGGAGAAGGGAGAATAACAAAACAAAATTCTGATTAAACTTTTTTCTTCATTACTTTACTTCAACTATCCCTTCTATGATATATAATTTTTCTAAACTGAATCTAATTCTAGCTCAAGCTTTCTCTGGAGAAGTCGGAGACTAGTCAAGCTGCCCTTCTGTAAAGTGAGGGAAGCGACACCAAAGAAGAAGGTTGAGTCAGTTCGTCAATTTTATACTAATATGTAATATTGCGTATATAATATTTATCTTCTATATACTGTATGATTTATAGGTATTTCTTCATATTTAATTGTCGTAAGTATTTAATCTCTCTTTCTTTCTCTCTGTGAGCTAGTTTCTCATCTCTCTCCTCTCTCTCATCGCAATTTTCCTTACACTTATGACAACCTATAGTCTCTCTCCCTCTCTCTCACACCATTTTATGTTGAAGCTCTATTGTTCTTGGTCCCACTATAGCACTCGGTAGCCTATTCCACATATCTACAATTCTATTACCAAACGAATAGAGGCAGATCCCTTACATAGCCAATCACTCTCTCTCGCTCTTATTTGTTTGCACACCGGTACACACCCTTACACATGCTACTAAGATTAAACTGGCAATCTGCAAAGAGCCAAGTGGCCCACACAAGGCAGATCCCTTTCACACCCAACCCACCTCATAAACGTTATCAGTTATATTTCCATGTTTTTAGTTCAGTTCCCTGGCCAGATTTGATTGCCAAGATACCGCCATATACCTCCCAACTGGACTTTATCTACATTATATCTAAAATATTTAATTAGAAATCACTTCAAAACGGTATCCATGTATGCATCATTATATTTATACACTGGATATTTACTAGTGTAAGATAACTGAAGTTTGAAAATTATAACTAAAGTATTGTATATTAACCCTCTCACGTTTTTGACGTAATTTTGAGCCTATTAGGGATACTTTAAAGCCTTTGTTACCATCAGTGGTATTTAGAAACCTTTGTTTAGTTACTTTAACCTCTGCAGTTGTCTTTGAGTTAGCTGTGGGCAAAAAACTAATTATGGAGAGGTAATTATAAGAGTGAGAGAACTCTATTTATTATTGCTAATCTGGCAACCTCTGCGTCATATGGTCGTGAGAGGGTTAAGTAGAAAGTTAGAATTGAACAATGATATCATACCTAGAGTAACTGTTACCAAATCAGAGCTAACTTCCACAATGCATTATAACCCTGGACAGACAACAATATAGCACTAAATCATATAAATGTCACCACAAAAAAGATAGGAAAAAATGATATTAACTCTTTCCGGCATATATAGTTACAGAAAGATAGGCTTGGCAGGGTACACAGTTAGGTTCGAATATTCCTGCGTAAAATCGGTGGTGGACAGGAGTGAATGGAGAATGCTTGTGAATAGTTGAGTGAACACGTGGTCATTTGGAGTAAGGAGTTCGACTAGATAATAGTCCATCAGGTGCCTGGCCCGGGGGGACGATTAATATGAAGGGTGTGCCTGGAAGTGTGGTGCGAGGGCTTGTGGCTTTGGCTCCGCTGCATGTCTGCCTGCCGAGATCGGAACCTCTCCGGGTGGTCAGGGGCCGGGGGGAGTGCTGGAGCGACCTTGGTAACCCTGGTCTCTGGGTCTTCTCCTGGGTGACCTGGATGTGTGTGAGTTTGTGTTTTTTATCTGTGTTTATTTTTTGTTTTATGTTGTTTTTGTGTTTTCCCTGTTCTTGCTCTATCTTGAGTCGGCTACCCCCAAAATGGGGATTGGGCCTGAGCATATAGATAGATAGATAGATAGAAAATCGGCTGGCCGCCAGAAAAATAATTGTCTTATCGATCAATTATCACCGACAAATATTGCCTCAACCGCACTCTACTACACAGCACTAACTTGACCGAAGCAACATATGTTATTAGTACCTACAAAAATATATATTATGTATATAATATTATCGAGTAAATTGCATATTCCTAAGGTTTTCCAAGATAAACTCGCAATTTTCATCCCTTTAACTCACAATATTTATGAAAATCACTAAGTAATGTTATTTTATGCCTTATATGAAATTTCTAGTCACATTATCACTTATTACGACGGTAAAATCAGATATATTTTATCTTCAAAATATTATTTCATACGAATAAATATATAACTATAACAAATTTTCAGCTTTGTAGCAATAATCGTTAAAGTAGAAACGCCCTCCGCCAATCACCGCGCTCCCTTTTGATTACTTGAAAAGCCAGCTGATATTGTTAGCTCATGGCTGCAACGTGCCAGGCCCCGCCCACCAGCCAATCAGCGGCCTCCATTATCGGAGCGCGAAGCTGGACTTCCTACTCCCCCTCAGAAGTCACTCTCTTTCTTTGCTCGAAGAACTCCTTCTGATTATCCTTTGAGTAATACCTCGGTGCCAGCCCTGTACTCCCGTAAGCCACCAAAAGAGGGTTATAATCAACTTCCTGGAACTTACTATGAAGAGAAGAGAGAGGAGATGAAGGAAGCAAAAAGTCAGTGCGAACGTACAGCCAGGCAAAGCCACCAGCCAATCAGAGCGCACGAGAGCGGGAGGCCAGAGTATAAAGGTAGCCGCTCGCGGACTCCCGGGTACACACGAGACTGAGAACTTGGTTAGCCACCAGGATTGCTCAGTGGCCATTGGGCAGGCCTTCTCTCGTGTTCGCCTCGTCCCACCCATACGTTAAACTGGGTACCTGGAGAGTAAAATCGGTCTTGGCGTAGGTCGTATCACTAGGGTAAATTTGATTACTTGCCTCACCTTTACTATATACTTCCATTCCATTCCACTCCCGGGTCACTCACCCCTCAGAGCTCACCGGGTCCACACACTGCAACCTACTTGCTCTCCCTCTCGCCCGGGCACAAAGGAACCACAGGAACCCACTTTTCCAGTTACCTCGCCCTCACTTAAACACAGTTCCAGACACACACACACCTGATCCAGCATACCAGAATACACTTGTTTAAGGACCAATATTGGGCCCGCATATTATAAGGAGAGAAAGAGAGATGTAGTGGACTAACCTGGTGGTTTGCTCTATAAATTGGTGTGTCCTTCTAGAACAAGACTAAAGGAATAAGAATTTAGACTTACCTGAATATATAAAGATGATGATGTGTTTTTTAATTAGTTATTTTTGTTAGCACCGGCACCAAGCCGAAGAGTTATTATATAGGATCTGATAGGAGAGATTAAAGATTAAAAGAGTAGGGGAAAGAATCATTTTGTTAATACATGAGGCAACCAAAGTTAAATAGGGAAACAGTTGCTTAGTTGCCAAATAGATTGAAGATTAAAAGAGTAAAAGTAAAGAGGGGAGGGAAAGAATACTTTTGGTAATAAATGAGGCAACCAGTAAGTTAAAGAGGGAAACAGTTGTTCAGTTGCCTAATAGGTTAGCTATAGCTAGGGATGGACACTAGTCCCTATGAATCATTTATTAAGTTGTGTAAAAAGGAAACTGTAATGAAGGACACTAGTCCAATGTGAACTATAATATTATGAAGTCTAAAAGAGTTATTCCGTGTATGCGTCTGAGGCACGGTTCATCTTTTGTTAGTACGATAATTGATTAAAGTGAAAGGTAACCTAGCGTGTTGGTAACAGGGTTACTAGAGGGTAAATTCAGAAGATGTAATTGAGATACAGATTGTAAACCTAATTGTGAAGTAACTGGGTGGCGGAACCCAATAGGGTTGTTGAGGTAAAGATTGTAAATCTATATTGTGAAGTAACTGGGTGACGGAACCCAATAGTGTCATTGAGATAAGTAATGTAAACCTATATTGTGAAGTAACGGGGTGACGGAACCCAATAGTATTATTGAGATAAAAATTGTAAACCTAATTGTGAAGTAACTGGGGGGTGTGACGTTAACCACTCCGTTAGAACCGCATGGCTTGTCCTACAGTGACTCGCTAGGATCGCCAGGGCAGTGGATGGGGCTACAGTTTGTGTATTAGAGTGTGCTTTATTTCATATGAAAGCTTGTGTCATGGGCAGTCCAGAAAGGCTCTTTGTTTTCACCCATGTCAAGGCTTTATATATTTAATTGTAAAGTATATGTTTTATCATTAACTAGTAATGATGGAATCTGGGAGAGAGAGAGAGAGTAGAACAGAGTGAGAGGGAGCGCGTAGTGTTTTTGTCCCGCTCGATGACGTCACGGCTGGCTGCCTCGTTCGCGGGGATTGGTGGAGAGAGGTCCTTACCATGCTGCAAGCTCTCTTGCTAGTGGTTAGAGGACTTGTAACCGCTTTTTTCCCACGCGGCTCGAGCTGGTGCGAGTATATATACAGTTCCTCGCCACTCTCTCCCTCAGATCTGGTTTCTAGAACACACCCATCTTTTTCCCTTGCTATCTGTCCCCGCTCCGTACCTGAGAATCTTTTCCTCTGCCTATCTCTCTCATTTTCCATATCCTTCACCACCTTTTATTAATATTATACCCCCTCTGGTTAACTCTGCAAAATCAGCTTCATGCTGGCCAGTTGTATTGTGTGTTAAGGTCTGATATAGCCTATGTATGTTAGTTGTTAAGATAAGTGGATCACGAAGCATTGGTTGGCATTTATATTGTTTAGTACTGCTTCCTTTAGTTATTAGTGTTCTGCTGGATTAGATAATGCTAGACTAGGAGTCTGATATTATAGGTATTGTTTCCTATGAGTGCTGGCTTCAGTTAAAAGCGGCACGACATACCTGAGAACTGGAGTTGATTGAGTAAATTCTAGTCTGTGTGCCATTGAGAGTAGAGCATGCACGAATGAGGGTTTTTTGCCTATACCATTCTGCACTGTTCTAGTCTCGATTGTTTGTCTTTGAGGTACGCCAGGAGAACGCTTAATACTTCGGTATTAAGGTTTCTCAAGAGAGCTACCCTTCATTATAACGTAATATTTGACGCACAGACTTGAGATTTGCACTAGGCTATGCGGCATGCCATGCGCACCAGTATCTCGTATCATTGACTCTAGCTAGACTTTATCAGTCACAGTAGACATTAAGTATATTAAACCAATTACTCTTTGTATGCATACCCATTTATTATTACACAAGCATTTCGCAGCCTAGTTTGATGTATTGAGACACAAACGACTTAGGCTCTTTTTGTTGATAGGAATACTGCATTGTCGTGGCGATTATTATTATTGTTGTTGTGTTTAGGATATTCTTGGCTCCGACGGCATTATATATTCTGCCTTTTTGTGTGCATAGCCTGCACGAGCATTGTTCCGCTGCCTGCCTTTTTGGGTTCCATTTCCGATACGAGCATCTTTATAGCATCTAACATTTAAAGAAGATTCCTTGTTAGTGTTGAAGGACTTTAGTGCACTTTCATTCATGCAGGAGTGCCTGACATTTATTGATTAAAGTAACGTAAGCTGTAACTTCTCTTACCACCTTACTTTGCATACCATAACCAAGCACCTTCGGTTATAGGTAGTAATAGGCTGTTTTCACATAACATTAAGCCTAGAGTAGACGCACATTTATTGAGAGTTTGATAGCCTATTATTGCATATAGAACTCTGTAGAGTATTTGTGTTCTTTGTTCACTGGGAATATACATCAGAGGTTGGAGCTAGCGCTTTCCGTTGTAACATTTATGCCATTACTAGTCCAATGAATAAGAGCCCTGATATATTTGAACCCCAGTCGTAACAAATGGCGACCTTGCCAGGATTTGGTGAACCTACATTTATTAGCAGGGAACATTTGTTGTTTTGGAGAATATTTTGCGGGGATCAGCAAGAATATTTTTTTTTTTTGGAACATAGTATAGCCCTTGAGTATTTCCGAGAATTTTTGTGTGTATATCGAGGTATAAGAGTTTGGGGTGCTTCTTTTCTGAATATTGTGGTGAGAAGTTTTTGTGAGCATCATGTCTTATACCGGATCAGAGGAGAATGGAGACACAGTACGTAATGTCGAAACTGAGGAACAGCAGCATGATGAAAGGGTTAATCGGGTGAACTGTGAGGCGGATGCTAGGATATTTTTGCAATGGCCTGTTACTGCCGAGCGGTTGGTGGGTGTGAATCGGTACGGTCCTCAATGCCTGGCCACAGCTATCGGTCATGCGGGTACTAGCAGCATGACCAGGGATAACTTGATAACTGTGTACTGGGCAGGGTGACTGGTGAGCGAGATGGGTTGAGTGCTCAGAGCCCTTCGGCCATGCTTCCCCTACACTCGACTCCCAGCCATCCCTGTAGTTTGCCGACCCCGGGTACGCTTCCACAGTTGGGTGGTGACTGGCAGGGTTGGTTGCCCCTGGGGGGACCACCGGTAATTTCAAACATTGTAGCACCTTCACCTCCTCAAGGGTTATCTCCAGAATTATTGCTTCAGCTCGAATTAGCTAAGATCGAAGAGAGAAAGGCTATCAGGGCAGGTGAGCAGCAAATAGAGCTAGCAAAAATCCAAGCTGAGTCGACTAAGTACTGTCCCGACAGGGATGTAGAGAAGTCGCGAGTAGAGACAACGGGACAGCGACTTGGGGCTGTTAACCGTGCTCATGATCAATCTCTCTCGCACTTATTGAAACTGGTTCCAGTGTTTGATGAGAGTGGTGTAACAGAATTTTTCACACGCTTTGAGAAGAAGTGCCAGGAACACCAGTGGCCAGAGAATAAATGGGCAGCACTTGTATCCTCTAGATTAATAGGCAAGGGTCTTAAAGCCTACGATGCGTTACCTTTGGAGTCGTGTATTGTGTATGAGGATCTCAAGGAGGCTGTCCTGAGGGCTTACGAACTGCAACCAGAAACGTACCGTTTGAAATTCCGGGGTGTAACTAAGGGAAGAGATAGCACCTTTTTGGAACACGCCCGGGACTTGTCCGATGCTATGGGGAACTGGCTCCGATCTGAGAAGGTAACAACGTTTGATGGAGTTAAGCAGTTAATGATGTTGGAGCAGTTCTTTAAGAGCACGGGCGGTGATCTAACTTTGAACTTAAAGGAGAAAAACCCAAGAACTCTAGTAGAAGCAGCAGAAATGGCTGATCTACGGCTGTCGTTGATTCGGGGTTGCGGGTCCTCACAGAAGTACGATGCAAGTGCTAGGGACCGTTATCCTCCCCCTCCCCGTAGCAATGACACATTTAAACCAAAGATCAATGAAACTAAAACTGAAGCCAAACCTACCACCACACCGTATGTGAAAAGTCAGGGGCCTTTTACATCACAGTATAAGCCGAAACCGAAATTTATGTGTTTTAGGTGCCACCAGGAGGGTCATAAGGCAAATGAGTGCCCTAGTCGACCTCCTCCGGCAGCCGTGTCTTTTGCTCACGGCATTGGAGTGTTCAAGAGGACATCGGAGTTTGTTAGAGGCATTTCTTCCGAGGTAAATACACTGCCAGTGCAGAAGGATCCGGAAGGCTTATTCCCTGTCCGTGATGCCTTTGGTGACCACAGGGGACTCGGTTGTGTGGAGTGGGGGGGTAGAAGACATGAGGTGAGAATTTTGCGTGACACTGGGGCATCGCAAACACTGTTGAGAAATTTCACTGGTAAACCTGTCAATACGGCGCGGGTGGTTGTGGTACAGGGAGGTAATGCGACCAGGTCATACCCGCTTGTAAGAATGAAGGTGGAAGTTGATGGTGTGACTCGTGACCTGGATGTAGGAATTGTGGAGAAGTTACCTGTTGGGGGCGTCGACCTCCTTCTTGGCAACGACTTTGCGGGGCCTACTTCTGAGGCTCCACCCTTAGTCGTTGTCGAGAAGCCGGCCGACGTGAGTAGGGAGGAGCAGGAGTGGGTTGGGAAGTGTCCGGTGCAGCCTATGGAGTGTGTTGTCACCGGAGATTCTGCATCCAGGGAGTCGCATTCTGGTCAACAATCTTTAGATCAGCGGAGGAAGGGTACCGAGAAGGGGTTGAAAGTTGATGCGGTTGAGAGTTTAGTGTCAACGGACCTTCTCGGGGACTCATTATTAGGACCACATTTCGAGTCTGGAGAGGACCCAGTAACTGTTCCTGAAGGGGCAGAGGATGGGCTTAAAAAGACGAAAGAGTTGAAGGAGGACAGTGATGCACAGTCGGGAGATGTAGCAACAAGGTACCCCGACGCGTACCCTATGAGAAAGGGGTCGGCGAAAACGGTGGTCCGAAGCTTGCTAGTGTATTTTTCCCGGTATGGTTACCCACAGGGGATTCAGTCAGTCCGGGGACCCAACTTCACTTCTAGCCTCTTTGTACAAGCAATGCCGCAGCATGGGATTGTTGGGGTTGTGTCATCTGCATATCATCCGGAGAGCCAGGGTGTGTTAGAGCGATGGCACTCAGCCTTGAAATCTGTGCTTCGTTGTTGTTGCTTTGAGAGTGGGAGGGATTGGGATCTTGGCCTGCCATGTGTTTTGGTTGCTGTGTGGGAGGTACCTGGGGAGAGTTTGGGATTCAGCCCTAATGAGCTCGTCTTTGGACACCGTGTCAGAGGGCCTCTCCATATGGTTGAAGAAGTATGGGAGAGCGCAGAAAAACCTTGTTCTATGCTCAAGTGTGTCCTCAACAGTCGAGAACGGATGTTGCGCAGTCTGGAGTTGGCTGGCCGTAATTTGACTAGCTCTCAGGCCCTCAGGAAGGACAGGTACGACCTCAAGGATGAACTCAGGGAGTTTCACGTGGGTCAGGAGGTGTTGATTCTACTGCCCCTTGTAGGTCACCCCTTATCCGCGGAGTACGCTGGTCCTTATAGGGTGGTGGAGGAGCTATCGGACCTGGTTTACTTGGTAGCCACTCCAGACAGACGGAAGCACAATCAGTTATGTCATGTTAATCCCATGAAGGAGTATGAGAGGCACCCCCCTGAGCCTCTCACTGTGCCTGTGATGACGTTTAGCAGTCAAGGTGGAGAAGGAGAACGGGACAGTCAAGCTCAGGTGGAGGATAACTGGAAGGATAAGAAGTTCAAATGGGCGCCTGAGTGTGAGAAGGTGTTTAGAGAAGTAAAACACCTGTTGTGCACTCACCCGATCCTCAGGGCCCCTGACTTTAGCCTACCTTTCCAACTAGCAACGGAGGCTAGTGGTGTGGGGGCTGGTGCCGTCCTTGTGGAAAAGGACGATGATGGGCTGGAGCATCCTGTTAGTTTCTGCTCGGAGAAGTACAATTCGGCCCAGGGGAGCTGCTCTGTTGTCAAGGAGGAGCTGCTGGCGGTTGTACTTGCTCTGAGGCATTTCGAGGTCTGTGTTCCAGCCTATGGTCCGGTCGTTGTAGTTTACCCAGATCATCACCCTCTCAAGTTCTTGGACCAGTTTTACAATCGGAATATGAGGCTGACCAGGTGGTCACTAAGGTTATTGGTATATAACCTGGACATACGCCATATTGCCGGTTGTGACAACGTGGTTGCAGATGGTCGTTCAAGGGTATATGATCCTGGGTAGATTGACACACGGGTAGCCTCCTGCTTTAGTTTGAATAGTATTTTGCGCTTGGTGCTTGTTGGCTCGCGGTTGTAGCCCAGCGTATTGGGTCGTAAAGCAGGAGTTGAGCGTTTGGTATAGAAGAAAAAACTAGGCTTGCCCCTATAGTGCAGCCGCAATAAACAAATTATAAACATAAAAATCAAATAAAAACTCTTTCTTTGATAGTTGAATTTTTTTAGTATGTTATAGCAGTAATTCTGAGTTGCACTCCTCTCAGAATGCTGGGCTAGAGAAGCTCGCTCTTGAGGAGCATAACTACATATAATTTAACCTATGGTGTTGGGGAGGGTTATGATTTTGAAAAATGTTTTGTTGAAGAACTGTGCCAGATATTTTACTGCCGCTGGGTGATGGGAAGTGGAGATATAGCATGGGTTCTAACCATCAGATTTTTGTGAGCCTTGGGGCCTCTGAGAAAAATCTTGGGGGGGGTGTGACGTTAAACACTCCGTTAGAACCGCATGGCTTGTCCTACAGTGACTCGCTAGGATCGCCAGGGCAGTGGATGGGGCTACAGTTTGTGTATTAGAGTGTGCTTTATTTCATATGAAAGCTTGTGTCATGGGCAGTCCAGAAAGGCTCTTTGTTTTCACCCATGTAAAGGCTTTATATATTTAATTGTAAAGTATATGTTTTATCATTAACTAGTAATGATGGAATCTGGGAGAGAGAGAGAGAGTAGAACAGAGTGAGAGGGAGCGCGTAGTGTTTTTGTCCCGCTCGATGACGTCACGGCTGGCTGCCTCGTTCGCTGGGGTTGGTGGAGAGAGGTCCTTACCATGCTGCAAGCTCTCTTGCTAGTGGTTAGAGGACTTGTAACCGCTTTTTTCCACGCGGCTCGAGCTGGTGCGAGTATATATTCAGTTCCTCGCCACTCTCTCCCTCAGATCTGGTTTCTAGAACACACCCATCTTTTTTCCCTTGCTATCTGTCCCCGCTCCGTACCTGAGAATCTTTTCCTCTGCCTATCTCTCTCATTTTCCATATCCTTCACCACCTTTTATTAACACCTTACGAGCGGCCTATGCGGTTTATTTATATGTACCGCCCAGCGGGGTGTTTTTAGCCAAAATAGGGCAGTTTACGTGATCATTTTCATGCCTAAATAAGACCCAGAACGTAAAACAAGTACCTATCCCTGAAAGGGCATAAACAGAGCTTTCGAATGACACCATAACGATCCTTTTATGATGGCTAGTTTTCTTGCAATAACC
The DNA here is from genome assembly GCA_032716605.1 of Paralithodes platypus. NCBI lineage: Eukaryota > Metazoa > Arthropoda > Malacostraca > Decapoda > Lithodidae > Paralithodes > Paralithodes platypus. The sequence goes on from CM064574.1 coordinate 22,384,596, forward strand.
GTGCAACGCGAATGCAAAAAGCATGTAATTAGCCACTTTCCCGATACAATTCCTTATATAGCGAGTGAGAGAGGGAGGAGGGAGCTGGGATTCATGTCAGTATGTTCGCCGCGGTGGTCTGGAGCAGTCATACGCTCGCTACTCTCCTGCCACCACTTGTCTCTCTCTCTCAGCAACATTACGTGCTGAAATTGCCACTCGACCTATGTCGAGCGCCGCCACATAGTCCAGCTTTATTAAATACGACTTATGTGGTGAGCCGCTAATTAAGGGTTAATATTATACCCCCTCTGGTTAACTCTGCAAAATCAGCTTCATGCTGGCCAGTTGTATTGTGTGTTAAGGTCTGATATAGCCTATGTATGTTAGTTGTTAAGATAAGTGGATCACGAAGCATTGGTTGGCATTTATATTGTTTAGTACTGCTTCCTTTAGTTATTAGTGTTCTGCTGGATTAGATAATGCTAGACTAGGAGTCTGATATTATAGGTATTGTTTCCTATGAGTGCTGGCTTCAGTTAAAAGCGGCACGACATACCTGAGAACTGGAGTTGATTGAGTAAATTCTAGTCTGTGTGCCATTGAGAGGATTGAGAGAGCATGCACGAATGAGGGTTTTTTGCCTATACCATTCTGCACTGTTCTAGTCTCGATTGTTTGTCTTTGAGGTACGCCAGGAGAACGCTTAATACTTCGGTATTAAGGTTTCTCAAGAGAGCTACCCTTCATTATAACGTAATATTTGACGCACAGACTTGAGATTTGCACTAGGCTATGCGGCATGCCATGCGCACCAGTATCTCGTATCATTGACTCTAGCTAGACTTTATCAGTCACAGTAGACATTAAGTATATTAAACCAATTACTCTTTTTATGCATACCCATTTATTATTACACAAGCATTTCGCAGCCTAGTTTGATGTATTGAGACACAAACGACTTAGGCTCTTTTTGTTGATAGGAATACTGCATTGTCGTGGCGATTATTATTATTGTTGTTGTGTTTAGGATATTCTTGGCTCCGACGGCATTATATATTCTGCCTTTTTGTGTGCATAGCCTGCACGAGCATTCTTCCGCTGCCTGCCTTTTTGGGTTCCATTTCCGATACGAGCATCTTTATAGCATCTAACATTTAAAGAAGATTCCTTGTTAGTGTTGAAGGACTTTAGTGCACTTTCTTTCATGCAGGAGTGCCTGACATTTATTGATTAAAGTAACGTAAGCTGTAACTTCTCTTACCACCTTACTTTGCATACCATAACCAAGCACCTTCGGTTATAGGTAGTAATAGGCTGTTTTCACATAACATTAAGCCTAGAGTAGACGCACATTTATTGAGAGTTTGATAGCCTATTATTGCATATAGAACTCTGTAGAGTATTTGTGTTCTTTGTTCACTGGGAATATACATCAGAGGTTGGAGCTAGCGCTTTCCGTTGTAACATTTATGCCATTACTAGTCTAATGAATAAGAGCCCTGATATATTTGAACCCCAGTCGTAACAGGGGTGGAACCAAATAGTGTGATTGAGGTAAAGATTGTAAACCTACAGTAGATTGTGAAGTAACTGGGTGGCGGAACCCATATTGTACGTGAGATAGACCTTGTAATCTTATTCGGTAATTTGTATGATTTTATGTCATTGTGGAGGTACTTGTGTAGTAACGACGGTTGTGTCAGAGGAATACATAGATTCAATGTATTGAGGAGATAGATTATATATGTTATAGCCTTGGGATTGGGAAAAGGCTCGGTAAACGTGGAAAAACCTAAAGAGTAGAGGAACGAATATTAATTTTGTTTTAGTTAGGCAAGGAGCATATGGTTCATTAGGCCCTGGTCTCAATAAAAGACACAGCAGGGTTTTGACTTAATTATTTAGGATTAATCACTAGTAACGGATCGTAGGATCGAAGCCGACTTGAGTCAATACCTGAATAGCGGGGATTCAGTTAGGGAGTAACGGGAACTCTAGGGGTCCAAAGTACAACCTATCATGAATCGACGTAATATTCAATCTGTGTCTTGAACTCATCTCGGCCCGAGCCAAGAACCTATTATTAGGGTAGTTAGGAAGTCTGTTAAATAAAATGTACGAACTTCTAAATGACTGTAGAATTATCCCCCGTAGTAGTAGCAGCATAAAAGATTTATAATTAAATACTACATTTTGGTGGCAAGCGGTGGGATTCGACAAATCATTTGGATTGCGTATAATTATCTAACGGAACAGGTAGGATGACGGGCATGTTACCATTCAGACTATGGGAAGAGGGGAAGGAAGAAATCGAGCTTTGGATTGAGCAGTTAGAATGTCAGTTCACATTACTTGACATAGGGGAAAATGGGAAGTAAATCGCCTATGGAAAGGCACACTTAGGCAAGGCCCTGAATGATGTGAGAGTACGTCTGGAAGGACTAGTATCGTGGGCTGAAGTCAAGAGCGCCTTAATCGAAGAATTTGGCTGAGAGACTTCCACCAGAAAAGCCAGAGACAAACTGAAGAGTTTGAAACTTGATGGCCAAAATGTGAGAGCCCTGAGGAGGGAAATCACTAAGGATGTGAAACTAGGGAATCCCCATATGAACCAAGAGAGCCAGGAAACTGAGATCAGGGAGATCTTGATCCAAGCCTGCCCGGTAGAAGTTAGGAAACACTCCATTCAAGGAATTGATGGAGGTCATTAAACAGATTCTGGAGGCTAGAGAAGTAAAAGAGGAAAAACAAAAAGGGGAAGAGGAGTAGTAGTAGCATAACAAATTTAGAACTAAATACTACAGTGCTATTTATAGTAATGGTGATAGCGACTAGTAGTGATGATGATGACCCATCGCAGAGTTGGGTATGCCGTTTTGATTTTGAGCGAAACGGCACGTCTACTTTATTATTATTTATTATGTATTGTCAATATTATTAGTAGTTATTAGGGGTTCAAGCCCTAGCGGGGAACCCCTATTGTAATCACTAAATCTTCTTATTCTTCCAAATTATTTTTCCACGCTGGTTTTTACGCAATAACTCCGGAACCACTTGTCGGATCGCGGCCAAACTTTCACACAAGGTGCTATTTTGTATTGAGCAACTTTTGGGGTTTTAAACATCCAAAATGGCGGCCAAACAGGTAAATACCGTCTCTCCCACACATAGGACATTTTTGGGCTTTGGTATATGGACTCCACTACTAATGCTCCGCAAATGTAAAACCGTACTCGGTATCCACAGAACATTTTCAGTCTTCAGTCTAGGCTTCCCCGCATCCCCTAGTTTTGCTTACTAATATTTAATTTCATCATTCAGATCCATTTTTTTTTGTTATTTAACTCTCTTAAAAAGGTTTAAGTCACTACGAATTCCACCAATTATTTAACTAACCTACCTATACATACCTATTACCTACTCTACCAAATAATAATGATAATTCAAATTTATTTTTGGTGAATAGCAGAGTATTGGCTTAGGTTTGTAACAATTCCTTACTTTATTATGTTTTTAACACCAACCAATTTCACATCTAAACTAAATTAATGAAATCAACAAATACATGTGGCACTCCGAATACTCGAACCAAGGATACTCGCATAAAAATTCCGCGCACTATGCATTACGCTATCAAATGCTTACTTTAATAACAATGATCTGGACCTTCAAAGTTTTGACAACGTCCTGTGTGACTCGTATTTTAACCCTCCTCCCTCAACCCTAAGTCAAGTGTTACCACAAAATACCGCTAGATCCCTTCTCAAAAGTCGCTAGCATGTTGCCTACATACTCAAAAAATGCTAGAATAATGCAGCAATCTCTAAAGAGTTTTGGTTTGTTTGTTTTGCAGGTTTTACAATGTAATATAACTAGAATATGTCTGAAATTTTCAAATTATCCCTAGTAAATGTCTCTAGATATAAAAATATGGCTGCTAAATTGAAGTAAACACCTTTAGATCTAGTGGTAAGTAGCTAATTTGGCAGCACTGCCAGCATTACATCTGCGAGAGAGAGAGAGAGATCACTTCTATAATAATACGAAATACCTAATACAGAGCTACTGATAATCTATAGGGCTTGTGCCAGAAATTACAAAATATTATCTGTGATATCCTAGGAATAGAAAGACACTTATTTGTATTCGTTTCCTTACTTGCATTCCTCCAGTAAGATACGATCGGCCCCAGGCAGCAAAGGAAGAGACATTTAGTTTGACTCCACCTTTTCTCAGTCGTCCCTATGGGTATGCCATTTGTCAAATTATCCTTCTTTTGTATGTTTTTCATGTGTGCAATACCTATAAATGTGGTGACTAAATTGAAAAGAAGTTTAGACTGTTCAGGTAATATTGTATTACGGTTAGTGGGAGAATGAACAGGAGAAAATAATAATTAACAAACTGAAATTGTCGTATGAGCTAGTGGCAGTGCGAGCCTGCAATAAGGGTGGGTCTCTGGATTATTGAACTAAATTAGGAGGAAATAAATGAAGATATGAGTATTAGGGTAAGTGAGGAGGAGATTAGCAGTAGTGTGAAACCCCTCAATACCTTCACCTGACCTGAGAAGCTGAGGAGGAACAAAGCGGCAGGGCCAGATGGAATAGTAGCAGAGGAAAGGCACCTGCTTAGTGAAGAGCAAAACGGGTTTAGGAAGGAAAGAAGAGGAACAGACAATCTATACGTATATACTGGATGAGGTTATAGAGGAAAAAGGAAAAGCAAGAGGACTGTGTTAATAGTATGCCTAGATGTGGAAAAAGCATACGATAAGATTAGTAGGGGAGTGGCAGAAGCGGTGATGCAGAAACTAGGAGTGAGCAGGAAGATAAGGAATATGATATTGAACATGTACGAAGGAGCCGAGGAGGCAATTGTGTGGAATGATGTAGTGAAAGGAATCAGGAGAAGGAAAGGGTTAAGCCAGGGGTGTAATTTTTCACCAATAATTTTTGCGATGTGCATAGAGGAATTGGTAAGGAGAAAGACGAGTAATGGGAAAGGAGTGAAAATAGGACAAGAAAAGCTATCAATACTGACATGCGCGGATGACGTAGTATTGATAGCAGAGAAGGAGGAAGATATGAGATAAATGTTACAGGAGGCGAAAAGGTTTGGAAGTGATTTGGAAATTAAGTTTAGTGTGGAAAAAACAGCATGATAGTGGTTAATGGGTCAGGGGCAGTTGACATGAGAATAGGAGAGAAAGAAGAGAAATAATGGAGGAAGTGAAATATCTAAGGATATGGATAGCGAAGAAAGGGGGAAGAAGGACAATGAATGAGAAAATCATGAAGGTGGAGCAGTGTAGAGGGAAATATTGGAATGTTACAAAAGCTGGAGTAAGTAAGTATAAAATAGTGAGGTAGGTGTGGAAGGACTTTGAAGTTCCAAGAATAATGTATGGTATGGATGTGAAAGGGAGTACAGTGGGAGAAATTAAGAGACTAGAGGCGGGACAAAATATAATAGGAAGAATAGGGCTAGGAGCAAGAAGGTGGACAGCGAATGAAGCAGTGAGAGGGGAGATGGGGTGGAGTACGTTTGAGGAAAGAGTGGCGAAAGCGAAGTTGAGATATAAGATTAGATTGGAGGAAGATAGATGGCCAAGTAGAGTGCATGAATGGAGTGAGGGGAAGAGTGTAGGAGAAAACTGAGTAAAATAGGAGTGAAACAAAGAGGGGTAGGAGAGGAGTGGAGAGATGTAGAGAGAAATGCAGGACTAGGTCAGGGAAGGAAGTTGGAGAATGAGTTAAGAGCAAGAGTGAGGGAAGTAGGAAGACAAGAATGGCAACAAAAATATGGAGACAAAAAGTACACTGGTAAGATATAGAAGCAAGGGGACACCGAGAAAAGGGGAGTTTTACGACGGGAGTTAGGGAGCTGAACTGCTATTTAAGGCTAGGGCAGGGGCATTGGAGACGAATAGAAGAACATGGAGGTGGAATGGGGGCGTGAAAGAATGCCTGAAGTGCGAGGTCGGAGGGATGAGAGTGGAGGAGACGTTAGAACATGTAATGACAGAGTGTCAGTGGTATGATGAAGAGATAAATAGATTGGAAGAAGAGTTTAAACAGTTAGTGGCGGAGAGGGAATGGGAAAAGCAGAAAGAAGGGGACGATGATGGGATGAAGTTTGTGTTAGGCTTCGGGACGGAAGAGTGGGAAGACGAGGAAGATAGTGAAAAGCTTCCTGGAGCAGGTGTGGTGGAAGAGAAGGATAAATAGGGTAGAATAGGGGGGAGGAAAGAGATAGGAGACCAGGGGTGGAGTAGGGAGAATAACAAAAAAAATCTACTTAAACATTTGTCTTCATTACTTTACTTCAACTATCCCTTCTATGATATACCATTTTTCTAAACTGAATCTAATTCTAGCTCAAGCTTTCTCTGGAGAAGTCGGAGACTAGTCAAGCTGCCCTTCTGTAAAGTGAGGGAAGCGACACCAAAGAAGAAGGTTGAGTCAGTTCGTCAATTTTATACTAATATGTAATATTGCGTATATAATATTTATCTTCTATATACTGTATGATTTATAGGTATTTCTTCATATTTAATTGTCGTAAGTATTTAATCTCTCTTTCTTTCTCTCTGTGAGCTAGTTTCTCATCTCTCTCTCCTCTCTCTCATCGCAATTTTCCTTACACTTATGACAACCTATAATCTCTCTCCCTCTCTCTCACACCATTTTATGTTGAAGCTCTATTGTTCTTGGTCCCACTATAGCATTCGGTAGCCTATTCCACATATCTACAATTCTATTACCAAACGAATAGAGGCAGATCCCTTACATAGCCAATCACTCTCTCTCGCTCTTATTTGTTTGCACACCGGTACAAATGAGGCAGATCTCTTACACATGCTACTAAGATTAAACTGGAAATCTGCAAAGAGCCAAGTGGCCCACACAAGGCAGATCACTTTCACACCCAACCCACCTCATAAACGTTATCAGTTATATTTCCATGTTTTTAGTTCAGTTCCCTGGCCAGATTTGATTGCCAAGATACCGCCATATACCTCCCAACTGGACTTTATCTACATTATATCTAAAATATTTAATTAGAAATCCCTTCAAAACGGTATTCATGTATGCATCATTATATTTATACACTGGATATTTACTAGTGTAAGATAACTGAAGTTTGAAAATTATAACTAAAGTATTGTATATTAAGTAGAAAGTAAGAATTGAACAATGCTATCATACCTAGAGTAACTGTTACAAAATCAGAGCTAACTTCCACAATGCATTATAACCCTGGACAGACAACAATATAGCACTAAATCATATAAATGTCACCACCAAAAAGATAGGAAAAAATGATTTTAACTCTTTCCGACGTATATAGTTACAGAAAGATAGGCTTGGCAGGGTACACAGTTAGGTTCGAATATTCCTGCGTAAAATCGGCTGGCCGCCAAAAAAATAATTGTCTTATTGATCAATTATCACCGACAAATATTGCCTCAACCGCACTCTACTACACAGCACTAACTTGAGCGAAGCAACATATGTTATTAGTACCTACAAAAATATATATTATGTATATAATATCATCGAGTAAATTGCATATTCCTAAGTTTTTCCAAGATACACTCGCAATTTTCATCCCTTTAACTCACAATATTTATGAAAATCACTAAGTAATGTTATTTTATGCCTTATATGAAGTTTCTAATCACATTATCGCTTATTACGATGGTAGAATCAGATATATTTTATCTTCAAAATATTATTTCATACGAATAAATATAAAACTATAACTTATTTTCAGCTTTGTAGCAATAATCGTTAAAGTAGAAACGCCCTCCGCCAATCTCCGCGCTCCCTTTTGCTTGTATGCAAAGCCAGCTGATATTGTTAGCTCACGGCTGCAACGTGCCAGGCCCCGCCCACCAGCCAATCAGCGGCCTCCATTATCGGAGCGTGAAGCTGGACTTCCTACTCCCCCTCAGAAGTCACTCTCTTTCTTTTCTCGAAGAACTCCTTCTGATTATCCTTTGAGTAATACCTCGGTGCCAGCCCTGTACTCCCGTAAGCCACCAAAAGAGGGTTATAATCAACTTCCTGGAACTTACTATGAAGAGAAGAGAGAGGAGATGAAGGAAGCAAAAAGTCAGTGCGAACGTACAGCCAGGCAAAGCCACCAGGCAATCAGAGCGCGCGAGAGCTGGAGGCCAGAGTATAAAGGTAGCCGCGCGTGGACTCCCGGGGTCACCTGTGCACTGTGATTCTTGCTTGTCCTGGACAGTCGTTCCCCTAGCCCTCTGCCTGAAGGTCCATTCGCCACCAAGTGTTTTTACTTGACGGAGTTTTGGCCATTTCTGGACTCTGTTTTTTTTACTCTTGAAGATTTTTCTTCATTTTAGTAATTTTTAGCTGGACTCAGGAAATTTTACTCTTAAGTCTGCTTTTTGGTCTCTGCCGTTTTTTACCTGGACTGGTTTCAGTACCCTTTTTTTTTTTGTATTACTTGCCCGTCCCACCCAGTAGACGCTGCCTTCTTTAGTACCGAATCGAACCCTGAAGGGCCACCGCAGGGTGGTTCCATGAGGGGGGCTCATTAGGAGCTGAGGGAGGAAAAGTTGGCAGCAGGGTATTGTTAGGGGTTAGACGCTCCAGTGGCACTGGTACCCAAACACCATTCGACAGCCTTTAGAGGCTGGTGGTTAAGGGGTGCTGGCAGCCCAAGGTGCTAGGCAGGTTTAGCTAACAGGTGTCATCCGTAGGGTGACACTAAGGGCACTTAGGATTAGGTTTTACCTTTGCTGAAATCAGTGCAGGGATTAGGCGGTGGGTGGCCTGAGAGCTTTTAACTTTGCTCCTTTATTTTATTTTGTTTTTAAACATTTCAATCTAGTTTTGTATTTAAATTTAACGTAACTTTTCTTGCATTCTTAACTTCAGCTTGTTTTTTGTCCTGCATTTTGAAGTTTGACTTAATATTAACGTAAATTTTCCTTTATCTCTGTCCTTTAACGTAAATGTTCTTGCTTTCTTAACTTTAGCTTGTTTTTGTCCGGCAATTTTGTAGTTTGACTTCATATTAACGTAATTTTTCTTATTCCCTTATCCTTGCCTTAAGGCTTCTTATTTTGTTAAGAAGTTTTAACTCCTTGGATATTGTGTTTATTTTCAAAATTTCAATTTCATTTTATCAACTACATTCTGGTTTGTCACGACAGCGGGGTTTGGAGCTTTTTTAATTCCATGGTTCTTGCTTGCAATAGCTTGCCCGTGTTCCCAGGATCACGAAGAGTACTCTGGCAGGCCAGCACACTCCTGATTGGCTGGAACGTTTTTTACTTGATCTGGCAGGAACTTTTCTTGCACTCCTTTTAACTTCATTGTCCCTTTTATTACTATTTTTTTAATTTTTTTTTCATAGTTCAACCTGTGTTTTATTTTAAATTTCATTTTAATTTTGTAATTAACTTTAACGTAACTATCCTTTGTTTTCCCATCCCCAGTGTCCTTGTCTTGCATTTGGCAATTTGACTACATTAACGTAAAATTTTCATTCCCTTATCCTTGCCTTGAGGCTTCTTATTTGTTAAGAAATTTTAACTCATGGGATATTGTGTTCTTTTTCAATAATTCATACTTTTAATGATTTACCATTCTGCTTATTTATTTTCTGTGCCAACCTTTTAACTTACTGTTTTCTTTAATTATAGTCTTTTAATCATAGCCCCAGAACAACACTTCCCTGTGTCAACTCCATCATAACTGTATTGGCATGATTAATCATGGCCAGAGTTAAAATAAAACACCCTCGACCCAAGCTGAGGGGTAGTAAGAATGACCTCCTAAAGACTCTGGGGAAACATGGCATTTATGTGACCCGAGTAATCGCACTTCTGGATGGCTTTGTGGTCCTCACAAAAGACGACCACGATGCAGACCACCTTTTCCAACATCAGACTCAATCTGATCTAACTGAGCTGGAGTTCAACACGCTAATGCCTCCAGAAATCAAAGCCTAGAAGACGGTCCTGCTCTTCAAGGTCGATGACTACATATTTGACAATAATGAGCAAACCATAATCAAAGAGATACAGGATAAGAATGTATGGGCTAAGGATCAAATTGAAGACGTTTACAAGTTTACCAACAGTAACACACTAAAGGTAACATTTAAACAAACCCAAACAGCAAACAAAGCCATGGATACTGGAATGGTACTTTTCAACGTCAGCATCCCTACAACTCAGATGAAACAAGAGACATTCACACCAATAATAACCTGCACTCGATGTTACAAAATCGAAAATCACACAACAAGCAACTGCCCAAAAAGCAGAAACTTTAAGATTTGCTCAGAGTGTAGTAGAGAAGGTCACACATGGAAAGATTGCACAAGTGAAGTTAAGAAATGCATTAACTGTGGTGGAGACCATCGTACGATGGCCATGAAGTGCAAGCTGAGAAAGGATGTGGTTCAGAATAAAAGGAAGGAGACAGAACAAAAGAAACAAGAAAGGAATAATACAACCTACAGTGACAAAGCTAAAGCAACCAATGCCTCTAACATAAATCTTGGGGCCGAACGCGTACTGATTGCCCGCACGATGAATTGCATTTTGAACGCTCACTTGTTTAACTTGGCTGATCCTGGAACATACAATAATGCCCTGAACAACTTATTAAAGGAGAACAGCCTGCCTAGCATCGTGGTACCTAACGACCAACCCTCAGAAAGAATTCTGAAAACTCTAACTGATGCTTCTGAGCCAAACCTTACAAACCTGATAACAAAAGAGACTGTGACTGAGGACGTCACAGAAGCTGCTGCCATAGCTACAGAATCCAACCCACCGAAGAAGAGACGGAGATCAAAGTCTAGGAGTAGAAGTGTCAGGAGCACCAGTGACAATGAGGAACCAATGGAGGCAACCCAAGAACAGCTGACCAAAGTAAAAAAACAAAAGGCACAGAACTTGGATTACAAATATTCACAATGTCATCAATAGGATACCCGAGGGGAGGTGTCAGCAGAGATGTGCTGAGGGATGGGATAGAGAGGAACAAATATAAGTGGACATACACCAACCCTAATTTTGAAATACAAGAAGTCTGCAACAAAATTTGTAATGGTGAAATAGATGTACATAATTGTTATAAGAAGGTGTCAGATGAGGAGTTCAGGGATATCGTGTCAGGGTTCGTGACCAAGTCCAGGACGCCACAGTCAACTAGTAGGGACCCTCGTGTTAACAGAACCCTTGAATAAATATGGAGAATATCATTATAATACAGCACAATGTTCTACACTGGGAAACCCGGAAATTGGAATTAACTAACATATACAGATCCATGAACCCCGATATATTAATTTTGAACAGCCACGGTATTAGTGAGAACTTGAGCATATCAATTACAGGATATACAACTTATAATATTAACTCAAACAATGAAATGCACGATGGCTCGGCAATTCTGGTAAGAAAATCTATTAAACATATATTAGACGACGACTTCTTATCAGATATCATCAGCATCAAGGTCCAAACCAACCTGGGACCTATAAATGTTGCAACAACTTACTTACCACCACGAAGACCATACTTACCATTCCCAGATTTCCACAAATTATTATACAATCATGAACCCATGTACATTTTAGGCGACCTGAATGCTAAACATAGATTCCTGGGTCATGGAAGAGATAATGAAGTTGGAAAGGGACTGGCTCGTTTCCATGATAATAACAAACTTACTCATCTTGGACCAAATTTCCCAACTTATCTTTCCCGAAATGCAAACACATCCCCAGATATTATTATTAGCAATAACAGAACATATCACAATATCAAAATAGAGCCTGGCCCCTTAACATCTTCTGACCACCTACCAATTGTAATGACTATCACAGGCTCAGCTATTACAGAACCCACTTCTAGCCAACTTATATATAGCAGGTCAGACTGAGAAAAATTCAGTGAGGTAGTGGAGAACAATATCCCAGGGGAAGAGAACTGGGATAACTATGAAGGCATGGAGATAGTTGACAAAAAACTGGAAAGTTGGTACAGTGCGGTATCTAAGGGTATGAAGGAGGCAATCCCCACAAAGAACACAAGAACTTTAAGCGAAACTCTGATAACAGACAAAATAAAAGAAATCCAGCGAGCATTTGGTATACTTTTTTATAACAGTCAGAGACATGGTTGGAATATACAGAGCTACCATGCATACCAGAGACTGAGGCAGCAACTAGTGGAGGAGAGCAGAGCAAGCCAAGTGGAAAACTGGGAAAACAAAATAACGTTTCTTGTAAACAATCACAAGAATCCCAAAAACGTTCTGGAATGAGATCAAGAAACTTAAGGGGACAGCCAATTCACCTTCACCATATATCTTGGATGAAAACAATCAAAAAATATATGAGAATGGGAGAAAGGAGGAAGTATTTAGAAGGATATGGGAGGAAACATTCAGAATATCCGACGAAGAGAATGCTGATTTTGACGATACAAATGAAGATAGAGTCCACACATTTCTCAGACGGAACTTGCCCAGGACAACTCCGTATATGGATATTGACCCCAACAGATTTGATGAGAATGATGTGGTGAGAAGGAAAGTATCAATGGTTGAACTGAAGTGGATGATAAAAGTAACAAAAAATAATGCACCAGGCCCCAGTGGAATAAATAAAGAAATCCTGACTACATTTCCTGAAAATGCACTAATATACCTTCTTGAGATTTTTAAAGACACTCTGTCTATCGGGTATTTCCCCGATCGATTTAAATCTGGGATTCTACATCTGATTCCCAAGGGGAATAAATCACCACTATATCCAGGGAATTACAGACCAATAACACTCCTAGAAGTACCTGGCAAATTGTTAGAAAGAGTCATAAACAGAAGAATTAAATTTCATCTTAATCAACATAATCTATTACCACCATCACAACATGGCTTCAGAGACAGCAGAGGTACAGACACTGCATTGGCGATTACTTGTGAGACGATCGCTGCATCCATGTCCAGACAAAACCAGTGCTGCCTTGTTTTAAGAGATGTATCGAAGGCATTCGACAAAGTCTGGCACGAGGGCCTTAAATACAAACTACTGCACCTAGGACTACCACAAAACATCGACAAAATCCTGTGTGACTATCTTGTAGACAGATCAGTAAAAATCCGCATAAATGGTATACTTGGACAGGCAATAAACATAGAAAGCGGCGTGCCGCAGGGTGGAATTCTCTCTCCAATTCTATATACAATCTACAATATGGACTTACCTCAACCAGCTATTGATTGCCACCACATAGCATACGCGGACGACATAACACAAATAGTCACATACAGGGGTAGATCGAGACTTATGATGGCTAACTTGGTTGGTAACGAAATAGAAAAAGTAAATAAATTTGAAAGACAGTGGAAAATAAGAACAAATCAGACAAAGTTCACTCTTATCCCCTTAGCAAGTAGGAGACACGAGGATGTCATAGCAGACGGCGATCTAATTGACTTCAACACCAGAGGTAGAATGTTAGGTCTAAAAATCACCAACACAGGATATTGTAGTCATGTAACTGAGACCATATCAAAGGGCAAAAGGGCACTGAATGAACTACATAGATTTAGTCCACTACCGGAAAAAAATAAGATCCACTTAATAAAAGCCTACATAATTCCAATGCTGGAATATCCAATAATTCCTCTCGTCACGCTAAGCAAGACCCAAACTTTAAAACTCCAAAGAATACAAAACAGAGCCTTGAGATGGGCATTTAATGAAACATATCCATACTCCATAAACACAGAGCAGCTTCATCAGGAGGCTAACATGACAGCAATGAACGTGAAACTCCATCAACGAGCAAAAAATTATGGAATAAAATAGACTCCATTCGGGATTTGGACTTGGCAGAGTTGCAGGAGCCAAGAGAAAGAACACACAACTGGTTCCCTACCTCCAGATATGTCCTCGAGGTAGATACACCAGAACCCTTATACACCTGAAGAATTTATATCTGTTTGGGGGAATGTAATTGTTCTTTTATAACTATTTTATGTACTACTTTGTTTAACCCAAATTAGTTTAATGTTATACTTAATCATTATAAAGACACTTGCACTCACCTTTTATTTATCTTAACAATGTTACACTATTTTTATCATACCTTACGTTTTTAACGACACTTGCACTCAGATTTTATTTTTAAGACAATTTTACAAACCTTTGTCAACTGATACACTCTTGACAAGCTCTTGAATTTAGTCGGGGGTGGTGCGGACTGCGGGCCTGGGGCTCGCGGCCCGATATTTCCCTCAGGTCCATTCAAGATTTTAGGATTACTCTAAACTTACATACATTGGCCACTAGCTCTGTGGACCTCGGACCTGGGGCTCACTGGGTGGGCCCCAGGTCCGTGGCCCACATGGGCCTGCGAGCATTTGAGCATTTGAACACTAACTCCTTGTAAAAGGGGAAACAGAAAAAAAAAAAAAATATATATATATATATAAAAATAAATAAATAAAGAAAGAAAAGGAGGAGGGGGAGAAAGGAAAAGAAAAGAAGGAAGTTTTGATAATGGTGATGAATAAATGAGTATGATCTGGCCCTAATGAGACCTGTCTTTTTATATGCATTGTCTTATGTCATGGAATATATGGACTTAGCACCTAACAGCAGACGGCGGTCCTGAAGTCCTGGCCCATAATGAATCATCTAGTAACACACAAATATATGCTGTCAACAGGGAGATATGAACACAATATCTTAAACAAACCCAATAGATAATAGCAATGTGGTTCAGCCCACAACCTTTCACCTCTTATTCTCTTCATCTTTCCAAACTGTCTCTTGTACTAATAACCTTCCTTCTGAACTTGAAGCCCCCTGGCTTAACCGTAATCCATAATCCCGGGGTCACTCACCCCTCAGAGCTCACCGGGTCCACACACTGCAACCCACTTGCTCTCCCTCTCGCCCGGGCACAAAGGAACCACAGGAACCCACTTTTCCAGTTACCTCGCCCTCACTTAAGCACAGTTCCAGACACACACACACCTGATCCAGCATACCAGAATACACTTGTTTAAGGACCAATATTGGGCCCGCATATTATAAGGAGAGAAAGAGAGATGTAGTGGACTAACCTGGTGGTGTGCTATATAAATTGATGTGTCCTTCTAGGACAAGACTAAAGGAAAAATAATTTAGACTTACCTGAATATAAAATGATGATGATGTGTTTTTTAATTAGTTATTTTTGTTAGCACCGGCACCAAGCCGAAGAGTTATTATATAGGATCTGATAGGAGAGATTAAAGATTAAAAGAGTAGGGGAAAGAATCATTTTGTTAATACATGAGGCAACCAAAGTTAAAGAGGGAAACAGTTGCTTAGTTGCCAAATAGATTAAAGATTAAAAGAGTAAAAGTAAAGATGGGAGGGAAAGAATACTTTTGGTAATAAATGAGGCAACCAGTAAGTTAAAGAGGGAAACAGTTGTTCAGTTGCCTAATAGGTTAGCTATAGCTAGGGATGGACACTAGTCCCTATGAATCATTTATTAAGTTGTGTAAAAAGAAAACTGTAACAAGGACACTAGTCCAATGTGAACTATGATATTATGAAGTCTAAAAGAGTTATTCCGTGTATGCGTCTGAGGCACGGTTCATCTTTTGTTAGTACGATAATTGATTAAAGTGAAAGGTAACCTAGCGTGTTGGTAACAGGGTTACTAGAGGGTAAATTCAGAAGATGTAATTGAGATACAGATTGTAAACCTAATTGTGAAGTAACTGGGTGGCGGAACCCAATAGGGTTGTTGAGGTAAAGATTGTAAATCTATATTGTGAAGTAACTGGGTGATGGAACCCAATAGTGTCATTGAGATAAGTAATGTAAACCTATATTGTGAAGTAACGGGGTGACGGAACCCAATAGTGTCATTGAGATAAGTAATGTAAACCTATATTGTGAAGTAACGGGGTGACGGAACCCAATAGTATTATTGAGATAAAGATTGTAAACCTAATTGTGAAGTAACTGGGGGGTGGAACCAAATAGTGTGATTGAGGTAAAGATTGTAAACCTACAGTAGATTGTGAAGTAACTGGGTGGCGGAACCCATATTGTACGTGAGAGAGACCTTGTAATCTTATTCGGTAATGTGTATGATTTTATGTCATTGTGGAGGTACTTGTGTAGTAACGACGGTTGTGTCAGAGGAATAAATAGATTCTATGTATTGAAGAGATAGATTATATATGAATAGCCTTGGGATGGGAAAAGGCTCGGTAAACGTGGAAAACCCTAAAGAGTAGAGGAACGAATATAACTTTTGTTTTAGTTAGGCAAGGAGCATATGGTTCATTAGGCCCTGGTCTCAATAAAAGACACAGTGTTTTGACTTAATTATTTAGGATTAATCACTAATAACGGATCGTAGGATCGAAGCCGACTTGAGTCAATACCTGAATAGAGGGGATCCAGTTAGGGAGTAACGGGAACTCTAGGGGCCCAAAGTACAACCTATCATGAATCGACGTTATATTCAATCTGTGTCTTGAACTCATCTCGGCCCGAGCCAAGAACCTATTATTAGGGTAGTTAGGAAGTCTGTTAAATAAAATATACGAACTTCTAAATGACTGTCGAATTATCCCCCGTAGTAGTAGCAGCATAAAAGATTTAGAATTAAATACTACATTTTGGTGGCAAGCGGTGGGATTCGACAAATCATTTGGATTGCGTATAATTATCTAACAGAACAGGTAGGATGACGGGCATGTTACCATTCAGACTATGGGAAGAGGGGAAGGAAGAAATCGAGCTTTGGATTGAGCAGTTAGAATGTCAGTTCACATTACTTGACGTAGGGGAAAATGGGAAGTAAATCGCCTATGGAAAGGCACACTTAGGTAAGGCCCTGAATGATGTGAGAGTACGTCTGGAAGGACTAGTATCGTGGGCTGAAGTCAAGAGCGACTTAATCGAAGAATTTGGCTGAGAGACTTCCACCAGAAAAGCCAGAGACAAACTGAAGAGTTTGAAACTTGATGGCCAAAATGAGAGAGCCCTGAGGAGGGAAATCACTAAGGATGTGAAACTAGGGTATCCCCATATGAACCAAGAGACCCAGGAAACTGAGATCAGGGAGATCATGATCCAAGCCTGCCTGGTAGAAGTTAGGAAACACTCCATTCAAGGAATTGATGGAGGTCATTAAAAAGATTCTGGAGGCTAGAGAAGTAAAAGAGGAAAAATAAAAAGGGGAAGAGGAGTAGTAGTAGCATAAAAGATTTAAAATTAAATACTACAGTGCTATTTATAGTAATGGTGATAGTGACTAGTAGTGATGATGATGACCCATCGCAGAGTTGGGTATGCCGTTTTGATTTTGAGCGAAACGGCAGGTCTACTTTATTATTATTTATTATGTATTGTCAATATTATTAGTAGTTATTAGGGGTTCAAGCCCTAGCGGGGAACCCCTATTGTAATCATTAAATCTTCTTATTCTTCCAAATTATTTTTCCACGCCGGTTTTTACGCAATAACTCCGGAACCGCTTGTCGGATCGCGGCCAAACTTTCACACAAGGTGGTATTTTGTATTGAGCAGCTCTGGGGGTTTTAAACATCCAAAATGGCGGCCAAACAGGTAAATACCGTCTCTCCCACACGTAGGAAATTATTGGGCTTTGGTATCATATGGACTCCACTACTAATGCTCCGCAAATGTAAAACCGTACTCGGTATCCACAGAACATTTTCAGTCTTCAGTCTAGGCTTCCCCGCATCCCCTAGTTTTGCTTACTAATATTTAATTTCATCATTCAGATCCATGTTTTTTTTGTTATTTAACTCTCTTAAAAAGGTTTAAGTCCCTACGAATTCCACCAATTATTTAACTAACCTACCTATACATACCTACCCTACCAAATAATAATGATAATTGAAATTTATTTTTGGTGAATAGCAGAATATTGGCTAAGGTTTGTAACAATTCCTTACTTTATTATGTTTTTAACACCAACCAACTTCACATCTAAACTAAATTAATGAAATCAACAAATACATGTGGCACTCCGAAGACTCGAATCCAGGATACTCGCATAAAAATTCCGCGCACTATGCATTACGCTATCAAATGCTTACTTTAATAACAATGATCTGGACCTTCAAAGTTTTGACAACGTCCTGTATGACTCGTATTTTAACCCTCCTCCCTCAACCTTAAGTCAAGTGTTACCACAAAATGCCGCTAGATCCCTTCTCAAAAGTCGCTAGCATGTTGCCTACATACTCAAAAAATGCTAGAATAATGCAGCAATCTCTAAAGAGTTTTGGTTTGTTTGTTTTGCAGGTTTTACAATGTAATATAACTAGAATGTCTGAAATTTTCAAATTATCCCTAGTAAATGTCTCTAGATATAAAAATATGGCTGCTAAATTGAAGTAAACACCTTTAGATCTAGTGGTAAGTAGCTAATTTGGCAGCACTGCCAGCATTACATCTGCGATAGAGAGAGAGAGAGAGAGAGAGTGAGATCACTTCTATAATAATACGAAATACCTAATACAGAGTTACTGATAATCTATAGGGCTTGTGGCAGAAATTACAAAATATTATCTGTGATATCCTAGGAATAGAAACTCTTATTTGTATTTGTTTCCTTACTTGCATTCCTCCAGTAAGATACGTTCGGCCCCAGGCAGCAAAGGAAGAGACATTTAGTTTGACTCCACCTTTTCACAGTCGTCCCTATGGGTATGCCATTTGTCAAATTATCCTTCTTTAGTATGTTTTTCATGTGTGCAATACCTATAAATGTGGTGACTAAATTGAAAAGAAATTTAGACTGTTCAGGTAATATTGTATTACGGTTAGTGGGAGACTGAACAGGAGAAAATAATAATGAACAAACTGAAATTGTCGTATGAGCTAGTGGCAGTGCGAGCCTGCAATAAGGGTGGGTCTCTGGATTATTGAACTAAATTAGGAGGAAATAAATGAAGATATGAGTATTAGGGTAAGTGAGGAGGAGATTAGCAGTAGTGTGAAACCCCTCAATACCTTCACCTGACCTGAGAAGCTGAGGAGGAACAAAGCGGCAGGGCCAGATGGAATAGTAGCAGAGGAAAGGCACCTGCTTAGTGAAGAGCAAAACGGGTTTAGGAAGGAAAGAAGAGGAACAGACAATCTATACGTATATACTGGATGAGGTTATAGAGGAAAAAGGAAATGCAAGGGGACTATATGTTAATAGTATGCCTAGATGTGGAAAAAACATACGATTAGATTAGTAGGGAAGTGGCAGAAGCGGTGATACAGAAACTAGGAGTGAGCAGGAAGATAAGGAATATGACATTGAACATGTACGAAGGAGCGGAGGAAGCAATTGTGTGGAATGATGTAGTGAAAGGAATCAGGAGAAGGAAAGGGTTAAGGCAGGGGTGTAATTTTTCACCAATAATTTTTGCGATGTGCATAGAGGAATTGGTAAGGAGAATGAAGAGTAATGGGAAAGGAGTGAAAATAGGACAAGAAAAGCTATCAATACTGACGTGAGCGGATGACGTAGTATTGATAGCAGAGAAGGAGGAAGATATGAGATAAATGTTACAGGAGGCGAAAAGGTTTTGAAGTGATTTGGAAATTAAGTTTAGTGTGGAAAAAAACAGCATGATAGTGGTTAATGGGTCAGGGGCAGTTGACATGAGAATAGGAGAGGAAAGAAGAGAAATAATGGAGGAAGTGAAATATCTAAGGATATGGATAGCGAAGAAAGGGGGAAGAAGGACAATGAATGAGAAAATCATGAAGGTGGAGCAGTGTAGTGGGAAATATTGGAATGTTACAAAAGCTGGAGTAAGTAAGTATAAAATAGTGAGGTAGGTGTGGAAGGACTTTGAAGTTCCAAGAATAATGTATGGTATGGATGTGAA
This sequence comes from Paralithodes platypus, assembly GCA_032716605.1. Lineage (NCBI taxonomy): Eukaryota > Metazoa > Arthropoda > Malacostraca > Decapoda > Lithodidae > Paralithodes > Paralithodes platypus. The sequence goes on from CM064574.1 coordinate 22,404,509, forward strand.
AGGGAGTACAGTGGGAGAAATTAAGAGACTAGAGGTGGGACAAAATATAATAGGAAGAATAGGGCTAGGAGCAAGAAGGTGGACAGCGAATGAAGCAGTGAGAGGGGAGATGGGGTGGAGTACGTTTGAGGAAAGAGTGGCGAAAGCGAAGTTGAGATATAAGATTAGAATGGAGGAAGATAGATGGCCAAGTAGAGTGCATGAATGGAGTGGGGGAAGAGTGTAGGAGAAAACTGAGTAAAATAGGAGTGAAACAAAGAAGGGTAGGAGAGATGTAGAGAGAAATGCAGGACTAGGTCAGGGAAGGAAGTTGGAGAATGAGTTAAGAGCGAGAGTGAGGGAAGTAGGAAGACAAGAATGGCAACAAAAATATGGAGACAAAAAGTACACTGGTAAGATATAGAAGCAAGGGGACACCGAGAAAAGGGGAGTTTTACGATGGGAGTTAGGGAGCAGAACTGCTATTTAAGGCTAGGGCAGGGGCATTGGAGACGAATAGAAGAACATGGAGGTGGAATGGGGGCGTGAAAGAATGCCTGAAGTGCGAGGTCGGAGGGATGAGAGTGGAGGAGACGTTAGAACATGTAATGACAGAGTGTCAGTGGTATGATGAAGAGATAAATTGATTGGAAAAAGAGTTTAAACAGTTAGTGGCGGAGAGGGAATGGGAAAAGCAGAAAGAAGGGGACGATGATGGGATGAAGTTTGTGTTAGGCTTCGGGACGGAAGAGTGGGAAGACGAGGAAGATAGTGAAAAGTTTCCTGGAGCAGGTGTGGCGGAAGAGAAGGATAAATAGGGTAGAATAGGGGAGAGGAAAGAGATAGGAGACCAGGGGTGGAGATGGGAGAATAACAAAACAATTCTGTTTAAACTTTTTTCTTCATTACTTTACTTCAACTATCCCTTCTATGATATACCATTTTTCTAAACTGAATCTAATTCTAGCTCAAGCTTTCTCTGGAGAAGTCGAGACTAGTCAAGCTGCCCTTCTGTAAAGTGAAGGAAGCGACACCAAAGAAGAAGGTTGAGTCAGTTCGTCAATTTTATACTAATATGTAATATTGCGTATATAATATTTATCTTCTATATACTGTATGATTTATAGGTATTTCTACATATTTAATTGTCGTAAGTATTTAATCTCTCTTTCTTTCTCTCTGTGAGCTAGTTTCTCATCTCTCTCTCCTCTCTCTCATCGCAATTTTTCTTACACTTATGACAACCTATAGTCTCTCTCCCTCTCTCTCACACCATTTTATGTTGAAGCTCTATTGTTCTTGGTCTCATTATAGCACTCGGTACCCTATTCCACATATCTACAATTCTATTACCAAACGAATAGAGGCAGATCCCTTACATAGCCAATCACTCTCTCTCGCTCTTATTTGTTTGCACACCGGTACAAATGAGGCAGATCCCTTACACATGCTACTAAGATTAAACTGGAAATCTGCAAAGAGCCAAGTGGCCCACACAAGGCAGATCACTTTCACACCCAACCCACCTCATAAACGTTATCAGTTATATTTCCATGTTTTTAGTTCAGTTCCCTGGCCAGATTTGATTGCCAAGATACCGCCATATACCTCCCAACTGGACTTTATCTACATTATATCTAAAATATTTAATTAGAAATCCCTTCAAAACGGTATCCATGTATGCATCATTATATTAAATTGTATACACTGGATATTTACTAGTGTAAGATAACTGAAGTTTGAAAATTATAACTAAAATATTGTATATTAAGTAGAAAGTAAGAATTGAACAATGATATCATACCTAGAGTAACTGTTACAAAATCAGAGCTAACTTCCACAATGCATTATAACCCTGGACAGACAACAATATAGCACTAAATCATATAAATGTCACCACAAAAAAGATAGGAAAAAATGATATTAACTCTTTCCGACATATATAGTTACAGAAAGATAGGCTTGGCAGGGTACACAGTTAGATTCGAATATTCCTGCGTAAAATCGGCTGGCCGCCAGAAAAATAATTGTCTTATCGATCAATTATCACCGACAAATATTGCCTCAACCGCGCTCTACTACACAGCACTAACTTGAGCGAAGCAACATATGTTAATAGTACCTACAAAAATATATATTATGTATATAATATCATCGAGTAAATTGCATATTCCTAAGTTTTTCCAAGATAAACTCGCAATTTTCATCCCTTTAACTCACAATATTTATGAAAATCACTAAGTAATGTTATTTTATGCCTTATATGAAATTTCTAGTCACATTATCGCTTATTACGACGGTAAAATCAGATATATTTTATCTTCAAAATATTATTTCATACGAATAAATATATAACTATAACTTATTTTCAGCTTTGTAGCAATAATCGTTAAAGTAGAAACGCCCTCCGCCAATCACCGCGCTCCATTTTGCTTACTTGCAAAGCCAGCTGATATTGTTAGCTCACGGCTGCAACATGCCAGGCCCCGCCCACCAGCCAATCAGCGGCCTCCATTATCGGAGCGCGAAGCTGGACTTCCTACTCCCCCTCAGAAGTCACTCTCTTTCTTTGCTCGAAGAACTCCTTCTGATTATCCTTTGAGTAATACCTCGGTGCCAGCCCTGTACTCCCGTAAGCCACCAAAAGAGGGTTATAATCAACTTCCTGGAACTTACTATGAAGAGAAGAGAGAGGAGATGAAGGAAGCAAAAAGTCAGTGCGAACGTACAACCAGGCAAAGCCACCAGCCAATCAGAGCGCGCGAGAGCGGGAGGCCAGAGTATAAAGGTAGCCGCGCGCGGACTCCCGGGGTCACTCACCCCTCAGAGCTCATCGCGTCCACACACTGCAACCTACTTGCTCTCCCTCTTGCCCGGGCACAAAGGAACCACAGGAACCCACTTTTCCAGTTACCTCGCCCTCACTTAAGCACTGTTCCAGACACACACACACCTGATCCAGCATACCAGAATACACTTGTTTAAGGACCAATATTTGGCCCGCATATTATAAGGAGAGAAAGAGAGATGTAGTGGACTAACCTGGTGGTTTGCTATATAAATTGATGTGTCCTAGGACAAGACTAAAGGAAAAATAATTTAGACTTACCTTTTTTTTTTTTTTTTTTTTTTTTCTGAATATAAAAAGATGATGATGTGTTTATTAATTATTTATTTTTGTTAGCACCGGCACCAAGACGAAGAGTTATTATATAGGATCTAATAGGAGAAATTAAAGATTAAAAGAGTAGGGGAAAGAATCATTTTGTTAATACATGAGGCAACCAAAGTTAAAGAGGGAAACAGTTGCTTAGTTGCCAAATAGATTAAAGATTAAAAGAGTAAAAGTAAAGATGGGAGGGAATGAATACTTTTGGTAATAAATGAGGCAACCAGTAAGTTAAAGAGGGAAACAGTTGTTCAGTTGCCTAATAGGTTAGCTATAGCTAGGGATGGACACTAGTCCCTATGAATAATTTATTAAGTTGTGTAAAAAGGAAACTGTAACGAAGGACACTAGTCCAATGTGAACTATGATATTATGAAGTCTAAAAGCGTTTTTCCGTGTATGCGTCTGAGGCACGGTTCATCTTTTGTTAGTACGATAATTGATTAAAGTGAAAGGTAACCTAGAGTGTTGGTAACAGGGTTACTAGAGGGTAAATTCAGAAGATGTAATTGAGATACAGATTGTAAACCTAATTGTGAAGTAACTGGGTCGTGGAACCCAATAAGGTTGTTGAGGTAAAGATTGTAAATCTATATTGTGAAGTAACTGGGTGACGGAACCCAATAGTGTCATTGAGATAAGTAATGTAAACCTATATTGTGAAGTAACGGGGTGACGGAACCCAATAGTATTATTGAGATCAAGATTGTAAACCTAATTTTGAAGTAACTGGGGGGTGGAACCAGATAGTGTCCTATCTGTCCTATCTCCTATTCTCTTTCTAATTTTTATAAATGATCTCCTTAACTGTACCTTAATTCCCATCCATTCATACGCAGACGACTCAACCTTGCACTACTCCATTAGTTTTTCAGAACGCCCCAGCCAGCAATCCCTCAACGACAAACGTAATGAAGCCATAGAACTCTTAAATTCTGATCTAAATACTATTTCCAATTGGGGCAGAGAAAACCTTGTTAACTTTAATGCTTCCAAAACCCAATTTCTCCATCTATCTACCCGTCAGGATCTCCCAGCGGACTATCCCTTATTCTTCAACAATACAAAAATCAACCCTTCATCTTCTCTCAATATTCTTGGTGTCTCTTTTTCTTCTGCTCTCATTTGGAAGGACCATATTACCAGTCTTGCTAAGGCAGCCTCCCAGAAGCTGGGTGTGCTCAACCGCCTTAGGGGGTTCTTTTCCCCTGAACAGCTTCTTGCTCTGTACAGGGGCATAGTGCGCCCTTGTATTGAGTATTGTTCACATGTGTGGGGAGGTTCCTCTCACACTGCTCTCCTAGACAAAGTTGAAAGGAAGGCCTTTCGTATCATTAACTCCCGTCCACTCACCAACTCTCTGCAATCTCTCTCTCTCCGCCGCAATGTTGCATCTCTCTCGCTATTCTATCGCTACTATAATAATCAGTGTTCCTCAGAGCTATCCCAGTGCATACCACCTCCTTTACGTAGGGCACGTGGTACCCGTCTTGCAACTCAATCCCACCCCTACTCTGTGCAACTCTCCAACCCAAGAGTGAAACATTACTCTCAAACTTTCTTCTACTCAACAGCTGAGCTCTGGAACTCTCTCCCAGAATCAGTCTTTCCCTCTTCCTATGACTTAAATTGCTTCAAACTCCGTGTGTCCAGGCATTTTGGCTCGAACGTCCCTTGATTTTGGCCCTGTCACTCTTTCAACTATGGGGGAGGCACTCGCTATAGGCAGTTATGCCTTTTGCCTCCCTCAATCACATAGAAAAAAAAAAAAAAAAAAAAAAGTGTGATTGAGGTAAAGATTGTAAACCTACAGTAGATTGTGAAGTAACTGGGTGGCGGAACCCAAATTGTACGTGAGAGAGACCTTGTAATCTTATTCGGTAATTTAAGAACATAAGAACATAAGAACATAAGAAAATGGGAGTCTGCAGAAAGCCGATTGGCCTAAGCAAGGCAGATCCATGTCCCACACAACCCCAATTACAAAGCCCAATTATAGGCTCAACACTCTAATACCCTGAGGATCATCTTACCAAAACGGTTAGAGATTAACGCAGGATTAAGGGCGTCTGCAGAGCGCTGATTGGCCCAACCCTGCTGATCCCCCTTCACACCAACCCTTCTTGTCCATATGCTTATCCAATTTTATCTTAAAGCTCCCTATCGTTTTTAATCCCACTATAGCACTTGGTAGTCCATTCCACCCATCTACAACTCTGTTACCAAACCAATATTTGCCTATATCTTTTCTGAAACGAAATTTATCTAATTTGAAACCATTGGTACGAGTTCTTTCGCTATCACTGAGCTTTAGTACATTTGTCATGTCCCCTTTGTTAATCCCACTAACCCACTTGAACACCTCTATCATATCCCCTCTAACTCTGCATCTCTCTAACGAATGTAAGCCTAATTACTTCAACCTTTCTTTATACGGAAGATTTCTAATATTATGGATCATTTTTGTCATTCTACGTTGTACTCTCTCCAATGAATCTATGTCCATTCTGTAATAAGGACACCAAAATTGAACAGCATAATCCAAATGGGGTCTCACTAATGACAAGTAAAGTTTTAAGATTACATCAACAGTTCTGTTACTCACACTCCTTGAGATGAACCCGAGAATCCTGTTTGCCTTGTTTCGAACGCTTATACACTGTTGTCTAGGCTTCAAATCATTGCTAACAAACACACCTAGATCTTTCTCACAATTCGAGTTTTCTAATTCCACATTAGCTAGTTTATATTTAACATTTGTATGCATCTTCCCTATCTTTAATACCTTGCATTTGTCAATGTTAAACTTCATCTGCCAATTTACTGACCATTCGTGTAAGGTATCTAGATCCCTTTGGAGGCACTCTATATCTCTATCTGAATCAATTATTCTCCCCATTTTGGTATCGTCTGCAAATTTACTTATCCTACTAGTTATACCTAAATCAAGGTCATTTATGTATATAACAAACAACAGAGGACCTAATACAGATCCCTGGGGGACACCACTTTTGACTGCTCCCCATTCTGACTTCGTACCATTTATGCTGACTCTCTGCTTCCTACCAATTAGCCATGACCTAATCCATCCCAACAACGCCCCACCTATTCCATGCGCCTCAACCTTTCTCATCAATCTCTCATGGGGGACTCTGTCGAAAGCTTTACTGAAATCTAAATATATTATATCATATGGCTTGTCATTATCTACTGCTTCATATACCTCTGAGAAAAAACTAAGCAAATTAGTAAGGCAAGAACGTCCCTGAGTGAATCCATGCTGAGAAGGATATATTAAATTAAATGTATCTAATTTTACTAGCAATAATTGACTCTAGTAGCTTTCCTATGATTGATGTAAGACTCATGGGACGGTAATTGGATGCTATTGATTTGTCACCTTTTTTGAAGATCGGAACTACGTTTGCAAGCTTCCAAGCTTCTGGAACTATACCTGTCTCCAATGACTTGTTAAATACATTTTTTAATGGGTAACTTAACTCATCCCTACATTCTTTTTATACTCTAGCATATACCTCATCAGGACCAGGCGATTTATGAGGTTTCAGTCTGTCAATTTCCTTAAGCACATCATTTCTACTTATAGTAACCGTACTTAACCTATTTTCTATACTATCGCTATATACCTTACGGACTTCTGGAAACTGTGCCAAATTTTCATTAGTGAAAACGGAAAGAAATTTACTATTTAATGTACTGCACATTTCTAAATCATTTTCTGTCATTTCTCCTATCGAAGTTTTAAGGGGACCAATTACATCTCTAACCTTGGATTTATATAGTTGGTAAAAGCTTTAGGATTATTTTTTGAGTCATTGGCAACCTTAATTTCATAATTTCTTTTTTCTTTCCTAATATCCTTTTTTACTTGTCTTGATAGATTATGATAGTAAGCAAGTAGGTGAATTTCGCCTTTTCTAATTTTTCTATATATTCCTCTCTTTTGTCCTAGAAGATCTAATAGTCTATTATTCATCCATTTGGGTTGGTTCTGTGTTGATCTAAATTTTCTTTTGGGGATGTATTTATTTTGTGCATTGAATACTGACTTGATAAAATTATCGTATGTATCTACCAAGGTTGACGTCTCTTCCTGACTTAAGATGAAGAGGTGCCTGAGAAGGGGTACACTCATTTGGACACCTGGATTGACTTAATTTTTTGACCATAGGGTCCGCTAATAGGGCTCTTCTTAACCTACCATAATTGGTTTTTCTAAAGTCAGGTATTAATGTTGTATTCTCTCTGGTATTACCTTTCCATTGTATATTAAAATACACAGAATTGTGGTCACTATTTCCTAGGTGGTCCCCTATCTCTACATTATTTACCATATGTTCATTGTTACTGAAAACTAAATCGAGAATATTATTACCTCTAGTCGGCGTATCTATGAATTGAAATAAAAAACTATCTTGTACTACCTCTATAAACTCCTCAGAATCAGAGTCTCCTATTTGATGCTGCCAATCTATATTCGGAAAATTAAAATCCCCCATAATGCACACATTGCTAAACCTTGATGCCATTTTAATTTCCTCCCAAAATGACGTTCCGTCATTTCTACTCATATTTGGCGGTCTATACATAACTCCAATAACTATGGTCTCACTACCTTCGTTAACCTCTACCCAAACACTTTCATTATCGTTATTTAGTCTAATACCTGATTTAATACAGCTTTTTAATGTACTCCTGACAAACACTGCTATACCGCCACCCCTCTTACTTGTTCGGTCATATTTAAACAAACTATATCCTGGTATATCAAATTCTGCTAAAAAATGCCTGGTTTCTGTATTAATCCACGTTTCAGTTAGCGCTATTATGTCTATATTTTCTTTGCTAACAAGGGCTCTAAGTTCGTTCATTTTGTTACATAGACTCCTACAGTTTGTGTAATATACTCTCAATTTACTTCTTTTCTTTATACCTAATTTACCTTTGTTTTTAGCGACATTTCCATCTTCCGTTGCACCATCACTACTATCATTTGCATTATAGTCATCATTTTTAGCATGAGACTGAATATCCTTATCGCTTTCGCCTGACGCTAAAATTGTTCCATTTAACCTCTCATTTACACTCTCAATATTTCTGTTCAAAACCCCACAACCACCCTATCTAAAGAACTAGCTAATGTAGAAACCCCTAACCGTGAAAGATGAACCCCATCCCTTGAGTACATCCCATCTCTCCCATAGAAACTATCCCAGTTATCAATGAATGGTATTGCTTTTTCTTTGCAATATTTCTCCAAACGGCAATTGACACCAATCGCCCTGGATGTCCATTCCTTGGGAACTCCTCTTCTGGGTAGGATACAATGTACTACAGGGATCCCTCCCTTCATCCTAACTTTATCTAACACATCCCGATACTGCTGCAGCAGTTCCTCACTTCTACCCTTACCAACATCGTTACTCCCGGCACTGAGACAGATAATAGGGTTATCTCCACTATCTTCCAAGATGTGGTCCATCTTCTCTAAAACCCTCCCAACTCCATGGCCAGGCAGACACACAACCTTCCTAAGTTTAGTGCGGGTAGCCCTAACTAAATGTCTTACCATGGAGTCGCCCACAATCGACACAGACTTACCTTCTCGGGACACAGACTTACCTTTCCCTCGGGAGGATCCAGCAGCTGCAGTTCGAGAACCCCCCGGTGGTGGCAGAAGCTCCCTTGGTGGTGGTGGTGGTAGTGGTGGTGGTAGGTAGCACAGCGTCAGAGGTTGGAGCTGAATCGGCGGCAGGCACTTCGGTTATCCCTCCCTTATCCTGACTATTTTTTCCCTCACATTCGTCTCGCAAAGGAGAGAATGTATTTGTCACACTCATACCTATTCTACTATCCTGCTTCTTGAGTGTGACTTTCCCACCCGTATTTTTAACAACCTGCCATGAATACAATGTTTCATCAACTTCCTCCCTTTTCCCCTTACTTGACTTTATTTCCTCTTGGCTAAGCTTGAAAGCTAGATTTTCGTCTTTAATCAAATCCACTTCCCTCTGAAGTTTAACATTAACCTCCCTTAGAGCCAACACCTCTTCCTTCACCACAACCATCTCCTCTCTTACCTGGAGAATAAGATGATGCAGATCAGTTAGAGACTCGCACTCCATACCTGCCATGATCCCAATAAGCTTAGCGAGGAGCAAGAAACTAAGTACAGAAAAACAAAAACAAGTAAACTAACAGCTAAAAACTGAGCTATAACACTTTTATATAACACGAGTGCACTGCCCCCAAACACAGGTAGGTGTAATGGTCACTAAAGGTCACTGGTAAGTGGTCCGGGCAGGAGCTCAGATTAACACAACTTTCTCTTGTCACTGACTGAACTAGATTTGTATGATTTTATGTCATTGTGGAGGTACTTGTGTAGTAACGACGGTTGTGTCAGAGGAATAAATAGATTCTATGTATTGAGGAGATAGATTATATATGTTATAGCCTTGGTATTGGGAAAAGGCTCGGTAAACGTGGAAAAACCTAAAGAGTAGAGGAACGAATATAACTTTTGTTTTAGTTAGGCAAAGAGCATATGGTTCATTAGGCCCTGGTCTCAATAAAAGACACAGCAGGGTTTTGACTTAATTATTTAGGATTAATCACTAATAACGGATCGTAGGATCGAAGCCGACTTGAGTCAATACCTGAATAGCGGGGATTCAGTTATGGAGTAACGGGAACTCTAGGGGTCCAAAGTACAACCTAGCATGAATCGACGTAATATTCAATCTGTGTCTTGAACTCATCTCGGCCCGAGCCAAGAACCTATTATTAGGGTAGTTAGGAAGTCTGTTAAATAAAATATACGAACTTCAAAATGACTGTCGAATTATGCCTCGTAGTAGTAGCAGCATAAAAGATTTATAATTAAAAACTACATTTTGGTGGCAAGGGGTGGGATTCGACAAATCATTTGGATTGCGTATAATTATCTAACGGAACAGGTAGGATGATGGGCATGTTACCATTCAGACTATGGGAAGAGGGGAAGGAAGAAATCAAGCTTTGGATTGAGCAGTTAGAATGTCAGTTCACATTACTTGACGTAGGGGAGAAGGGGAAGAAAATCGCCTATGGAAAGGCACACTTAGGTAAGGCCCTGAATGATGTAAGAGTACGTCTGGAAGGACTAGCATCGTGGGCTGAAGTCAAGAGCGCCTTAATCGAAGAATTTGGCTGAGAGACTTCCACCAGAAAAGCCAGAGACAAACTGAAGAGTTTGAAACTTGATGGCCAAAATGTGAGAGCCCTGAGGAGGGAAATCACTAAGGATGTGAAACTAGGGTATCCCCATATGAACCAAGAGAGCCAGGAAACTGAGATCAGGGAGATCAAGATCCAAGCCTGCCCGGTAGAATTTAGGAAACACTCCATTCAAGGAATTGATGGAGGTCATTAAAAAGATTCTGGAGGCTAGAGAAGTAAAAGAGGAAAAACAAAAAGGGGAAGAGGAGAACCCAAAGAAAGGGTATCCGAAAGCCCTGATTCGATGCTTCGCTTGTAGACAGACCGGACACCTAGCTAGGAACTGTACCAACCATCCACAAGCCCCAACCCCTAGATTTGATCCCAGACTTGCACTCCCAAACGATCGACCTCTACCCAGGGGAACCGATCCGGACCGGAGAGGAATGCTTCCGGTAGAATACCGGGAGGCAGAAAACCAGCCAAGAGTTACAATGTCGGAAGAGAGAAAACAAAATATGTGAAACCTCACATAGAAGGGCGGTATAGTGAGGTCAATATCTTAGAGAGACAAACGCCTTGTGAAACTGTAGTCATAAATGGGAAAGCCGCGAACATGTTGATTGATACGGGGGCACACCGAAGTTGTCTCCTGGAGAATTTCGTAAGACAAAATCAACGAGAAATGGGCCCATTAAATCAAACCAGTATTCAGTTGTCAGGAGCCGGGGGTCAACCACTGATAATCCTAGGAAAAACTAACACGACGGTAGTGCAGTGGAAGGGAATTACCTTCACCACCGATTTTTGTGTTTTATCGGGAAAAGCCAGTAGTGGAGTCGATGGGTATCTGGGAATAGATCTCATGAGTCAGTTGGGAGTAACTATTCAGTGTGGGGCGAAAGACACAACGACTACTCTCCAACCTCAAATAGTAGCTACCACAGGGAAATTATCTATTCCTCCTAGATCGTGGAAAATGATAGAGATTCTCCCAAACCCAGGCATGACTGCCGGGATTTTTGAACCCGATGCACAGAATGGGGTGAGAATATCTCCCACCTTCTTTACTGCCGACCAGAGGAAACTAGTTTTAGCTAATTTTGGGGATGACACGATTAGTTATCAAAAAGGGAAACTGTTAGGACAAGTCACACCCGCTCAACCCACTACTGTTGGAACTGACGGACCCGTGAACTTACCTGAGATCCCGAAAAAATTAACCTCAAGACAAGCCAGTACCTTAAATGAATTGCTCTGGACGTACCGGGATGTGTTTGCTCAAAACGAAGGGGACCACGGATTGGCTCGAACCCGACACACCCATGAGATACTCACACAAGGGCCTCCTATTAGACAACCCTACCTACGACAAAACCCTATTATGAGACAAAAAGAAAAGGAACAAGTTGAAGACATGATTAAACAGGGGATAGTAGTGGAATCATATAGTCCGTGGTCATCTCCGGTAGTCCTAGTAAAAAAAAAAAATTGGTCTACTCGGTTCTGTGTAGATAATCGGAAATTAAACGATCAAAGCTGCGCAGCTCCTACCTCGTATTGACGACTCGTTAGAATCCCTCAATGGGTCGACCTGGTTCTCTACCTTAGATCTCCAGAGTGGATGCTGGCAAGTACCAGTTAGGGCCGAGGATCAAGAGAAAACTGCATTTGCCATGAGCGAGGGCAAACTTTACCAGTTTACTGTCTTGTCGTTTGGAGTTTGCAATGGCCCCGCCAGTTTCACTAAAGTCATGGACGAAGTATTGAGGGGATTGACCTGGAAAACTTGGTTGGCGTACTTAGATGATATCATAATCTTTTCCGCTAGTTGGGAAAAACATATTCACCGACGCCGAGAAGTGTTAGAAAGAATCAGGGGGGCAGGACTTAAACTGAAACCTTCCAAATGCCAATTAGGGGCCCGTGAGGTGGCATATCTAGGGCATGTGGTTTCCAGTAAAGGTATTCAACCGGACCCACATAAAGTGAGATCTATTGCCGAAATCTCACCTCCGTCCTCTGTCAAAGAGATTCGAGCGTTTCTGGGAATGGCCTCCTACTATCGAAGGTTCATACCTAACTTTTCTAAGATTGCTCGCCCCATGACTCAGAGACTAGAAAAAGGGAGGAGGTTCGACTGGGATCAGAGTTGTCAGGTAGCTTTTGATCACTTGAAGCAAAAATTAACCTCGAACCCCGTAGTTTGTCATCCGGATTTCACCAAGCCATTTCAACTATACACCGATGCTTCTGATGAAGGGCTCGGAGCCGTTCTGGCCCAGAAAGTGGACGGTAAGGAAAGCATAGTGGCCTGTGCTAGCCGAACACTGAATAAGGGCGAAAAGAATTATAGCGTTACGAAAAAGGAATGTCTAGCTCTAGTGTGGGCTGTACAATATTTCCGTCCGTACCTAGCCGGGGTCCACTTTGAAGTTATTACGGACCACCATAGCTTACAATGGCTCCGAAAAATGAAAACGGAAGACGGACTATTTGTCAGGTGGAAGGGGATTTTGGAAGAGTACTCGTTTGAAGTTAGACATAGACCCGGTAAATTACACACTAATGCCGAAGGCTTGTCTCGACTACCGGTAGCACCCGTTCAACCCACTGAACCCCACGGGGAAAAACATGACCCTAGACCTCGTAATAAACTAAAGTTTTCGGAGGGAGCCTGGAGGAATTCTCAAGATCGGGTCGTACTTGATTATTCAGAGGCCAAACACATGATCCAAATCCTCCACGGACAAAAGGGAAGGGGGTCTCATTTGGGGCAGTCTAGGGTTCTCCAACAATTCAATGAAAGGTACTGGACCAAGAGGGCCGACCAGATTGTTAAAGAAGTCGTTCAAAATTGTTTGGGATGCCAGAGGGGCAAAGATGGAAGGGGACCTAGACAGTTGCCCGGACATATTACCGCTGGTACACCCTGGGCCAAATTATCGGTGGATATTATGGGACCTCTGCTCAGACAGACAAACAAAAGGTACATCTTGACCTGTGTCAACGTTTTCTCTAAATACACGGTCGCTTGCGCTATCCCGGACAAGAAAGCTGAAACGGTGGCCAAGGTTATCCTGGAAAAGATAATTTTTGTGTATGGCACCCCTGGAGGTATTCTGAGTGACAGGGGAAAGGAATTCAATAATGAGATCTGGCAACACTTGGGAGAAACCTTGGTGTATCCTCCCCGAATTACCCTCAGGGAAATACTGTCTGTGAAAGGAATCACAGGGTGTTAGCCAACTGCATCCGGGCTAGTCTGAGCTCACAAGGGGAGAGAATCGCCGGGGGTTGGCCGGAGCTTTTGCCTGAAATTGTTTGGGGAATGAATACCACGGTGTGTAGGACTACAGGGTATTCACCCTATGAGATTATCTTTGGCAACATACCGAAATTGCCTCAAGAACGATTATTGCCCTACCCCCGTCCCTCCACGCAGTATTCCCAACCCGGAAAATACTGGAAGGAACAAGGGGAGCGACGACAGCAAGTGCATGATCATATCGTTCAGCAACAACCTAAGAAAGTCTCTCTAAATAATCCTTATCACCGGGGGGAGTATATTTTGGTCAAGAGACATGACCCCACCCGAGCTGGTAAACTGGAGGAGAAATACGAGGGTCCTTTCAGGGTTGTCGAGACAAACGGGCCCTATCAAGTGTTATACTTACATTATGGAGATGTCGTGTCAGTTACTCATATTCGTCATACCAAACGATATGAGGGTAATCATCCCCCAGAAACGAGCGAGTGGAGTAGAGAGGAAGGGAGCGAAGAGGAAATCGTATCCAGGGTCGACGACCCTGATAATTCCTCGGCTCGACCCAACGTTATAGGTCCTACTCCGACTCGAGACTACCTAGAAGATTCTCCTCTTTGGTGGTCACTTAGTCAAAAGAATCGAGAGGGTCTTCCTGGACCCAGGTCAGAAGGAGAACTAGGAAGCGAAGAGATCGTATCTAGTGATGAAGACGATTTTTATGAGCTTACTGAGGAGGGAAAGTCTACGGTCCCAGACAGCGAAGTTTCAGTTTCCCCGAGAGATTTAAACAGGACTTTAAGTAGTAAGGAAGAGTGTCCTCGAGACGAGATAGAACCGCGAGGCGTTTCTTTTGACGGTAACCGGATAAACAGTTCTCCCACAGCTAAAGTGAAAGAATCCAAACAAACTACTTTGCTTAACGTTCCGGAGAAGACTCACGCGAGGGCAACCAAGTTTACAGGCCCCACCGAAACTCTCACTCGTAGTGGTAGGATTAGCCGCCCACCAATCAGGTACCCGGATGAGGCTATAAATAGGACCTCCGGGGCACGTGCCTGTCAGTTGGAAGGCACCATGCCTCTACACTCTGACCCTCAGTACCGACTCCGTCGACTGGTAGCAATAGTCGACGGGCAAGGGCAAAGAATTAATACCACTCGAGCTCTCAAGCAGTTTCTCCACCAGCCAGGGGAGGTTTTAATAGCCAAACCTATTGTGGGAAATCAGAATCCTGCACTCCAGTTACATAAATTTCTCTGTGAGCATAGTGGACTGGTGGAGTGGCAGCTAAATATTAGGGGAACAGTATTGCGGCGATCAGGAACTCGCCTAAATTCAGTAGGGGGTGATAAAATAGAAACGCCCTCCGCCAATCACCACGCTCCCTTTTGCTTACTTGCAAAGCCAGCTGATTTATTTAGCTCACTGCTGCAACGTGCCAGGCCCCGCCCACCAGCCAATCAGAGCGTGCCAGAGCGGGAGGCCAGAGTATAAAGGTAGCCGCGCCCGGACTCCCGGTTCGATTCCAGCATGCCTGCCGAGACCTCCAGCACCACAACCACCCTTACTGGCCATGTTAAGTGGTTTTACACCAAGAAGGGGTATGGTTTTATCACTCACAATGGAGGGGACATCTTTGTCCACTCAACAGGCATTGAAAAGCCCAACCCTCGTCATCCTGTGCCCTCTCTTTCCAACAATGAGAGGGTGTCCTTCAGGATTAAAAAGACGAAAAGAGGAGAGGAAGCCACCAACGTTATGGGCCCTGAAGGAGAAGTCCTAAAGGGCTCTAGCCATGGAAGAATAAGGAGGGAGGAATGCCATGCCACAACAGTCATCAATGATACCCGTCTGGAGCTAATCCAGGTGGTTGTCACAACTGCTACGGCCCTTTGCCAAAGGAACCATCATCTCCTGCAGGAGTACCTACCATCACTCCTGAAGGCAAACAACCTCCCAACCATTACCATCCCACCTCTTCCAGGACCACCTTCACCACCCAACCTCATTCCCACTCAGGCTATGAGGCAAAGAAGCCACCCGAGTAGGAGACTGGGCATCCAGAAACCCCTCTCAAGACCCCCACCACCACCACAATCAACAGTCTCTGCATCACTACCGCGACCAGCAGTCAACATTGCCAGACCAGCAGCAGCCTCGACTCCAGCACCTGCCATCCTCGAAGAACCAGTGGCAACCAACTCCTCTACATCGTCTGAATACTCCGACTCCACCATTGGAGAAGACGTCGATGTGGAGGGGATGGAGGAAGGAGACGAGGACATAGGCCTTGGGATGACCGCCAGCGAGCTGGAAGAGACCATCGGACACATGATTGCAGACATCAAGAACACTGTAGCAGTAGGGAAACGTCCCTCAGTATTGGCCCAGAAGAAGCTAACAAAATTACTACACCTCTCACATCAAAATAAATAAACAATGGAGCATCTTGGTTGAGCCCGAGAACTTTTCATCTACTACTTTACTTCGCATTTCTCCACTTCATCTTCCTCTCTCCAAACTCTTCTACATTCCAACTTTACTCAAGCCATCATTCATTCATTCCCGGGGTCACTCACCCCTCAGAGCTCATCGGGTCCACACACTGCAACCTACTTGCTCTCCCTCTCGCCCGGGCACAAAGGAACCACAGGAACCCACTTTTCCAGTTTGCTCGCCCTCACTTAAGCACAGTTCCAAACACACACACCTCATCCAGCATACCAGAATACACTTGTTTAAGGACCAATATTGGGCCCACATATTATAAGGAGAGAAAGAGAGATGTGGTGGACTAACCTGGTGGTTTGCTATATAAATTGATGTGTCCTTCAAGGACAAGACTAAAGGAAAAATAATTTAGACTTACCTGAATATATAAAGATGATGATGTGTTTATTAATTAGTTATTTTTGTTAGCACCGGCACCAAGCCGAAGAGTTATTATATAGGATCTGATAGGAGAGATTAAAGATTAAAAGAGTAGGGGAAAGAATCATTTTGTTAATACATGAGGCAACCAAAGTTAAAGAGGGAAACAGTTGCTTAGTTGCCTAATAGATTAAAGATTAAAAGAGTAAAAGTAAAGATGGGAGGGAATGAATACTTTTGGTAATAAATGAGGCAACCAGTAAGTTAAAGAGGGAAACAGTTGTTCAGTTGCCTAATAGGTTAGCTATAGCTAGGGATGGGCACTAGTCCCTATGAATCATTTATCAAGTTGTGTAAAAAGGAAGCTGTAATGAAGGACACTAGTCCAATGTGAACTATAATATTATGAAGTCTAAAAGAGTTATTCCGTGTATGCGTCTGAGGCACGGTTCATCTTTTGTTAGTACGATAATTGATTAAAGTGAAAGGTAACCTAGCGTGTTGGTAACAGGGTTACTAGAGGGTAAATTCAGAAGATGTAATTGAGATACAGATTGTAAACCTAATTGTGAAGTAACTGGGTGGCGGAACCCAATAGGGTTGTTGAGGTAAAGATTGTAAATCTATATTGTGAAGTAACTGGGTGACGGAACCCAATAGTGTCATTGAGATAAGTAATGTAAACCTATATTGTGAAGTAACGGGGTGACGGAACCCAATAGTGTCATTGAGATAAGTAATGTAAACCTATATTGTGAAGTAACGGGGTGACGGAACCCAATAGTATTATTGAGATAAAGATTGTAAACCTAATTTTGAAGTAACTGGGGGGCGGAACCCAATAGTGTGATTGAGGTAAAGATTGTAAACCTAAATTGTGAAGTAACTGGGTGGCGGAACCCATATTGTACGTGAGAGAGACCTTGTAATCTTATTCGGTAATTTGTATGATTTTATGTCATTGTGGAGGTACTTGTGTAGTAACGACGGTTGTGTCAGAGGAATAAATAGATTCTATGTATTGAGGAGATAGATTATATATGTTATATCCTTGAGATTGGGAAAAGGTTCGGTAAACGTGGGAAAACCTAAAGAGTAGAGGAACGAATATAACTTTTGTTTTAGTTAGGCAAGGAGCATATGGTTCATTAGGCCCTGGTCTCAATAAAAGACACAGCAGGGTTTTGACTTAATTATTTAGGATTAATCACTAATAACGGGTCGTAGGATCGAAGCCGACTTGAGTCAATACCTGAATAGCGGGGATTCAGTTAAGGAGTAACGGGAACTCTAGGGGTCCAAAGTACAACCTAGCATGAATCGACGTAATATTCAATCTGTGTCTTGAACTCATCTCGGCCCGAGCCAAGAACCTATTATTAGGGTAGTTAGGAAGTCTGTTAAATAAATTTTACGAACTTCTAAATGACTGTTGAATTATCCCCCGTAGTAGTAGCATAAAAGATTTAGAATTAAATACTACATTCGTAGCAAAATATTCACTCTTTTTTGATAATCGGCCATAAATAATAAATATTTATTGATTTGTTTTCCCTGGATAGAGGAAAGGTTTATATATTATAACAAAAGTAGAACAAAAATATAGCCCCAAAAGGACCAATATTTTACTGTAGGAAATACGAGAGTTTACTGACGAGCAATATTTCACTGGCAATTTCTCACTCTATTATTGGGAAAACTTTTTATCGTATTAGGTGGATAAACTAGGAAATTTCATCAGCTTTCCAAAAATCACCTTAATTTTATGTAACATCAAAATTGTGGACACCACTAATTTTTATGCGAGTCGAACTTGAAAACTCGGCTAGCGCTAGCTAGCTGCTACAAGCCTGGTACCGTGCCTTCACTAACGGCTTAATTTTCATATACTTGCGTAAATTATACAGCTATGAATTATTTTTTCTGAACTTGTGTCATCATTATGGATGTCTGAAAGCAAGAAATTATTTCTCTATCTCAAAAACTGTGGCTGTGGTGAATATTTTGCTATCATTATCACTCGATACTGTTATACAAATTAATTTTAAACTTACCTTAACCATTTCAGCTAATATCCGTGGCTACGTATATAATGACGAATAACACACACTTATACATAATTTCCAATGAAATATATAATTACAATTACATAACAGCAAATATATCGGGGATGGGTCGTATTTAAAGGGCGGGAGACGCGCGCACTCAGGCTGACTGAGAGAGGAAGACTAATTTGTTTTCTATTTTCGTACGGTGCGCACAGTGTTACCAATGTGCTAGAAACTTGCTAGTTAGTTCATTCGACAGCTAGGAACATGACGAGTAACACTATCCAAGAAATGACGCGATAGCAACCTACCCCTTCATTCTATTTGTTCCCGAGTCATATGACACTATAGCGTCATATATGACGGAGGGGTTAATGCCCTCGGCATTTTATATTATGCAAATAAGTACATCCCATTATGACATAATGATAATAAGGGTTGTTTCGTATCTGGCAAAAGTGTCAATATGTAAACACTGGCGATTTTTTTAAATTTAATTTCTTAATATTTATCCTATTAAAATATACATTTATCACTATTTAAATTTAATACAACCATAGACAGTAATATTACATATTATTTGAACATGATAATTATAGGACAGTCGTTCCTTTAAACCATCGTCCATATCTATTCATGAAAAATATAGGCTAGGTACAAATTTAGCAGTTCGGTAGTTTGATTGTAGATAGATTGATTGCCTTTATTAAGTAAGAGTTACATATATCATGATATGTACAGAACATTGGCAAATTTACAAAATGCTCCGGAATACAACATTATCAGTCCCACAACTATACCTATCACCAGGCAAAATCTTGGGATGATCTGGAAACAGCAGAGTTTATCTGCATTTTTTTTTTTTTGGCCTGTATATTTCAAGCACGCCTGAGTTATCATGTGATCACGTTTTAGAGCTTTTTGGCCAGGGGAAATTACCACACCATCGCGTCATAAGGAGTTCGATGGGGTTAAATTTCTAAATACATAGAGGAAGAGGAATGCCAAAGAAAGCTAAAAAAATATAAAAGATATTTTGAACATGAGGTTGCATATAATAATTTGTATCTTCTGTAGTTTCTCTATAGCTAAACAAAAAGGTCACATTCCTAAAAAGCCCCAGCCAAAAAGGGCAAGCTTCTGAACAGAAAAAATAGGCCACACTCCATAACCCTTATGGTGACACTCCTTAACCCTTCCCCTGCGGGAGACGTTCCCAACCGCCATGGCAATTTATAGGCTTTAAAAGCCTCTAAAAGCCTGTACAATCGAGTGCAAGGGAGCAGGAGCGAGACAGCCCACACATCCGTCTCCCAACCAAGCGGCCGTGGCACTGAAGGCTCTGAGTCAGAGTCTCGTGAGATATACAGTGCTGTCAAAGGCAAATGTAATGAGACATTAGCGAGAATTACTAATTTTAGCAAATGTCTATGGTAGCGCTGCGGGTGAACCATGCAAGCTATGAAGCTTGTTTTGGTGTAATTTTGAAGCTATTTTCTTCTAGTTTTCGGCTGAATACGTTTAATTTCATTCACACACTTGCCTAATCAATCAGGAGTGCCTGAATGAGCCCTAATATGGTGGAAACAGGCGGAAAAATGCCCGCACCGAAGGTGTTAAAGGTTCTTAATTAACCCAATTCCCGCGGGGCCCCTCATATGACAGACGATTTTCCGGCAATTATTTTACCTGTGAGCCAGGCCTGCTGTTGCAAGCAGCTCGGGCGTGCGTCAACCGGACCCTACAGACCCCGCCACGACACTGAGGTGTGTGAGAGAGCTCGCTCACATATGTGCAGCGTCACACATAGTGAAAACAGAAAATATTTGGTACTTTTTAGCAATTTTGCCCATCGTTTTTGGTAATTTTTAGCAATTTTACCCTTCGTTTGCAAGATCATTGCAAGAAAACCAGACGTCGTACATGGATGATGCAGGTGTCATTTGAAAGCTATTACCGTACTTTCACGAATGTATAATTGTATTACGCTCTGGCTTTGCTTATGCTTGAAAATGAGCAGGGTATGAAGGAAATTTCGGGCAATTATGCCTACTCATAAAGGTTAATAGATCTAACCATCACAGGCCGTAGCTCGATTGGTAGAGCGTTCGCCTGCTAACCGTGAGGTTGACGGTTCGAGCCTCGGGCCCGCCAGTGTGTTATTGGCAGACGTCAGTGCTGTTGGTGAACGGTGCGCTCTAGCAATCTGTGGCAACTATTCACTAAGTCCTTGATTCATCAGGGCACCCACCCTAGCCTTGCTATTCAGCAGGGAGTGTATGGTGGTAAAAACTGCATCATCATCACTCCTTAATGGCCTAAGTGGCCACAGCCAAAATGGCTACAATATATTCCTTCTGTACTTTCTCCATGCCTGAGAAGATAAATATGATAAATAAATAAATTGATATGTGACACAGCCTTTGTATCCAACACAATACCCTGCGTGCAACACTGCTTGAACCCCGGACAATGTTGCTTGCAACTTTCATTACTATTAATATAATTAACATTATCAGGGGAATAACATGGATGTATCCCACTAACTACATTCTTACTATTATCACTTTTATTACTATTGTCATTATCATATTTATTACTAATAATATTATAATTATTGTTATTATAATTATTATTATTATTATTATTATTATTATTAGTATTAACCCTTTCACGCTTATGACGCAATTTTGAGCCTATTAGGGATACTTTAAAGCCTTTGTTACCATCAGGGGTATATAGAAACCTTTAGTTTAGTTACTTCAACCTCTGCAGTTGTCTTTGAGTTAGCTGTGGGCAGAAAACTAATTTTGGAGAGGTAATTATAAGAGTGAGAGAACTCTATTTCTTATTGTTAATCTGGCAACCTCTGTGTCATAAAAGCGTGAAAGAGTTAAAGGAGTAATTCCGTCCACCAATCAGGGGATGGGACTAGCTCAGATGGAGAGGCAAGGTTTAACCTTTAAATCTTGTCACGGGGAGACTCCTGCCACACCCTCGCTCTCAACCAATCAACGACCTCCTGTGACGCAACAACTAGATCCAGCTGTATCTCGCTTTAATCGCTCGCCACTTAACTCACTTTCAGTTCGCACACGTATATTCTATCCTGGTCGCAGATGTCCTATTACAATGGTGCCACCTTCTCACTCCCGTCAGCCAATACAGGACAAGCTTCCAGAAGAATATTACGAAGATGGAATAAAGCAGGAGGAGAAGAAATTGGAGCTTCAAAGCGAGCGGGCGGGGCAAGCTCCTCCCGGGCGCACTGCTCAGCCAATCACAGGGCCCCGGGCCGTGAGGGAGGGGTATAAAGGGAGGTGGGCGGCGCCACAGGAGCCACTCAGCCACAGGTGCCAGCCGGGAACACACTTGGGCGCTCTTAGCAAATACAACCCAGGGCCTCACCTTGGGGAAATAACTAAGCCTGTTCCTGTCCTCTAGCAACCTTGCACTACTGAACGCCAGACGAGCCAGGACATAGTACATCAGCCACCAGCGGCTCAGATACACCTTCAGTATCCTGATGCCTGCCGACACATCGCTAGTCTTCACACAATAAGTCAAGCGATTCAAGATGGTCAACGGGTGGTAGATGGTACTGAAGAGATGGCATACTGGCCTACTATGAAGTGGTGAAGCAACACAGGAGAGATTGCAGAATATTTGTAAAGGACCCTTAAGGGCCCGAACAGACTTACCAAAAAGTAAATGCTAAGACTAACCAATGTGTTCCAACTATAAAATATATGTGTTCTTATAGAACAACCAAAGAGAAACTGACTAGACAAATGATTAAATAAAGAGATGAAGTGTTATGAGACACAGCTGTTATTGTTAGTAAAGGCAGTCAGCCCAATAGCTAGCAATAGTACAGGATCTTATAGGAGATTAAGTAAAGATATATATTCAGTATTAAGTGTGAGTTCTACGGGATAATGTTTTGGTTAAGGGGAAACAATTGATAACGCCCAGGTAACTGAGATAACGGGGTTTACCTGAGCAGCTTTCAGGGGTTTAGCATTTGAAGAGTAAGTTAGACATAGCTAAAGGAATAGTTAGAAAAGGGCTTCAACCCATACCCATGAAATACTATTTTTATTATAAGGAAACAACCAGTATTAATTAGAAATTCACCTCGTCAACAGCATGTTTTCGATTACGCGTAAATATCTAGCCAACTAGTTTTAAGGTCATTGATTGAATTACAGTTTGTAATATTGTTAAATTGACCTGAAGGAAATAGCGTTCTAATTCTGTAAAGGGGGTATCCCACTGTGCGACTTTTCAATGGCGAACGCCCAGCGACAGGCGGCGACAGGATTTGTTTGTATATGTCCCAAAATTCGCCATATTCGCTCGAATATTCTCCAATTGTTGCTGAAAGCGCACAGCATTCGCCCTAGCGTCGCCCATGTTCGCCCAGATTCGCCGTAAATATTTGAGCATACCCAAAAAACGGCTGCAAATTCAAAATGTTGGCGAATGTTGTACGACATTCGCCCTTTGTCTCACTGCATTCGACGTTGTTCGCACGAGATTCCCACAATTCGTACCATTGTCCCCGTATTCGCCAGTTGCAGCGAATGTGGGCGAAATAGGCGAAAGTCGGACGAATAGGTGCGAAACAACGTTTGTTTATGTTAATAATAATGCTATCAATTCGCTGCCCTTGTTTAAAGGAATTTGTCCTTTGCATATTTCCCTTTATTGCACAGTCAACATGCACACACGCTCCGTTATTTGCGACATAATTTGCTGTAATATAATGTGAGTCAATGCTTTGGTTGACATATTTATTACATTATAAGTGGCATAAATATGACCTGTATAAAGTGACAAGGAATAATTGCTGTTGTTGATCGCCAGTACATTTTCCCCATGTCCTACACTTTCAAAAGCTACTATATGTTTATTAAAAAAAAAAAATCTTATTCAACTAGCTGGTTCAGGGGGATGCAGACCAGGTTCACCAAGCTGACTCATGTGAAGCCGGTCAAACCACTGACGGCGAGGGAAAATTGGATCCGGGACAATTTCCGCTTCGTCAACCCTCACATCGGCAAAATATGGACGAGGCCAACCAAACGGCAGGTAATTATACATATTTATTTATTATTTCTACAATAATTTATGTATTTCAGTAATTCCTCATTTGATTTTTCACATAAATTTGTTATTTAGTGAGACACTAAATAACAAATAACAAATTTAATAGATATTACAAATGTTGTTATACTGTTTCTGTATTCAGGAATGAATTTGTTTGGTAAATGAATATTTTAAATACATTTCCAGGTTTCGAAGCAATTGACCACAGTTATATCCTAGAAACCTGGGCACTGTGTGATACAAGGTGCCCACCTTTCCGTAATGTATGAGGTGTCAGTGGGTTCGAAACCTGTTCATGGTATTTGCCTCGCAATAAGCATTATTATTTATATTCCTGTGTCTATTATTATTTTTTTGTTTTTAGCCGTTGGAATATCGTGCACGGAATGATGGTGGCGACATCGACACGACAGTCGAGTACGTCCCGAGTGACCATGAGGACGACAACAGGGACAGCCTCCCTGCAGGTGACCCCCA
Source organism: Paralithodes platypus (assembly GCA_032716605.1). Lineage (NCBI taxonomy): Eukaryota > Metazoa > Arthropoda > Malacostraca > Decapoda > Lithodidae > Paralithodes > Paralithodes platypus. Next base: position 22,428,654 of record CM064574.1, read on the forward strand.
TGCTCCGACCCGTAGGCAAATATCGAGGGAACGGGAAGCCCTGGATCTTCACCCCTACATTACCAGTGGCTTCGCATTCACGCAATTCTTGCTTCTACTACTCGTACGACGTTAAAAGGTAGGAAAATATATATCAATATCTCTCTCTCTCTCTCTCTATACATATATATATATATATATATATATATATATATATATATATATATATATATATATATATATATATAAAAGTAAACCCTAGCTAACTCGGACTAATTGGGGGGAGACCACTTCCGAGATGCCCGATTTTCCGAGATGTCCGAGGTCCGATTTATGAGAGGGAAAATTCCGAATTATAAGAGAATTGTTTTTTTTTTTTTTTTTTTTTTTTTTTTTTTTTTATAGGAGAAATTCATCATATTAACCCTTAAAGATCGGGATCGGACTTAAGTCCGGTTCCAATTTGCAGCAAGTTAGGAGCATTATTAAGGCTTTTAAAGGGTTAAAATCGAGTGCAAATGGCCGGGAGCGCAGCGGGCCAGACAGCCGACTCCCAGGGCTTACCGCCGCCCATTAACTCATGTTTCCTGTGTTCTCAAGAGGCCGGCAGTGTAGCCAGTACTGAGCATAGCTGGGAAAAATATGCCGCTATACGCTAAACTCCCATGTTATTGGTATCACTGTATGAGATCCACGAGTGCTACTTAGCTCGTTCTGGTCTCATTTTGAAGCATTTAGCGCCTAGTTTTTTGCTAAATAAATTTGTTTTCATGCAGATACTTGATTAATCATGTAGGAGGGCCTAAATAAGCCCAAAACCCCCCGCTAGACAAGGGTTAATGACAAATACGAACCTTATTATGTTTTCAGGGACAGTACAGTACATAGTAATTAATATTAACACAATAATTAAAAGGCGCAGGCTTCAATTCATCCTAAAATCACTTAAACCGAGCGAGAGAACATTGTAAACCGGACACAAATCCCCCCCAACTCGGAATTTTCCGATATATACAGGGACATTTCCGAGAGGCCTATGCCATTCCGAGAAGTGCGGGTTTCCGAGTAAAAAGAGTCCGATTTAGTGGGGGTTTACTGTATATATATATATATATATATATATATATATATACTGTATATATATATATATATATATATATATATATATATATATATATATATATATAAATATATATATATATATATATATATATATATATATATATATATATATATATATATATATACTGTATATATATACCGGTATATATATATATATATAGGGGTAGGCAGCCCCGCCCAGGGAAGTACTACCGCCAAGGTTTCGGGAGACTCAGGGAATAGCCTGAATTCCATTTTCTCTCCCAGGCCTTGGTAGCTGGATACATATCTTTCTACTCACACATCAGGCGTATCAGGAAAACCCTCTTTATATAACATACACATCCAACTTCACGACATTGCCCTACATCGCTATCCTCTATCCATAAAACACTGCTCTTCCCACTACATATCATACATGCAACACTATACATACTTTACCTAATAAATCATGGCAGTACAATTGTTAAGAGCAAACCTGGTGGTCCCTCGGATATCCACCCCCGGCAGGGTTGGGTCATCGACACAGGGCCCTCCTGGTCGTCATCATGCTACTCTGTCAACAGCGTTGCAACGTCCCAAAGCTGCTCGTCGGTGCAGCTTTTTCTTTAGCAATATTAGGGGACTTCACTCTAACATCAATTCTGTACATCAATTTCTTCAAGCAGAATCCCCTACTCTGCTTTTTTTGACAGAGACTCAAGTAACATCCACATCTGACACATCTAGATTTAATTTTCCAGGTTATCAACTGCTCCAAAATTTCAGACCTAAAGGAGGTGTACTGTATGTTGCTTCGCAAAATCTGAAACTGCCCTGGAGGAGGTTACTAGTTTCAATTGTCCCTATTTTGATTATTCTATATACAAATTAATTTCTGCTGGTAAATTTAAATACATATGTTGCATCTACCGTTCCCCAAATACTCCTCCAGAGCAAAGTCTTTTCGATTATCTGTCCTCACAACTCAGTGTCCTCAACTTAAATGCTTCTTCTGAAATCACTGTGTTGGGTGATTTTAATATCAATAATGTTGAATGGCTCACTTATTCAGCCAGGACTGATGATGCTGGTCTTGAATGTGAGCTATTTGCAGACTCATTTAATCTCACTCAACTAGTCAACCAACCCCCCCGTGTACCAGATAATCCTGATCATAATTCCCACCTACTGGACTTATTTTTAACAACCAATTCAGAAAATTATGATGTTACAATGAGGTCCCCGCTTGGATCTTCCGATCACTGTCTGATACAGGCCACCTGTCTATCACCTACCACACCTTCCCACTCTGAACCTGTTTTGGTGACTAAATGGCATTACGATAGGGCAGACTGGGAGTGCTCCAAGATTTCTTTTTTGATATTCCCTGGACCTCTTTTTTCTAATGATGCACACTCCACCTTGAGCCACATACAAGATTTTATAAAAAATGGAATGGAAACTTTTATTCTTCATCAAAAGTACAGTAAAAGATCTAATTCACCTAAATGGTTTGACCATAATTGTGCAAGAGTAACTGAACAAAAATAAATAGCCTACAATGCATACACAAGATCAAAACACATGAAGCCTTTAACTACTTTAGAAACATCATAAATCATGCCAAAATTGTATTAAATCTAACTAAATCAAACTTTCTCCACAAGCAGGCAAATAAACTTCTAAATAATCCAAATGATAAAAAAATATTTTGGTCTACTCTTAACTCATTCAAATCCAACTTCACTACTGTTTCATCCATTCCACCATTCAAATCTCCGACTGGCAATCTTGTAAGTGACCCACGAGGTAAAGCTAACCTTCTTGCGGATATTTTCTCCACCAACTCAACCTTAGATGAAATAAATCAAGATGTCCCTGTACTTAATTTGAATTCGCCTGAAATTCCCTCACTTAAGATCCACACCAGATATGTCAAAACTATTTTGCAGAATCTCTCGGTAGATAAGGCTCCTGGTCCAGATGAAATTCCTCCAATAGTACTTAAGAATTGTCTCCTTGGTGCTCGCTCCTGTATTGACAAAAATGTTCCATCTGTGTACTCATACCTCATGCTTCCCAGTATCCTGGAAAGAAGCAAACATCCATCCAGTTCCTAAAAAAGGTGCCTCTTCAGATCCATCAAACTACAGACCAATAGCTCTAACTTCCACTCTTGGTAAAGTCTTTGAAATTATATTAAATAATCACATAATTAAGCATCTTGAGAAAAATAAATTAATCAGTGATAGGCAATATGGTTTTAGACGATGTCGATCAACTGCAGACATTCTTTGCCTTCTTACGCATCAAATCAACCAAGCTACAGACCAACATGGTGAAACACATACAATAGCACTGGATAATTTATATCAAAGGCATTTGATAGAGTCTGGCATCAATTCTTATTGTCGAAGATTTCTTCTTATCTTCATAACAGAAAAATACCTGTAATGGTAGATGGTCTTTATTCTCAATTTCACTCAATAAATGCTGGTGTTCCCCAGGGATCAGTTTTGGCCCCAACTCTGTTCCTCATTCATATCAATGATCTCATAGCTACCACTCATAATCCAATACATTCCTACGCAGATGACTCAACACTCCACAGTTCCTTCACATTTACCAATTCTTTCACCCAACCCGATCTTATAAATTCAAAAATAAACACTGCAATTTCTCTGAACCAGGACCTTTCTAGAATTAATGAATGGGGACAAAAGAATCTAGTTTCCTTTCATGCACAGAAAACCAAGTACTTTCAATTTTCTAACCGACAGAATCTCACTGACTCCCATATATTTGTTAATGATGTAAATATTGCCACTTCCCCTAGTATTGACATTCTCGGTGTAACATTAACTACTAACCTGAGCTGGACACATTATGTTAGAAGCATTGATAAGAATGCCTCTAAAAAACTGGGACTCCTGTACAGAGTTCGAGAATTCTTCACTGACGAGCAGTTGGCCGTAATATATAAAAGTCATGTGCGTTCTAAGATGGATTACTGTTCACCTCTGTGGAGTGGAAGTGGAGTGGTTGCATTGAGGCAGTTGGACAAAATTCAAAATAAAGCTATTAAATTAATAAAAACTCTGCAATCACACAGGACCTTCCTACATTATCCATACGAAAAACGTTGCATCCCATGCATTATTCTACAGATTTTTTCACAGCAATTGTTCCGAGGAACTTGTTTCAATTGTGCCGCCTTTCCACACTTTCCGTAGAACTAGGGCAGCTGGAAGCGACCATGAAATTACACTTTCTCCTCCACAATGCAGAACTTCTGCTTATCAAAAATTTATTTATCCCCAGAACTACTACTCTTTGGAATTCACTTCCCTCGAGTTGTTTTCCACAAACCTACAATCTACAACAGTTTAAATCCAGTTGTTACAAACATTTTATGAATGGAGGATGCCTTTAAGCATATGGACCTTTTTTGTTTTATCTGTGTTTTTCCTTCCTCCGTTCATTGTCTCTTTAAAAAAAAAAAAAAAAAAAATATATACTCAAAACATTAAATATTTGTCCTACCATACACTTGATGAATGAACCGCTCGCAACAATTAAACATTAAATATTTGTCCTACCATACACTTGATGAATGAACCGCTCGCAACAATTCGCGATTTTGACCAGCCAAATGTTATTCCCACTTGTTTTATTATTGTTACAGGTTACTATCTTCATATTAAAGGGAAAATAGGCGCATATGAATAAGTAATAACGATATTTATCGTAAAATGACGATTATAGGCAGGAATGGAGCTTAAAATTGCCGCCCATAACTGTGGTGTTCACAACACCCTGCGCGCGCTTAATGGGTTAATAGGATTTATGCCTCCAGGCTGTATACAGTCTTGTCCTATCTCACTCGCATTATCTCACGATGATAGCCTACAGATGATAGCCTACAGGCATACACGTGAAACTGCGACCCAATTGCCCCCAAGTAAAGCATAGTCAGATGAATTTGTCATGTTGAAATTTCCCCTTTATTTTTTACCCACATACAAATGTTGTTCCCTATGACACATTTATAAATATAATCTGTCAATGTTTGTCAAATTTTCGTCACCCATATATCACTCAATTTTACGTAAATGTTTCTCACAAGTCTGCCTCAAACGTTGCCAACCGCTGCATATGTAATTTACAGATTTATATCGAAACATTCTCAGTATTCGTTAAACAATCGCCACCCATTTTATTTGTCCATTGACAGATTTATATAGGCTAGAAACTTTCTCAGTATTCGTTTAGCAATCGTCACCCACTCAAATTGTAAGCTTGCCTGTATACTGGTATGGAGAGTTTTTTTTTGTTCTATATTCCAACTACTCCCTCTCGGGCATAGGCTGATAGCCTTTACACTCTACCGCTGAACACGGTGAGGCCCGTGAGGTCTTGTTCCATCCTAGGGAGTGAGACATGCGAAGCACCACGGCTCGAAGCAATCCCATCTCTGAAGCCGCCTCGCCTCTGCGCTTCACAGTCTCATCCCCCACACTCGGACCCTCACTCTCAGAACGCCACCTATTGAGCAATTAACTCACTAGGCATTGCCCCCCTGTAACATATTTTTGAATATGGGAATATTCATACAATGCTATTTTAATCAGGGAACAATGAGGGTATTTTTTTGGCATTTCGGTGTGCTGTGGTAATGCACTGATACTAGGTACAGCACAAATTCCATCCCAATAATATCTTCCCATTGACATATTGGGATTTGAACCATTGGATTACCAGTCCAGTGGCAAGACCACCCTCCGTTGAGGGTGGGTGTCATCAGATAACGGTGGCGACACAAGCCAATAGATTAGCACCCACACTTTTGGTCTAGTATACACACAGGGTTTGTGACTCTGTTTGGGATGTCTGATGTTAACATTAATGTATTAAAGGATTTGTGTATGAATAAATAATTATATTATTTTATAAATGTTCCCTTTCTCTTTTCTCACACAGGTGTTGAGGGGTCGTGAAATCGGCTGGAGGGCCTGGAGGCGCCTGTTGCTCATCATACTTCCTATTTTTAGGTTTAACCCACTGAGCCCCAGCGACGCAGGGTTTGTGTCCACAATGTATGTAACGCTAAACCCCAGTGACGCATGGTTTGCGTCCTGGCCGGTCCGGTCCCAATTACTCCGGTCCTATGGTACCTAGAGGTCTCAGATATGTATGGGAACTGTATATGTATCCCACGCACCCATGCCGATGGTTGAAAACTCTCAATGTCCAACCGCGTGCGCGTGAGCGCGCAAAAACATGTTTTTTTGGGGAAATTGCCTTCAATTTTTTACTCTTGTAAAATCCGTTTTCGTGGGCTCTGTAGGACCATTTTTTGAGCTTTTTGATCGGTTTTTCGTGGTGATTCCTTCATTCCTAACCCATTCGCTATTGTTTCTGGAATAACCAAAAAAAATCAGAATCAGCCGGTCCTGGGTGGTACATTTATAAATATTTAGCTGGTACTCAGCGGGTTAATATATATTTATCTACTTATTTTTTTTTGCATTTTTTGAATAAAACAATATACATGTATTTGTCATTTTCAATTACCCATTTCACTAACTTTAGATAATTTTATCTTGGCAATAAAACAGATTAGTAATAAGAATGTAAAAAAGGTAAACAAATTTAATTGTTGCTATTCCAATTAAACTCTCAAATATATAGACAAATTACATTCTTGCTATTAAAATTAAACTGATATATGCAAATTAGATAAACAAATGAATGGTTGCAATGGTTGACATAAGTACATGAATAGATAAACATACAAATGAATATGGTCAATTGAAGAAAAAAATCGATAAACAAATAAATAATGCATTCCCTCATGTGACAACAATAAATTTATATGATGGGTAATAACAATAAATCTCTATACAGGCATTTATACACATACATCAATACTAATGACTTGACTTGTTTATTATCCATGTAATCTCTCTCATGGGGTTCCTCATCTATATAGGGGAAGGTGAGGGCGAAATACCTCAATTCTCCCGCCGGCTTGGATAGAGTGAGTCATATTTAAGTGTTAATACAATGCTCTATCGTTTTCAAAGGCTTTTAATAATTAATTCTACCTGTTGGCCATAATTCCCAATAATCGATAGGTGTCTGACATTTGCCATGTTCGCACAACCTTCGCAGTGTTCGCAATCACATCGTCCAACATTCATAGGACAATCGCCCTGCAAACGCTACTGTCGCCATCATCGATCGCCAAATTCGCCATGATTCGCCATCAAATTTCGCACATCATTCGCCATTGTCGCCTAAATAGTCGCCACAATCGCACTTTGAGTGTACTTCTGTCGCACTGCTATCGCCATAATTCGCCTTGTTGGACTTCATTCGCTTCTGAATACGCCCTATTCGCCGCGAATTTTCAGATATAGAAAAAAAATACAGTCGCAGGGCGTTCGCCATCGAAAGTTCGCACAGTGGGATACCGCCTATAAGGTGACGAAAATACCATTTGATTTAGTAACTGTGTTCTGATACTGTAAAGGTGACGTAAATACCTGTTGATTTAGTAATTATGTTCTGATATTGTAAAGGTGATGTAAATACCTGTTGATTTAGTAATTGTGTTCTGATATTGTAAAGGTGACGTAAATACCTGCTGATTTAGTAATTGTGTTCTGATATTGTAAAGGTGATGTAAATACCTGTTGATTTAGTAATTGTGTTCTAATATTGTGAAGGTTATGTAAATACCTGTGTATAGTATTGCAAAAAAGGGATTTAAGAACGCGGAACTAATAATTGTTTATTAGTAGGGTCATAATGATGTAAATGTCTAAGAATTTATTATTCATGTCTAATATTGTTAAGGTGATTTAAGGACATATTGAGGGACAGTATTATTATAGGTGTGTCAAGCATTGTGAAGATAGTGATGTGCTCGAAGTCGAAGTGAGTCAAGACTCTGAATAGCGATTGTCCAAATAGGTTGTAATGGGAATGTAACAATTCTGAAGTGCAAACTATAGTGGGCCGTCGTAGGTATTCAAATTATAGCTTGAACTCATTTTGACCCGAACAAAGAATCAATTGCTATGGGGAATACGGCTACCATGTTAAATAAAAACGCAAACTTCTAAACAACTGTCGAATTATTCCAACCCTAGTAGAACAGTGTATTTAAAAATAAGTATAACAAATATAATTATCATTATTATCATTATTATATATTATTAACATTAGTAGTAGTAGTAGTAGTAATTTTATCTACCAGTTGCGTTTCGGTTGTTAGCTTATAATCTTTTATGTATTTCCTGATAATTATTTATGCTTAGTGCTCTCTAATATCCATATATAATCCCCCCATCCCCCATTACCACCGCTCCCACCTGTCATGACGGATTCTTAACCCATAAAAGAAAAGTCGACCGTCTTCTATTGAGGTTTTTGTGGTGCAATGCGACCGTCCTCAATAGATCCTGAACATAAACAAAAACTTTAAAACACCCTAGTGGCACTCAAAACAAAGCAATTTGTAATTTGGCGAGATAATTCCCCTCCATTACTTGCTACCCAACATCCTCCCTTCCCCACCTTTTCCCCTCTCATCAATGATCAGCTATTTTTCCTCTTATTCCCCCTTTTATCGGGTAATTTTCCACTCAAATTTCCCTCACGAGGTCTCTTTAACACAGGCGAGGCAGTTAGAGATCCTTGTAACACAGAGACTTCTACTGAAAGGCCTCAGTGTCGCTCTAGTGCTCAGAGAGGGAGGGTGTACACCGCCTGGCTTCTCATCTCATGATGCGACCGGGCGGCAATAATACGTCTCTTTCACCACCCAAATGCTATTCCCACTTCTTTTATTGATCTTAAATATTCATATGTTCATATTAAAAGTAAAATAGGCTCAAATGGATAATTAATAATGATATATATGGTAAATATGACAATTTTCGTCAGAATTGAATAAATTACCTTTGTACGGTAGTACCCTTTGAACTACCATAGCTTCGCCGTTTAAAGGTTAAGGCCTCCGAGGCTCTAATGTATGTTAACCCTTACTGTACCAGAGGGCATTACTATAAATGTAACCTTCAGTACCAAGCATTGTGGCCGAAATGGCTTCAAAGACGAGAGAGCGTAACCTCTCAATCCGAAAGCTGGACGAGTACTGAGCCATCCTGCTTGTGGGACCTTAGATACACTCTGAGAAGTGTTGCCAAGGCCTCAAAGCAGTGTTTACAAGTCATGGTGCATGATACCGCTTGGTACAAGGACCGAATATTACTGACGGACATCGTACGGCGCTGGTACTGGCGAGTTACTTTCTTAATATCGACCATTGTACGTCGCTGGTACAGAACAGGTTAATGACCTGAAGAAGCTATCTGCAAAATGTTGTCAATGAAGTACTCTTCCTCATATGGTATCTAATTCATTGTCGATACTATTGAGTAGAGTGTGAATATGAGGACCCGATTGAAAAATCTTTGTGTTATCTGCAAACAAGATACATTTTAACATGGTAGAATATTTTATAAGGTTATTTACATATATAATAAATAACAGAGGCCCACAATATGATCTCTGTGGCAATAGAGTGTTTAGTCTAGCGTAAGAATAATTTTTACCATGTATAACATACAGTATACTGTATGTGTACACATTTTTACCATGTATAACATACAGTATACTGTATGTGTACACATTTGTACCATGTATAACATACAGTATACTGTATGTGTACACATTTTTACCATGTATAACATACAGTATACTGTATGTGTACACATTTTTGCCATGTATAACATACAGTATACTGTATGTGTACAAATTGTTCTATTATATAGCTCTTACTAAAGCTAAGAGCCTTATCCTTAATCCCATAATAGTTTAAGTTTCTGAACACTATAATATGATCCATTGTGTCAAATTCTTCGCTTAGATCAAGAAACACATCTATTGTATAACATCCTTTATTTATAGAAAGTAATAAATGATTAAGCATATTCAATATAGCTTCTTAGGGTGAGTGATTCTTACAGAATCCGTGTTGATTCAGCGTTAATTTGTCCTTCTGGTTCAGGAATTCATAAATTGTCATATAAATGTATCGTTCAAATATTTGTACTTATTGTAGACAGAGTGGAAATGGGTTGGTAGTTTGATTTCACAGTTTTTTTCACCGCTTTTGTAAATAGAAATAATATTAGAAATGTATAAATTATCAAGGAAAACTTTTCTCTCAAAGGCCAAATTAATTAGATTGGATAATACTGGAGAAATCACAGTTAGAATTTTTTTTAATTTGTCAAAACATGAAGGCCAATACGCTCTAGACTCATATTCTTGAGATTGGGAGAGTGCGCGGCACACGCCTCGAAACATATACCCACCTCTATACTGTCCAACTCTCTGACCCTAATGTGAACCGATTTTCCAATTCTTTATTCTACTCAACAAGAAAAATCTGGAACACTCTCCCTCATCCTATGATTTAAATTGTTTCAAACTTCGTATGTCCAGAAACTTTGACTCTAATGTACAATTAATTTGGCTCCCCATCGCTTTTTCAACTTGGGTTGGGGCGGGGTACTCGGTGTTATTTGGTACAATTAGCATGCTAAGCAAAATATTTTGTGTGTTTCAAGTTTAATTATAAGGTAATGAGGCATAATTAGTGTGGTATATGGCTTAATTAGTGTACAATGTTGCTTAACCCACTGAGCCCCAGTGACGCACTGTTTCCGTCCAAAATGTTTGTAACGCTAAACCCCAGCGTCACATAAGGTGCGTCCTGGTTAATTACTCCAGTCCTATGGCACCTAGAGGGCTCAGATTTGTATGGGAACTGTGTAAGTATCCCACGCATCAAAAGCCGATGGTTAAAAACTCTCAAAGTCCAACCGCGTGCTCGTGAGTGCGCAAAAACCTGTTTTTGCCTGTTTTTGCCTACCCATTTCCTCTCATGTAATTCCGACTGTCGGGCACACCGTAGGACCCCTTAATGACCTAGGGGATCGTTTTTTTGTGGGTTTTCCTTCATTTCTAACCCATTCCTTGTGTTTTCTGGAAAAAAAAACTTGTTTTCACAACCTGCCGGTCCTGGGTGGTACATTTATTATTAACTAGCTGGGGCTCAGTGGGTTAATTAGTGTGTATGTGATTTACGTAGTGACATTTGATAAGGCATAACTAGTGTGTTGTGTGGAATTATTAGTAAGCTATGTGGCATAATAAGCATGCTATGTTATATAATTGGTGTCATGTGTTCTTTTTTGCTACGTGTTTTATTAAGGTCTTATGGTTTATGTGGCTTAATTATTCAATAAACAGCTCTTGTGTGGTCTATTTATTACTTATTGGAGTTTAAATTATGTGTTTTGTGGTTTTAGTATTGTGTTATGTGGTTTAAGTACACTGCATATTATGCTATTCCTTCTCCTTTCACATAGGTTAAGTATGTTGGCTACAAGCAGCCTCTTAAGGATCAATAGACCTGTTGTAGTTTGTATCTCATTGTACTCATATGTTATGTGGATTTGTGGATATAATTTGTGTATTATGTGTTCAGTTGACACATAAGGTTATATTTGTGTGGTGTGATTAAATAATGTATTGTCTTAAGTTAATTCCTTTTCCACGCTACATTAACTTCCTTCTGAGCTTCCTCCAACACACAACTTCCGACCATAAATCTGTGGGACACTCTCTGGCTAAACAATTATCTGCCTGGGTAAGAAGACGCCTAAGGTATTTTCATTTGTTTCCCCACGTCTCGGGTTGGGACAGAAGGAGTCTGTGAGAAAGGCAGGCTCGCCCCAACCTATCTACCATAGACGACATCTTGTTTACCTGGCCTTGTGAACCATAGCGCACAGATGGCTATATTTTATTTTAATCTATTGTTATTACTTTGTATTTATCCCGTTTCACATCCCATGATAGGTAGGATTATGGAATAGGTAAAATATATGTTAATAGTTTATAGCTCTTAGCGTTGATTTTTTAAGATTTAGGGCTAAGAATACAGTCAGGCAAAATGTAATATATCTGATAATTATGTGGTAGGTACGGTTTTGGGTTAGTTAAAAATCAAGCTGTGTATATCTTTCCTGACATATAATAAGTAACGTTCCAGACTACTTACTGGTTTACAAGCAGGACAACTTATCTCCTTCATTGTTGATGAGTAGGGTTTGGGTTCTAAGGTTTAACATCTGGTAAAGTATAATCTAGGATTTGTTTGATTTCGATAACTCCAGTGACCTGTGATTGTATGTATGCATGTAAGTATGTTATGTATTTCAGTACAACTAACCGTTAACAATAAAAGATGATAGTGTACCCAAACCATTTCAAACAGTTAACGATTTGTTTTATTCTTCGCTATCATTAACCATCGTCTGACAAATACGCATTCACCCTTTTAGTTGTGGGGGTTCCTAGTGTTAATATTTCAAAGTAGAATAGAATAGTCATAGATGATACTACAAGATTGTAAACATCTTTACACAGACCGTAATCGAAATACATGGGGTTTACCCCATTGCAAATCGCATAGTTATCGTTGCAATTCGTATGGTTATCGTGATTCGTGAATTATACTACATTAATATGAAAATATTCGGTCAACAACAGAGAATACAAGTTAGCTAAACATGGCCCTTTCTCGGAATTCTTCCTAGGCCTGAAGGAGAACTATAATTTACCCTCAGGTTACGTACTCTAAGGGAACTCGAGTACATCTACCACGCAGTGGGAGAAAAGAGCATGACAAGAAACATAAATTAAAAACTAAATGTTGTGATATTCAAGTAGGTGATGAAACGAAGGAATGACGAATACTAGATGTTGAAAATACTGAAGACACAATGTAGACAGAGATAAGATTTGTTTTTCTTTTTTCTATGTGATTGAGGGAGGCAACAGGCATAACTGCCTGCAACGAGTGCCTCCCCCAGATTTCAAAGAGTAACAGGGCCGAAATCAAGGGCCGGTCGAGCTAAAATGCCTGGACACACGGATTTTGAAGCAATTTAAGTCATAGGAAGAGGGAAAGACTGATTCTGGGAGAGAGTTCCAGAGCTCAGCAGTTGAATAGAAGAAAGTCTGAGAATAGCATTTCACTCTTGGGTTGGAGAGTTGCACAGAGTAGGGGTGGGATTGTGTTGCAAGGCGTGTACTACGTACCCTACGTAGAGGAGGTGGTATACACTGGGAAAGCTCCGAGGAACACTGATTATTGTAGTAGCGATAGAATAGTGAGACAGATGCAACATTGCGGCGAAGAGAGAGAGATTGGAGAGAGTTGGTGAGTGGACGGGAGTTAATGATACGAAAGGCTTTCCTTTCTACTTTATCTAGGAGTACGGTGTGAGAGGATCCTCCCCACACATGTGAACACTACTCAATACAAGGACGCACTGTGCCCATGTACAGAGCAAGAAGCTGTGCAGGGGTAAAGAACCCCTTGAGGTGGTTGAGCACACCCAGCTTCTGGGAGGCTGCCTTAGCGAGACTGGTAATATGGTCTTTCCAAGTGAGAGCAGAAGACAAATAGACACCGAGAACATTGAGGGAAGATGAAGGGTTGATTTTTGTATTGTTGAAGAATAAGGGATAGTCCTCTGGAGGGTCCTGACGGGTAGCAAGATGGATAAATTGAGTTTTGGAAGCATTAAATGCAAAAAGGTTTTCTCTACCCCAATTGGAAATAGTAGCTAGATCAGAAGATAAGCATTTTATGGCTTCATTATGTTTACTTTTGAGGGACTGCTGGCTGGGGCGTTCTGGAAAACTAATTGAGTGGTGTAAACTAGAGTCCTCTGCATATGAATGGATGGGACTGGATGTACAGTTGAGAATATAATTTATGAAAATTAGAAAGAGAATAGGAGATAGGACAGAACACTGAGGAACACCGGAGTTGATAGGATGAGGAAATGAGCGATGGCCGTCCACAACCGCAGCTATGGAACGGCCGGAAAGGAAATTAGAGACAAAGGCACAGATGGAGGGACAGAAACCGAAGGAGGGCAGTTTGGAAATTAAAGATTTGTGCCAGACTCTATCGAAGGCCTTCGATATGTCTAGTGCAACAGAAAAAGTCTCACCGAAGTCCTGAAAGTTGGATGACCAAGAGTTAGTAAGATAAGAAAGAAGATCACCAGTAGAGCGACCCTTGAGGAAGCCATACTGGCGATCTGAGAGCAGATTACGAGAAGAGAAATGCTTATGAAATTTGGAAGCAAGAATAGTTTCAAAAACTTTAGAGATACAAGAGATGAGAGCAATTGGATGATAGTTGGAGGGTTGAGAGCGGTCACCCTTCTTTGGGACAGGTTGAATGAGAGCAAACTTCCAGCAAGAAGGAAAGACGTTAGAGGAGAGACAGAGACGAAAGAGTTTGCCTAGGCAGGAGGTCAGCACGGAAGCACAGTTTTTAAGTGCAACAGGAGGAACACCGTCCGGACCGTACGCCTTCTTAGTATTAAGCCCAGAGAGGGTAGAAAGTACATATTTAGAAGAGATTAAGATATTAGGCATAAGTAGGAGAAAGGGGGTGGAGAGGGAGGAATAGCACCAGAATCATCCACGGTAGAGTTTCTGGCAAAAGCTTGAGTAAAGAGTTCAGCTTTGTCGGAGGAAGAGGTGATGGTTGTGCCATCAGAGTGGAAAAGGGGAGGGAAAGACGAGGACGAAAAGTTGTTGGAGAGGTTTTTGGCTAGATGCCAGAAAGCTTGGGAAGAGCTATAGTTGGATAGTTCAGTGCATTTATTATTGATGAAAGAGTGCTTGGCTAGTCGAAGAACAGATTTGGCTTGATTCCGGGCAGAAACATTGCAAGAATGAGATTCTTGAGTTTTAAGGCGTCGGTACCGTTTGAATGCTTCCTCCTTGTTTTTTTTGTTTTTTTGTTTTTTTTATGTGATTGAGGGAGGCAAAAGGCAGAACTGCCTATAGCGAGTGCCTCCCCCATAGTTGAAAGAGTGACAGGGCCAAAATCAAGGGACGTTCGAGCCAAAATGCCTGGACACACAGAGTTTGAAGCAATTCAAGTCATAGGAAGAGGGAAAGACTGATTCTGGGAGAGAGTTCCAGAGCTCAGCTGTTGAGTAGAAGAAAGTTTGAGAGAAACGTTTCACTCTCAGGTTGGAGAGTTGCACAGAGTAGGGGTGGGATTGAGTTGCATGACGGGTACCACATGCCCTACGTAAAGGAGGTGGTATACACTGGGAAAGCTCTGAGGAACACTGATTATTATAGTAGCGATAGAATAGCGAGCGAGATGCAACATTGCGGCGGAGAGAGAGAGATTGCAGAGAGTTGGTGAGTGGACGGGAGTTAATGATACGAAAGGCCTTCCTTTCAACTTTGTCTAGGAGAGCGGTGTGAGAGGAACCTCCCCACACATGTGAACAATATTCAATACAAGGACGCACTATGCCCCTGTACAGAGCAAGAAGCTGTGCAGGGGAAAATAACCCCCTATGGCGGACAGCAGTAGAACAAGCATGAGTAAACCAGGATTTGTTTACATTAGACTGAGAGAAAGAAGATGAAATAGGCTATGAGTTCAGTTGGAAGTGACAATATATATATATATATATATTATATATATATATATATATACAGTATATATATATATATATATATATATATATATATATATACACAGTATATATATATATATACACAGGATATATATATATATATATATATATATATATATATATATATATATATATATATTATATATATATATATAATATATATACTGTATATACAGTATATATATATATATATATATATATATATATATATATATATATATATATATATATATATATATATAGTGTATACTGTATATATATATTTTTTTTTTTCATGTGAGTGAGGGAGACAAAACGCACAACTGCCTGTATCGAGTACCTCCCCCAGTGACAGTGCCAAATCAAGGGACGTTCTAGCTAAAATGCCTGGACACACAGAGTTTGAAGCAATTTATGTCATAGGAAGAGGGAAAGACTTATTTGGGAGAGCGTTCCAGAACTCAGCAGTTGAATAGAAGAAAGACTGAGACTAACGTTTCACTCTTGGGTTGGAGAGTTGCACAGAGTAGGGGTGGTATTGTGTTACAAGATGGGTACTACATACCCAACATAGAGGAGATGGTATACACAGAGAGAGCTCTGAGGAACATTGATTATTGTAGTAGCGATAGAATAGCGAGAGATATGCAACATTGCGGCGAAGAGAGAGATTGCAGAGGGTTGGTGAGTGGATGAAAGTTAATTATACGAAAGGCTTTTCTTTCTACTCTGTCTAGGAGTGCGGTGTGAGAGTATCCTCCCCACACATGTGAACAATACCCAATACAAGGACGCACTGTGCCACTGTACAGAGCAAGAAGCTGTGCAGTGGTAAATAACCCCTTGAGGCGGTTGAGCACATCCAGCTTCTGGGAGGCTGCCTTAGCAAAACTGGTAATATGGTCCTTCCAAGTGAGAGCAGAAGAAAAAGAGACACCGATAATATTGAGAGAAGATGAAGCATTGATTTCTGTACTGTTGAAGTGTAAGAGATAATCATCTGGGAGTTCCGGACGGGTAGTAAGATGAAGAAATTGGGTTTCGGAAGCATTGCAGTCAACAAGGTTTTCTCTGCCCTAATTGGAAATAGTGGTTACATCAGAAGATAAGTGTTGCATGGCTTCATTACGTTTGTTTTTGAGGGATTGCTGGCTTGGGCGTTCAGGAAAAACTAATTGAGTAGTGTAAGGTAGAGTCGTCTGCGTATAAATGGATGGGACAGGAGATACAGTTGAAAATATAATTTATAAAATTAGAAAGAGAATCGGAAATAGGAGCCCTGAGGAACACCGGAGTTGAAAGGATGAGGAAGTGAGCGATGGCCGTCCAAAACCGCAGATATGGAATGGCCGGAAAGGAAATTAGAGACAGGTACAGATGGAGTGATAAAAACAGAAGGAGAGTAGTTTAGAAATTAAAGATTTGTGCCAGACTCTTTGAAGGCCTTTGATCTGTCTAATGCAATAGAAAGGTCTCACCGAAGTTACGAAAGGAGGATGACCAAGAGTTAGTAAAATATGAAAGAAGATCACCAGTAGAGCGACCCTTAAGGAAGCCATACTGGCGATCTTAGAGTAGATTATGAGAAGAGGAATGCTTAAGAAGTTTGGAAGCAAGAATAGATTAAAAAAACTTTAGAAATACATGAGATGAGAGCAATTGGGCGATAGTTGGAGGGCTGAGAGCGGTCACCCTTCTTTGGGACAGGTTGAATGAGAGCAAACTTCCAGCAAGAAGGAAAGACGTTAGAGGAGTGACCGGGAGTCGGCACGGAAGCACAGGAGGAACACCGTCCATACCGTATGCCATCTTAGTATTAAGCTCACAGAGGCAAGGAAATACATCTTTAGAAGTGATTAAAATATTATGCATAAGTAGGAGAGAGGAAGGTGGAGAGGGAGGAATAGAACCGGAATCATCCAAGGTGGAGCTTCTAGCAAAAGTTTGAGCGAAGAGTTCAGCTTTGTCGGAGGAAGAAATGATGGTTGTGCCATCAGAGTGGAAAAGGGGAGTGAAAGACGAGGAAGAAAAATTGTTGGAGACGTTTTTGGCTAGATGCTAGAAAGCTTGGGAAGAGCTAGAGCTGGATACTTCAGTGCATTTATTATTGACTAGCAGGGGTACCCGGCGTTGCTCGGGTAATCACTATAATCACCATCACTACTACCACCACTACTACTACCATAATCACCATCATCAATCACTACTACCACACCGGCTCGACCTCCCTGTGCCTCATTAAACGGCGACCTCGATTTCGGCCGCTAAATGACCTCTGATTTTGGATCTGACCTCATCCGTACCCCCATTTTGGGGGGCTGCGAACAACTTTCGTTCCATACACCTTTTCGATCGGAGGCCTCCTTCTTCCCCAAACGGCCCTTTTTCCGATTTCGCGCCCATTTTCTCCGTCCCTTTCACCCTGGGGACCCCTCTATGACCTGACCCAGGTCAATTGACACCCACATGCAAAGTTTCAGCTCCCCAGGTCCAAAACTGCGGCCGCCTATAAAGAACAGACAGACAGACAACCGTAAATATTATATAGATGAAAGAGTGTTTGGCAAGTTGAAGAACGGATTTGGCTTGATTCTGGGCAGAAACATAGGAAGAATTAGATTCCTGAGTTTTAAGGTGTCGGTACCATTTGAATGCTTTCTCCTTATTGCGGACAGCAGTAGAACAAGCGTGAGTAAACCAAGATTTCCTTGCATTAGACTGAGAGAAAGAAAATGGAATGTATGCTTCCATGCCCGAGAGGATTACCTCGGTAATGCGTTCAGCAGTCTTCGAGGGTCCCCGGCCACGGAAGTAAAAGTAATTCCATGGGAAATCAAAGAAGTACTGCCGGAGAGCCTCCTAATCGGCAGCGCCAAAGTGCCACAAGCGCCGCCGGCTGGGAGGATCGGGTGGCCGTACCGGAGAGATAGGACAGGTGACAGAGATAAGTTTATGGTCGGAGGAGTCCAAAGTAGAGAAAATATTTACAGTATAAGCAGAAGGGATAGAGGTTAGAAATAAGTCAAGAATGTTGGGCTGATCTCCGAAGCGATCCGGGATACGGGTGGGTTACTCTAATAACTGCTCTAGGTCGTTTAAGATAGAAAAGATGTAGGCTTGTTCACCAGGTTGGTCAGTGAAAACAAAGGAGAGTATCTGAATATGTTGTATGATTGGTTAGAAAAGTGAAGAAACTGCACCTTCCTAAAATTTTAACAAATGGCGCCTCGACCAAATGTTTGAAGACACATATACATTGCTGGTGTATTGAAAACAAAAAAATATGTTTTAGGCATCCCTTCTTTAGTATAAAGCCCATAGAGGGTAAAAACTATATCTATAAGATTAGGATATTGGGTATGAGTAAGTGAGAGAGGGGTGGCGAGGGAGGAATAGCACCGGAATCATTCAAGGTGGAGTTTCTAACGAAAGTTTGGGCATCAAAGGAAATATCCATGTATGGATAAAAAGCTGTTTAACAAGCAGAAAGCATAGAGTGGTTATAACTGAAGTAGAATCTGACTGCGATCCCTGAGTGACTCAGGGATCGGCCCTGGTGCCAGTTTGTTTCTTGTCTATATACCTGTATATGATATTGATATACTGTATTACTGAAAAACACCATCTCAAAATTCGCTGATGACACAAAGATAGGAGAATCAGTATTATCCAAAGAAGACATAAACAAACTACACTCAGATTTAATTAAAATAGTTGAATGGTGAGAAAAGTGGCAGATGCCATTCCTTGTTGATATTTGAGAAGTCTTACAAATCGGTAGTAAAAACAAAAAATATGAATACAAGATGAAAGACCAACCAATAAAAACTACTGAACTATGTAACCCTTCTCGCTAGGGTGGCCTACATAGCTTCATATCGAGCTTTCTCCACAACACAAGGCTGGCCTACATAGCTCCATAGCCTATTTCATGGCTTAAACCCACTTAAAACCGCACCAGCGAAAGTTTTGTTGTCTTAGTGGATGGTCCATATAACCAACATGAATAAAAACACATAGCCAGTCAGTCATGTGACTCTTGCTTGTATGCAGGCCTAACAAAAGCTTGTATTGCTTCTCCTGAGTCCCAAACAATGCATGACAGCAAACAACAGTGAATTAGGAATGGTTACAATGGTGAAATAAATCGGTAATCAATCTTCAATAATCAATATAATCAATACTATTACATTACACATAATACAAACCATAATCAATAATCATTAATCAATTGTTGAACGAATGTAAATAGTCCGTAGCCATGGCCGCTGCTACTGCGTCGCCGCATTCAAACAGTTCTCAGTATCATAACAAAATACTAGGCTTTATTTCGCACCTCACACAATAACCGCTTAATGTACAGTGTTCTAGTCTTCACCCATTGCAAGATAACACCTAGTACTGCCTCTGGTATGTATATAACCTAGGTGAGGCCATTTATTTGCAGATATATGAGTATCTGTAAATGACGAAACTCGGGAGTTTACACGGTTCTAGGATCGCGGCGGCCATAACTGACCCACATATTTTCATCATAAAAACTGAACCACTTGATCTAGAGACTTCTAGTCTTCACCCATCGCAAGATACCAACGAGTACTGACGCTGGATATATAATTATATATCCTAGGTTAGGCCATTTTTTTGTGTATTTATAAGCGCTCCAAAGTCCCGAGAATTTGACCAATAAAGCATTGAGGTTTGTTTAATGAAATTTTACTTATATAAATGAGCGAGTCAGTGGAATGTAGAGCCACAAAGTTTATACCATCATTAACCCGGCAATGGCGAGAAAGCTCATAAGAAGTTTTGCTGGGGGAGGGCGGCAAAGCTCTTAAGAGGGAGGCCTAAACAAAAATTTTAAACGGCCCCAGTAGCACTAAACAATGTTTTTTTTTGTTTTTTTTTCCATATACCTCATATCACTCCTCCACATCCCCTCCTTCCTCCCTTTCCCCTCCCCCTTCAATTATCACCTATTTTCCCTGTTATTCCATAATTCATTGGTATATTTTTGTGCTAACAATAGCTAACTGTGTGGAGGATGTGCTTACGTGCCTAGCGGGTGTGTTACATAACCGAGAGTGTGTATGAGTAGGCTCAGTGTGGCTTGAGGCCTCGTGGAGGGAGGGATTGCCTCAATTTACTCCATAATTCATGAATGGGCTGGTCCATGTATATTTGCGATTTTGACCAGAAAAATTATATTTTCACTTGTTTTATTGTTGTTACAGGTTACTATCTTCATAGTGAAGGTAAAATAGGCTCATATGAATAAGTAATAACGTAAAATGACGATTATAGGCCTGAATGGAGCCAATATACTCGCCCATGGGCATCGAGTTCAATACCCCCTGCTCGCCGTTTATAGGTTAAGAAATATATCATATAATGAAAGATTAAACAAATATATTTGTTCTCACTTAGGAAAAGACGATTTAGAGGTAAATTAATCAAATGTTTTAAGATATTAAACGGGTTTGATAGAACTGATGCCGAATCACTGTTTACAATCAATAATAATTCATCAACTCCAGGAAACGGGATGAAATTTAAAGCCAGTAGGGCCAAACTCGATGTCACAAAGCATTTTTTCACCTAAAGTATAGTCAACGAGTGGAACAAATTGCTGGGGAAAGTGGCGCAATGTAATACAATCATTGCATTGAAAAGGAATCTAGACATTCATTTCGAAGAGGTTGGGGTAATGTAGGTCCTAAACAAAATCAAGTATCAGTATAAATTATTTGTATTCCAAATTCGATCTTTACTATTTATTTCCCAGTATAAATGTTCTCATTCTACTGAGATCCCTTTTTACCAGCTGTATTTCATGCCGACCTTTGATCGGAGGGAGTGGTGGGTGAGGAGAGAGCCTTCTGCTTTGAGGATCACATGCTTTAATTTATTTCATTGGGAGGTGTTTGGTGTTGGGAGTGAAATTAATAAATTATATTATTCCTATAGGTTCAAGAACATTTCATAGCGAGGTCGGTCCTTACAGATATGTGCCCCATAAATTATGCTTTCCTTTCACTTAAACATTACGCGATTCAGTGTGCAGTTGGGTCTGAGTAAATTATTAGGTTGATATCCAGTATTTGATATATGGATATCAAATCGTAGTCTTGTACTTAACCGTTAACTGCCTTGATGGTATAACGGTTAGAGTGTTTAAACTATGGGAACAAATTTATATACGATCAATGCAAAGGAATCAGAATGCCTTCACAAGAAAGAGAGGGATTCAAAGAAACATCTTGTGGTTTCTTGACCAGTCCTATAAGGATGCTACTACCTCCCCCATATATATTATTACTCACTCGCACTGCTTCGCACCACCAGCAAATCAGCAAGCCAGACTCACCTGCAAAGAATCATTACATTAGTTGACATGAAGTTAACACAATAATGTTGAGTTTAAGATGTATCGTACTTAATTATATCATTACGTATATATCATCAATATGTTGTCCTTTATACTGGTAGTAACTTGCTACGTAAATAATTACTGAACTATACTACAGTATATCATTTTCTTATGAAGAAACTGCAATACAAATTAATCTAATGTACCTGTATATGTATCAACTACTTTGAAAATACGCATTCATTTTAACACATACCAGGTTTGTAACATTTGAACGTAATTTAGATTTCCTCCTTAGCCTAAAACGTGGAAGGCAGTTACCAGTCCCTGCTTACTTAAGAGCCTTGACACGAATTAAAACATTACAAAACAAATTTAAGAACTCTCACACAAATATAGTACAGAGAAGGAAACAATGTGATAATTGTGGTAGTTTGGTGGTGGTTATGTTGGTTGTGATAGTTTGGTGTGGTTGATGGTGGTTGATTATTTCGGTTATTGGAGGATATATATTGTATATATATATATATATATATATATATATATATATATATATATATATATATATATATATATATGTAGCTGACAGGGCTAAGATTCGAACCGTACAGGCAGGAGGTCCAGTCACCTACACCACCACGAGAGATAAAAGAAGGAATTTGATACTTCTATCTGTATTCCTTCCCTACTCGACTCTGATGGGGGGACAGTCTGTCTTTTAATCGAAATCCGGTTGCCCTAAGCATGACAAGTTGTTTATTGGATGACATTAGAGTCGAGTTGGGAAGGAATACAGATAGAAGTATCAAATTCCTTTTTTTAACTCTCGTGGTGGTGTAGGTGACTGGACCTCCTGCCTGTACGGTTCGAATCTTAGCCCTGTCAGCTATATTTGTCATCCAACATATATATATATATATATATATATATATATATATTTTCTTTAAGGCATACAATGTTAAAAGAAGTAGCAGTTTCAGCATTCGAAATTTATTATTCAGAGTTTCTATATTTCTGATCAATCTTCTTTGGGGTTCAGTAAGCAGGTGAATAAGGTTTGCAAAGTTCATGGTGGTCCGACGTTTCTCTAGGCATCTTGCATCTTCAAGGAATGATTAATATTAAGGAATTATTCAATACTACAGGTATATATACACATGTGGAGATCAGGGTTCGAGGAGTGGGCAGGGCTATTGTGTGTTTGGTTGCCTGCCATTGGTTGCGGGTAACCTTCTTGCCAGTCGCTCACTGCATCTGGTCCGGTGTTGGCTGGGGGTGAGCGAAATTAACGTTGATTGGCTGCTGGAAGTCATGAGGGTAGATGGCTGCGCTCTGGACTGCGTACGCGAAGAGGGCACAGGAGGAAGGTGTGGAGCGGGGGCCGTGGCTAGGTAGTAGCGTTTGGCAGACGGTAACATTTGTAGGTCAAGTGTTTGGTTATTTATGTTGGGGCTTAGGGCTTGAATATAGAGAGCTTCAAGTATAGAGTGTCTTTTGGGGTAATTTTCTTTATCAATTATGAAGGAGTGTTTATTTAAGTTGTTGCGGGTAAGAGGGGGGTGGTTAGGGGAAAGGTAGTGATCTTTAACCCGGCAGCTGCAGGGAGACTCTTAAGAGGTTTTACTGGGCGACTGCGGGGAGACTCTTAAGATCCTAGGCCTAAAAAAAACAACACTTAAAACACCCTAGTGGCACATAAATTTTGTTTTTGTTTGTTTAAGTGTGATAATTCCCCTCCATACCTCCAATCACTCCTTCACATGTGTCAAAGTCCCCTTACCCGCTCCTCCAATTATCACCTATTTTTCTCTTATTCCTGTGATTATAGGTTTATTTATGGCGCTTCCTACCAGATTTCAAGGTCGAAAGGGACGGAGGTGGAGTGAGGAGAGAGAGAGACAAGCCCACACTACCACCAGTCTCTCCAGACCTCGTGAAGCTAGGGTGTGGTCTCTCTCTCTGTCAACTCCATGAATGAACCGCTCGGCAATATTTCGTGTTTGTCACCCCCCAAACACTATTCCCACTTGTTTTATTGTTGTTACATGTTACTATCTTCATATTGAACGTAAAATAGGCGCATATGGATGAGTATTAATTATATTTATGGTAAATTAACGATTTTAATGAGGAATTAATCAAAATACCTACGCACAGGGGTATGGTGTATACTACAGGGGCTGCACAGCCGAGAGGTTAATAGCTCCTGACTGAAGGTGGAGAGTTAGCCGACGGGACAGACGAGTCTGTGCCATACCAATTTAGGAATGGGGCCTAAAGTCCCCATTATTACAGGTGTGCTGGTATACCACATGGTCGTCATTCATCGGGCTCTTAGTCTTGGTGGAAGTAGGTCTGTTTCGGAGTACAAGGTTGGAGGTCTTGGGGGATTTGTAGTAAATGATTAATTTAATTTTGTTGTCGGGGTTGGTGGGAAGGACATGTTTGTTGTTGATTTCTTTCATGATGGCTTCGTCGGTTTTGTGATCAGAGGACATGTAATTTCGGTAGAAAATCTTGATTTCTTCTGAGGGGTTGGTGTTACGAGGATTTTGAGTATACCATTTTTCTAGGTGGTGGTTAATGGTGCTGGAGACATCAAAATTGGAGTAGCCATTATTAACCAGAACTTGGGAGATTCATTCAAGTTCCTGGTGGGTGTCTCCCCAGGTGGTGCAGTGGGAGAGGGCTCTCCTGACGTAGGCTGAGATGGAGGATAGGAGGTATCGGCGGGGGCATTCACTGTCACCATTGAGGCATTGTCCATTGTGAGTGGGTTTGGTATAAACCGTGGTTTTGAAGCCAAGGTTGTTCAGTAATACAAGGAGGACGAGGAAGGGTAGTTGTCCGTTGGTGGATTTTTCATAGGTGAAATTGAGTTTGGAGGCGGCCATAAAGCGCTGCTGGAGTTCCTGAAGTTTGTTGAGGTCTTTCACTTGCACAAACATTTTGTCGACATATCTACAGTAGATAGCAGGCCGGTGAGCAGCTAGGAGTTCCTCTTTGATTGTTCCCATGAAGAAGTTGGCGAACAGGACTCCCAGGGGGCTGCCCATCGCCACGCCGTCTATCTGCTGATACATGTTACCACGGAAGCAGAGGAAGGGAGCCTTCTTGGTACATAATTCCAGCAGCGTCTTCAGGGACTTCTCTGGGATGTCCAGGTTGGGTGTGTCAGGGCAGTGGTATATCCGGCATAGAATCATGTTTATGGTCCTGTTCACGGGCACGATGGTGAACAGGCTTTCTACGTCGAGGGAGGCGATGGTGTGGTCGTTAATCCAGGGGGCGTCTCGTAGAATTTCCAAGAAGTCGTTGGCAGAGTTCAGGTTGTATCGGCAGGGCACGTAGGGGGTGAAGAGGTTGTTTAGGGCCTTGGCAATCTGGTAGGTAGGGATCTGGGAGATGATGGGGCGGAGGGGGTTCCCAGGCTTGTGGGTTTTTATGGTGCCATAGGCATATCCAGGGGTGAATTCTCCAATAAGTTTTTAAGGTTAACTTCTCCTTCTTTGGCGTTGATGGTGGTGTTGGCTTTTCGTTTTATTTCATCTGTTGGGTTGCGGGTGATCCTTTTGAACTTATTCTGGTCACTTAAGATGCTGAACATTTTTTGTAGGTATTCCTCATTACCGTGGATTGCAAGGCAGGAGGCTTTGTCGGCACGTCGGATTATGATGTTGGGATTCTCTCCCAATTGTTTGGCAGCTTGGAAGTGGTGTTTATTGAGGTTTGCTTTGGTGTGATCCCCTGATCTTGGCCGTTTCTGCTAGTAGAGTGGGTTGTAGGGCAGAGGTGGTGGTGGGGCCCACAGTCCCCTTTATTACAGGTGTGCTGGTAATGACATGGTCGTCATTCATCGGGCTCTTAGTCTTGATGGAAGTAGGTCTGTTTCGGAGTACAAGGTTGGAGGTCTTGGGGGATTTGTAGTAAATGATTAATTGAATTTTGTTGTCAGGGTTGGTGGGAAGGACATGTTTGTTGTCAGGGTTGGTGACAACAAATCCCCCAAGACCTCCAACCTTGTACTCCGAAACAGACCTACTTCGACCAAGACTAAGAGCCCGATGAATGAGGACCATGTGGTATACCAGCACACCTGTAATAATGGGGACTGTGGGCCCCATTCCTATATTGGTATGTCCTGTCGGCTAACTCTCTACCTTCAGTCAGGAGCTATTAAAGATCACCACCTTTCCCTTAACCCCCCCCCCCCCCTTTACCCACAACGACTTAAATAAACACACCTCCATAATTGATAAAGAAAATTACCCAAGAAGACCCTATATACATAAAGCTCTCTATATTCAAGCCCTAAGCCCCAACATAAATAACCAAACACTTGACCTACACATTTTTCCGTCTGCCAAACGCCACTACCTAGCCACGGCCTCCGCTCCACACCTTCCTCCTGTGCCCTCTTCGCGTACGCAGTCCAGAGCGCAGCCATCTACCCTCATGACTTCCAGCAGCCAATCAACGTTAACTTCGCCCACCCCCAGCCAACCCCCGACCAGATGCAGTGAGCGACTGGCGAGAAGGTTATCCGCAAGCAATGGCAGGAAACCAAACACGCAGTAGGGGGCCTCGCCCACTCCTCGCCCCCTGATCTCCACATGTGTATATACTGTATACCTGTAGTATTGAATAATTTAATAATTCCTTGAAGATGCTAGATGCCTAGCAAAACGTCGGACCACCATGAACTTTGCAAACCTTATTCACCTGCTTACTGAACCCCAAAGAAGATTAATCAGAAATATAGAAACTCTGAATAATAAAATTTCGAATGCTGAAACTGCTACTTCTTTTAACCTTGTATGCCTTAAAGAAAATGTATTACCTGGCCTTACCAATATATATAGAAAGAGAGAGAGATAGAAAGAGAGAGAGAGAGAGCATTTTATCGTCCAGGAAATGCATGTACAAATAAATAGAAAAATATACGAAAATTAAAGAAAAAACATTTATGTACTGTATCTATCTCCTGTATCTAATTATCTCCCTTATTAATGGACATACTGTAGTTATTTTGTGTTTGATTTTTGTTTAATCACTGTTTATTTTCTAATGCCATGGAATTGAAAATAACATTATTGTACCATTACAATAATTATTATTATGACAAAATAATACAACATAGATTTTTACCTCATCTTCTGTCTAGGCTGAACGTTAGGTGTTGACTTATCGTTTCAGAAAATTGAGTCGGTGTCATATATTGTCGCATACATATGGATCGCTTTCACTTGTCAGTGAGCTCGGATGAAACATTAAAAGTTAGCGGACATTTTTGTTTAACATATTTTAATTGACTTGTGTCATTTTGCTCATTATGTGTTAGTGGGTAAATAATTGTATTTAGCCCATCAAATCAGAAATTATTCACAGATTCCATAGAGACCATAATATTATATCAAATATAAATATTGATAAA
The DNA here is from genome assembly GCA_032716605.1 of Paralithodes platypus. Classification (NCBI taxonomy): domain Eukaryota; kingdom Metazoa; phylum Arthropoda; class Malacostraca; order Decapoda; family Lithodidae; genus Paralithodes; species Paralithodes platypus. The sequence continues at coordinate 22,456,108 of CM064574.1, forward strand.
TAAGGGAGATAATAATGTGTGTGATTCGTTTCTGTGCGTGTTTGTCATATTATGCGTTGTGCAAGATTGTTTGTCATATTATGCGTTGTGCAAGATTGTTTGTCATATTATGCGTTGTGCAAGATTGTTTGTCATATTATGCGTTGTGCAAGATTGTTTGTCATATTATGCGTTGTGCAAGATTGTTTGTCATATTATGCGTTGTGCAAGATTGTTTAGTGGATGTGTTGGCAGCACGGAAATTCTTAATATTGACAAAGAAATGGGCGAAAATCTTCAAATTTGGAAACTAATGGGGCTAAACATGAAGGAGAAGGGGGTTCAGGAAAAAAAAAAAAATACTGTCCCTTAAGGTTTAAACAATCCAACTGGCTTCAGATGTGATTGGACAATTAACCACTTCTTCCATATACACATGTACAGTACATTGGCCTCACACACTCTGGCACAATTTTGGATATAGTGTTGTGTGCTATCCTGAAAACGTATTGTAGACTCTTATAACTGTCCCCAGTTGCAAGGTATCGCATCGTGACAGCCAAACGAATCCAGGTGGATGTGCTTTCCTCATGTATGTGTCCTTTTTGGGTATCAATCGTTCCACTTTCCCAAGTATCTCTTTGAAGAGGGCTGGGTCCATTCTCATAATGTTTTTGAAGTCTGCAGGATCCTGTGCTTCAATTTCTTTCATTAGGTTTTCGTGACAAACAAATTTCTTTCGCCGTAGAAGCCATGGCCTTGTCCACACCGACCGCTTTTTTTGCTTCTTCCTTTTCTTCTCCTTTGCCTCCTCTTCCTCCATGACTTGCTGCGCATATAAAACAGCTAACAAACGCAGCAGCTGATTTCTTATATCAAAGTGCAGCTGTATTAATTCTAAATCACGTATGTTGTGCATACACATTGCAGAGACTTGACAAGTAGTGGTGCGAAGGTTGAGGTGAATATGGTGTTGGGCCTCGCAAATGCTGTTTATATATATCAGCAAACAAGAGGGGTGGGGGGTGGGGTATAATTACCTGAGAAAAATTACAAAGTCTCACATTACCGTCGTTAGATGTCTGCAACATAGCCGAAGTGTTGGCAACGGTGTTGGTGGTGTTGGTAACTATTTGCCGAGGAATCGTCACGTAATCGCATGAAGTCGTGCTGTAACGGTTTTCTGACATTCAAATTTCACAGTCATCGTATGTTGTTGACGACGACTTCGATGAGCCATCGCACATGTTGCCCAAAGTTTTGCAGAGAATCGCCAAACATGTTGCAGAGTGATCAACAACAGTCTTATTATAATGGTCGTTTTTAATAAATAGTGGCAAGTCGTTCCGAAAGTCATACAATAACCAGTCGGCGATGGAAAATCGTGTCAAATCGTACAAGTGGAAAGCCCATTAAGCGGTAGTCTGCGTGAACCGTGTGATGGATATTTTATTTTATCAAACAATATCTTCACAGCCATTGCATACATTACCTTTTGTATTACCTCATTAAATGTAGAATAGATAGTAGAAGCTACTTGTATTTTTAATATTAAAATACAAATAAACTTATGTGAATAGTGATGAGTAGCCTGTAAGAACAATAAGAATACAACCATAGTGATGAGTAGCCTGTAAGAACAATAAGAATACAACCATAGTTTATTTACTGTTTAATTTAGGCGTTTTTTTTTTTTGTATTTCCGAAAGTTTCCATCTACGATGATTTGTCCTTGAATTATGGCGAGTAATGCTTGAAAAACACCTGAAAGTGCAGAAAAAGAAAGCATAACCTTTACAGTCAAAAGTTCGAGGAAGGCACCAAGATAATCAAAATTGGCTCACAGCACAGCACTTCTGTACCTTGCTGCCAACTACCGAGGCAAAACAAATATATAACAATAAAATACAATATATAAATATATACATACATAAAATAACCCTCAGAGGATGTGCAAGGTCTACTCCCACCTCACGTGGCGAACAGATCGACCAAAAATTGACACTACATGAGTGTTCAAAGTGTAATGTCTGGCTTTGCTACACTGTCGGAAACTACTGAAGAGAGAACAAAAAATAGATGCAATGAACTTGTAAATATGTATATAATAATAAGTGCCAAAATAGGCCAAAATATATAAACACATAGAAAATATATCTTAGTGATAATGAAATGTGTAAAAGCAATTATGTACAAGTCTATCTATCTATTGCCGGACGCCGTGATCCCCGAAGGGGATAAAATACCAATAAAAAGTCAAGACAAAAACAATATATACAAATTTAGACAGTAGCCCAACAGAAACTCGCTCACTCTCACTCATACTTTCCGCCTCATTGACATTATTGTGTGCAACCGCACATTGCATTGGCACTATGAACAGAAATATCATCATCCTCAAAGACAATAAAAGCAATTCCTGGGAGCCAAAATAGTGATATCTCGTGTTCAGGGCCACACTCTCGGGCAACATGGCCCGGGCTTGTGCACACATTATGGGTGTCCAATCTCCGTTGTCTATGGTTGGGTGACTAAATTTGTTTCACTTCATGGTTTTAGAAAAAATAAATAAATACTAATACTAATATACTGTATATATACAGTATATATATATATATATATATATATATATATATATATATATATATATATATATAAATATATATATATATATAATATACATATATTTATATATATGTAACCTCGCTGCCTGGGTGTGTGGTATGTGAAAAGGTCTCGGCCTTACCAGATGATCAGACAATACGAGTTCTAAGCTCTTTTCTGGAGTGCTATGGCTGGCCCTCCCGGATCCATAAGTTCGTAAGTGAATTACACCACTCACGCATCAAAAGGTGTCCCCTTCCACTCCTAGAGCACCTCATCAACCACAATTTTGACTGAGTCCATATTCACCACTTCACCCATATCGATCCACCTAATATATTACGGATGTTGATCTGCTACCAGTTCCTGTTTAACCTCAAGAGATAATCGCTATTTGGTTGCTGCTGATTCTACAACTACTTTTATTAATTAATACCAGGCTGAATTACTTGTGTATAAATTCTGACTTCCCATTAGGTCATTAAAATATAATTGGGCGGTGGCAAGTGATAATCGCTACCGTTATTACAAGTATAAGCTTACTGAGTGGGTACCGAGATACCCAGCTATATAATAATCTACATAGTGGCTAACAGTCGTGCCCTTGCTGTAGAGTCCTGTATACATCTCCTTAGAAAGAGACTTTGACTGGTGATTTGAGTAATGGATACCACCAGTTTCAAAACGGTACTATGTGGAATTACTAGAATCATAGCATAAGTGAAAAAATTACGGTTTTTAAAATGGCTGCCACCGGAGTCTTTCGGGACTATAAAGGCTTACAATTTTTTTAATGAAAATGTATTACCTGAAGAAATTTTATGGGTTTTTAAGGTATAGTCGACACGATGGTACCTGTAGGAATTAAGTATGACCTTGCCTACTACCCGATATCCAAGATGGCCAACACTTGGACCCTCCCCAAACAAGAAAGTTGTGTATTATTTTAAGGAAACATTGAGATTGCATAACTTTTGTGATGGTGTTACGACCGGCACTACGAAATAAACAAGGGCACTCAATATTGGACTAGATGATAGGCTATATCTGCAACAACTGTACGCTAATTCCAAACATTCGAACTATTACGCCGGTGAACAAAACACTTAAAACCCTCCAGAGTTAATCTACTGGATAACGGGGTATCAAGTAACTGGGTTTTAGTGCACTTCTACAAAGGCTTACCGATGATGGCAAAGCCTACTCACAACAGGAGTACTTTACGTTAATAAAATGCTCTTAAGTAATAACAATGCTTGAATAAACTATGATAAGATTTAATAAAGGAGTATATGCTTACGTTAACTTTAGTGTGAGTCTGTACTCAACACTAAACTCTACAATGCTCTATGAAAACACTGGTAGTCTAGTCCTACAGCAATCAGATAAAGAATCTTCTGAAAACGTCTGATGCTCTAAGATGCTCGTTAATATAGAACAGAAATAATGCAGGGGCAGGACACCAAAGCGTGTATCTTAAATACACCAATAAGTAGGATACATATATATAACAAGGGAGTGCAACAACTCTGTGACAGCACTAATAATCGCCACTCAAAACAGTACTTCCTTAGCCAATGTAACAGCCAAACTGGGTTGTGCACTATGCATCAACCTAGGCTAAAATAAGGCGTGAATAATTCCTAAAGCATACACAATTAAAGTTAATAAACACGATGCTGTCTCTCTCACTAATAAAGTCTAGCAGTGGCATACAAAGGTACTAAGAAGCTAGGCAGAGCGCAAGTATGCTCATAGCCTACTGCCTCCCCTTGAACAGATTTCCCTTATGTTACGTTAAGTGACTTGGAAGCTCTCTTGGTAAGTCCAGATCTCTAGTATCTGGTCTAGCCCTGGCGCTCCACAAAGGTCAACAAAATGAGGTAGCAATCATACAGGTGAGAGTAGGCAAAAGCCCTTCACTTGTATACTGCTACACTCGCAAAGGAAAATATGCACAAGGGTTACAGGCTAGCTAGCTTCGTCAATGTTGTACAGGCTCTGACTTGCCACATACATAACTCAGACAACGACCAAAGATACCTTCCACTGTCTAGCATTAAATAATAAGAGAGAACAGCCCAATAATAAGAAGCACCCCAACACTATGGTACCATTTGACTATGACTCTAATAATCCGTAAAACTAGTGCAAACATATATGGAGAGCTGGTGCTGGTAATACGACTGGCCGACTATGGAAGCCGTATGCAGAACCAGAAGGGATAAGTAATTGAATAAAGAGAGAAGTATGAAACCGAAGAAGTTCAGAGAGAGAGATAGTAGTATAGAGGGTTATATGGGAGACAGAATTGCAAGGGACATGTAGGACCTAGCACACCAAGCCTAGCTCTGCAGGAAACACAAGGATAGGAGCCAGCACCACCATCCCAGGACCGCTGCCGCCAATCACAGACGACTACGTCATGAAGAGCAAGCTTTCTATGACGTCGACAGGGCCGCCGGCCAATCACGGGCGTGGGAAACTCCTCGGAGCGCGGGAGGCAAACGTACCCCCACAAACTACCACCACGCTGCCTACCCCGCTCTCTCTCTCTCCTTAACTTCACACCATGCATCTTATATTCCAGCAACGATACAAAATACTTCCACGTGTCACAGACAAGAATAAAGATCACCACTGATCTGTCTGTGACAACATGTACTCTATGAAAGAAAGAACATCGTTCTACGATTATTGTAGCCCATATCACTGCCCTGGCGAGCGCTAGCGAGTCACGAGCGCATTCTGGCAAGTTGGCCAGCGTAACAATGGTTATGAGGTTTTCAGGCACTGCTAACATGATTGTACTTTTACTTATTCAATATCACAACACTTGATACCCGAAATAATATTAAAGATGACGTTCTTCTAAAATCTGTAGCCAATAAGAATGCTGTCCAATGTTGTATATAACTTTAATAGAGCAGCGCGCCCTGGATATTACTCATTCTGTTTTTGTTTTTTTTGTAAATGCCTGCTTGGCAGTGTAATGTTAAGCAGTCCTTGAAATCCAGTTATTGGTTCCATACATTATTCACATATGCACTCTTGATTCATTACATTACTGTTTACTCTATTGTAGTCACTATGCCATATTTATGGCATGATGGGGATGTTCCACTGGGTGTAAATTCTACTAAAGTGTGCTGGACATTATATGAGAGGATCAGGCATTAATAATGCTCTCATTGAGACACAAGTGTTTGGAAAACTGACCCTGAACTCAGCTTTCGAAGGAAATCATTATGTAGGTTCCTTCCATGGAATCATGATGGTCTCAGATCTTTTCAACTCCTTGGCATGGGAAGCATTCTTGGATTGGTTGGTGCAGAGTGGTTGCAGTATCAATGAGGAATTCATGGAACATGCACACAAAGTACAGAGAGCTATATGTGCAAAAGAAAGACTTGTTGAGAAGTGTGCAGAATTATTTAAACAGTCATTGCATCTCCATGAAGAATTTGAGTGTTTTCTGGAGGAATGCTGCTCAAAGTCTGAGGTGTGTCAGTACTTGCAAGCGTTTCATTGGATTGCTGCTACCATCAAGCATGAGGTTGCATCAGATCGAGAAGGGAAGTTCCCTGTACACATGGCTGCTGTGGGAGCTTCTCTGCCAATCTAACGAGAGAGTGACTGCATCAATTACTTTCGGTATGGCATGTTCTACCTTGAATCCACAAAAGCTTTAGAAGCAACTCATCCGGATGTTTTCAGCAATTAATGTGTGGTCAGTTTGTTGTGAAGGATCAAGTTAATGGTTACTTCAATGCTGTTGCACCAGATAATTATGAAGCTAGAGTAATCCATCCAGAGGGGGTCAAAAAGTGCTGGTGGAATTATCGGTCAAACAAGAAATCTGAGAGCCATATTTGAGTGGCACCTAATATTCCCTGAAATTCTCATCTTAAATAACTTCAGGGCTATTCTGAATGATGTGTCGATGAATCATAGTGAATCAGCGAGGGTCCATTATGAACTTACTGGATGAAAAGCTCATCAGCTGAATGATAATGTTTCAAAGCTCCTGGACTTTGTGCGAGACAGGGGTAACCCTTACATAATTAAGGCTCCTGACATCAAACTCCACAATCTAATCACAAAGCAACTAGCAATGAATGAAGTGGTAGCAGGGCTGCTCCAAGTGCAGCTGAATGGCGATCAACTGTTAAAAGATTTCTGGAGAGAGAGGTTTGTTGAAAAGACAAAAAAACTCTCCACCACTATATCAAAGAGGAGATTGCCCCAACTTGACAGTAAACCATCCACTGATGAGACTGCAACTTCTGTTATGGCATCGAAAATTATAGCAGCAGCTCAGCGTGGCATCGAAATTGTGAAAGATCGAGGCATGGAACTTGAATCTATTTATGCCTATGATATCCTACCTGTTTCATCTCTATTTGATGGGGATCTTCCTACCAAGCCCGACAAAAGTGCGCTCATCGCAGACCTGGAGAAGAACTTAACATGTGATGAGTTCTGCTTTCCTGCCGGAGATGCATCCGTTATATTGGACTTCATGAAAAAACTCGATAATTTCCATATTTGGCTTCATATGGAACATTTGACAACGCAATCCATTGTGTGCTATCAGCGGGTCGCTCTATCTATCGCAGGTCCAGCCTCCATATCGTGTTTGACAGCTACTTAGAGTCTGTTAAGAACATAAGAACATAAGAAAATGGGAGTCTGCAGAAAGCCGATTGGCCCAAGCAAGGCAGATCTCTGTCCCACATAACCCCAATTCAATTACAAAGCCCAATTATAGGCTCAACACTCTAATACCCTGAGGATCATCTTACCGAAACGGTTAGAGAATAACGCAGGATTATGGGGGTCTGCAGAGCGCTGATTGGCCCAACCCGGCTGATCCCCCTTCACACCCAACCCTTCTCGTCCATATGATTATCCAATTGTATCTTAAAGTTCCCTACCATTTTAGATCCCACTATAGCACTTGGTAGTCCATTCCACCCATCTACAACTCTGTTACCAAACCAATATTTGCCTATATCTTTTCTGAAACAAAATTTATCTAATTTGAAACCATTGGTACGAGTTCCTTCGCTATCACTGAGCTTTAGTACATTTGTCATGTCCCTTTTGTTAATCCCACTAACCCACTTGAACACCTCTATCACATCTCCTCTAACTCTGCGTCTCTCTAACGAATGTAAACCTAATTTCTACAACCTTTCTTCATACAGAAGACTTCTAATATTATGGATCATTTTTGTCATTCTACGCTGCACTCTCTCCAATGAATCTATGTCCATTCTGTAATAAGGACACCTCAATTGGACAGCATAATCCATATGGGGTCTCACTAATGACAAGTAAAGTTTTAAAATAACATCAGCAGTTCTGTTACTCACACTCCTAGAGATGAACCCGAGAATCCTGTTTGCCTTATTACGAACGCTTATACACTGTTTTCTAGGTTTCAAATCATTTCTAACAAACACATCTAGATCTTTCTCGCAGTCTGAATTTTCTAATTCTAAATTAGCTAGTTTATATTTAACATTTTAGATTTATTTGCATCTTCCCTATCTTTAATACCTTGCATTTGTCAACGTTAAACTTCATCTGCCAATTTACTGACCATTCATGTTAGGTATCTAGATCCCTTTGGAGGCACTCTATATCGCTATCTGAATCAATTGATCTCCCCATTTTAGTATCGTCTGCGAATTTACTTATCCTACTAGTTATACCTAAATCTAGGTCATTTATGTATATAAGAAACAACAGGGCACCTAATACCGATCCCTGGGGGACACCACTTTTGACTGCTCCCCACTCTGATTTGGTACCATTTATGCTGACTCTCTGTTTCCTACCAATTAGCCATGACCTAATCCATCCCAACAACGATCCTCCTATTCCATGTGCCTCAACCTTTCTCATAAATTTCTCGTGAGGGACTCTGTCGAAAGCTTTACTGAAATCTAAATAAATAATATCATATGACTTGTCACTATCTACTGCTTCATATACCTCTGAGAAAAAGCTAAGCAAATTAGTAAGGCAAGAACGTCCCTGAGTGAATCCATGCTGAGAAGAATTTATTTAAGTTAAATTTTTCTAATTGGCGTCTAATTTTCCTAGCAATAATAGACTCTAGCAACTTTCCTATGATTGATGTGAGACTAATGGGACGGTAATTGGATGCTATCGATTTATCACCTTTTTTGAAGATCGGAACTACATTTGCAAGCTTCCAAGCTTCTGGAACTAAACCTGTTTCTAATGACTTGTTAAATAAAAATGTTAATGGGCTACTTAACTCATCTCTGCATTCTTTTAATACTCTAGCATATACCTCGTCAGGACCCGGCGATTTTTGAGGTTTCAGTCTGTCAATTTCCTTAAGCACATCATTTCTACTTATACTAACTGTACTTAACATATTTTCAATACTATCACTGTATACCATATTGACTTCTGGAATCTGTGCCAAATTTTCATTAGTGAAAACGGAAAGAAACTGACTATTTAATGTACTGCATATTTATAAATAATTTTCTGTTATTTCTCCTATTGAAGTTTTTAGGGGACCTATTACATCTCTAACTTTAGATTTATATAGTTGGTAAAAAGCTTTAGGGTTATTTATTGAGTCACTGGCTATCCTTATTTCATAATTTCTTTTTGCTTTCCTGATTTCCTTTTTGACCTGTCTTGATAGAGTCTGATAGTATATATGTAGATGATTTTCGCCTTTCTTTATTTTTCTATATATTCCTTTCTTTTTTCTTATAAGATCTATTAGCTGATTAGTCATCCATTTTGGTTGGTTCTGCGTCGATCTAAATCTTCTTTTAGGGATATATTTATTTTGAGCATTGTGGAGTGAAGCAATAAACTGGTTATATGTAGGTGGCAAGTTTAACTCTGGCATATCCTGACTTAATTACTTAACAATAGGGTCCACCCTTAAGTCTCTTCTTAGCCCACCATAATCGGCTTTTCTGAAATCTGGGATAAGTGTCGTATTCTCTTTAGCATTCCCTGTCCATTGTATATTAAAATAAATAGATTTATGATCGCTATTTCCTAGGTGGTCACCAATCTCTACATCATTTATCATATGTTCATTGTTACTGAAAACTAAATCAAGAATATTAATACCTCTAGTCGGCGTATCTATGAATTGAAATAAAACACTATCTTGTACTACCTCAATAAACTCTACTGAATCGGAGTCACCTATTTGGTGCTGCCAATCAATGTTCGGAAAATTAAAATCCCCCATAATGCACACATTGCTAAACCTTGATGCTATTTTAATTTCCTCCCATAACGATGTTCCGCCATTTCTACTCATATTAGGCGGTCTATATATAACTCCAATAACTATGGTCTCACTACCTTCGTTAACCTCTACCCAAACACTTTCATTATCATTATTTAGTCTAATACCTGATTTAATACAGCTTGTTAATGTACTCCTGACAAACACTGCTATACCCCCGCCCCTCCTACTTGTTCGGTCATATTTAAACAAACTATATCCTGGAATATCAAATTCTGCTAAAAAATGCCTAGATTCTGTATTAATCCACGTTTCAGTTAGCGCTATTATGTCTATATTTTCTGTGCTAACGAGTGCTCTAAGTTCGTTCATTTTGTTACATAAACTCCTACAATTTCTATAATATACCCTCAACCTATTACTTTCATTTGCAACTAATTTTCTATTGTGTTTAGCTAACTTATTATTTCCTGTTGAACTACTAGCTCTAGACGGAAATTCTACTCTATCAGTATTCTCATCTTACTATCAGTTACATGTGTAGTGTTATCGATACTACTATTACACATCACTATATCCGCACTATCTTGACTGATTATTTCTATTTTACTCACTGGTTTGTCACATGAAGTACCTACTCCATATGGAGACAGTATTTTACTTACACACCCAGGTTTTTTTAACGAAACCCCGCAACAATCTTGTCCAGTGAGCAGGCTAAGGTCGAAACTCCTAGTCGAGAAAGATGTACTCCATCCTGGGCATACAGTTCATCCTTACCATAGAAGTGGGTCCAGTTATCTAGGAATGGTATTGACTTTGTCTTGCAATACTTCTCCAGCCGGCTATTTACACCAATAGCCCTGGAGGACCATTCCTTCTGTACCCCTCTTCTTTGCAGGATACTGTGTACCACAGGAAATCCATCCTTCTCCTTGATCCTCTCCAGCATTTCCTGGTACTTGGTCAGCAACTCCTCAGTCCTGCATCTCCATATGTCATTGGACCCTGCGTTGATGAAGATGATGGGGTCCTCCCCACCCACTTCTAGGACACCATCCATCTTCTCTGCCACCCTCCCGACTCTGGCTCCAGGTAGGCAGACAACTTTACTAACATGAGTGTTAGTAGCCCCATCAAGGTACCTAACCATTGAATCACCGTCAATGAACTTAGCTTTTTTCCGTTGTCGGCGTGTAGCAGCAGTTGTTGCAGCAACAGCAGCAGACTCCCCCCCCCCCCCCCCTCCTCTCACTGCCTCGATGATCGCCACTTCCTCGCCATAACTCTCATCAGCCAAGGTGCTGAAGTTGTTGTGGGTCTTGAGTGGCTGCCTTTTCAGCTTGCAGGCCGTTGCACTTGTTGACACCACTTTCCAAGGGGCTTCACGATCCCTGGGAACACTTCCGGTAGCCTCACACTTCTTCTCCACCGTAGCTAGTCTCAAGGCCAAATTTTCATCTTTGAGACACTGAATCTCCTGCTCCACACTCTCCAGTGTGGAGCACAAGTGTTTACACAAGCGGTCACTGGGGACGTCCGCACTGGTCAAGGGTTAGAGGGCAACTGATCAAGGGTCAGAGTTAAGGGAGGAGAAAGGCTGTGTCATGCCGGTGGAGTAGAATCCGTTGATCTCGCTGTGCTCAATGCAAGTGTCCCAACACCCAAACAAATGAACAAGTTCTGGACCTTCTCAGGCAACAAAAGTATACTACAGCGTCTCACTCGCGATTTCGTCTCAACTCCTGAGCTGGTGAAGTCGAATGTTATAATGATTAATGGCTCACTCATTCAGCCAGGACTGATGATGCTGGTCTTGAATGTGAGCTATTTGCAGACTCATTTAATCTCACTCAACTAGTCAACCAACCCACCCGTGTACCAGATAATCCTAATCATAATTCCCACCTACTGGACTTATTTTTAACAACCAATTCAGCAAATTATGATGTTACAGTGAGGTCCCCGCTTGGATCTTCTGATCACTGTCTGATACAGGCCACCTGTCTATCACCTACCACACCTTCCCACTCTGAACCTGTTTTGGTGACTAAATGGCATTACAATAGGGCAGACTGGGAGGGTCTTCAAGGTTTCTTTATTGATATTCCCTGGACCTCTTTCTTTTCTAATGATGCACACTCCACCTTGAGCCACATACAAGATTTTGTAAAAATTGGAATGGAAACTTTTATTCCTCATCAAAAGTACAGTAAAAGATCTAATTCACCTAAATGGTTTGACCATAATTGTGCTAGAGTAACTGAACAAAAAGCAATAGCCTACAATGCATACACAAGATCAAAAACACATGAAGCCTTTAATTACTTAGAAACATCAGAAATCATGCCAAAACTGTATTAAACCTAACTAAATCAAACTTTCTCCACAAGCAGGCAAATAAACTTCTAAATAATCCAAATGATAACAACAATATTTTGGTCTACTCTTAACTCATTCAAATCCAACTTCACAACTGCTTCATCCATTCCACCATTAAAATCTCTGACTGGCAATCTTGTAAGTGACCCACGAGGTAAAGCTAACCTTCTTGCGGATATTTTCTCCACCAACTCAACCTTAGATGAAATAAATCATGATGTACCTGTACTTAATTTTAATTTGCCTGAAATTCCCTCACTTAAGATCCACACCAGACATGTCAACACTATTTTGCAGAATCTCTCAGTAGATCAGGCTCCTGGTCCAGATAAAATTCCTCCAATAGTACTTAAGAATTGCTCCTTGGTGCTCGCTCCTGTATTGGCAAAAAATTTCCGTCTATGTACTCATACCTCATGCTTCCCAGTACCCTGGAAAGAAGCAAACATCCATCCAGTTCCTAAAAAAGGTGCCTCTTCAGATCCATCAAACTACAGACCAATAGCTATAACTTCCACTCTTGGTAAAGTCTTTGAAATTATATTAAATAATCACATAATTAAGCATCTTGAGAATAATAAATTAATCAGTGATAGGCAATATGGTTTTAGACGATGTCGATCAACTGCAGACATTCTTTGCCTTCTTACGCATCAAATCAACCAAGCTACAGACCAACATGGTGAAACACATACAATAGCACTGGATATATCAAAGGCATTTGATAGAGTCTGGCATCAATCCTTATTGTCGAAGATGTCACACTACGGCCTTGCATCATTAGTTCCACTAATTTCTTCTTATCTTCATAACAGAAAAATATGTGTAATGGTAGATGGCCTTTATTCTCAATTTCACTCAATAAATGCTGGTGTTCCCCAGGGATCAGTTTTGGCCCCAACTCTGTTCCTCATTCATATCAATGATCTCATATCTACCACACATAATCTAATACATTCCTACGCAGATGACTCAACACTCCACAGTTCCTTCACATTTACCAATTCTTTCACCCAACCCGATCTTATAAATTCAAAAATAAGCACTGCAATTTCTCTGAACCAGGACCTTTCTAGAATTGAAGAATGGGGACAAAAGAATCTAGTTTCCTTTAATGCACAGAAAACCAAGTACATTCAATTTTCTAACCGACAGAATCTCACTGACTCCCATATATTTGTTAATGATGTAAATATTCCCACTTCCCCTAGTATTGACATTCTCGGTGTAACATTAACTACTAACTTGAGCTGGACACATTATGTTAGAAGCATTGCTAAGAATTCCTCTAAAAAACTGGGACTCCTGTACAGAGTTCGAGAATTCTTCACTGACGAGCAGTTGGCCGTAATATATAAAAGTCATGTGCGTTCTCAGATGGATTACTGTTCACCTCTGTGGAGTGGAAGTGGAGTGGTTGCATTGAGGCAGTTGGACAAAATTCAAAATAAAGCTATTAGATTAATCAATAACCCTGCAATCACACAGGACATTCCTACATTATCCATACGAAGAAACATTGCATCCCTTGCATTATTCTACAGATATTTTCACAGCAATTGTTCCGAGGAACTTGCTTCAATTGTACCGCCTCTCCACATCTTTCCCCGTAGAACTAGGGAAGCTGAGAGCGCCCATGAATTTACACTTTCTCCTCCACAATGCAGAACTTCTGCTTATCAAAATTAATTTATCCCTAGAACTACTACTCTTTGGAATTCACTTCCCTCGAATTGCTTTCCACAAACTTACAATCTGCAAATGTTTAAATCCAGTTGTTACAAACATTTTATGAATGGAGGATGCCTTTAGGCACATGGACCTTTTTGTTTTATGTGTTTTTCCTTCCTCCGTTCATTGTCTCAAAAAAAAAAAAAAAAAAAAAAAAAAACTTGGTGGATGCATTACTAGATGATGGTGTTGTGCCAGCCGAGTTCCTGAACTCTGGAAGACTGTCCACTCAACCGCTTTCTGAGACTACGGAACCTATTGAGGCATTGACATGTGATGTAGAAGAAGCTGATGATAGCATAGTGATGCACTGTGCATGGGAGGTGAATCGGGGAAGTAGCTGGGTGCTAGTAGTCTCCAATGACACAGACACAGTAGCACGTTTACTTAATTATGTTCAATATTTTCGAAAGTCAGACCTCAAAGAATTGTGGGTAGTGTTTGGTACCGGTGAGAGATGGCGTCATATACCACTACACACTCTTGCAGATAAGCTGGGAGAAGGATTGTCGTAAGTAATTGTGAAGGCACATGTATTGACTGGAGATGATGCTATGAGTAAGATACGTACCAAACATGCGTCTCTGTCATGTGATCCAGAACATTATTTGGCTGATTTTGCGGAGTCTGACACAATCTCTGACAGGACCTTGATGAAAGCTGAGGAGTATCTTGTTTGGGTTTGGGCTGGCACCAAGAGCAAACCTGAATCACGAACATTTGACCATCTTCGGGTGGAAGTCCAACTGTGAGCTCTGACACCAAAGTCGTTGGAAGCCCTGCCACCAAGATCAAGTGCAATTCGTGGCCACATTAGGAGAGCATTTTATTCTCTCCATAAAGTTCTGTGCCATCTTGATGTTACCCACCCTGCCACAGACCCAACGAAATACGGATGGGTTAATGACAATGGCACCCTACTACCTGAAAAATTGCCTTAATCCATTACCAAAAAGAATGCTAGTTGTATGTAAGTGCACTTGCAAATGTGGCTCGTTGCGATGTTTGTGCAGCAAGGCAGGTGTCAAATGTGTAATATTTTGTCATAAACAAGAGTCAGCTTGTCAAAATAAGTGAAAATGCCATCTTTCAGTCACGATTAAATAATTTAAATGAAATGAACTTCAAGTGATTTGAATTCGGTATTACTGTGAAAATGTTCTTGGATAACTACTTTTCTGTGCTTATGTTTTCACTCCTTATTTGTGCCCAATTGGAATTTTGGTTATTAAATGTGGAGATATCAATCCAATTAAAGTATACTATAGTGTTAGCAGTGCCTGAAAAAACAATAATCATCACAAAAGTTATGCATTCTGTTTCTTTAAAAAAAATACATGACTTCCTTGTTTGTGGATGGTCAAAATGGTGGCCATCTTGGATTTCGGGTAGTATGCAAGGTCATACTTAATTCCTACATGTACCATCGTGTCGACCATACCTTAAAAACCGCTCGACTTAAGTCGTGCACCAATTTGCAGCAACTTAGGAGCATTTATAAGGCTTTTAAAGGGTTAAAATAGAGTGCAAATGGCCGGGAGCGCAGCAGGCCACACGTCCGACACCCAGGGCTTACCGCCACCCACTGACTCACGCTCCCTCTGTTCTCGAGAGGACGGCAGTGTTACCATTAGTGAGCGTAGTGGGAAAAAATATGACACTATACACTAAACTCCCATGTTGGTGGCACCACTGCATGAGAACCACGAGTGCTACGTAGCTCGTTCTGGTCTCATTTTGAAGCTTTTAGCGCCTAGTTTTTTGCTGAATAAATTTCTTTTCATGCAGATACTTGATTGATCATTCAGGAGGGCCTGAATATGCCCAAAATAGCCCAAAACACCCCGCTAGACAAGGGTTAAAGTCCTTCAGGTAATAAATTTGCATTACAAATTGTAAGCTTTTATATTCCGGAAAGACCCTGGTGGCGGCCATTTTGAAAACTGCCATTTTCTCACTTATGCTATGATTCTAGTAATTCCACCTAGTACCGTTTCGAAGGTGGTGGTATCCATTACTCAAATCACCAGTCAAAGTCTCTTCTTAAGGAGAAGTATACGGGACTCTACAGCAGAGACTGGACTATACCGGTGGACAGCGTAAGTTACATGTGCGAGTTAACCCCTTGAAGGTAGTGACACATTTTGACAGTTTATTCTGGTCATCATTAGACGAATTTACAGAGTAGGAAGGGTAAATGGAAGTCAAAAGGGTTGAATGGGCTGTTTCAATTCCAACATATCTTTCCTAACCTATATAAAACTATGAAAAATAGCCAGAATAAACTGCTTAAATGCGCCATGATCAAGGGGTTAATGACTGAAACTGTACTCTAATACGAGGAAACTCCATAGTACATATGGGCGATAATATGCACTCAACATTACTAATAAGTGGTATACTTTTATTTTCAATAATTCTAATACATTGCCTTAGTTGTTTTTTCAGAACTCATTTGGGTCACATAAACTTAATCAATATGTTAAAAATTACAATATTCACTATTTCACATAAATCTTGATGAAGTGTAGCAGCTACTTATATAAGAGAGTCTACTTCTACACTTAGACCTATAAGCACAAATATATATAGGCACAGTGAGGGAGACTAATCAGATATACCTTCCTGGTGTGGATTGCAGATTGAGGTAGGAAACTAATTGATTCATACTCCAACACTTGATAGAGGTCAAAAGTAAAAGCAGCAACTTGATGCTGGACAATTTTACTATTTTGCATATCAAATTTAACGAAAATGTAAACCCTATATAAAGTTTTATATTGTATGTTACGAGTCTAGATATATCAATATATGAATATGATATATAATATGATTATTCACAAATATTAAGTATATATAATAAGTATATCATATTGTTATTATTATATACTAATATTATTATCCGTAGACACAGCATATTATAGAAACATGTTAATACAGTGCACCACACAAACAAATGGAGATGTAAAATCATGTAATTAAAAATTTATTATAGTTATATATAAATTTAATAAAAGCATAGACATTTCCTGCTGATTTATATCAGTAGGAAATGTCTATGCTTTTATTAAATAAATTCACTAAGTTTAGGTAACTCTCTCACGCTTGGTTAAGTTTTCTTTAAACTTATGACCACCATCGTTCATTCTCATGCAGTAATTGCATTACCCCGAGATAATACAATTATGTTATCACTATATAACTTCTAAAGTGGAATACATTCTATTCATCTCTCCTTTCTCTGAAATCTCCATCCTAGGAGATTTCAACGTTCACCACCGCCAATGGCTCTCCACTCATTCTACTGACCAACCTGGTGAACAAGCCTACATCTTTTCTATCCTAAACGACCTAGAGCAATTAGTCCAGCAACCCACCCGTATCCCGGATCGCTTCGGAGATCGGCCCAACATTCTTGACTTATTTCTAACCTCTAACCCTTCTGCTTATACTATAAATATTTTCTCCCTTTTGGGCTCCTCCGACAACAAACTAATATCTGTCACCAGCCCTATCTCTCCGGTACGGTCACCTGATCCTCCCAGCCAGCCACGGTTGTGGCACTTTGGTGCTGCCGACTGGGAGGCTATTCGGCAGTACTTCTTTGATTTCCCTTGGAATTACTTTTGCTTCCGTGGCCGGGGCCCCTCGGAGAGTGCTGAACGCATTACCGAGGTAATCCTCCCGGGCATGGAAGCATACATTCCATTTTCTTTCTCTCAGTCTAATGCAAAAAAATCTTGATTAACTCACGCTTGTTTTAATGCTGTCCGCAACAAGGAGGAAGCATTCATATGGTACCGATGCCTTAAAACTCAAGAATCTCAAACTTCTTATGTTTCTGCCCGGAATCAATCCAAATCTGTCCTTCGACTTGCCAAGCATTCTTTCATCAATAATAAATGCACTGAACTATCCAACTCTAGCTCTTCCAAAGCTTTCTGGCATCTAGCCAAAAACCTCTCCAACAACTTTTCTTCCTCGTCTTTCCCACCCCTCTTCCACTCAGATGTCACAACCATCACTTCTTCCTCTGACAAAGCTGAACTCTTCGCTCAAGTTTTTGCTAGAAACTCCACCTTGGATGATTCCGGTGCTATTCCTCCCTCTCCGACCCCCTCTCTCCTACTTATGCCTAATATTCTAATCTCTTCTAAGGATGTACTTTCTACCCTCTCTGGGCTTAATACTAAGAATGCGTACAGTCCAGACAGTGTTCCTCCTGTTGTACTCAAAAACTGTGCTTCCGTGCTGATTCCATGCCTAGGCAAACTCTTTCGTCTCTGTGTCTCCTCTAACGTCTTCCCTTCTTGCTGGAAGTTTGCTCTCATTCAACCTGTCCCAAAGAAGGGTGACCACTCTCAACCCTCCAACTATCGTCCAATTGCTCTTATCTCTTGTATCTCTAAAGTTTTTAAAACTATTCTTGTTTCCAAATTTCTTAAGCATTTCTTTTCTCATAATGTACTCTCAGCTCGCCAGTATGGTTTCCTTAAGGGTCGCTCTACTGGTGATCTTCTTTCATATCTTACTAACTCTTGGTCATCCTCCTTTCGGGAATTTGGTGAGACCTTATTCTATTGCACTAGACATATCGAAGGCCTTCGATAGAGTCTGGCACAATTCTCTAATTTCTATATACCCTCCTTCGGTTTCTATCCCTCCATCTGAACCTTTGTCTCTAATTTCCTTTCCGGCCGTTCCATAGCTGCAGTTTTGGATGGCCATCGCTCACTTCCTCATCCTATCTACTCTGGTGTTCCTCAGGGCTCTTTCCTATCTACAATTCTCTTTCTTATTTTCATAAATGATCTACTCAACTGTACCTGTAGCCCCATCCATTCATACGCAGACGACTCTACCTTACACTTTTCATTTAGTTTTTGTTACGACCGGGACTACGAATAAAACAAAGGCACTCAATGATTGGACTAGTAATAGGGCACTATGCAACAACGGTGCGCTAGATCTAAACCCTCGAACTTATATGCCAGCGAACAAAACACCTATACCCTCCAGGGTTAATCTGCGATAGCGGGGTATCCTTAACTGGGCATTAATGTACTCTACTTCAGGCTAACCGACACTGGTATAGCCTGATAACAAACAAGATGCAAGTTACGTTAAAATGCATAAAAAGGAATCTATGGAAAGATCAATTAAATCACAGCAAGATTTAATACAATAAAAAGATGCTTCAATACAGTTACTCTAAACAACAATAACCTCTTCACTCCTATCTGAAAGAAAGTGAAGTATATTCCTACAGCATAGACCTGGAAACTTCTGAAGAAAGTCTGATGCTCATAAGATGCTCGTACTTATTTAGAACTATATAAAGGCAGGAGGCAGGACACCGCATGTGTAAATCGAATACACTAAAAGATAGGACATATAATGTTAACTGACACGAGAATACTATAAATGCGCAACGGTAGCAATGCTCGACACTAAAAGAAGTACTTCCTCATCAACGAAACAGTCTGCTATGGTTGTGCGGCTCAACAACAACCTAGACTAATAAATGCTGTGAATAATAATGCGTACATATCAAAGAGCTTATATTAAATACTAACAAGTGTCTACTCGGTTAATAATGTCTAGCTGGGATACTCTAGGTAAGGAACTGGGGTTGAGCAAGACCGGCTCATAGCCTAGCGATGTCCTTAAGACTGCATCCTTTAAGTTATGTTAATTGACAAGGGGGCTCTCTCGATAGATCCAGATCACAAGTATCTGGTTCTATCCTGCCGACCCTCTAAAGACACGCAAAGAGGCAGGAAAGTGTGGAACTGGTACAGGCCAAAACCCTCAGTCAACACAATGCTGCACTCGCAAAGGACGCAACCGAAAAGACAACCCAGGCTACCACAGGACCGGTCGAAGTCGTGTAGGTATAAGCAAACCGTACACACATCGGAGACAACGACTACAGTTACCTTATCCCAGTCTAGCATTAAATAAAAGAGCAGAAACACTAAATCAATAAGGGAGACACACAAAGTTCTTAACCTATACTAACTAAGAACCCTCAAACCTATTTTAAGTACATGTAAATATCTCTGAGGACGGCGCATGCAATACAAAGGGCCGGCTATGAAAACCGTATGCAGAACCCAAGGGGAGTGTTGTGCAGTTAATAAAGGTTAGAGTATGGAAAGAGAGAATCGAGTGAGAGAAACAGTGATAAAGGTGGTGATCGGGAGAGAGTATGCAAAGGGATGTTAGAAGCACGCGCGCCAAGCCTGCCCTGACGAGGACAGCTCCTGGGGACCTCATTGAGGAGGTAGGTTACACAGGAGACCACAAAGGCGCGATGGTCAGCCAATCACGGGCCGAGACGTCACAAGACAGCAAGCGTCCTATGACACAGCAAGACAAAGAAAATCGTCCAATGGCGAGCGAGAGGCAGGAATGCACCCGTACATACAGACACTTACTACCTCCTCGCTCTGAAAGTCTTTCTCATTCACACGCTGGTACTATTATCACTACTGTTGATATAAAATATAACCCATTGTCACAGACGAAAACAAAGACCACCACTGGACTGTCTGTGACAATGCGATTACTAGGAAAGAAAGAACAACATTTTCTGATAACTGTAGCCCATTTCGATGTCCCTGGCGAGCACTAGTGGCTAACGAGAGGCGATTCTGCCAACGCTGGTAGATGTCACACCCCGCCCAAGATATGGGACGCTCAACATTAGGCGAGCACCATATCTGACAAGGCAGAATGCTGACAAGACCCGCCACACCTAGCCACTCCATCAGAAATGAAATGCAAAGCTCAATCTCCACTCTCAAACACACACTGACTGAACGGCGAGGGTGCTCCTTGAAGCGTACCCTCCCGTGACAAACGTGTTGTAGCCACAACATTATCAGTGCCCTTAACATGCCACACATCCAACTTGTGTTCCGGCAGCAAAACAACACCTGGCACTGATAAACTGCCCAGTTCATCACAAAGACTGGCACTTCTCTTCGCTCTTTCCGGCAACGGGACCTGCCAAAAACCTTTCACTAATTCTACCTTCGTGATAAGCGATGGAGCCCCGATGCGGTCTATGGTGTCGTCAACTCTAGGTGAAGTATAGGCGTCTGTCAGGGATAATGCACACACAATCTTGCAATCAACATACACACGGATCTTGCCACTTAACACAGGTTGCAAAGTTACAGGGAACGACCACTCACGATATTCCTTATCCCTCAGACCCTTCGTCAACATGTAGTCCAGCTCTGCTTTCACAACAGGCTGTCGAGCAGGATTTATACGGTAGGGAGCCAACTTGAGCCTTGCACTGTCTCCAGCCCCCATGTCGGATTCTACCCCGTACATCAGGCCTGGAGAATGAACAAACATGCGGATGTACTGCCACAGCCTAGTAAACAACTTCTCTTGACGCTTAGGAACAAGAGGTTGCAACTTATCTCGACGAACAACATGCTCATTGCCCTCCCACAACCCAGCCGAGACCGCAGTTTCTACACTATGGTCTCCCTCCTTCTCCACCTTTGTCCCTAGAACAGCCAGGTCATGAGAGGGACAATCTGTACCACCTGTGCAGTCACTCCCACAATTCATAATTGCTAATGCTCCCCCGCCGATACCGTACATGCGCATCCCCGCATTCCTTGCAACTACATCTGCCTGTGCAGCATCACCGCCTTCAGCGACATGGCCAGATACAGACGGTCTATGGTAGGGCTGTTGCATAATACTAGAGCAGCATTGGGAGGCTATGCGACGACCGGGCACATCCACTCCACAGACAACCTCACCAATCTGCTCAATGTCCTGATTCTGACCACTACCCTTAGCAGCCATGGGTCGACCCTGACCTGACAACCATGCCAAAGCCTCGTCGCCCACCTTGAACCACTGAAACAACGAGGCCAACGGTCTACTCACACTCAAGTGACCTGTCAGCGGAACATCGTGCACCGCATGAGTTGTGAGGCCTGGGTGCTCGGCACAAACAGTGGGGTATGAATCGAGCGGGTGCTGGAGCGCTGCACACTGCTGCTCAGGCAGGTGCTCTAGAGCTTCCACAGCCACCTGGCTCGTGTCCCCCGCCCACTGCTCCACCGAGACATGACAATCCCAACTTTCCTCCATCTGTGCCCCCCTCTCCTTCTCCACCTTGGCCGCTGCAGACCAACACAGGGACAGTAGGCTGCTCAGGTGGTTGCCTCACAAACTCCTTTAACAGGTTCACATGACATGCTTCCCCGTCCTCGAGTTCAATCGCACCGTTACTACACTTCTGAAACTCAGGATCATCTATCTGCAGCCGACAGATATCCGAAGGAGCCAATCTATGTAAGTGCTCCCGGAGCCACTTATGGCCTCCCCCGATACTGGACTGTTCGATCCTATCTTGCTTAAGTGTGTAACGTTGCTGTCTCGGAGTTTTCTCACGCCCTACCTCCTCACCAAGTGTGACAGGTTCTGGGGCCACTCCGGACCTAAACATTGGTGCTAATACTGAGTCGCCAAGAAGAGCCGCTGGATCAAAACTCACAAAACTTCTCCCAACTTTAGCTTTCTCCTTCCGACCGTTCCTCCGCTGGTCTAGAGACTGAGGAATAGGCTGTGACACCTTAGATGCACGAGATCAGGTGACAACACACGCCATCTGCTGTAATTGACACCTCTCAACCAACTCCTGCCCCTCCCTACTCACGTCGGCCGCCCTCTCGGCAACGACTAAGGGTGGAACCTCAGAAGTAGGCACCGCAAAGTCGTTGCCGAGAAGAAGGTCGACGCCCTCTACTGGCAGTTTCTCTACGATTCCAACATCTATCTCTCGTGTCACACCATCAACCTCCAGCTCAACTCGAACCAACGGGTATGACCGTGTAGCATTAATACCCTGCACCACAACTACCCGTGCCGCGTTTATAGGTTGGCCTGTAAAGTTTTTATCAGAGTCTGGGATGCACCTGTATCACGCAACAACTCCAACCCATGCTTGCAACCAGCCCAACTCACGCAGCCACGCCCTCTATGGTCGCAAAAAACATCGCGGACAGGTTTCGAGCCTTCCGGACACTCCTTCACTGGCTGTGCCCCCGCATCTGACATATCACCCCGGGTAAACGCAGAAGACCTCAGAGACACCCCAATGTTGCTAGCCAAAGACACGACTGCTGTAGGTTGGTTACTAGGGCAGGAACGTGCAAAATGCCCCTTTTATGAAACTTAAAACACTCTACTTCACCCTTGGACTTCCCCTGAGGTGGGGATGGGCCCTGACCTTTCTTAAACGGGACGGTTTTTGGTTTGTGATCAAAATTAGTATCATTGCTCTCATTTTTGTTATTAAATGTTGCATCACTGACTCGTGGGGGTGGAGTGTTGCGCCCCTTGTTAACTGCATCGGTCCGTTGTGCAGACCCGCACCCATGAATCAACGATAATCTCAGGTCAGCCACCTCAGCTGGCTCTTGTAGAGTTTTAGGATGTTTCTCTTTGAGGTTCAAAGTCAGGTCGCCGCCTGTGCATTTAAAAAATTGCTCTAGAAGGAATAACTGCTCAAGCTCTTCGAACGTCGTCACCTTCTCTGACCTCAGCCAATTTCTCAAAGCATCAGACAGTTCCCGGGCATGTTCTAGAAAAGTGCACTCACGACCCTTCGTAACACCCCGAAACTTCAACCTATATGTTTCTGGTTGTAACTCGTACGCCCGCAGAACAGCTTCCTTCAATACCTCATAATCGATGCAAGACTCCAAGGGCAACGCATCATAATATGCCTTGCATCCTTTGCCAACCAACCTAGAGGAAACAAGGACTGCCCACTTAACCTCGGGCCATTGGTGCTCCTGGCACATCTTCTCAAAACGCAGGAAAAACTCGGTGACACCCGACTCGTCAAATGCAGGGACTAACTTAAGAAGGTGCGATAAAGACTGATCAAGACCTCGATTCCCAGAACCGAGACGCTGCCCTGTCGACTCCACCCGAGACTTCTCAAGGTCTTTGTCTGAACAGTACTTCGTAGCCTCAACCTGATGCTCAGCCTCACGTATGGCCTTTCTCTCCTCAGCCTAAAACCTAAGCTTAGCCATCTCAAGCTGGAAGAGCATATCTGAAGTTAAACCTTGAGGAGGAGATGCAACAATTGGAGACCCACCCAGGGGCAAACCACGCTGCCAGTGACTATCGGCCTGCGGGAACGTACTCGGATACGGTGTTCTAGAGGGCATGATGGGAGTAGACTGGAGGGTGGGGCTTGGCCGAAGGTGCCAAAGCACCCGCTCCACCCTGTGCACCACGCAGCCCGCCCAGCACACATGCCACCAGGTCACTTCTCGGCATGCTGCTAGTTCCAACATGCCCCATCACCATGACCAAACACTGGAGACCATACCGATCAATCCCCGACACCAGGTCAACAGTAATAGGCATCTCCAGAAACTTCCTTGCATCCTCCTCACTAGTTACTACTCTAATGCCATCTAACAAACCCCGTTTCTGCACCTCAGAGCCTGCTTCCCATACTGTGTCCTCACTGTGCACTGATCAGTCGTTCGACATAGTGTCCACTGGAAATCCTCAACGTTTATAAAAAAAAAAAAAGTACTAAACTCTCATGTAGCACTTATTCACTCAAAAAATGCTTGAAGACAACTCAAGTGCTATACTACATTGCCAAAAAAAAATCCAACGTGTCCAAATTATTCCTCAAAAACAAATGTCCACTGCCAAACTGTGAGAAATAACAATCGACCCCCAAACGGTGATTAAAAAAAAAACATCCACAAAAAAAATCCTACAATTATTTCTTAGTTCACGAAATCCTAGATTAAGGTCGCCAATTGTTATAACGACTAAGATAAGATACTAGGCAAGGTCGCCATTTGTTACGCCGGGACTACGAATAAAACAAGGGCATTCAATGATTGGACTAGTAATAGGGCACTATGCAACAACGGTACGCTAGATCCAAACCCTCGAACTTATATGCCGGCGAACAAAACACCTATACCCTCCAGGGTTAATCTGCGATAGCAGGGTATCCTTAACTGGGCATAAATGTACTCTACTTCAGGCTAACTGACACTGGTATAGCCTGATAACAAACAAGATGCAAGTTACTTTAAAATGCATAAAAAGCAATCTATGGAAAGATCAATTAAATCACAGCAAGATTTAATACAATAGAAAGATGCTTCAATACAGTTACTCTAAACAACAATAAACTCTTCACTCCTATCTGAAAGAAAGTGAAGTATAGTCCTACAGCATAGACCTGGAAACTTGTGAAGAAAGTCTGATGCTCATAAGATGCTCGTACTTATTTAGAACTATATAAAGTCAGGAGGCAGCACACCACATGTGTAAATCGAATACACAAAAAGATAGGACATATAATGTTAACTGACACGAGAATAATATAAATGCGCAACGGTAGCAATGCTCGACACTAAAAGAAGTACTTCCTCATCAACGAAACAGTCTGCTATGGTTGTGCGGCTCAACAACAACCTAGACTAATAAATGCTGTGAATAATAATGCGTACATATCAAAGAGCTTATATTAAATACTAACAAGTGTCTACTCGATTAATAATGTCTAGCTGGGATACTCTAGGTAAGGAACTGGGGTTGAGCAAGACAGGCTCGTAGCCTAGCGATGTCCTTAAGACTGCATCCTTTAAGTTACGTTAATTGACGAGGGGGCTCTCTCGATAGATCCAGATCCCAAGTATCTGGTTCTATCCTGGCGACCCTCTAAAGACAAGCAAAGATGCAGCAAAGTGTGGAACTGGTACAGGCCAAAACCCTCAGTCAACACAATGCTGCACTCGCAAAGGACGCAACCGAAAAGACAACCCAGGCTACCACAGGACCGGTCGAAGTCGTGTAGGTATAAGCAAACTGTACACACATCGGAGACAACGACTACAGTTACCTTATCCCAGTCTAGCATTAAATAAAAGAGCAGAAACACTAAATAAAAAAGGGAGACACACAAAGTTCTTAACCTATACTAACTAAGAACCCTCAAACCTATTCTAAGTACATGTAAATATCTCTGAGGACGCGTATGCAATACAATGGGCCGGCTATGAAAACCGTATGCAGAACCCAAGGGGAGTGTTGTGCAGTTTTGTAGGTAGTAGGGGTAGGCAGCCCCGCCCAGGGAAGAACTACCGCCAAGGTTTCGGGAGACTCAGGGAATAGCCTGAATTCCATTTTCTCTCCCAGGCCTTGGTAGCTGGATACATATCTTTCTGCCTCACACATCAGGGGTATCAGGAAAACCCTCTTTATATAACATACACATCCAACTTCACGACATTGCCCTACATTGCTATCCTCTATCCATAAAACACTACTCTTCCCACTACATATCATACATTTAACACCATACACCTTACCCAATAAATATGGCAGTACAATTGTTAAGAGCAAACCTGGTGGTCCCTCGGATATCCACCCCCGGCAGGGTTGGGTCATTGACACAGGGCCCTCCCGGTCGTCATCATGCGACTGTGTCAAGAGCGTTGCAACGTCCCAAAGCTGCTCGTCGGTGCAGCTTTTTCTTTAGCAATATAAGGGGACTTCACTCTAACATCAATTCTGTACACCAATTTCTTCAAGCAGAATTCCCTACTCTCCTTTTTTTGACAGAGACTCAAGTAACATCCACATCTGACACGTCTAGATTTAATTTTCCAGGTTATCAACTGCTCCAAAATTTCAGACCTAAAGGAGGTGTATGTTGCTTCGCAAAATCTGAAATTGCCCTGGAGGAGGTTACTAGTTTCAATTGTCCCTATTTTGATTATTCTATATACCAATTAATTTCTGCTGGTAAATTTAAATACATATGTTGCATCTACCATTCCCCAAATACTCCTCCAGAGCAAAGTCTTTTTGATTCTCTGTCCTCACAACTCAGTGTCCTCAACTTAAATGCTTCTTCTGAAATCACTGTGTTGGGTGATTTTAATGTTCATAATGTTAAATGGGTCACTCATTCAGCCAGGACTGATGATGCTGGTCTTGAATGTGAGCTATTTGCAGACTCATTTAATCTCACTCAACTAGTCAACCAACCCACCCGTGTACCAGATAATCCTAATCATAATTCCCACCTACTGGACTTATTTTTAACAACCAATTCAGAAAATTATGATGTTGCAGTGAGGTCCCCGCTTGGATCTTCTGATCACTGTCTGATACAGGCCACCTGTCTATCAGCTACCACACCTTCCCACTCTGAACCTGTTTTGGTGACTAAATGGCATTACGATAGGGCAGACTGGGAGGGTCTTCAAGGTTTCTTTATTGATATTCCCTGGACCTCTTTCTTTTCTAATGATGCACACTCCACCTTGAGCCACATACAAGATTTTGTAAAAATTGGAATGGAAACTTTTATTCCTCATCAAAAGTACAGTAAAAGATCTAATTCACCTAAATGGTTTGACCATAATTGTGCTAGAGTAACTGAACAAAAAGCAATAGCCTACAATGCATACACAAGATCAAAACACATGAAGCCTTTAATTACTTTACAAACATCAGAAATCATGCCAAAACTGTATTAAACCTAACTAAATCAAACTTTCTCCACAAGCAGGCACATAAACTTCTAAATAATCCAAATGATAACAAAATATTTTGGTCTACTCTTAACTCATTTAAATCCAACTTCACTACTGCTTCATCCATTCCACCATTAAAATCTCCGACTGTCATCTTGTAAGTGACCCACGAGGTAAAGCTAACCTTCTTGCGGATATTTTCTCCACCAACTCAACCTTAGATGAAATAAATCAAGATGTCCCTCTACTTAATTTTAATTTGCCTGAAATTCCCTCACTTAAGATCCACACCAGACATGTCAAAACTATTTTGCAGAATCTCTCAGTAGATCAGGCTCCTGGTCCAGATGAAATTCCTCCATAGTACTTAAGAATTGCTCCTTGGTGCTCGCTCCTGTGTACTCATACCTCATGCTTCCCAGTACCCTGGAAAGAAGCAAACATCCATCCAGTTCTTAAAAAAGGTGCCTCTTCAGATCCATCAAACTACAGACCAATAGCTATAACTTCCACTCTTGGTAAAGTCTTTGAAATGATATTAAACAATCACATAATTAAGCATCTTGATAACAATAAATTAATCAGTGATAGGCAATATGGTTTTAGACGATGTCGATCAACTGCAGACATGCTTTGCCTTCTTACGCATCA
The DNA here is from genome assembly GCA_032716605.1 of Paralithodes platypus. Lineage (NCBI taxonomy): Eukaryota > Metazoa > Arthropoda > Malacostraca > Decapoda > Lithodidae > Paralithodes > Paralithodes platypus. The sequence continues at coordinate 22,484,287 of CM064574.1, forward strand.
AATCAACCAAGCTACAGACCAACATGGTGAAACACATACAATAGCACTGGATATATCAAAGGCATTTGATAGAGTCTGGCATCAATCCTTATTGTCGAAGATGTCACACTACGGCCTTGCATCATTAGTTCCACTAATTTCTTCTTATCTTCATAACAGAAAAATACGTGTAATGGTAGATGGCCTTTATTCTCAATTTCACTCAATAAATGCTGGTGTTCCCCAGGGATCAGTTTTGGCCCCAATTCTGTTCCTCATTCATATCAATAATCTCATGTCTACCACTCATAATCCAATACATTCCTACGCAGATGACTCAACACTCCACAGTTCCTTCACATTTACCAATTCTTTCACCCAACCCGATCTTATAAATTCAAAAATAAACACTGCAATTTCTCTGAACCAGGACCTTTCTAGAATTAATGGATGGGGACAAAAGAATCTAGTTTCCTTTAATGCACAGAAAACCAAGTACATTAAATTTTCTAACCGACAGAATCTCACTGACTCCCATATATTTGTTAATGATGTAAATATTCCCACTTCCCCTAGTATTGACATTCTCGGTGTAACATTAACTACTAACTTGAGCTGGACACATTATGTTAGAAACATTGCTAAGAATGCCTCTAAAAAATGGGACTCCTGTACAGAGTTCGAGAATTCTTCACTGACGAGCAGTTGGCCGTGATATATAAAAGTCATGTGGGTTCTCAGATGGATTACTGTTCACCTCTGTGGGGTGGAAGTGGAGTGGTTGCATTGAGGCAGTTGGACAAAATTCAAAATAAAGCTATTAGATTAATCAATAACCCTGCAATCACACAGGACCTTCCTACATTATCCATACGAAGAAACGTTGCATCCCTTGCATTATTCTACAGATATTTTCACAGCAATTGTTCCGAGGAACTTGCTTCAATTGTGCCGCCTCTCCACATCTTTCCCCGTAGAACTAGGGCAGCTGAGAGCGCCCATGAATTTACACTTTCTCCTCCACAATGCAGAACTTCTGCTTATCAGAATTCATTTATCCCCAGAGCTACTACTCTTTGGAATTCACTTCCCTCGAATTGCTTTCCACAAACTTACAATCTACACATGTTTAAATCCAGTTGTTACAAACATTTTATGAATGGAGGATGCCTTTAGGCACATGGACCTTTTTGTTTTGTCTGTGTTTTTCCTTCCTCCGTTCATTGTCTCTTAAAATAAATAAAAAAATAAAAAGTTAATAAAGGTTAGAGTATGGAAAGAGAGAATCGAGTGAGAGAAACAGTGATAAAGGTGATGATCGGGAGAGAGTATGCAAAGGGATGTTAGAAGCACGCGCGCCAAGCCTGTCCTGACGAGGACAGCTCCTGGGGACCCTCATGGAGGAGGTAAGTTACACAGGAGACCGCAAAGGCGCGATGGTCGGCCAATCACGGGCCGAGACGTCACAAGACAGCAGGCGTCCTATGACACAGCAAGACAGTCCAATGGCGAGCGAGAGGCAGGAATGCACCCGTACATACAGACACTTACTACCTCCTCGCTCTGAAAGTCTTTCTCATTCACACGCTGGTACTATTATCACTACTGTTGATATAAAATATAACCCGTTGTCACAGACGAAAACAAAGACCACCACTGGACTGTCTGTGACAATGCAATTACTAGGAAAGAAAGAACAACATTCTCTGAAAACTGTAGCCCATTTCGATGTCCCCGGCGAGCGCTAGTGGCTAACGAGAGGCGATTCTGCCAACGCTGGTAGACGTCACATTTTCCAGAATGCCCCAGCCAGCAATCCCTCAAAAACAAACGTTATGAAGCCATACAACACTTATCTTCTGATCTAACTACTATTTCCAATTGAGGCAGAGACAACCTTGTTGCCTTTAATGCTTCCAAAACCCAATTTCTCCATCTTACTACCCATACGGAACTCCAAGAGGACTGTCCCTTATTTTTCAACAATACAAAAATTAATCATTCATCTTCTCTCAATGCTCTTAGTGTCTCTTTTTCTTCTGCTCTCACTTGGAAGGACCATATTACCAGTCTTGATAAGGCAGCCTCCCAGAAGCTGGGTGTGCTCAACCGCCTCAAGGGGTTCTTTACTCCTGCACAGCTTCTTGATCTGTACAGGGGCACAGTGTGTCCTTGTATTGCGTGTATTGTTCACATGTGTGGGGAGGATCCTCTCATTCCGCACTCCTAGACAAAGTAGAGAGGAAGGCCTTTCGTATTATTAACTCCCGTCCACTTATCAACTCTCTGCAATGTCTCTCTCTTCACCACAATGTTGCATATCTCTCACTATTATATTGCTACTCCCAATTATCAGTGTTCCTCAGAGCTCTCCCAGTGTATACCACCTCCTCTTCGTAGAGCACGTAGCACCCGTCTTGCAACACAATCCCACCCTTACTCTGTGCAACTCTCCAACCCAAGAGTGAAACATTACTCTCAGACTTTCTTTTATTCAAAAACTAAACTCTGGAACTGTCTCCCACAATCAGTCTTTCCCTCTTCCTATGACTTAAATTGCTTCAAACTTTGTGTGTCCAGGCATTTTGGTTCGAACGTCCCTTGATTTTGGCCCTGTCACTCTTTCAACTCTGGGGGAGGCACTCCCTCACTCACATAGAAAAAAGAAAAACTAATCTGTTACTTTTAACCTATAATAATCCCCTTTACATGCAATGTATTACGCATTTAAATATAGAGCAAGACCCATACTATATGATATATCTGGAACAATATAGAGCAAGACCCATACTATATGATATAACTGGAACAATATAGAGCAAGACCCATACTATATGATATAACTGGAACAATATAGAGCAAGACACATACTATATGATATAACTGGAACAATATCCCATAAGATCAAATATAGAGCAAGACCCATACTATATGATATAACTGGAACAATATCCCATAAGATCAAATTATTACTATGAACATTGATATAATAAGTAATATATAATCGTTGTTACAAGCTTACACGGTCATATTATCGTTATATGCTAAGCAATAAACAAAAATAACGAAAGAAGAAGTATTTTTAACGGTCATTGCAAATGTTCACCACAATTATATATTTATCATCAATAGTTGTTTTATATGATTAATATAACAATTGATACTTGGCGAATAAAAATGTTGCATGCATAACGATAATACTCATTCTGCATCAATATTAACCAACAAGAGTTACGTTTAGTACAAGCTAATAGAGTGTTTAAGATTTGTATGTGGTATTCCAGGTTCGAATCCTGAGAGGATCACATGCTTCATTTATTTCATTGGGAGGTGTTTGGTATTGAGAGTGAAATAAATTGATTAAATTATATCTCAATAGAATGAGAAAAATCTAATCATATATTTGAAGCCAATCATATATTAGAGTATCAAAACTCACAACAAAATTAATCTTGATCGATAAAAATTATGTGGACTACAAAATATTTGTTTTTCCAACATCCTTGACTTTGCAATGTTGTAATCCAAATTGTATGTGATGACAATAGGTTTCTATATATGAAATGACATGTATTTTGCTCACACTTTCCTTAAATGCAAACAAAATTTGTCTATGTCAAAATATATATTTATAAAGCCACAAGTGCATCCGCTTGCCGAGTTCCAACTCACGCTTGTATTCACTAGGGTACATGATTCCCATTTTGTTTCATTCTAAGGTGTTTTAGAACTATAAATTATATTGATACATATAACTTATGGTGTGAGGAAGAGAATATAATAAACCAAAGTCCCTACTGTAAATCATTGATAGTAAGGGGAGGTGTGGTGGAGTGGTCATGCCACTGGATTAGTAGTCCAATGGACCCGGGTTCAAATCCCGATATGTCAATGGGAAGATATTATTGGGATTGAATTTGTGCTGTACCTAGTATCAGTGCATTACCACAAAGCCCACCGAAATGCCAAACAAATACCCTCATTGTTTCCTGATTAAATAACACTGTATGAATATTCCCATATTCAAAATATGTTACAGGGGGACAATGCCTAGTGAGTTCACTGCGCAATAGGTGGCGTTCTGAGAGTGAGGGTCTGAGTCTGGAGGGTGAGACGGTGAAGCACTTGAACGAAGCAACCAGCCGCTTCAGAGATGGAGCTGCTTCGAGCCATAATGGATGCTTCACATGTCTCACTCCCCAGACTGGAACAAGACCTCACAGGCTTCACCGTGTTGAGCGGTGGAATGTACAGGCTCTCAGCCTATGCCCGAGAGGGAGTGTTGGAATATAGAAGAAAAAAAAAAATAATAATAATAATATTTATAAATAGGCATTCGTTGGACATACATAATAACACTAATAATGGTTATATATTCAAACAAATTATACAATACACGGAAACTAGTTAACACTGTATATACTTAATGAAAGCAAAATATTTGGCATATTTAAAAGGATTGCATGCGCCCCCTCCCGCCTGACTGCTCGAGTTAGACTGAGAACTCTCGCTATACCTATTGATCGAGAGGGGGTTGGGTGACTGAGAACAGTGTTGCTAATTATTTAATTCAGCTTGCCACTACCAAAACTGATTGTAGCCTATTATATACGCAATCTGAGTGATCAGTTTTCATTCAATTGATTTCTAAAGTATCCAATACACTCATCTCATATCCGCTAATCACGTGTCCAAGCCTGAGAGGGTTAATGCATGTTTAGCTAAGAGTTCAAGTAATTTTTGAGCTGTTGCATTTGTGGTGGCGTCGGGAACAACAAATTGAAATATCTTACGGAGGCCAAATACAAACAAAATATTCATAATACATTTAGCTTGATTATGCATTTACTATTGAAAGGCCATAAAACTAGGTACTAAAATTAGTTAACATCATACCTACTATTATAAGTGTGCAATGTGAAATATTTTACAATTTGTGGAACAATTTCCTTATGGACAGAATTTCCTAAACTTCATGTTTGTCCAGTTATAATACAAACTCTCATTTAAATCTGTATCAAACTCAACCGAGAAAACACAAGAGTTTGTTATATCCTAGGCACAGTACGGTACTGTTCAGCTAAGAGCATAAATGGCCAAGCACCTGTTTTATTCAGTATCGACCACACACGATACAATACAATGCTATATTATAATCCAGATACTTCAGAGTTTGGATTTAAAGGTTTAAAGACTCGACTTGATGTAACGTTAAAATCATATGCTTACAATTTTATGCCGAAAATGGGCTTTAGAGCTTTAAAAGTTCATGTGGGCGTATCCTTACTATACCCTATTAATTTAACCCAGGAAGCGCGTAACTATGGTATTTGAAATGTCCCGCCAAGCGAAGATATTTTGATTCATTCCCGACGAAAATAGTAATTTTACCATAAATATCGTTATTACATATTCATATGCGCCTATTTTACGTTTAATATGAATATATTAACATGTAACAGCAATAAAACAAGTGGGAATAGTATTTGGGGAGTGAAAAAGACGTATTATTGCCGACAGATCGTATCAGGAGGGGAGAGCCGGCGCGACATATTATACCCTCTCTCTCTCACTACCCGATCGATAATGCCGTCTTGTAAGTGAAGTTTCTCTGTAGAAAGGATCTCTAGCTGAATCACCCATGTTAAAGAGACCGGAAGGGGGAAATTATTCCCGGCAAAAATTACCCGATAGAAGGGGAATAAGAGGAAAACTAGGTGATAATTGAGGGTGGGGGGCAAGAGGCGGAAGGAGGGCGAGGGAGGGATTTGGACACATGTGGAGGAGTGGTAGAAGGTATGGAGGGGAATTATCTCACTTAATCATATATTACTTTGATTTAAGTGCCAGTGGTATGTTTTGAAAGGCTTTTTATAGGCCTGGGTTCATATGAGGATGCTCGCCTTCGCTCACTACAGACTTAATTGAGGACGCTCGCCATTCTGGGGTAAAGCAGGACATTTGAGAAAAATTAAATAACGATTGTGATTGTCCGACATAATCAGTGTGGAGCGGTAGGTTGGTTGTGGAAAGTAAGGTGTCTTTATTGGTTAACGGACATTACATGGCCACCGTTGTTCTCTCACTTTCCTTTAACCTCTAAAATGCGCAGCTATGGTATTTGAAAGTGCCCGCCATGCTAAGGTATCCTGATTCATTCCTCACTAAAATCATTAATTTACCATATATATAATTATTACTTATCCATATGCACCTATTTTACTTTTAATGAAAACATATAAACATGGGAAAGCAATAAAACAAGTGGTAACAGCAGTTGGCTGGTGAAAAATTTATATTTTAGCCCCGCGGTCGTAATCTGACCTTGAGCGGTGAGAGACAAACACCCTCTCTCTCTCTTGTCTCTGACGGTACTGAGAGACAAGGGTTGGACTCAGACTGGCTAGGAGGGTCGGAGATACACTCCTTCACCACCCCTCTCTCTCCCATCCGTCCTACCACGAAAATACTCGATAAATAACGGGAATAATAGAGAAAATACATGAAAATTGAGGACGGGGGAAAGAGGGGAGGAGGGAAAAGGGGGGGTTAGGACACATGTGTAGGAGTAGCAGAAAGTAATGGAGGGAAATTATCTCACCTAAACACAAATTTCTTTGTTTTGAGGGCCACTGGGGTGTTTAAAAAAAAATAAAAATTTAGGCCTTGGATCTTAAGAGTCTTGCCGCATTCGCCCAGTAGAATCTCTTAAGAGCCTTCCCGCAGCTCCCGGGTTAAGCTCTTGGAGTTTTTTTCTGTCATATCACAGCTTACTTTCCTCATAGTAAGTCAATGGTATATGAATTGACTTTGGACAAAACTTATATTGAACCAGACTTCTCTATGGGATAATAAAGTAATAACATCGACTGTGAACAATTCTGATCCCCTTGTTTACAATAATAATCGCTAACGCTTGATAATGCGGTATACTATTATTTTTATTAACACACCATTATGATTGTAAAGATAAATTTTACCTAAATTCTTTCAAAAAGCAATCATTTTTGAAAGTCCTTGCGTATACTGTTATAACAGGATTTTTACTGGGATTGCTAATAATGAAAGTGGATTCTATCTCAACTGGGCAAAGAATGAAACTCCTACAAGATACACCTATAGGCACGCAGCATGACAAGTACAACACAGAAGTACATTACAAACAAGGTTTATTATTATCAGAGTATTAAATTACCTTAATATTGGCTAATAAACACAAAGTAAATAAGGGTAAACTAATACATACAAAGAGGGTTAACTTCCCCTTGTAGGTAAAGCCTCTTTCCCACCTACAAGAAACAGGCACCGATTTGCCACGAAACATGCTTCGTGTCGTATTCGTCATCCATATAAATATATATTCTCAGGATACTACCTGATGTGTCCTAGAGCAACGTGATGTACCCTTGCGTGTCAGCAAACTCCAGGTAATTTTCATGTATGCTCGATAGTTCCATGATGTGCGCCGATTTTTGGTCAATCCGTAACCATTCCATAAAACACTTCTTGAAAATCCGTAGCGAAGCTACGCCGATCTAAGCTCGTTTTTGTTTAGCTTCGGCGTGACCCGTGTACTTCCGCGGCACCAAAAAAACGTTGTGACAGACCACGTTAACGAAAGAGAAAGCACAGAGTAGCCTACTGAGGATCACCCAGAAAGGATGCTCTCTCTCTCTCTCTTCATTATCAATTCACTTCACCATAACCCTAATGTCATTTGTTGTTAACATACAGCAAAAAATTCCTTTCTCACTTTATCATTAACCTATAAACGGCGAGCTGGGTGTATTGAACACCACTGTTCTGGGCGAGCATATTAGGCTCCATTCATGCTTATAATCGTCATTTTACGATAAATATCATTATTACTTATTCATATGCGCCTATTTTACCTTCACTATGAAGATAGTAACCTGTAACAACAATAAAACAAGTGGAAATATAATTTTTCTGGTCAAAATCACGAATAAACATGGAGCAGCCCATTCATGAATTATGGAGCAAATTGAGGCAACCCCTCCCTTCACGAGGCCTCAAGCCTGACTGCCTCACTCATTCACACTCTCCCTTGTGCAACACACTCGCTAGGCACATAAGCACATCCTCCACACAGTTTGCTAATGTTAGCACAAAAATATATCAACGAAGTAGGGAATAACAGGGAAAATAGGTGATAATTGAAGGGGGAGGGGAAAGGGGGGAAGGAGGGGATGTGGAGGAGTGATATGAGGTACAGGGAATTGTTTAGTGCTACTGGGGCCTTTTAACAAAACATTTTTTTAGGCCTTCCCTCCTAAGAGCTTTGCCGCCGTTGCCCAGTAAAACTTCTTAAGAGCTTTGCTGCCGTTCCCGGGTTAATGAAATGCACTCAATCACAATTTTCTAAAATTCTAACTTTTCGAATAAATTATTGCAGTATGTATTAAAGCTTCTGCTTAGCAGACCTGGACATAATTTGATTGTTTGCATTAAAAAAATAAATAAATATGAAATATATATCTATATATATATATACTGTATATATATATATATATATATATATATATATATATATATATATATATATATATATATATATATATATATATATATATATATATATATATATATATATATATATATATATATATATATATTATTACGAGGGGAGCCCGGGGAAAACAGATGCTCTATTCTAGCCCACAGCACTGTCCAAAGAGAAACGCCGTAGCAAAAAGACAAACAATACTGTAGTCATGCACCCAACACTGCCCACCGTACTACACTAACACTGCAATGGTGCTGTTAGTATTTCACGAGTACTTCTAAGGTTATTCTAAACTGCACAAAAATAGTAAACTGAACTGCTGCTAGACTCTCAGAACAATCCATATCATGCCCAATCGCTCAGGAATTGGGAATAATATGCAGCAAAAACCATAGGAATAAGTCCTGCAGTAGCCCAACATGACACAGGGGTTGGCATCTCAGTAGGTTGGGGGGTGTTGGCTTCTAAGAGCCACCGAACAAACAACTGTAGATGCCAACCTCAATAATACATAAGATATACATAATGTAATAAATAACAATGCAGTAGAATAAATTAAAAGAAATGGAAGAAAAAAGGTGTTTAGTTTATATCCAGAATGCCAGCGAATAGAATGCAGTACTTATATCTAAGACAATTGAAAAACAAATCTTAAAAGCAAATTATTGATGTTACAACAAAATAAATATGCTCAAAATAACCTCCAGACTTGCTATGCTTCGATCCACTAAGGAACAAAATAATTATATGCGGTATTAAAGGAAACAATGAAACAAGCCTGACACACACGGAGAAGCACGTGTTGTCACTACAAGGTCTCTGACTGGAATGTCGCTAGCATCGCTGAGGGAGTCCAGCCAGGAGCCCGCGTGGGAAGGAAGGGCTCCAAGCACCACTAGACTACATAATTATATCAGATGCTTGTGCTCTCATTAACAACACAAAAGTAATCAAATAAATATAAGGCATCATTGTGCAAACTTATGATAACTGAAATAACCTGCCTGCTCAGCATCACCTCCGTCAGCGCCACAGCCAGATGCAGTCGGTCTATGGTAGGGCTTTAACATATTAATATGGCAGAATTGGGAGGCTTTGCGACGGTCGGGCGTATCTATTACATAGTCAACCTCACCAATCTGCTTAACGACCTTGTATGGACCACAAAACTTAGCTGCTAAGGATCGACCCTGAACTGGCAACAGTGCCAGAACCTCGTCCCCCACCTTGAACGCCCCTAGATTTAGTATGCTTATCATAATGGTATTTCATCTTGCTTTGCACTGCCACTAGATGCTCCTTGGCTAGCTGCAGGGCAGTCTGCAACCTCTCCCGAGTCTTCTGCACATACTCGAGCAGAGGCATAGGGCACCCTGCCGCATCACTCTCCCAGGCATCCTTCACCACATCCAGGGGCCCTCTGACACGATGACCAAACACAAGGGAATTGGGCGAGAATCCCAAGGACTCTGAAGGGACATCACGAATAGCAAAAAGAACAAAAGGTAAAGTGGTGTCCCAATCCCTCTCATGCTGCAAGCCAAAATTTACGCAGCATACTCTTCAAGGTCTGGTGAAAACCCTCAAGGGCTCCCTATGATTGTGGATGGTACGCACTTGACAGCACATGCTTTATACCTAACTCAGAGAGGGTTTGCTTAAATAGATTTGATATAAAATTAACCACTCTGTCCGACTGAATTTGACGTGGCAAACCAAATCTAGTGAAGAAATGCAGGTGTTTGAGAACAACCTTCGCGTTCGTGCTGCTAACCGGAATAGTCTCCGGTTATCAAGTTGTGGCATCCATCAAAGTAAGCAAGTATTTATATCCCGCAACGGTGGGTGGTAAGGGACCGACCATGTCAATTATGACACAAGTAAATGGCGGTTCAACTGCAGGTATAGGGATCAAAGGTGCTACGGGTATTCCTTGGTTGGGTTTCCCAACTACCTGGCAAACATGACTTGACATAAAAAAAAAGTAGCCACCGGTGCATGCATATTAGGCCACCAAAAATGAAAACGTAGCCTTCCAGTAGTCTTACGCACCCCTAAATGCCCCGCCAGTGGTGCCTTATGCGCTAACCTAACTAGCTCCTCCCTGAACTGGGCAGGCACCACTAATTGCTCCTCCCCCATGCCTGAGTCAGTATCCGGCGTCCACTGCCGATACAACAATGTCCCTTTTACAATAAATTTCTCTGGACCGTTCTTCCCACCAGTCGTGCCAACCTTCTTAAACAGGAGGCCCAGACTCGGGTCCTCTTGCTGCAACTTGCTCAGTTCGTCTCTAGGTATATCCGACAAGGCAGTTACCTCTGACCTCTCAAAAATCTCAGAAGGTTGAGTCGGCGGCACTATGTCAGACTCCTCGTCCGGCACTAGGTCACCTCTACTAGTTTCGGTAGCCTCACTGGGGTCAGCCAAGCCCACAGCTGTCTCCGAACCAGTGTCATGTAGTAGTGCATCATGGGATGGCCCGCACTCATGGCTGTCAGCCCCCGCATCCACTAAATCATCCTCCTGTTGTGCCACTTGTGCCATTGATCGGGTCACTGCACACACAGGGTAGATAGAGTCCATGTTATCTTCCTGCAAACAACCACCAGTAGGGAGCTCAAAAGGGGCCTCAGCAACGACTATAGGAGGCGGGAAAACTACATCCCCAGCCAAGTCAGTCCCGAGCAAAATGTCCACCCCCTCAACTGGCAGATTTTCCACCATGGCCACCTTACCCTCGGCGGTCAACAATGGGCACTCTAGGGTCACCGGGACTAAATCACAGCATTGCTCACTGTTGATTCCCCTGCAAATTACAACCTCTCCTGTGCTAATATGTCCCCCTGTCAGGTTGCAACACATGGATTGCTGCGCACCAGTGTCCCTAAACACTTGGCAGGTTATGTCTGCTCCCTGATCCGTACTGATCCATCATGTATGAATGGCCGACACCAGTCAGGGGAGGTCTTGTTGAGCTCAGGTGGTGATACCATCTGGGGCGGCAAAGAGCTTACAACCCTGCTTCGCGCTGGCCTACACTGCCCCCCAGACTCACCAGAACCTGGCTCGCCTTTCGCAGGCACCTCCCCTAGTGTCACCACCAACTGGACAGCCTTGGGTCCCTGGGTAGCCTTCCACTTATTACACCGAGATTTTATATGACCCACTTGCTTGCAAAAGTAACATCGCACTTCCGTAGAAGCTCGCTGATTGTCAGCCTTGTTATAATGTTGTGTTTTATTTGTGGAACCTTTGGGTAATGAAGGGCGAGCGGATACTGTGGCTGCTTCGTGCACAGGTTGGTCTCTCGTGTCACAAAAACGCTCCCCATTGCCACTGCCACGCTGGGCTAGTGCAAAGTCATCAGCCCAAACTGCTGCTTCCCTTATTGATTTAAACCGCTTTTCTTTTAATTTAGCCCCAATGTCCTAAGTTTCAACTATGCTGGTAAACTGCTCCATCAGCCAAACCTCACACGCCGCCTCAAAAGTATCAGCTGACTCTGAATGCAGCCACTTAGCCAGACTATCGCGCAGGTACCTGGCACATTCCACATGCGAGTCTCCCTGCCGCTTCTGAGCCCCCCTGAATGCTAGTCTGTAAGTTTCAGGACGAAGCTCGCAGGCTTTTAACACAGCCTCCTTAAGTACATCATACTCTAACTCCTGCACTTCTAGGCGATCGGATGCATCAAGAGCCTTGCCTTTTAAAATATTAGACACCAACACCGCCCAGCATTGCCTCGGCCACTGATACTCGTGGGCCTTCTTCTCAAAACGCAAGAACCACTCCGTGACCTTGAGTTCATTGAAGGCCGGCACGAGTTTCAGCCGTCGAGACAACAGCACCTCTTCTGCCTCCTCCTTAGATGCATGCCCAGCATTATTCCTCTGTCATCTTTGCCCACTAGTTCCAACTTCGTCTTCTCCAAATCTGTTTCCCTATCTCTCTCTCTCTGTCTCTCTTCTGCCTGTATTCTCTTCTCCTCCATTTCTCTGTCTATCTCCATCTTCCGCAACGCAATCCTCTCTTCCATCTCTAATTTCTTTAGCTGGAGGTCAACCTCTGGACTCCTTCTCGACCCTATCAGGGTTATAGGAGGAAACTGGGCATAAGGGGGAACATTGTGCTGAGCACCCACCGTATGAGTGACAGTGAAATGCTGGGGTGTGGCCCACGACACATGGGGGGAAGAAGGAGGATACTGGGGATTGCTAGCATAACTCGAAACAAATGAAATGGCCATAGGGGCATAAACATAGCCCTGTGAAAATGAAGGGGCCGTACTGATAGGGTTAAATGCTGACGGTGGAGGCGTGGTGGCAGGTGCTGTGGTAATAGTAGGAGACTGCCTAAATACAGTATCACCTAGCTCTGGAGTTGTTGCTCCACTCCGGTCCCCAGTAGAATGGTAGCTAGCCTGACTGATAGGATGCTGTGGCACATGCTGGATGGTACCATCATCCACAACACGAGTACTAGCTTCATGAAGACCATTAAGCTGTGTAACTGATTTACACACCTCTTGAACTAACTCTCCCTTAGCCATACCACTGCACCTCCAATCATACACCTCCAACACACGTCCTAATTCATCACTACTCAACCTCTTCCTGTCTAGGTTGGGTTCTAATAAACTGCCAAACGTCCTCCTTCCCCACAATACGAACAGGAATGTAATCAACATGCGACATCTTAACAATACTTGTGGACACGGGTTAATAAATGAGAGTACTAAGTCCGTAGACTTTCAACTGCAAGACAAATTACTAAGCAATCTAAATACAATTAACTTCACACCACCAAGAACTCTATACTATCACACTGTCCTGGCCTGAGGTCGCCACTGTTACGAGGGGAGCCCGGGGAAAGCAGGTGCTCAAATAGCCTAGCCCACAGCACTGTCCAAAGAGAAACGCCGTAGCAAAAAGACAAACAATGCTGTAGTCATGCACCCAACACTGCCCACCATACTACACTAACCCTGCAACAGACACGCTCTTAATATCTGACTCAAACACCAAGACACGCAGGTTCTCTAGGAAAAGGGGTTATCTTTCTTTTTGCTCTATTAAAGCAGTAATACAAGGAGACACAAAAACATCTTCTGTCTCCGAGTCTGGTTGATAGTGTTGTTAGTATATCACAAGTACTTCTAAGGTTATTCTAAACTGCACAAAAATAGTAAACTGAACTGCTTCTAAACTCCCAGAACAATCCATATCATGTCCAATCGCTCAGGAATTGAGAATAATATGCAGCAAAAACCATGGGAATAAGTCTCCTGCAGTAGCCCAACAATACAGAGGAGTTGGCATCTCAGTAGGTTGGGGGGTGTTGGCTTCTAAGAGCCACCGAACAAACCACTGTAGATGCCAACCTCAACAATACATAAGATATACATAATGTAATAAATAACAATGCAGTAGAATAAAGGAAAAGAAATGGAAGAAAAAAGGTGTTTAGTTTATATCCAGAATGCCAGAGAATAGAATGCAGTTAGACAAATGAAATACACTTTTTAACCCCTTACGGACGGGGATGTTTGTAATTTCTACTACCTGTGTGGTGGGCATATTTACCTTAAACGACCTTCATTCCATGCTCATTTTCATGCACAAACAAGAGCCAGAGCGTAATACAATTATGTATCCGTGAAAGGGCGATAATAGAGCTTTCCAATGACACCTGAATCATCCTTGTACGACCAAGGGTTCGCTTGCAACGATTGTGCAACACGAGGGGAAAAACCCTAAAATACGGTAATTTCCCGAGATATTACCTTGCCTCGCGAGGCCAGGCAAGTGTAGGGGTGTAATAATGACACCAGTCACCTCGCTAGGTCCAAGCCAAGCAGTCAGAGCCTGCCTGCGGTCCTTGCAACGCGTGGACTCTCTCTCAGAGCCGATAATGTGCTCAAAATCCCACCCGAATATTATCGGGACCCGCTGAATAGGCCATGGTTCTCTCACTCGACTATTGTCGAGTCCCGCGGCTAGAGTATTAAAGCAAACTATTAATGTTACAACAAAATAAATATACTCCAAATGACTCCAGCCTTGCTATGCTTCGATCCACTAAGGAACAAAATAATTATATGTGGTATTAAAGGAGACAATAAAACAAGCCTATCAAACAAGGAGAAACACGTGTTATCACAACAAGGTCTCTGGCTGAAGTGTCGCTAGCATGGCCGAGGGAGTCCAGCCACGGGCCCGCGTGGGAAGGAAGGGCTCCAAGCGCCGCTACACTACATAATTATATCAGACGCTTGTGCTCTCATTAACAACACAAAAGTAATCAAATAAATATAAGACATCATTGTGCAACTTATGATAACTGAAATAATCGCACAAGGGCTAAATAAACTAAATAATTATACTGCTAGCAAACACGCCAAAGCGATACGGCACGGGGCCCACCCCGACGGGCCCACGTGGGAAAGAGGGAGAGAGAGGAAAAATGCAGGGAAAAACAACTGGTCTCCCTCCCCGCACACATAAGCTACGTGCGAACTAAATCACTTACAACTGAAATTTCAGGTGGGAGTTACAATATATATATATATATATATATTACAGGTTTGAGTCCCGAAGGGAAGAAGGAAAACCTAATATTTAGTAGTAGTCCCGGAATCATTGCCTTATAAAGATAATGGCAAATCTTTGAACTCAAGGCTCGCCGTTCAAACGACCCGCCTAGGAGAGTAAAATTATACGATTGCAAAAAATTGTGAGCGAAATGCTCTTAAATATAACAAAACCACTCACAGACTCGTCCTTATGAAGTGGGTACCACTACTAGAAAAAAACAGTAAATTTGTTTTGTTTTAAAACATTAAACATGATCTAGCAGGTTGCGCTTCTCATGGGTCTGCTGTTATTGTGTGCGTCATTTAGTTCTTATCTGCACGCATATGTCCTTCACTGATATATCAAGACTTTCTAAAATACAGCAGATGAATGGGAAGGGGATGGCGGGAGGGACGAGATCGTCAATGATTCCGGGGCCACTACTAAATATTAGTTTTTCCTTCTTCCCTTCGGGACTCAAACCTATAATTTATTAGTGGCCCCTTCATCATTGACGATGTGCCTGATGTCACAAGTCTGGAGGGGGACATTCATCGAGAATATCAGAACACCTAATAAATTACTAAGGTCAATGCAAAAATACTCAAAAAGATCAATGTTTAATAGAAAAATAGAACAGAGGTTACAGGTGGCATTTATTAAGGGTTAGCCTGCGTGTTGAACCTGACGTTTGATAGAACAGTAGGAAATAACACTCATAAACTGTACATTTAGCATATGATAAATAATCAATATTTTTTCATGAAAAATATTGATAAAATACGATATCTGATTATATAATCATTCGTAATCAGGTACTCTATTACAAAATAGTTTGTACTATGCACTAATAAATAATTCTTAAAATTAATAAGTACAAAATTACGTACTGTTATTGCCAAATCTAAAGTACTAACAAACGTTTTTCCTGGCTAGACTGTCATTAGTCCTAGGAATGGGTTATCACATGAGCCTTATCTTACATATCCAGTGTATCACATAGGAGGCAGACAGGACGTCTTAGCTAGAACACTCACCCCCCCCCCCCTTTTTTTGGCAAGGAAATAGCTTAAAAACTAGACTTTCTGCCTAAGAGTTATACATTGTAGATTAGGTTTCATGAGAATCACGGACAGGTAACGCGTGATAAATGTATGATTAGACAACCACAAGTTGGTCTTTTGCATATCATCTAGGGAGTAATTCGGAGCGAAGCTGTCCATTTTCTAATATCGTGTGTCCGCCCATGAGCACCCGGATTACTTACCCTGATAACTTGAACAAAGCTGCCAACTGCCGCTTCTGAAGTCGTTTACCTGTCCGCTAGACCCAGAGGGACCCAGCCTGAGCTGGTCGAGATTCCTTCTTATAAGTAATCAGTGCTTTCACTGGACAAAGTAGGTGGTGTTTATCGCCGTGCTTGAGTGCTGGGACTTCAAACTCAGAGAACACATGATTAGCATGTTCGTTTTTAGCCACAAAATTAGGACTAGGAGCTGTATGGACACTCATAACATGCCGAGAACCGTAGGCAAGATTATTCAGAACTCATCGCAGCCAACTCAGAAACTCTGTTACCCGTGGCCAGGGCCATAAGAAAAACAGCCTTCTTTAACTTTAACTCGTATGCAGGATTATGACAATACCTATGGGAGTGAAGCATATTGAGGGCTAAATCAAGAGACCAGATGGGCATGAGTTGGCATGGTGGGGGACGAAGCCGGAAGCATGCACGCATGAACCCCTTCTCCTCCGCCTCAGGTATGGAAAGGCCAGTTAAGTCGAAAAAAGGCATCCGAATAGCCGTGAGGTGATTACCTATTGTGGTCACTGACAGTGAATGCTCTTCGAAGAGGTAATTTAAATATTTAAATATTAAGGCCACTGAGGGCTGCTGTTGGTCAGTTTCTACGATCCAGGTAGTAAATGCCTTCCAATGTGATTGGTACTGTCTTTGTGTTGACGAGGTATATTGATTAATCAACTTGTGAGTCACACTGTCCCCAAACGGTGCTAACTACTTGGCCTTCTGAATATTCACAAGGCAAAAGCCAGCGAGGTCTTGAGGTTTCCAATTGTGTCTAAATGGAAGTACGAGATCGGGAGTGACACCGGGTTCTCGCACCACGTCTTCAATTGGTTGTACCACACTTGGGCCGGCCACAGAGGCGCGATCATCGAGACCATGCTCCGATAATCTCGTAGTTTGTGAACTACTATGCACATTAAAGATGCGTCTGGTGTTGGCAACAGATAAATGGAGCTCCAATTGTTCCAGTCTACCAGAAATGCATCCGGTCCTCCCGCCGGAGTTTGGCTCTGGCATGTGAGGAACTGAGGCAACTTGTGAGTCACCTCTGATGCGAACAAGTCCACTTGAGGAAGGTATGGCTCTGCAATCATCTCTTGAAAGACGGTTTGCTTGAGAGACCATTCTACTAGAGTGCTCTGTCACCGAGACAGAGCGTCTGCCCAGACATTTGCCACGCCAGGCAGATATGTTGCATTATGATAAATCTCTAGCCTTGCAGCTAGCCAAAAGATCTTTTCCGACAACCCTTGTAACACTTGAGATTTCACTGACCCTTTCTTCTGAATGCATGTGACTGCAGTCAGATTGTCCATCCTGAAGGCTAAGGACTTTTCCGCCAGGGTTGAGCCATGCTCCTTTAAGACAAACTGGGGGACTAAAAACTCATTGGCCTTTATGTGAAGGTGATTGTGCCTGGACCATAGACCCTGACCTTGATGGCCCAGGTTTGACTGATACCCCCATCCCAGGGTACCAGACGCGTCTGTGTCGATCCAGACCATCAGAGAAGGAGTTGTCCATGTCAAAGAGGAGTGCAATACTTCTGGCTTCGCCCTAGATGCCAGCAGGTTGTGGATTAATTTCGGGATTCGCCATAGTGTTTCCGCTGGCTACAGCGGAAAGCACTTGTTTCCTTCCAAAATAAGCCTTTTGACCTTCAGAAGACCTAACGGAACCGTCAACCTTATCCAGTTGAGTGACCCCACCAGAGACTTCCAAATTCTCCTTGTGGGGGTCAGAGAATGGAGAAACCGAAAGAGTTTCTTGCGAAATCTCTGACGGTTGTCCGCACTCTGACTCAGAGAGAGTAACTCGGTGTCCCAGAGTAGACCCACCCACTGGATGGCCCTTGTGGGGTTCAAGTTGGACTTCGCCAAGTTCACTTTGAATCCCGGGGCAGTGACATGAGACATTACCTGATGCACATGTTGAAGGCAAGCAATTTCGGAATGAGCTACAAT
This sequence comes from Paralithodes platypus, assembly GCA_032716605.1. Taxonomy (NCBI): domain Eukaryota; kingdom Metazoa; phylum Arthropoda; class Malacostraca; order Decapoda; family Lithodidae; genus Paralithodes; species Paralithodes platypus. The sequence continues at coordinate 22,502,641 of CM064574.1, forward strand.
TATCCAATCGTCTAGGTACCATAACACCATGATCCCTTGTTTGAGCAATGGTAGCAAAGCCTGTCGGACTAACTTTGTGAAAATACGGGGTGCTAGATTGAGACCAAAGAGCATCCTTTGAAATACAAAAACGTCTGATTCCCTTGGCGCAGGGCCAGGTACTTTTGAAAGCGTTTGTTTATAGGGACGTGCCAGCAGGCATCTGTCAGATCTATGGAACACATCCAATCTTGCGGCGGCATTATCAGCCTGATCTGATTCACCGTCAGCATCCTGAACGACTGATTGTGAATGAATAGGTTCAGAGAAGACAAGTCGATGACTGGCCTCATCTGAACGCTGTCCCATTTTGGCACCAGGAATATTCGGGAAGTGAATACGGGCTGAGTTGGCGAAACAGGGACAATGATCTGCTTTAGTGTCATCTCCCGGATGACGGATCCCACCTCTAAAGAAACACGATTGAACTCTTGGGGAATACGTAAATAGGGTCGCCTGGACCATCTCCATGAGAGACCCTTGCGGACCACTGTCCTTGCCCATGTATCTCGGGGCCATGTCCGGTAACAAGCCAGAAAGCTGCCAGTCACTAGACTGGTGTTGTCCGGCAGAGCTACTCTCGGATCCGACTCGCCTTTTCGCGGCGCTCGGAGTGAGAGAGCTTCGTGGTGTATCAGTTTTTTGGTTGAGAGGGTTGTGACTCTGACTGACTGCTAGAGGGACGAGAGGCTTTGCTATAATTGCTACCAGGCCTATACTTTGATTGTCCCCTGAACCATCTACCCTTACCCCTGGACTGAGCGTGGCCTCTAGCTGTGCCACTGGTTCCGGGGGTTGTGTGAGTCTTTGATGACTGTGGTGACTGAAACTGTCCACGAGAGGGACTCTTAGTGAATTTAGTTTTAAATGTCGACCCACTCTTCACTGTGGAAGCAGTGGCACTGTTAGAGTCTAGTAAACAATTAACCGTGCGCCAGGCATCTGTGGAGGCAAGGGTTTTAGTGAAAACATCAAATATAATTAACCTTCTACCTATCTCCACCGGCAGCTTCTTCACCAGATATACTCTTAGGTCTTGACGCACCCTCACCGCTTCAAAGACAGCAGTGTGGATGTCCCCAAGTGACTGAATTGAGTTCTGGAGTAGAAGGCGCCTGGTGAGAGATAGTGACTTGTGCGTGCTTGAATCAGTAACCGACTGAGTCGTCCTGGCTAGAGAAGCCGTGGGCTGACAGCTGAGCAGATATTGGGATACAAGCCGCCAGGCTTTCTGCCTCATCCTAAAATCTTTGTCAATTTGTAACTGAGTTGGAGCACTGAAGGGATCTACTAGCTGACATAACAAAAGTTTAGATGCACCCAAAAAATCAAGTATATTTTGTGGTACTCCTGCCGCCTTACCTACTGGCATGGAAAACCAATGATTATCAACCGGCGGTAGCTGATGACTGCTCTTATTAGTAATGGTGCTGGCAAACAGCTGGACCTCTTGTCCCCACGCAACCCATGGCCCATACTCCTCACCGTCAATGTGAATAACTGGGAGACCTGAATCGTACCTCTGAGGAATAGTATTAAGTTCTGAGGTGATGCCCTGTAAAAGTTTCACATCATTTAACCCGTCAGACTTATTCCAGTCAGAAAAAAGCTTTGCAAAAGACGCCGGAGGGAGAGCCGGGGACTGTGAGTAGACAAAATACTCAGAACTACAAAGACTCGGGATAGCTTTGATAATGATATCTAACACATCACCGGTTCTGTTCTTGGCCCATAATTTCTTGGCCTCACTCATTTCAACAAACCAATGTTCCGGTACAGGTAATTCACTTGCTACCGTCGTCCGCGAGACCTCGGAATGGGTGGGCTTAACCCCTTCTGTACCGACGACGTCTTTTTGCTTTATTTTAGCTATATTTAGACAATTTTGTGCAGCTGGGGAAGGATATTTGGTAGCTAAAAGGATGGATTGAGATAGTCTGTAGCCTTTTAATTGGTAACTGTCCTTCCTAAGCTTAATAAAATCGTCTAATAGTAGCCAGAATAAAGTGAAAAGGACGTTGCGGTACAGAAGGGGTCAATAACTGTCCAGGAAGTATCCGGTCCGACCGAGACCCGCAAGCCCGGACAGCAGTGCCATGTGTTCTTGTGTTCGCTACAGGAACGCCGGGCAGAATATCCACGCCCAGCTCAAGATCCTGGATAGGGGAGGTTTCCATAATTTTGGCGGAAGAGTCTTCAAACTGCCCAGACGAATAGGAAATAACATCATCGTGTCTGCTAGAGGGACCACTGCTGTGTCGATCAACCCTGAATACCAGATTAACGGGAGGTACTGGCTGCGCTGCCCGACGGGGGATCGAAAAATTAGGTGTAGGGCCTACGACACTTGCATCAGAGTCTTGCGAAGAATCCAGGCGGGATGAAGAAGATTTGGGTTCCGGCTTGGCAAAGGTCTGAGATTTGGCTGGCTTCTTCGTGGATGACCGCTTAGAGGGTTTCTTTGAGTCCTTCGATCTTCCATCACCCGAAGCTAGGGCTGAAGTAAAGTCGGGACGGAACTTTTTCGCCTCTTGTGTAACTAGAGGTGATGATGACCTAAGCTTAGCCAATGGAGAACGTGACCGAGCACGCCAGGAGGTCGGAGCAGGCGACCCCGGCGCTGGCTCGTCAGAGGTCCTGGGTCTTTTATTGTGGCGGGAGGGAGCTTTACGACCGCTAGAGGAATTGGAGGATTTCGACACTGTCTTTTGAGCAGGAGAACTACTGGTCACATAAGAAGTAGGCACTGTTTTCAGTAAATCATCTAGTAAAGGATCATCCAACTGAAGAGATATATGGACGAAATTCTTACAATACAGTACGAAATTGGATTTAATATGTAGCAAAATTGTCTTACATTTACTATCAGAGTGGGTTAGAAAGTCATTGCGAAAAACTGAACATTGTGAGCAAGATTTAGATAGCCACCAACCTCTTGACCTGTCTAAGCAGGTTACACACTTGACGCACAGTTTATGTCCTAACACACCGAGGTTTGCACAGTTGCTGCCTGAACAAAACGTAAACCCACTTGGATCCATTGTTCCCTCCCGCCGGGGGATTGCTAATCCTCCTACGCGTCCCGGATGGTAGCTTGACTACTGCACCTGAGGGTTGAAAAAATCAAGAATCAATGCTCATAGGGGCATGCTAGGCTGGAAAGCTAAATTTTAAAACCAACGCTATTGAGAAAAAATAATTGAACTAACACTAGACAATCTTATTTCCCCTCACATTAAGTATCATTCCAGATGCTACTTGAGTCTTGTGTATCATACCAGATGCTACTCGAGTAATAACTTCTTACCTAAGTGACCAACACTGACCTCATCCCATCTAAAAAAAGAACTGATTCCGGCGGCCAGCGCCTCTAGAATCATGCATCCCACAATTCCCGATGGACAGCGCCTGAATTTTCATAGCTACACAGTTTACTGAGATGCTAAAGATCGGAAGAGGTGAGTTCGTATTTGGCTCAGCATACACCCGGTGGAAGCGGCTCCCCACTATTAACCAACCAGGTTTGCGTTCTGAATAGCCCCAAACTACGAACATATTCTGCTAGGCCTTGAGGCGGAAATGTCCTGTGGGTGACGGCCAAGCCGGGGACCCCAATAGACAAAGTGAAGTAAAATTGTGCTTCTCGAAAATTTACCACCGCCGGCATAACTATTTTCGACCTATCTTGTACCAAACAAAGAGAACTCAAAATCAACATAGCTCTAGACATTTCCGGAGATTTCCCGGCGGGGAAACCGGGTGAAGTGAATAGAGGCACGTTTTCTCAAGTCTCATTTAACAAATCCCGCCGGAAGGGCCATCCCTCCAAGCTACTAGATCTCGCAACGTGCACACATTATGGCATAGTTATACATTAATTAAACAATAAATAAATAACACATCCAAGCCATAACTAAAACGCCTACAGGAGGCAACTAGACGGGGGCATGTGGTAGAATCAATCACACGCACAAACCTGAAATCCAGCGAATCACTCCAACATCCATCACGTAGCAACAGGAACGTAGGTTGAAAAGCGTCATGAACAAGTGCCAAGTCCCTCACTAAGTGAGACAACTTGAAACGCACATGTTCCTCTCAATTAAGATAAAACCGCTTAACCCACCCGAATAGATAGCCAAAAAGCGGGACCCGGATCCTCTAAAAGAAGCCTCATTTCTATAAGATCTAAATTAGAATACCTAGGGGAATAAAACACACACGTGGGAGTCTTGCCTTATCACAACAAGAGCTCCTGACAAAGACCTTTGCCAAACACCCGGAAAACAGTCTCCAAAGGCGAGTGAGAAAAGTGTACACAGTCTAGCTAATCTATAAGCTACCCTGACTTAAGCATATAGCATGTACAGTCGGTCACCTTTCTGACTGGGCCACCTAATGGTAATTTCGCTTGGTCTTTCGCTCTGATATTACTAAGATCGCTCACTTCCCCCTCACCCTGAATCTGTTGCATAATATGCCCCATAGATGGCGTCATTAGATTTGCTAGGAAGGAGAGGGATGGGCTACACGGAGAAGGGGGTGGGTTGGTGGGTGGGGGTGGGGTTATTGTGTAGGGAAGGTTGGAAGCAGATATTGTGTATAGGAGATAGGAGTCTTCCTATGTATTCTATTAATAAACAGGTGCCTCTAAACGTTGCCAGTTACCCTTTTTCGATTTTTTTTCAGCGCCATCTATTGCAGGGTTCCAGAACTACTCAACGTGAATAAATGTACAGATGTACCCTCCATTCTGTGTTTTTTTTTTTATTTATATAAGTACGGGTAGGTCCTACACTACTTCTCTCTCTCTCTCTCTCTCTCTCTCTCTCTATATATATATATATATATATATATATATATATATATACCGGTATATATATATATACATATATTATTTATGTTTGACCAAAGTTTGAGTGTAACTGTGTGTACTTCCAAGTAAGTAAATTATTTTACAATGTAAATACTTTTCGTCAATTGAGATTAGTTTTTCATATAGGCTACATTCATTGTTAATACATTTACAGTCAATATCAAATAATCATCAACAGCCTTTATGATCCATTGCAAACCATATCCTTATTCTCAAGGTCAACCACAGCCTCCTTACATCATCACGGAGGCTTGGTTCAGCTTGGTAAGCTATGTAATTAACCCCTTCTATACCGACGACAGTCTTTCGATTTTATTCTGGCTCCTACTAATCGGTTGTATTCACTTTAGGAAAGATCTTTAGCAATTATAAGGCTTCGAACTATCTCAACCAACCCTTTTAACCCTTAAAGAGCGGCGCGCAACATAAGTCGAGTTAAAGAAACTGGCAAAAAACGGGTGAAAAATGGGTGAAAATCGAGTGAAAATGGGTGGAACAGTAATGAACCATACGTCCGACATCTGTGGCCTCCCGGCCCACACTAACTCCAGTTCCCCACCGCACGGGAGGATGACAGTGTGACCAATAGTTCGCTAAAAGTGAACAATGTAGCAAAATCCGCTAAACTTCCATCTTTGAGGTAACACTGCCAGTGCTCCACGAGTGCTACGTAGCTGTATGTGGTGTCATTGTGTAGCGATTTCCACCTAGTTTCGGCACAATACAGTTCCTTTCATGCTGATGGTTGATATAGCAGTCAGAATGGCCTGAAAAGGCCCAAAACTGCCACAGACCCCCCACTAGACTAGGGTTAACTACCACAGATCCTTTCTAAGTTGTATAAAATCGTCTACATATTGCTAGAATAAAATATAACATACGTCGACGGTACAGAAGGGGTTAATGGAGTATTGTTCACATTTCAGTGTAGGCAATACTTTGGAGTGCTTTTGCATATCAGTGTACTCTTAAATCATTGTATTCATAATGACTATGGCTGATATGGTGATAGCAAACAAGTTACATGCGTTTCTACAGACTCTACACGAGACACGTGTACACCATTGCAGCAAGGGAGAGGAACTGTCAATAAACAGACGACAGAAGTATTTTCCTGCGATAGGGAGGAGCTATGCGCTACCGCCATCTAGTGCAGGGTTCCAGCCAAATCTGTAAATAAGTACTCGGTAATATTTACTCAATATATTCATCTAAACATATGAAAAAAAACACGCAGAGCCACTTCACCTATGTAATACAAATTCCCATTACAAGCAACCCAATTCCTCGATATTACTAAAGAAGAAACGCCCTCCACCAATCCCCGCGCTCCCTTTTGCTTACTTGCAAAGCCAGCTGATTTTGACAGCTCACGGCTGCAACGTGCCAGGTCCCGCCCACCAGCCAATCAGCGGCCTCCATTATCGGAGCGGGAAGCTGGACTTCCTACTCCCCCTCAGAAGTCACTCTCTTTCTTTGCTCGAAGAGCTCCTTCTGATTATCCTTTGAATAATACCTCGGTGCCAGCCCTGTACTCCCGTAAGCCACCAAAAGAGGGTTATAATCAACTTCCTGGAACTTACTATGAAGAGAAGAGAGATGAGATGAAGGAAGCAAAAGGTCAGTGCGAACGTACAGCCGGGCAAAGCCACCAGCCAATCAGAGCGCGCGAGAGCGGGAGGCCAGAGTATAAAGGCAGCCGCGCGCGGACTCCAAGGGTCACTCACCCCTCAGAGCTTACCGGGTCCACACACTGCAAGCTACTTGCTCTCCCTCTCGCCCAGGCATGAAGGAACACCAGGAACCCATTTTTCCAGCTACCTTGCCCTCACCTAAACACAGTTCCAGACACACACACACCTGATCCAGCATACCAGAATACATTTGTTTAAGGACCAATATTGGGCCCGCATATTATAAGGAGAGAAAGAGAGATGGGTGGACTAACCTGGTGGTTTGCTATATAAATTGATGTGTCCTTCTAGGACAAGACTAAAGGAAAAAGAATTTAGACTTACCTGAATATATAAAGATGATAATGTGTTTATTAATTAGTTATTTTTGTTAGCACCGGCACCAGCCGAAGAGTTATTATATAGGATCTGATAGGAGATATTTAAGATTAAAAGGGTAGGGGAAAGAATACTTGTGTTGATAAATGAGGCAACCAAAGCTAAAGAGGGAAACAGTTGTTTAGTTGCCAAATAGATTAAAGATTAAAAGAGTAAAAGTGAAGAGGGGAGGGAAAGAATACTTTTGTTAATAAATGAGGCAACCAGTAAGTTAAAGAGGGAAACAGTTGTTCAGTTGCCTAATAGATTAGCTATAGCTAGGGATGGACACTAGTCCCTATGAATCATTTATTAAGTTGTGTAAAAAGGAAACTGTGAAGAAGGACACTAGTCCAATATGAGTTGCGTTATTATTAAGTCTAAAAGAGTTATTCCGTGTATGCGTCTGAGGCACGGTTCATCTTTTGTTAGTACGATAATTGATTAAGGTGAAGGGTAACCTAGCGTGTTGGTAACAGGGTTACTAGAGGGTATATTCAGAAGATGTAATTGAGATAAAGATTGTAAACCTAATTGTGAAGTAACTGGGTGGCAGAACCCAATAGGGTTATTGAGGTAAAGATTGTAAATCTATATTGTGAAGTAACTGGGTGACGGAACCCAATAGTGTCATTGAGATAAATAATGTAAACCTATATTGTGAAGTAACGGGGTGACGGAACCCAATAGTATTATTGAGATAAAGATTGTAAACCTAATTGTGAAGTAACTGGGTGGCGTGATTGAGGTAAAGATTGTAAACCTTGATTGTGAAGTAACTGGGTGGCGGAACCCATATTATACGTGAGAGAGACCTTGTAATCTCATTCGGAAATTTGTATGATGTTATGTCATTATGGAGGTACTTGTGTAGTAAGGACGGTAAGGCCTTGGGATTGGGCAAAAAGCTCAGTAAACGTGGGAAAACCTAAAGAGTAGAGGAACGAATATAACTTTTGTTTTAGTTAGGCAAAGAGCATATGGTTCATTAGGCCCTGGTCTAAATAAAAGACACAGCAGGGTTTTGACTTAATTATTTAGGATTAACCACTAATAACGGGTCATAGGATTGAAGCCGACTTGAGTCAATACCTGAATAACGGAGATTCAGTTAGGGAGTAACGGGAACTCTAGGGGTCCAAAGTACAACCTAGCATGAATCGACGTAATATTCAATCAGTGTCTTGAACTCATCTCGGCCCGAGCCAAGAACCTATTAATAGGGTAGCTAGGAAGTCTGTTAAATAAAATATATGAACTTCTAAATGACTATCGAATTATCCCCCGTAGTAGTAGCATAAAAGATTTAGAATTAAATACTACATTTTGGTGGCAAGCGGTGGGATTCGACAAATCATTTGGATTGAGTATAATTATCTAACAGAACAGGTAGGATGACGGGCATGTTACCATTCAGGTTATGGGAAGAGGGGAAGGAAGAAATCGAGCTTTGGATTGAGCAGTTAGAGTGTCAATTCACATTACTTGACGTAGGCGAAAATGGGAAGAAAATCGCCTGTGGAAAGGCACACTTAGGTACGGCCCTGAATGATGTGAGAGTACGTCTGGAAGGACTAGTATCGTGGGCTGAAGTCAAGAGCGACTTAATCGAAGAATTTGGCCGAGAGACTTCCACCAGAAAAGCCAGAGACAAACTGAAGAGTTTGAAACTTGATGGCCAAAATGTGAGAGTCCTGAGGAGGGAAATCACTAAGAATGTGAAAATAGCGTATCCCCATATGAACCAAGAGAGCCAGGAAACTGAGATCAGGGAGATCATGATCCAAGCCTGCCCGGTAGAAGTTAGGAAACACTGCATCATTCATGAGGTTAACACTACCAAGGAATTGATGGAGGTCATTAACAAAATTCTGGAGGCTAGAGAAGTAAAAGAGGAAAAACAAAAAGGGGAAGAGGAGAACCCAAAGAAAGGATATCCGAAAGCCCTGATTCGATGCTTCGCTTGTAGACAGACCGGACACCTAGCTAGGAACTGTACCAACCGTCCACAAGCCCCAACCCCTAGATTTGACCCCAGACTCGCACTCCCAAACGATGGACCTCTACCCAGGGTAACCGATCCGGACCGGAGAGGAATGCTTCCGGTAGAATACCGGGAGACAGAAAACCAGCCAAGAATTACAATGCCGGAAGAGAGAGAAAATTTTCTGTGAAACCTCACATAGAAGGGCGGTATAGTGAGGTCAATATCTTAGAGAGACAAACGCCTTGTGAAACTGTAGTCATAAATGGGAAAGCCGCGAACATGTTGAATGATACGCGGGCAAACCGTAGTTGTCTCCTGGAGAATTTCGTAAAACAGAATCAGCGAGAAATGGGCCCATTAAATCAAACCAGTATTCAGTTGTCAGGAGCCGGGGATCAACCACTGACAATCCTAGGAAAAACTAACACGACGGTAGTGCAGTGGCAGGGAATTACCTTCACAACCGATTTTTGTGTTTTATCGGGAAATGCCAGTAGTGGAGTCGATGGGTATCTGGGAATAGATCTCATGAGTCAGTTGGGAGTAACTATTCAGTGTGGGCCGAAAGACACAACGACTACTCTCCAACCTCAAATAGTAGCTACCACAGGGAAATTATCTATTCCTCCTAGATCGTGGAAAATGATAGAGATTCTCCCAAACCCAGGCATGACTGCCGGGATTTTTGAACCCGATGCACAGAATGGGGTGAGAATATCTCCCACCTTCATTACTGCCGACCAGAGGAAACTAGTTTTAGCTAATTTTGGGGATGACACGATTAGTTATCAAAAAGGGAAACTGTTAGGACAAGTCACACCCGCTCAACCCACTACTGTTGGAACTGACGGACCCGTGAACTTACCTGAGATCCCGAAAAAATTAGCCTCATGACAAGCCAGTACCTTACATGAATTACCCTGGACGTACCGGGATGTGTTTGTTCAAAACGAAGGGGACCACGGATCGGCTCGAACCTGACACACCCATAAGATGCACACACAAGGGCCTCCTATTAGACAACCCTACCGACGACAAAACCTTATTATGAGACAAAAAGAAAAGGAACAAGTTGAAGACATGATTAAACAGGGGATAGTAGTGGAATCATACAGTCCGTGGTCATCTCCGGTACTCCTAGTAAAAAAAAAAGATGGGTCTACTCGGTTCTGTGTAGATTATCGGAAATTAAACGATGTCACCATCAAAGACGCGCAGCCCCTACCTCGTATTGACGACTCGTTAGAATCCTTCAATGGGTCGACCTGGTTTTCTACCTTAGATCTCTAGAGTGGATGCTGGCAAGTACCAGTTAGGGCCGAGGATCAAGAGAAAACTGCATTTGCCACGAGCGAGGGCAAACTTTACCAGTTTACTGTCTTGCCGTTTGGAGTTTGCAATGGCCCCGCCAGTTTCACTAGAGTCATGGACGAAGTATTGAGGGGATTTACCTGGAAAACTTGGTTGGCGTACTTAGATGATATCATAATCTTTTCCGCTAGTTTGGAAGAACATATTCACCGACTCCGAGAAGTGTTAGAAAGAATCAGGGGGGCAGGACTTAAACTGAACTCTTCAAAGTGCCAATTAGGGGCCCGTGAGGTGGCCTATCTAGGGCATGTGGTTTCCAGTAAAGGTATTCAATCGGACCAACATAAAGTGAGATCTTTTGCCGAAACCTCACCTCCGTCCTCTGTCAAAGAGATTCGAGCGTTTCTGGGAATGGCCTCCTACTATCGAAGGTTCATACCTAACTTTTCTAAGATTGCTCGCCCCATGACTCAGAGATTAGAAAAAGGGAGGAGGTTCAACTGGGATCAGAGTTGTCAGGTAGCTTTTGATCACTTGAAGCAAAAATTATACTCGAACCCCGTAGTTTGTCATCCGGATTTCACCAAGCCATTTCAACTATACACCGATGCTTCTGATGAAGGGCTCGGAGCCGTTCTGGCCCAGAAAGTGGACGGAAAGGAAAGCATAGTGGCCTGTGCTAGCCGAACACTGAATAAGGGCGAAAAGAATTATAGCGTTATGAAAAAAAAAAATTCTAGCTCTAGTGTGGGCTGTACAATATTTCCGTCCGTACCTAGCCGGGGTCCACTTTGAAGTTATTACGGACCACCATAGCTTACAATGGCTCCGAAAAATGAAAACGGAAGACGGACTATTTGTCAGGTGGAAGGGGATTTTGGAAAAATACTCGTTTGAAGTTAGACATAGACCCGGTAAATTACACACTAATGCCGATGGCTTGTCTTGACTACCGGTAGCACCCGTTCAACCCACTGCACCCCACCGGGAATAACATGACCCTAGACCTCGTAATAAAGTAAAGTTTTCGGAGGGAGCCTGGAGGAATTCTCAAGATCAGGTCGTACTTGATTTTTCAGAGGCCAAACACATGATCCAAATCCTCCACGGACAAAAGGGAAGGGGGTCTCATTTGGGGCAGTCTAGGGTTCTCCAACAATTCAATGAAAGGTACTGGACCAAGAGGGCCGACCAGATTGTTAAAGAAGTCGTTCAAAATTGTTTGGGAAGCCAGAGGAGCAAAGATGGAAGGGGACCTAGACAGTTGCCTGGACATATTACCGCTGGTACACCCTGGGCCAAATTATCGGTGGATATTATGGGACTTCTGCCCAGACAGACAAACAAAAGGTACATCTTGACCTGTGTCAACGTTTTCTCTAAATACACGGTCGCTTGCGCTATCCCGGACAAGAAGGCTGAAACGGTGGCCAAGGTTATCCTGGAAAAGATAATTTTTGTGTATGGCACCCCTGGAGGTATTCTGAGTGACAGGGGAAAGGAATTCAATAATGAGATCTGGCAACACTTGGGAGAAACCTTGGGGTATCAGATACAGCACACCTTCCCGTATTACCCTCAGGGAAATGCTGTCTGTGAAAGGAATCACAGGGTGTTAGCCAACTGCATCCGGGCTAGTCTGAGCTCACAAGGGGAGAGAATCGCCGGGGGTTGGCCGGAGGTTTTGCCTGAAATTGTCTTGGGAATGAATACCACGTTCTATAGGACAACGGGGTATTCTCCCTATGAGATTATCTTTGGCAACATACCGAAATTGCCTCAAGAACGATTATTGCCCTACCCCCGTCCCTCCACGCATTATTCCCAACCCGGAAAATACTGGAAGGACCAACGGGAGCGACGACAGCAAGTGCATGATCATATCATTCAGCAACTACCTAAGAAAGTCTCTCTAAATAATCCTTATCACCGGGGGGAGTATTATATTGGTCAAGAGACATGACCCCACCCGAGCTGGTAAACTGGACGAGAAATACGAGGGTCCTTTCAGGGTTGTCGAGACAAACGGGCCCTATCAAGTGTTATACTTACATTATGGAGATGTCGTGTCAGTTACTCATATTCGTCATACCAAACAATATGAGGGTAATCTTCCCCCAGAAACGAGCGAGTGGAGTAGCGAGGATGGGAGCGAAGAGGAAACGAAATCCAGGGTCGACGACCCTGATACTTCCTCGGCTCGACCCAACGTTAGAGGTCCTACTTCGACTTGAGACTACCTAGAAGACTCTCCACTTTGGTAGTGACTTAATCAAAAGAATCGAGAGGGTCTTCCTGAGTTTGAGTCAGAAGGAGAACTAGGAAGCGAAGAGATCGTATCTAGTGATGAAGACAATTTTTATGAGCTTACTGAGGAGGAAAAGTCTACGGTCCCAAACAGCGAAGTTTCAGTTTCCCCGAGAGATTTAAACAGGACTTTAAGTAGTGAGGAAGAGTGTCCTCGAGACGAGATAGAACCGCGAGGCGTATCTTTTGACGGTAACCGGATAAACGGTTCTCCCACAGCTAAAGTGAAAGAATCCAAAAAACTCCTTTGCTTAACGTTCCGGAGAAGACTCCCGCGAGGGCAACCAAGTTTACGGGCCCCACCGAAACTCTCACTCGTAGTGGTAGGATTAGCCGCCCACCAATCAGGTACCCAGACGAGGCTATAAATAGGACCCCCGGGGCACGTGCCTGTCAGTTGGAAGGCACCATGCCTCTACCCTCTGACCCTCAGTACCGACTCCGTCGACTGGTAGCAATAGTCGACGGGCAAGGGCAAAGAATTAATACCACTCGAGCTCTCAAGCAGTTTCTCCACCAGCCAGGGGAGGTTTTAATAGCCAAACCTATTGTGGGAAATCAGAATCCTGCACTCCAGTTACATAAATGTCTCTGTGAGCATAGTGGACTGGTGGAGTGGTAGCCGGAGGGCATAAATTTTAGGGAAACAGTATTGCGGCGATCAGGAGCTCGCCTAAATTCAGTAGAGGGTGATAAAGTAGAAACGCCCTCCGCCAATCCCCGCGCTCCCTTTTGCTTACTTGCAAAGCCAGCTGATTTTGACAGCTCACGGCTGCAACGTGCCAGGCCCCGCCCACCAGCCAATAAGCGGCCTCCATTATCGGAGCGCGAAGCTGGACTTCCTACTCCCCCTCAGTAGTCACTCTCTTTCTTTGCTCGAAGAACTCCTTCTGATTTTCCTTTGAGTAATACCTCGGTGCCAACCTTGTACTCCCGTAAGCCACAAAAAGAGGGTTATAATCAACTTCCTGGAACTTACTATGAAGAGAAGAGAGAGGAGATGAAGGAAGCAAAAAGTCAGTGCGAACGTACAGCCGGGCAAAGCCACCTGCCAATCAGAGCGCGCGAGAGCGGGAGGCCAGAGTATAAAGGCAGCCACGCGCAGACTCCAGGGGTCTCCAGCGAGCTGGAGAAGAACATCATCGACTTGACTGCAGAGATCCAGCAGACTGCAGCAGCAGGAAGACGTCCCCCTATAGCGGCCCAGAAGAAGCTGACCAAGTTGCTACACTTATCATTCCAGCAAAATTAAAAAATAGACAATGGAGCACTCTTGGTTAAGCCCGAGAACTTTTCATCTCCTACTGTACTTCGCACTTCTCCACTTTATCTTCCTCTCTCCAAACTCCTACTTTACTCAAGCCATCATCATCATCATCCAGGGGTCACTCACCCCTCAGAGCTCACTGGGTTCACACACTGCAACCTACTTGCTCTCCCTCTCGCCCGGGCACGAAGGAACACCAGGAACCCATTTTTCCAGCTACCTTGCCCTCACCTAAACACAGTTCCAGACACACACACACCTGATCCAGCATACCAGAACACATTTGTTTAAGGACCAATATTGGGCCCGCATATTATAAGGAGAGAAAGAGAGATGGGTGGACTAACCTGGTGGTTTGCTATATAAATTGATGAGGACAAGACTAAAGGAAAAAGAATTTAGACTTACCTGAATATAAAAAGATGATAATGTGTTTATTAATTAGTTATTTTTGTTAGCACCGGCACCAGCCGAAGAGTTATTATATAGGATCTGATAGGAGAGATTTAAGATTAAAAGGGTAGGGGAAAGAATACTTGTTGTAATAAATAAGGCAACCAAAGTTAAAGAAGGAAACAGTTGTTTAGTTGCCAAATAGATTAAAGATTAAAAGAGTAAAAGTAAAGAGGGGAGGGAAAGAATACTTTTGTTAATATATGAGGCAACCAGTAAGTTAAAGAGGGAAACAGTTGTTCAGTTGCCTAATAGATTAGCTATAGCTAGGGATGGACACTAGTCCCTATGAATCATTTATTAAGTTGTGTAAAAAGGAAACTGTGAAGAAGGACACTAGGCCAATATGAGTTGCGTTATTATTAAGTCTAAAAGAGTTATTCCGTGTATGCGTCTGAGGCACGGTCCATCTTTTGTTAGTACGATAATTGATTAAGGTGAAGGGTAACCCAAGATACACCACTAGCATGCTGGTAACAGGGTTACTAGAGGGTAAATTCAGAAGATGTAATTGAGATTAAGATTGTAAACCTAATTGTGAAGTAACTGGGTGGCGGAACCCAATAGGGTTATTGAGGTAAAGATTGTAAATCTATATTGTGAAGTAACTGGGTGACGGAACCCAATAGTGTCATTGAGATAAATAATGTAAACCTATATTGTGAAGTAACGGGGTGACGGAACCCAATAGTATTATTGTGATAAAGATTGTAAACCTAGATTGTGAAGTAACTGGGTGGCGGAACCCATATTGTACGTGAGAGAGACCTTGTAATCTCATTCGGAAATTTGTATGATGTTATGTCATTGTGGAGGTACTTGTGTAGTAAGGACGGTTGTGTCAGAGGAATAAATAGATTCTATGTATTGAGGAGATAGATTATATATGTTATAGCCTTGGGATTGGGAAAAGGCTCAGTAAACATGGGAAAACCTAAAGAGTAGAGGAACGAATATAACTTTTGTTTTAGTTAGGCAAAGAGCATATGGTTCATTAGGCCCTGGTCTAAATAAAAGACACAGCAGGGTTTTGACTTAATTATTTAGGATTAACCACTAATAACGGGTCATAGGTTTGAAGCCGACTTGAGTCAATACCTGAATAACGGGGATTCAGTTAGGGAGTAACGGGAACTCTAGGGGTCCAAAGTACAACCTAGCATGAATCGACGTAATATTCAATCAGTGTCTTGAACTCATCTCGGCCCGAGCCAAGAACCTATTATTAGGGTAGCTAGGAAAGACTGTTAAATAAAATATACGAACTTCTAAATTACTGTCGAATTATCCACCGTAGTAGTAGCATAAAATATTTAGAATTAACTACTACAATGACAATCAAAGGTTTGATGTTCTCACTTCCCTTTACCTAATAAATTGTTTCTCTGTGTATGAAAGAGACAAGAGGCAAAACTACCTATGAACATTTTCATTTCCTATTGTCCCCCTTCCCCCGGTCAGAACAGAATGATTAGTACAGAACCATATTCAAGGTGCACTGGAATGTAACTGCAGGACACGCAAAGCTTGAAACAAAGTCATAGGGTCAGGGATAGACACATTTACGGAGTGAATTCCATACTTTACTTGTTGAGCTGAAAAAATACAGGGAAATTTCAGTTAACTGTTGGCTTTGAATGGTGGACAAAAAAGTGGTGGAAATGAGTTATAAAGCGGGTGTCCCTCTGTCTCTACAGAGTGAGAGGTATACGCTGGAACAGCTGTGAAGAACAGTGATTATAATAATGGCATAACAGTAACATACATACAATGTTCACAATGTGGAGAGATTGTAGACACTATGGTGGAGAAGAGTAGAGATTACATGCCTTTGACTGCACCATTTCAGAGGCATTTTTCATATGCGAACAATACCTGATACGCTTACAACAGTGTCCCTGTACGGAGAAAGAGGCTGTACGGGGATAAGGGGGTAACAGACGATTGAGTAAAACTAACCTCTGGGAAACTTTTTAATCAAGAATGCTAATATGATTTTCAAAGACACACACACACACACACACACACAGCCCGTAGCCTAGTAGGTAGAGCTCTCGTCTCACACACGAGGGGTCGGGGGTTCAATCCCCGGCCGGGCGGAGACAAATTGGGCTTGTCTCCTTTCATGTGTTATCCTCAGTTCACCTAGCTGTAAATAGGTACCTGGAATAAGTGGACGACGTTGTGACGTCCAATCTGGGGTTGGCAAAAATGGTACAAGGCGAGATGGGTATCATATGGTTCACCTAAGCTGATGGCTACCTAAGCCTTCGGGCGAGACGGTACCGTCTATAGTGAGAATGGTACCATACAGATCCACCCTAAGCCTTCGTTTCCGATGTCGCCAATTGGCTAAAAATACAGACTACACACACATCCACAGCCATTCCAACGATACATATAACACCTACACATATAGGAGGCGGGAAATAACGAGCATGCTCACTCCCGCAATACAACTAGAGTAAGTACAACTAGAGTAAGTACACACTTGTGTTTCGATAAACGCTAATGTTTCACTGCATGCACGCGCATATCAGTATATGTTATGGCTCTAGCCTTCTCTCTGTCTCTCTTTCTCTCTCTCTCTCTCTCTCTCTCTCTCTCTCTCTCTCTCTCTCTCTGTAGGAATAGTGGTTTGGCAGGAGAGTCACAGGGACCGCACTTTCTACCAATTATTGTCTTGCTCAACTAAATCAGCGCGTTACAGGTTGCCAGGGTAGCACATGAAAAAGATATATCCACTGATATTATAACAACCAATCATGTTATGACTTATACCTAGTAGCTTCTGGAAGAGAAAAACATGCGTAGGAAGTATTTAAGATATACTGAAATTTAGCAACCACGCTAGGCCTGAAGCGACCATGATTATACACAATTCGGTATAAAGAGGATGGCCGCAACCATAGTCCATGCCGCAACCTCATCCACGTGGCAGCTGTGTGTGTGTGTGTGTGTGTGTGTGTGTGTGTGTGTGTGTGTGTGTGTGTGTGTGTGTAATAATAATAATAAACGGTTTATTAAAGAATGGCAGCCTCATGAGCTGAAAATACACATTTTATAATTTAGTGGATGAACATGAGATGTACAGATATGAGGATGGTAAGCTCAGTTTACAAACAAAATAAATAAATACAATAATGATGCATGTGCAGAATACAAATTATCATTAAATAACCATGAGAGTAAGTGATATACAGTACATATACACATTTATTTACTTACTCAAATACAGAACATACGTATATACACGTACGTGCGCACATACATATACATACATATATAGGAACATAAGAACATGCAGTAAGTGTGCACATGTCCGTATACACAAACGCTCACGTATGCACACAAACATACATACATACAGAAACTGTTTTGGTAGGGTCAGGGTAAAGAGTTGAAGGGTAAAGAGGGTGCAGCAATTCAAGTCCGTACAGGAATGGTCAGGTACAGCCTACTACAATGGGAGGTTAATCCTCGGTAGTGTAGGTGTGTGTGTTAGTTTGTGTGTGTGTGTGTGTTAGTTTGTGTGTGTGTGTGTGTGTGTGTGTGTGTGTGTGTGTGTGTGACAGAAGGCGAAATATGGAAAAGCTGGGCGTTCTATTGTTAAGGGTGGAAATACATGGATGAATGTGTGTGTGTGTGTGTGTGTGTGTGTGTGTTGGATTTAAATGCCGATATAACTATGTTAACGTTAAATATTACATGATTCAATCTATGCAAGGGTAATTATATATTATGTGCAATAAGATGTATAAGTTAAAAAAGAGACTGTCACCCTATATAATTATTAATAACTATATGCGTAATCATAAACCGAGTGCACTGTGAATGATGCCAGATAATATCTGGAGGACCATTAGTTTGTAAAAACCTGTTGGGTTTTGTTAAGGTATCCAATATGTGGGCTGCTGGATCACTATAATCTGTTTCAGCGACGCTGAGGTGAGAACGGCTCACCTAGATGTCAATAAGTCTAGCTGATTGGCTAATGCGACTTTGTTCAATGTCTCGTCTTTTAGTAATTATTAATTCTTAAAGATTTAAATAATCACGGTTGCACAAGTCAATCAGCTGGAACAATTGACATCTACCTGGTCGCTGAAACAGTATAGTAATTAGTATGTAACAGACAGCACCTGGTCATGCTAATGCTACCACAGAAAGTGTAACAGGCAGTCAGACAGTCAGTAGCCAACCCTTCATTCCCGTTAAATAGATGGGGAGGAATAGCAAGGGACATTAGAAAGGGAACAATGATGACCGGGAGAAAATTAATATAATAAACACCTTCCAAAGCAAGTATTTTAACATTCGGAACAACATTCACCAGGCCTCAATATCATTGACTTCACCTCAGATGATATACACTTCCACAACAAAGTCTCTTCACAACATCGGGGATGATGACCTTCCAGGTTTGTCAATTAAAAGGTTACAAATACCTTCATTATGTTCTTCCTAACAAACTTCCTCCATTCATTCCTGTAACAACAATCGCATATAATATCTGTGTTGATAGTTCATGCATCGACCATGAACCTCCCGACCGTGGTTCCCCTTTATTGTTTTGGCTACAATCATACATTTTATTGAGGCTAGTGCTTGATAATTTCATTCAGCACTGGAGCGACGGCGGTCGAGTGGCAAGCACGCTCACGTGTGAATCTGCTTGCCCTGGGTTTGATCCCAACCAAGGCGGACATATTTAGTGGGTGTGAAACTCGGGAGTCTGAAGCAACTGCCTTCTTTGTATCCTCCTACTTTTTCTATCCTAGTTTCAAAGCCAAAGGCGGATGTTGTGCATATGTGCACAAACAAACTCACTTGCTCTGGTATTTCCGACTTTGGCTCCTCTGAATTCTCCACTTTATGGCTCAAACTTTCCTGTCATTCTCATATTAAATCTTTATGTGATATCTGTCTTACCTCTAACTCTACCGACTTTCCCAAATTGTTTAATTGTCTAAACTCTAAAGTGGAACACTCTCTAGCCATTTCTCCTTTCTCTGAATCTCCATTTTAGGAGATTTCAACGTTCATCACCACCAATGGCTTTCCTCTAATTTTACTGACCAACTTGGTGAACAAGCCTACGTCTTTTCTATCCTAAATGACCTAGAGCAGTTAGGTTCATCAACCTACCCGTTTCCCGGATCGCCTCGGAGATTGGCCCAACATTCTTGACTTGTTTCTAACTTCCAACCCTTCTTCTTATGCTGTCGATCTTTTCTTTCCTTTGGGCTCCTCCGACCATAAACTTATCTCTGTCATCTGTTCTATCTCTCCAGTACGGCCACCTGATCCTCTTAGCAGGCGGCGCTTGTGGCACATTGGCGCTGACAACTGGGAGGCTCTCCGGCAGTACTTCTTTGATTTCCCATGGATTGAATTTTGCTTCTGTGGCCGAGGACCCTCGGAGAGTGCTGAACGCATTATCGAGGCAATCCTATCGGGCATGGAGGCATACATTCCATTTTCTTTCTCTCTGACTAGTGCAAAAAATCTTGGTTTACTAATGCTTTTTCTACTGCTGTCCACAATAAGGAGGAAGCATTCAAACGGTATCAACACCTTAACACTCAAGAATCTCATTCTTCCTATGTTTGTATAAATCTACCCAACATGTCACGTTTAACAAATAAGTAAAAAGGAACACAAGCAACAACAGATCTTCTGATCCTTACGAGGCTGCTTGTAAATATGACTGCAAAAGGGCAGATACACATATAATGATATGGAGTAAAATAAGTCCACATATAACGTCATTATCACCATATAAGGCATTGTTTTTGTCTTCTGTGTATAATTAGACACATTATACTTGCGTGACCCGCCATCGAATGTTGTCATATTTGATAACTTTCATCTACTATTGGCCTATATATAACCTGTTTAAAATCCATATTATCATTTGGTGTCACATAAGTCGTGGGGATAAATATGCTATAATTAATGATATACAGTTGTATAGATTTTCGCCTACTCTTATGACTTCAGAAAGCTACCTTACATTTGTTATTTTGTTAAATGTACTATTTCTTTAAACTAGTACAGTATTGTCTTATCTTTTATATGCAGTGCAATCTCAGGCAACTAATAACATATTCTCATGCAATTGACAACAGTGATTGTCATTGGTCGACCATCACTCTCTAACCTCGGAAACACAAAATACGTCAACTAAGCATTACTCTTGGCATAATCGGTAATCACACTCACACACACACACACACACACTCAGAATATTGTGTGCCTCAATAAGCATTATCGGAGTGAATATTCTTTTTATAGAAAATTATTTGATGATGCAACATTGAACACTTAGCAAAGTCATTATTTAGCAACAGTACTAAATGTATGCTACGCAATTGAGATATATATCATAATCATATATTGCGTGACACCTCATGTAATAGTGGGTGGAAATAATAATAGCCATTATGTGCGTTTGCGTATGCGTGCGTGCGTGTGCATGCCTGTTTGTTTGCATATGCTTGTGGCGTGTTATAGTGTAGTAATTATAGTTCAGAAATATATACATATAAGTATATGTTGTAAGAACAGAAATATAAAGTCTTTAAGGTATATTTCTTTGAATATAATATTTATTAAAGTTCTATATTTAACAATTATACATACGCTGAATATACAGAATATTAAGCAACATGGCATTTAACAAATGCGTTACAATTGTTGTCTATGTTTATGAGGGAGACAAAAGGCAGGTTGCCTGTAACGAGTGTCTCCCCAAAATCCAAAAGAGTGACAGAGCCAAATTCAAGGGACGTTGTGGTAAAAGAAATGCCAGAACACACGAAGTTTAAAATAGGATAAATTAAAAATTTATTATCGGAGAAGTTCTAGAGTTCACCTGTTGAGTAGAAGAAAGACTGAGAATGCCAATTCTTGGCTTTGAGAGCTGGACAGAATAGGAGTGGGACTATGTGCAAGGCGGGTGCCTGGCACTCACCGGAAGGGACTGGTATGATCCAAATGATTTCTCATGTATTCACCCATGCATTGGACAAGTCTAAATAACAATATATTCATTGTAATGAATCATAGACATTACTAATGAAAACCAAAACTCCTATATTATCATTGCTGATGTTCCGTTCTCCGCTTAAACTGTTTCTTAACCCAACGCTCTAAACATGTGTAAGAAAATATATATGGAGAGCTTAAGTCTAATGTTAATAACGTTGATATTAGCACACCCATATGTATAATTTACCTTTATATATCAATATTTTGTTTCGTGTATAGATACTGTCAACATGGTTTCCATGGAAACGGGAGCTTGTTGGTAATTTGGGAATATAATCATAGTAAAGGTCAAACTACCATTACACCAAAAGTAAACATCTACAAACACATTGTTCTCTACAATGATATTTTTTGTATATTAATTGTCAAATCAAATTACCACAGTAATCCTTTGTATTTTAATTAGTATAACTATAATAATGGTCTCCAATGCAAGTAACGAGGTTATGTTGTCTCCAGGCATACCACCAGTTATATTCTGCACATGTTTCTAATCAAAACAACTTCACAGGAAGCACATCAAGCACCTGTTATTTTTTAGCATTGAAAGATAACGCAGGTGGGTCAAAACCATTATATTGTTAAGGACAGTAAAGATAGAGGGCATATATTGATATCGTGACACATGTTGGCATGCCTGAACAGCTGTAAGTGTGGCATTTTCAGAGGTGTTAGGCTGGCGAGGAATTGAACCAAACCATTTTCAACTTTCTGTCATGAGACAATAGAGGTCAAAATAACATAGACGTCTATAGTGAGGTAATAGTAGTTTGATGATGCAGAGTATTTCAGTCCTTATCTAGCTGTACAATAGATCGTTAATAAAATCAATCATAAAATACGGTTGCCAGCTTCACTTTAAATTTTGACATACCAATTTTCCTGGATGGCATAGAATATATAGACATTTGCATTATTATATATACCTACGGTAGTTCATCAACTAATTTACTTTCGGAATACGATTATCTTTAGTTAATAGGCATAGGCCAAATACAAGAAAAGTTCATGGCCAGTAAATGTTTGTAAACTGCTTTGTAAAAAGTTAAGTGATAGTAAAATACTGTATATCAAATAAGATTAATATGTAAATCGCCCATGATCAAATTGTACAAAAGGCTAATAAACTATTTTTGTTTGTTTGCTTGTTTGGTATAACATTGTTGAGAACATTGTGTTCGACTTTTGGTGTAATGGTAGTGCGACCTTTACTGTGATTATACTCCCAAATTACCAACAAGCTCTCGTTTCCATGGAAACCATGTTGACAATAATTTATACATGAAACATAATATTGATATATAAAGATAAATTATACATATGGGTGTGCTAATATTAACGTTATTAAGATTAGACTTAAGCTCTCTATATATATTATCTAACACGTGTTTAGAGCAGGGGGTTAAGCAACAGCTTAAGCGGAGAACGGAACTGTAACAATGATTGCAAAAATTAATAATACATATTCTATTTCTTAAAGGTAGATTTCACTAAAAATACCTGTTCAAAAATTGTAATTAATGTCATGAGATAAAACGGTAACCATAAACCTGGTGAATAGTTCACCTACACACTTCCAACCTTTCCTACACAATAATACTTCCCCCACTCCCCCCGCCCCCCCCCTATAGCCCCTCCCTCTCCTTCCCAGCAAATCTAACTACGCCATCTATGGGACCTAATATGCAACAGATTAAGGGGGGGGGGGGAGTGAGCGATCTTATTAATATCAGAGCGAAAGACTCCCAGCGAAATTACAATTAGGTGCCCAGTCGGAAAGGTGACCGACTGTACATATGAGAAAAGACTTACAAGTCGGAAGGTAGGAGAACAATGAAGCGTGAGGCTGTGCACACCTCCGAACACGTCCAAACCCGATGGCGCCTAGGAGAAGAAGGACATATGCGTCCAGATAAGAACTGGATGATGCGCACAATAACAGCAGACGCATGAGAAGCGCAACTTGCTAGATCATGTTTAATGTTTTAACATTTTTATGTTTTACTGGTTTTTTCTAGTTGTGGTACCCACATCATAAGGACGAGTCCGTGAGTAGTTTTGTTATATTTACGAGCGTTTCGTTCACGATGTTTGGCAATCGTATAATTTTACTCTCCTAGACGGGTCGTTTGAACTGCGAGCTTTGAGTTCAAAGATTGGCCATTATCTTTATAAGGCGCATCGTCAATGATGAAGGTGCCACTAATAAATATATATATATATATATATATATATACCCGTATATATATATATATATATATATATATATATATATATATTATATATATGTATATATATATATATATATATATATATATATATATATATATATATATGTATAAAATACTGTATATACAGTATAATATATATATAGGGAAGGTGTGTTAGAGTGGTCTTGCCACTGGACTGGTAATCCAATGGACCTGGGTTCGAATCCCAATATGTCAATGGGAAGATATTATTTGGATGGAATTTGTGCTGGACCTAGTTTCAGTGCATTACCACAGCTACCGAAATGCCAAAAAATGTCCTCATTGTTCCCTGATTAAATAGCATTGTATGAATATTCCCATATTCAAAATATGTTACAGGGGGGCAATACCTAGTGAGTTAATTGCTCAATAGGTGGCGTTCTGAGAGTGAGGGTCCGAGTCTGGGGGATGAGACTGTGAAGCGCAGAGGCGAAGCGGCTTCAGATATGGAGTTGCTTCGAGCTGGGGTGCTTCGCATGTCTCACTCCCTAGACTGGAACAAGACCTCACGGGCCTCACCGTATTCAGCGGTGTAGTGTTAAGGCTCTCAGCCTATGCCCGAGAGGGAGTTGATGGAATATAGAAAATATATATATATATATAGACAGTATATATATAATTATATACATATGTATATAGAGTATGTATATATATATATATCTATGTATATATATATATATATATATATATATATATATATATATATATATGCAGTTTATATATACCGGTATATATATATATATATATATATATATATATATATACTGTATATGTATGTAGGCTATATACTCTGGCCAAATCCCCACTTTTCCGGGGGGGGGGGGACTCACGACAGAGCCCGAATAGGGACAACACAACAGAAAACAATGAACACACAAACACAAAATACAAATTCACAAACATTTAGGATTCTAGGTCATCCAGGAGAAGACCCAGAGACCAGGGTCACCAAGGTCTCTCCAGCACTCCTCCAGCCACCAACCACCCAGAGAGGTTCCGATCTCAGCAGGCAGACATGCAGTGAAGCCATACCACCACACTTCCAGGCGCACCTTTCATATAAACCGTCTCCCCAGGCCAGGCACCTGATGGACTATTATGTAGTCCAACTTGCGCCCAAACCCTTCCCCCAAATTACCACGTCATGTTCACTCACCAATTCACAAGCATTCTCCACTCATTCCTGTTTATTACTACTTCCCTTGCCTGATCTATAGTCATTCCTTTATCATCCAACAGTCTCTCCATCTCAATGGAGGTCTTCCTGCCCTTCTATCTCCCCTTGTATCTGACTCACATATTCTCTTTGTAAGCCTTTCATCTTCCATTCGTTCAACTTGACCATACCAGCTCAGCACCCTTCTGTCCGCTCTGGCGACAAATGTTCCTGCTGCCCCACTCTCCTACGTATGTATATATATATATTGCTATGTCGGGTTATAATGTGTTATAACTCGTGATATAGTCTGTATAACGATCCAAGTATGGACTGATAGACCTTGATAAAACTTGACAGGGTCAAATCTAGCACATTCTTAATCACACATAATAGGTATTCAATTAGGATAATACAAAACTCAATAACAACACAGATATAGATACATAGATGGGTTTTATTTAAAGAGTGGTGTAGCTGGAGGAGCCGTAGACTATCTTCATGTAATGAGTAAACAGTGGCAAGGTACAAATATAATTTGGTGTATTCAGATGGTCTCTGCTTCAATGTAATGTATAGACAACAATGCACTGACAATATGATGTTAGTGAATTGGTGCTCGTAATCAGAGAATGGTATAAACAACTTGTGGTTAAATATAAGGTAATAACCTGTAGCAACTAAAAGATATAAAATATATAATAATATCAACCCTCAACAAAATAATCAATGGGGGTCGAGTGTCTTCCGTGAAAGAAGTAATGCAGTTGGTCAAATATCAATAATCTCAAAAGGGAGAGCTGGGGAGAATTGAGTGTGAAACAAACACGCCGGTATATGGAGTGAGTCACATGATAAAAAGGGGGTGCGCCAGGTAGGTAGGCGCGTATCCTAAAGTGACCTTCCGACTTAAGGTATATGAGCGTAGGTTCTAGGTAATAATGTTTGCAGAAGGAAATCAGTTCACGAAATACACTGCGACTTCAACTCACATAATACATCACAGAATACATATAATAGGAAAATCTGTGAACGTGGGGCAAGGTAACTGATTGAATACAATTATATAACGTATGCGTAAGATTGTTATGGCAAGTTAATCAATGAATAGGTTTAGTGTTTTAGTTACAATTATCACACGAGTGGTAGATTAGGTTCTGAAGGATTAATACTTATGAAAACTGAATGATCTTGGGCACAGATCACAGATTATCTTAACACAGCACGGTTCACATATTTCACCTTATTACCTCAACAACAATAACACAATGTAAGATACACAGGGACACTTAGGGTATTTGGAGGGCAGGCGTCGAGAGTACAAGTCTGGCCAACGTTGATCGTGGGCCCGGGGAGCAACACTTCAGGGGTGTACGGCGTTGCTCGAGCAGTTGTCCAGGGGTCCAGACTTCAGCTAGGCAGGGCATCCACAAGTAGGACTTCAGGAATACCTCAGGCAGGTACTCTCCGGGTAGGTAGGGGCAGGCTGGGGCAAGCCAACACTTGTAATTAGCTACTCTGAGCCAGAAGGTTTTAGAATAGTATTGAGGTGTGGTTGCATACTCCTGTCCAATTTTCTAGAGGTAATATGCGGCATTATTTTGGACTCTCGTTTCCCAGGTCTCAAAGTCACAAGGTTAGGGGCAAATGGTTGTGTGGTTATTGTGAGGTAAATACTTAGCTTAGACTTGGAAGTTTGGTATTGACATAATGGTATACTTCCAAGGTATAACAATACATAGTTAATGGTCATTTACTTAGCTTAACCCATAATTAGCGGCGAGCAACATAAGTCGAGTTAAATAAAGCTGGACTATGTGGCGGCGCTCGACATAACTCGAGTGGCAATTTCAGCACGTAATGTGGCTGAGAGAGAGAGACAAGTGGTGGCAGGAGACTAGCGAGCGTATGACTGCTCCAGACCACCGCGGCGAACCTACTGACACAAATCTCAGCTCCCTCCTCCCTCTCTCACTCGCTACATACTCAATTATGTACTGAAAGTACCGAATTACCTGCTTTTTACACTCGCGTTGCACGGTTATTGCAAGAAAACTATCCATCATACAAGGATCGTTATGGTGTCATTCGAAAGCTCTGTTTATGCCCTTTCAGGGATAGGTACTTGTTTTACGTTCTGGGTCTTATTTAGGCATGAAAATGATCACGTAAACAGCCCTATTTTGGCTAAAAACACCCCGCTGTGCGGTACACATAAATAAACCGCATAGGCCGCTCGTAAGGTGTTAAGGATCGAGAAATCTCTCGTAAACTGGGATAGGCCTTTATTCCTAGTTCAACATGAATCTTCTTATATCTTTCTGGGTAGATCTCGTTACCTTGAGATTCTTGTATCTGCGTTTCCGTCGTCTTCCGGGTTGTCTTTCAGTTCCATTTATGTCGGTAGGCCTTGGGGTGTTCATGTTGCATCAGCATAAACATATTTTTGGTGTAATGCAAATCTGGATAAACGGGAGATGCTGGGTGCTGGATCGTCGACTTCATTTGAAAGGTGGGAGGTAATTGGTTGACACAGGTGAGTGGTGATTGGTTGAGGTTTCCCATTCTCGAACTGTGTGGTTGATGATTCAGAGCATGTGGTAAATTGGCTGACTGATATATTCTGGTTGGGTTAATCAGGGATGACTCATCTATTTTGTTTGACCTTTCCTGCTGCTTCTTGTTCTTCTTATGTTGTGGTAGGTGAAGACTGGCTATCCTACATGTTGTTCCTTCCGGGTTTGCTTGGAGGTCCGTCATTTCACCACATTCGTCGTAGAAAAAGTCGCGACCTCGCGATTTAATAGAGTAGGACCTGGTGGTGAGTGAATTTGCTATTGGTGTCAACCCCTGGAGAGTAAGGAGCCAAAGTGTGGGTGCACTGGTGTCCATAGTTATGTGTATTTGCCAGTCATCCTCGGCTTTTCTGGCTATCTGCAGTAACTTGCTGGGTGTCTCTATTTGTGTAGGTACAGCGCCCTTGAAGAATGTGACCTTGTTTATTTTCATTGTAGTAGGTGCTGCAGGAGGAAGAGGTGTAGTAGACTCTGCCATAGGAATCGTGGGAGGTGGTGTGGCAGGAGGATGCTTGCTGGATGTGTTGCTGGTCGAAGCTGGAGGAGGTGTAATGAGGACATTGGAGGGTAAGTTCGACCTCGCACTAACAGGAGGATGCTTAGTTGTCGAACGTGTAGTAGGTAGCGCTAAGTCACATCGGGCGTATGGGGGGTGGAAGGTGGGAGCCCATTGTTGAGGGGGCTTCACACGTCGGCCATATCTTGTACATGTGGGGTTAGACTGAATAGGGATTAGAGAAGGTTTGTTTACACGTGATTGTGGAGATGGGGAGGAAGCTGAGCTAGTGGATAGAGGCGGCCTATTACATCCGTTTGGGGTGGGCCGAATTAAAGGTGGAGAATGAGTGCTAGTAGAAGGAAGAGGACTGCGTCTGGGAAGGAGAGGTAAAGGTCGAACAACAGGTTTATGTGTAAGACTAGAACTAGTAGGAGCTAGAGATTTAAGTTTGGAGGCATAAGATGGTGGGTGAAGAATGGCTGATCTTAAACCCACACATTAAAGAGAGTTGTGACAAGATATGGCTAATGAACTCAGGGGCGTTGTCAGAGTGGATTGCTTCAGGGAGGCCAAAATAAGGAAAGACATGTTGGATGAGTGCCTCTGCAACTGAAATGGCTGAGTGTTCTTTGGCGGGGCACGCGATGACATATTTTGAATAAGTGTCTACAAAAGTGATGATATATATGTAAATGACTATGGCCCATGATATCTACCGCAAGCAATTGCCAAGGCTTGGAGGCAACTAGTTTACCAGAAGGACCATCTGTGCGGGTTCGATCCTTTCCCAAGGCACATGCTTTGCATGATTCTGTGATTCGGTTTGCAGTCACATATGGAGATGGGGTCCAATAAACCTGTTGAAATGCAGTGATGAGTTTTCTTTGAGCAAGATGTATTCCATTATCCATGTGGATGGATTGCATCGTTGATAAGGCGTTTTGGGGGGTGACTACAATTTTTCCTTCTAACGTGAAAAGATTGTCGCCTCGCCTGGTGAGCTGGTTGAAGATCTTTCTGGGCATCCAATCTGGTTTTAGTTTCCTCTGGTATTGCTGCAACAGCTCTTGCTGGCTGTTGTCCAACGAGCCGTGGTGATGTATTGTCAAAATGGTATGGGGCGAATCGTCTTGGTTAGAGGTAGAGTTAGTTGATGGTAAGGGAAGACGAGAGAGAGCATCAGCAATAGTATGTAATTTCCCTGGACAATAAACGATATCCAGATCGAATTCTTCCAGTGATTCTCTCCATCGGACAGTCATAGCATTTTTGGTATCAGATTTTCTGAGCCATTGAAGGGCGTGGTGGTCGGTTTTTACCATGACCTTGACTCCGGCCAGGTAGGCTTTGAAATGCTGTAGTGCCCAAATCATTCCGAGGCATTCCCGTTTGGTTACCGGGTAATTTATTTCTGCTGGATTCAGGGTTCGGCTAGCACATGCAATTATGTGCTCCTTTCCGTCTCTTGTTTGACCTAGAATAGTGCCAATTCCAAATTGGGACACGTCCATGTACAACCGGAATGGTTTAGTATAGTCTGGGAAAGAGACCACCGGAGATGCAACTAATTTCTCTTTGAGACTATTGAAAGCATGAAGTCTGAGTCGGTCCATATGAAGGGCTCTTCTTTTTAAGTGAGATCATGTAGGGGCTTGGCGATAGTGGCAACATTTTTCACAAATCGTCGATAATACGACGCAAGGCCTAAAAAGGCACGTACACTTTTTACGTTAGTGGGGGGGGGGGATTTTACTTATAGCCTCTAGCTTGCGAGGGTCTGGGCCAATGCCCTATTCAGATACAACGTGACTTAAAAAGTTGACTTTAGTTTTGGCTAGAGTACATTTGGAGGGTTTAAATTTTAGACTGGCATCCCGGATCCTCTAGAAAACTTGTTTTAGGCGTTGTAGATGTTCGGCCCAAGTAGTGCCAAACACAATGGTATCGTTAAGATAGGCCAAACAAGTTTCCCAAGTTAATCCCTGCAATACTGACTCCATTAATCTGGAGAATGTGGCTGGTCCATTACAAAGTCCAAATGGTAGGACTGTAAATTCATATAATCTCCCTTGGCTGGTGGCGAAAGCTGTTTTTTGTTGGTGTTCTTGCAACACAGGTACTTGCCAGTAGCCAGCTTGCAGATCAAGAGTGGTGAACCATTTGGCGCCTAGCAGAGAATTAAGAGAGTCATCGATTCTGGGAAGAGGGGTGGCGTCCTTCATGGTGACATCATTTAGTTGACGATAATCTATGCAAAATCTGGTGGATCAGTCCTTTTTGCGGACCAAGACTACTGGACGAGACCAGGGACTGGTAGTTGACTTTACTACTCCTGCGGCAAGCATGTAATTTACTTGTTTTTCTTCTTCTTGCCTTTGGATTGGGTTCTTCCTTCTGATGGGTTGCTTGATGGGTTGGCCCACGGTGTGAATGGGGTGATGCAACACTTCAGTTTTCCCATATCTCGACTAGAAGTAGCGAAAATTTCTTGATTTGAGATAAGAAGATTTCTGAGGTCAGTTTGTTGATTGTTGGTAAGAGTAGAAGGTATGTCAGGAAGGGTTTTTTTATAAGGAGGGGAAGAATCAGAGGGGACAGAATGTTCTGAGTACATTTCTAGCTCGCCAATAGCTAGGCCTTTTAGCAAGGTTACAGGCTTGTCTGAAATGTTGGCAATTTTAATGCAATTGAGGTGGTGTGGTAGTAGGCTAGGAGCGGTTAGGCATACCCCATTGAAAGGGCCTTGGAGGTGTGGGGTCACAAGGACATTTCCTTGTATAGTAGGAACTAAAGGAATCCATTGTTCATGATGAAGGGGGACTGTAATGGAAGTGGATACTATGGCAGGAGAAATGACATGATGGGGGTAGGGGGCATCATTATTCTTAGTTTGGGGTGCAGCAGTGATAGGGGGAGTGACTGGCAATTCTATGGATTTGAACTGCTTCAAGTTACCTAGAGGAGGCAATTTTTTGTTTTCAGGTTTGGACAGTGTCCGGTGTCTACAATTTATGGAGGCACTTAACGAAATTAATAAATCAAGTCCCAGATATCCATCATACTTGGATTCACTGGGATTGTATATCACGAAAGAGTGATGAACTCCGTGATTAGGATGAGGGGTGTTAACATAGAGGGGGGGTGACTGACCCAGGTTGGGAATAACCTGGTCGTTTGCACTAATTAATATGACAGAAGAAGACTGAATTTCGCCGAAAACATGCTGATGTTTGCGGAAAAAGTGAAGGAAAAGACAAGAACGGGAAGCCCCCGTATCGATAAGGAGTCGAACTTTCACCCCATTCAGCGTGATTTTGCGGTACACTGGAAGTCCTCCATCTGATGCCCCGTCATGAGCCCCCGCCATGGTTATGACGATTTGTTTGGGGGGGCACATTAAAAATCCAGCGGCTTTGGCTGGACTAATTCAGGCTGATATAATGAGGTAAGTTCTCCTTCGACGTCTCCTTCTTCCACTCCAGCAGTTCCATCTTCAATTATGGATGAAATTTGATGCGGCTTGATCCAGGGAATCTGCGCCCACCAATTTGGAGTCCTGGTCCTCCTCCTGGTTAGTTCGCTGAAAGATCTCTTCAGCGACCACAGCATGCAAGATCCGGTGCAGGGTTTCCAGTCTGCAGGGTGGATTCTTGCCCATTCCTCAATTTGATCAGATGCCGTAGGAGCTGCAGGGTGTTACGACTGAGGTTTAAATATATCAGGGTTCTTATTCATTGGACTAGTAATGGCATAAATGCTACAACGGAAAGCGCTAGATCCAACCTCTGATGTATATTCCCAATGAACAAAGAACACAAATACTCTCCAGAGTTCTATATGCAATAATAGGTTATTAAACTCTCAATAAATGTGCGTCTACTCTAGGCTTAATGTTATGTGAAAACAGCCTATTACTACCTATAACCGAAGGTGCTTGGTTATGGTATGCAAAGTAAGGTGGTAAGAGAGGTTACAGCTTACGTTACTTTAATCAATAAATGCCAGGCACTCCTGCATGAAAGAAAGTGCACTAAAGTCCTTCAACACCAACAAGGAATCTTCTTTAAATGTTAGATGCTATCAAGATGCTCGAATCGGAAATGGAACCCAAAAAGGCAGGCAGCGGAACAATGCTCGTGCAGGCTATGCACACAAAAAGGCAGGAGATATAAATGCAGTCGGAGCCAAGAATATCCTAAACACCACAACAATAATAATAATCGCCACGACAATGCAGTATTCCTATCAACAAAAAGAGCCTAAGTCGTTTGTGTTTCAATACATCAAACTTGGCTGCGAAATGCTTGTGTAATCATAAATGGGTATGCATAAAAAGAGTAATTGGGTTAATATACTAACTTAATGTCTACTATGACTGATAAAGTCTAGCTAGAGTCAATGATACGAGATACTGGTGCGCATGGCATGCCGCATAGCCTAGTGCAAATCTCAAGTCTGTGCATCAAATATTACGTTATAGGGAAGCGTAGCTCTCTTGAGAAACCTTAATACCGAAGTATTAAGCGTTCTCCTGGCGTACCTCAAAGACAAACAACGAGCTTAGAACAGTGCAGAATGGTATAGGCAAAAAGCCCTCATTCGTGCATGCTCTATTCTCAATGGCACACAGACTAGAATTTACCCAATCAACTCCAGTTCTCAGGTATATCGTGCAGCTTTTAACTAAAGCCAGCACTAATTGGAAACAATACCTTATAATATCAGACCCCTAGTCTAGCATTATCTAATCCAGCAGAACACTAATAATTATAGGAAGCGGTACTAAACAATATGAATGCCAACCAATGCTTTGTGATCAACTTATCTTAACAACTAACATACATGGGTTATATCAGACCTTAACGCACAATACAACTGGCCAGCATTAAGCTGATTATGCAGAGTTAACCAGAGGGGATATAATATTAATAAAAGGAGGTGAAAGGTATGGAAAATGAGAGAGATAGGCAGAGGAAAAGGTTCTCAGGTGCAGGAAGGAGGACAGGTATCAAAGGGATAAGAGGGATGCGTTCTAGAAACCAGATCTGAGGGAGAAAGTGGCGAGGAAGCTGTATATATACTCGCACTAAAAAGCGGTAACAAGTCTTCTAACCACTACCAAAGTAGCTAGCGTAACATTACGTCACCAAGCATGGTAAAGAACTCCCTCAACCAATCCCTACGAGGCCAGCCAGCTATGACGTCATCGAGTATAGCAAATCACTACGCGCCTCCTCTCACTCTGTTCTACTCTCTCTCTCTCTCTCTCTCTCAATTCCTATCATTACTACTTAATGATAAAACATATACTTTGCAATTAAATATATAAAGCCTTGACATGGGCGAAAACAAAGAGCCTTTCTGGACTGCCCATGACACAAGCTCTCATATGAAATAAAGCACACATTAATACATCAACTGTAGCCACATCCACTGCCCTGGTGATCCTAGCGAGTCACTGTAGGACAAGCCATGCGGTTCTAACGGAGTGGTTAACGTCACAAGGGCTACTAGAGGAAGCTGTACCGGAAGTGGGGTGGGTGGTGATCTTGCTGATCACCGCTATTTTGCTGGTGGTGCTTTGTTTGGTTTGTTCCCTGGCTTTCCGTAACGCCATGATCCTTCTTATTACCAGTAGATCTGCATCATAGTTTGTAGGTTCCACTATGGAAAAGTGGTCAGTTACGGGATCAGGCAAGATTCTGACCAGTGCTTTAAATATTGTCTTTTTCTTCTGGGCGGTGGTTTCGTCCAGGAAAGCAGTTAAAGCGAGCTGTTGCAGTTGATCAATAGTTCCATCCAAATCCCCTGAGTAGTTTACTTGATACATTTTTTTATCCGCAATGGTCTGTCCCAACACAGGATTAATAGCAGTACGTACATAAGCTTCGAATTGAGCCCAGGCATGTTGTCATGCACGTATCCCGATACTTTTGTTGCATATTTACCAAGCTTAACCACAATGGTGTGTATCTTGGAATTGTCTTCGTTCCCAAACATAATGTCTAGGATCGGTTTGACTATTTCCAGGTAAGTCTATCTATCTATTCTATATGCTCAGGCCCAATCCCCATTTTGGGGGTAGCCGACTCAAGACAGAGCAAGAACAGGGAAAACACAAAAACAACATAAAACAAAAAATAAACACAGATAAAAAACACAAACTCTCACACATCCAGGTCACCCAGGAGAAGACCCAGAGACCAGGGTTACCAAAGGTCGCTCCAGCACTCCCCCGGCCCCTGACCACCAGGAGAGGTTCCGATCTCGGCAGGCAGACATGCAGCGGAGCCAAAGCGACAAGCCCTCCCACCACACTTCCAGGCACACCCTTCATATTAATCGTCTCCCCGGGCCAGGCGCCTGATGGACTATTATCTAGTCCAACTTGCGCCCGACCCCTTACTCCAGGTAAGTATATATGTCATAATCCTCGGGTTTAAATGCCGGGATATCAAGAGACCTAAGAGCTGCTGCCATGATGAATAATGTAAAACCAATTGAATACCAAAAAATACAAAAATAATTTACAGTAAGAACTCTCGTGCTGATATGCCTTATCAAGACACCGCTGCCGCCAGTGTTATGTCGGGTTATAATGATTTATAACTTGTGATAATAGTCTGTATAACGATCCAAGTATGGACTGATTGACCTTGATAAAGCTTGACAGGGTCAAATCTAGCACGTTCTTAATCACACATAATAGGTATTCAATTAGGATAATACACAACTCAATAACAACACAGATATAGATACATAGATGGGTTTTATTTAAAGAGTGGTCTAGCTGGAGGAGCCGTAGACTATCTTCATGTAATGAGTAAATAGTGGCAAGGTACAAATATAATTTGGTGTATTCAGAAGGTCTCTGATTCAATGTAATGTATAGACAACAATGCACTGACAATATAATGTTAGTGAATTGGTGCTCGTAATCAGAGAATGGTATAAACAACTTGTGGTTAAATATAAGGTAATAACCTGTAGCAACTAAAAGATATAAAACATATAATAATATCAACCCTCAACAAAATAATCAATGGGGGTCGAGTGTCTTCCGTGAAAGAAGTAATGCAGCTGGTCATATATGAATAATCTCAAGAGGGAGAGCTGGGGAGAATTGAGTGTGAAACAAAGACGCCAGTATATGGAGTGAGTCACATGATAAAAAGGGGGTGCGCCAGGTAGGTAGGCGCGTATCCTAAAGTGACCTTCCGACTTAAGGTATATGAGCGTAGGTTCTAGGTAATAATGTTTGCAGAAGGAAATCAGTTCACGAAATACACTGCGACTTCAACTCACATAATACATCACAGAATACATATAATAGGAAAATCTGTGAACGTGGGGCAAGGTAACTGATTGAATACAATTATATAACGTATGCGTAAGATTGTTATGGCAAGTTAATCAATGAATAGGTTTAGTGTTTTAGTTACAATTATCACACGAGTGGTAGATTAGGTTCTGAAGGATTAATACTTATGAAAACTGAATGATCTTGGGCACAGATCACAGATTATCTTAACTCAGAACGGTTCACATATTTCACCTTATTACCTCAACAACAATAACACAATGTAAGATACACAGGGACACTTAGGATATTTGGAGGGCAGGGGTCGAGAGTACAAGTCTGGCCAACGTTGATCGTGGGCCCGGGGAGCAACACTTCAGGGGTGTACGGCATTGCTCGAGTAGTTGTCCAGGGGTCCAGACTTCAGCTAGGCAGGGCGTCCACAGGTAGGACTTCAGGAATACCTCAGGCAGGTACTCTCCGGGGGGGTAGGGGTAGGCTGGGGCAAGCCAACACTGGTAATTAGCTACTCTGAGCCAGAAGGTTTTAGAATAGTATTGAGGTGTGGTTGCATACTCCTCTCCAATTTTCTATAGGTAATATGTGGCATTAATTTGGACTCTCGTTTCCCAGGTCTCGAAGTCACAAGGTTAGGGGGAAATGGTTGTGTGGTTATTGTGAGGTAAATACTTAGCTTAGACTTGGAAGTTTGGTATTGACATAATGGTATACTTCCAAGGTATAATAATACATAGTTAATGGTCATTTACTTAGCTTAACCCACTGAGCCCCAGCGACGCAGCGTTTGCATCAGCAATGTATGTAACGCTAAACCCCAGCGACGCAACAGTTGCATCAGTGTTACTCCAGTCCCAATTACTTCAGTCCTATGGCACCTAGAGGGCTCAGATTGGTATGGGAGCTGTGTAAGTATCCCACGCAACCATAAACATGGTTGAAAACTCTCAAAGTCCAACTGCGTGCGCGTGAGCGCGCAAAAACCGGAATTTTGGGTGTTATTGCCTTCAATTTTTTACTCCTCTAAAATCCGTTTTCGGATAGTAGATTGTAGGACCAATTTTTTACCTTTTTGATCGTTTTTTTGTGGTTTTTCCTTCATTCCTAACCCATTCGCTATTGTTTCTGGATTTTTTTGTTTTCAAAACCGGCTGGTCCCTGGTGGTACATTTATTAATAACTAGCTGGGGCTCAGTGGGTTAAGGATCGAGAAATCTCTCGTAAACTGGGAAAGGCCTTTATTCCTAGTTCAACAGGAATCTTCTTATATCTTTCTGGGTAGATTTCGTTACCTGGAGATTCTTGTATCTGTGTTTCCGTCGTCTTCCGGGTTGTCTTTCAGTTCCATTTATGTCGGTAGGCCTCGGGGTGTTCATGTTGCATTAGCATAAACATATTTTCGGTGTAATGCAAATCTGGATAAACGGGAGATGCTGGGTGCTGGATCGTCGACTTCATTTGAAAGGTGGGAGGTAATTGGTTGACACAGGTGAGTGGTGATTGGTTGAGGTTTCCCATTCTCGAACTGTGTGGTTGATGATTCAGAGCATGTGGTAAATTGGCTGACTGATATATTCTGGTTGGGTTAATCAGGGGTGACTCATCTATTTTGTTTGACCTTTCCTGCTGCTTCTTGTTCTTCTTCTTATGTTGTGGTAGGTGAAGACTGGCTATCCTACACGTTGTTCCTTCTGGGTTTGCTTGGAGGCCCGTCATTTCATATATATATATATATATATATATATATATATATATATATATATATATATATATATATAAATATATTTAAAGAGACAAGAAATAGATCGACAACCAAAGACAAAAATAACAAAGGTCCATGTGCCTTAAGGCATCCTCCATTCATAAAATGTTTGTAACAATTGGGCTTAAGGCGGGATGGGATGGTCTTCTGGTTCCCCTTCTTCCTCATGCTTAGCCCATTTAAATTTCAGATTTTAAGACGTTCGGCCCATTTGTTTGGCGATTTTAAGACCTAATTTGCTCCTATTCGTTGTCAATATTAAGACTTTTTGTGTCATTTTAGATGTCAATTTTTTCCTGGCGAGCGAAAGCGAGCCTGTAATTTAAGAGGAACCGGCCTTTGCTGGAATATTTATCTTGAAGGAAGGTCTAGGAGGGGTGTTTTTTTACGCCCGATGGAGGTCTAGGAAGGAAACAATAATACATTGATAAAATTATATATAAATTGGGAAATATATAGACTGCTAATTATTATGTTACATATAGGTTTGTGTTTAGAATAATGGTAAACACAATTTATTTTATTGTTTAACAATGAAGTCTGTTGTCTTTAGCATCATTCTATATCATTTAGCTATTCATTACAATATGCATACATTACATTATGCATATTGATTTTTTTTTTGTAGGGGGAATCTCGTTAGGCTACATAAATGTGTGTGTGTGTGTGTGTGTGTAACAAGCTGAGTAAACAAGATCAGTATCATCAATTCTCTCTTTCTCTCTCTCTGTCTCTGTCTCACACACATCTTCATCACAATATACTGTACATCACTGTTACTTGCAAGCGCAATAAAGGCCCAGCAATATTTCTCTCTTTCTCTGAAGCTTCTATACATCTTCTTTGCTGTTATACTTTTCTTTCCGTTCATCCATGCTGCCTTACTTTACGACGATGTTCTTCTTTTCTTGTTTCCTAATTTTATTGTTTACCATTTTCTTAAGCTGATACTTCGCCAACAAAGTATCTCTCATAATGATTACTGGATAAGTAATACGTGTACATGAACATGGTCCATTTTATATTCGATAGTTACTTCAATAACAGTGGATTCACAATTAAGGACTTGTGATTCAAAAGCAAGCACTGACGACGCTAAAAACTTTGATTTCAAACTGAAAGGCCAAAATAAAAATATAAAAGTTTTCAAATAATGATGGAACTGTCCATATATTGATTCTTAACTTTTGTTCATTTGATAGTTGTATGAAGATTGTATTGTCATAATGGTAAATACATCTAAGAAAATGGGACGTCTATACAGAGTTCGAGAATTATTCACTAACGAGAAGTTAGCCATTATTATATAAAAGTCCCGGTTGTTATCAGATGTAATACTGTTCAACTTGGTGGAATGGATGTGGAGTGATTGCATTGAGGCAGTTAGACAAAATTCAAAATATAGCAATTATATAAATCAATAACCCTGTAATCATGCAGGATCTTCCTCGTTATTCATACGTACAAATGTTGCATGCCTTGCATTACTCTACAGGTATTTTCATAGTAAATGTTCTTAGGAACTTGCTTCAATTGTACCACCTATCCCCTTCTTTCCCCACAGAACTATGGCAGCTGGAAATTCCCATGAATTAACTCTCTTTCCCCCACAATGTAGAACGTTCGCTTATCAACATTTGTGTATTCCAGAACGTCTACTCTTTTTTAAATTAACTTCCTCAGATTTACTTTTCACAAATTTACAACTCACAATAGTTGAAGTTCAATTGTTACAAACATCCTATGCATTTTGGATGACTTTAGGCACATGGACCTATTTTTGTTTTCCTTGTTTTTCCTTCTATTTATTATCTCTTAACACAAATACAC
Source organism: Paralithodes platypus (assembly GCA_032716605.1). Lineage (NCBI taxonomy): Eukaryota > Metazoa > Arthropoda > Malacostraca > Decapoda > Lithodidae > Paralithodes > Paralithodes platypus. Next base: position 22,541,378 of record CM064574.1, read on the forward strand.
GATACCCAAATAGCTCAGACCTGAATAAAGTCGAATTCACTAAGTTAATGTTGTCAGTAATGATAACAATTATAATATTAATATTCATCTGGTTACTTACTGTATATAGTGCCCGTATCTCCTTTGAAGATTCCCAAGCGCTTGAATCAGAGTCTTTTACTGCTCAACGTGGGACGGTAACTTGTCAGCTATATCTCGGAAAAACTCTTCAACCTGAGCGGGGATTGAACGCAAGTCTGCTGGGATGGTAAGCAGGGACGCTATTAACTGAGCCAGCCAGACAGCTGGTTTCAAATCAAAACGGCCACAATCCGAAATGGCTACAACCGAAATGGCCACAAACTAAAATGGCAACATTCCTAAATGGCCACGATCCTAAATGGCCACAGACCGTGATGGCCGCAATCCTAATTGGCCACAGACCAAAATGACCACACAGGAGAGGCTGTCACACACGCGTACGTAGGTAGTGAGTTATTGTCGCTACTTTTCATGAGAGAGAGAGAGAGAGATAAGAGATTCACACATCTGTCACCTGAGGTCGTGTCTCCTGCCCCTAATTAGGGTTGGAGGCGGAGTTAACACTCACTTGTCAAATTCTTTTGTTGGCAATTGCTCTTTATCTCCATGTTTCCTATAGTCTCTCTCTCTCTCTCTCTCTCTCTCTCTCTCTCTCTCTCTCTCTCTCTCTCTCTCTATCTCTCTCTCTCTCTCTCACACACACACACACATTATGTTTTGCTTCAATATGAAAACAACACAGAACCATGGCTGGAAGTTAGAATTGAAAAGATTCAGCATTAGTATTTGTGGAAACTTGTTCACATTTCTATATAATATTATCTCTTGTAACTCCTTTTACCCCCCCCTCTCTCTCTCTCTCTCTCTCTCTCTCTCTCTCTCTCTCTCTCTCTCTCTCTCTCTCTCTCTCTCTCTCTCTCTCTATCTATCTATCTATCTCTCTCTCTCTTTCTCTCTCTCTCTCTCTCTGTTTGTGAATAATATATTTTCCAAATTTACCGAGGACTCTAAGTTAGAAAATTCAATAATCTCAGAAAGCGATAGAGCTAGCCTGCAATCAGATCTAAATAAAATCACGCAGTGGTCAGAAAATTGGCAATGCTTTTTAATGTAAGCCATTTTTAGATACTACAAATACGCTCTTAGAACAATATATATAAGAACATAAAAACATAAAAAAATGGAAGTCTTCAGAAAGCCGATCGGCCCACACAAGGCAGATCCCTGTCACACCCAATCCCAATTACAAGGCCTAATTATAGACCCAACTCACCAATACCCTGAGGACCAACCTCACCAAAACGGTCAGAGATCAATACAAGATTACGGGGGTCTACAGAGCGCCGATCGGCCCACACCCGGCATATCCCCCCTCATACCCAACCAATCTCGTCCATATGCCTATCTAATTTTATCTTAACGCTCCCTATCGTTCTCGATCAAACCATATCACTCGGTAGCCTATTCCACATGTCTACAACTCTGTTACCAAACCAATATTTGCCTATATTTTTTCTGAAACAAAATTTATCTAATTTGAAACCATTTGTTCGAGTTCTTTCGCTATCACTGAGCTTCAGTACATTTTCATGTCCCCTTTATTAATCCCACTAACCCACTTGAACACATCTATCATATCCCCTCTAACTTTGCGTCTTTTTAACGAATGTAAGCCTAATTTGTTCAACCTTTCTTCATATGGGAGATTTTTAATATTATGAATAATTTTTGTCATTCTTCGCTGTACTCACTCCAACGAATTTATGTCCATTCTGTAATAAGGACACCAACATTGGACAGCATAATCCATATGAGGTCTCGCTAATGATAAGCAAAGTTTTAAGATAACATCGGCAGTTCTGTTACTCACACTCCTTGAGATGAACCTGAGAGTCCTGTTTGCCTTGTTACTAACGCTTATGCACTGTCTTCTAGACTTCTAATCGTTGCTAACAAACACACCCAAATCTTTCTCGCAGTCTGAGTTTTCTAATTCTGTATTAGCTAGTTTATATTTTGCATTAGTATTCGTCTTCCCTATTTTTAATACCTTGCATTTGTCAATGTTAAAATTAATCTGCCAATTTACTGTCCATTCGTGTAAGGTATCTAGATCCCTTTGGAGGCACTCTATGTCGCTATCTGAATCTATTGTTCTCCTTATTTTGGTATCGTCTGCGAATTTACTTATCCTACTAGTTATACCTAAATCAAGGTCATTTATGTATATAACAAACAACAGATCCCTGGGGGACACCACTTTTAACTGCTCCCCATTCTGACTTAGTACCATTTATGCTGACTCTCTGCTTCCTACCAATTAGCCATGACTTAGTCCATCCCAACAACGACCCACCATGCGCCTCAATGTTTCTCATCAATCTCTCATGAGGGACTCTGTCGAAGCTTTACTGAAATCTAAATATATTATATCATATGACTTGTCATTATCTACTGCTTCATATACCTCTGAGAAAAAGCTAAGCAAATTAGTAAGGCAAGAACGTCCCTGAGTGAATCCATGCTGAGAAGAATTGATTACATTAAATGTTTCTAAGTGGTTTATAATTTTATTAGCAATAATTGACTCTAGTAGCTTTCCTATGATTGATGTGAGACTAATGGGACGGTAATTGGATGCTATTGATGCATCACCTTTTTTGAAGATCGGAACTACATTTGCAAGCTTCCAAGCTTCTGGAACTAAGCCTGTTTCTAATGACTTGTTAAATAGAAATGTTAATGGGTAGCTTAACTCATCTCTGCATTATTTTAATACTCTAGCATATACCTCATCAGGACCTGGCGATTTCTGAGATAAGCACATAATTTCTACTTATAGTAACCGTGCTTGACCTATTTTCTATTGCTATATACCTTACGGACTTCTGGAAAATGTGCCATATGAATGGAGAAAGGTAAAGAGCGTATCAAAGACCTAGAGTGCTTATTAACGAAAATCTAAACTCTACAAGACAATGCACGGCAGCAGCTAACAATGCAAATAGAGCACTATGATTCATTAGAAGAAATCTTCATTTTCATAACAAATATATACTTATACCATTATGCAAAAATATTGTGAGGCCACATCTGGAGTATGCTGTGAAGTTTTGGTCTCCGTACATAAAACAGACCTAAAGAAACTCGAATCCGTTCAGCGTAGAGGAACAGCACCAATCACATCCCTTAGAAATAAACCATACAATGAGATATTAAGAGAAATATATTTTTACTTAAGAAAAGGAGAATAAGGGGGCCGCTGTTTTAGGATTCTAAAATAATTTGGTAACGTAAATGCCAATAATCTATTTAATATATTCAGAGAGAGTTACACAAGAGGAAACAAATCAAAACTTCTATGCAGGAAATCGTACCTAGACACAACTAAACATTTCTTCACCCACAGTATATTTGGTGATTGGAATAGGTTCCTTATGAAGTTATAAACAGTGGTTAAATAGGCACATTTACAAAAAGGGTTAGACTCATACCATAGAGAAGTAGGTCTGGAGTAGATAATGTTTACTGATAAGAAACCTGGCAGAAATGAACACTGTTTTCAGTTGAAGAGAGCAGAAGGGGGAAAGAAAAGAGGGTTCAGGTATGCATGCCATTTCCATTCCATTTTTAACTACGGAATTCTGTAAATTCCTTCAGGTACTCTACAAGCCATGGAAGGTTAATCACTGTTGTTTTCATGCACGTCAAATTGCAAGATGGAGCAGAGAAACTTCATATTTTGCTATCCTTTCCTTTCACTTTCCCTTAATCTTGGGGTTACTATCTCTACAAGGATTAATTATTCCTGGCCACCTCGCAGGGATCGTAACATTTGTGTGGCCAGTGAATCTATGAAAATCTCTCTCTCTCTCTCTCTCTCTCTCTCTCTCTCTCTCTCTCTCTCTCTCTCTCTCTCTCTCTCTCTCTCTCTCTCCAGATGATACAGTTAGACACATGAATTTGTATTCACTCCGTGACTTTATGTGTGGAAAGAATAACAATATGATTATATTAGTTACTTTATGTGTGGAAAGGATAACAATATGATTATATTAGTTACTTTATGTGTGGAAAGGATAACAATATGATTATATTAGTTACTTTATGTGTGGAAAGGATAACAATATGATTATATTAGTTACTTTATGTGTGGAAAGGATAACAATATGATTATATTAGTTACTTTATGTGTGGAAAGGATAACAATATGATTATATTAGTTACTTTATGTGTGGAAAGGATAACAATATGATTATATTAGTTACTTTATGTGTGGCAAGGATAACAATATGATTATATTAGTTACTTTATGTGTGGAAAGGATAACAATATGTTTATATTAGTTACTTTATGTGTGGAAAGGATAACAATATGATTATATTAGTTACTTTATGTGTGGAAAGGATAACAATATGTTTATATTAGTTACTTTATGTGTGGAAAGGATAACAATATGATTATATTAGTTACTTTATGTGTGGAAAGGATAACAATATGATTATATTAGTTACTTTATGTGTGGAAAGGATAACAATATGATTATATAAGTTACTTTATGTGTGGAAAGGATAACAGTATGATTATATTAGTTACTTAAACAGAAGTTAATTCATATGATCAAGTAGTGGTTTTGTCGTGCAAATCAATCCTACTATTTTTCCTTCCATACATAAAAACAATGAGTGTATAGTTTTTTGTGGCCAACTGTACAAACCTGACCACGGCCGCCTAATTAAAATTTACCTGGACCTGACCCTTCCGGGAAATAGGCCTACTGTATTTTTTTTTAATTTTCTATGTGAGTGAGGGAGACAAAATGCAGAACTGTACGCAGCGAGTGCCTATCCCATACTTGAAAGAGTGACAGGGCCAAAATCAAGGGACATTCCAGCCAAAATGCCTGGACACACGGAGTTTGAAGCAATTTAAGTTATAGGAGGAGGGAAAGACTGATTCTGGAAGAGAGTTCCACAGCTCAGCTGTTGAATAGAAGAACGTCGGAGAGTAACGTTTCACTCTTGGGTTGGAGAGTTGCACAGAGTAGGGGTGGGATTTTGTTGCAAGACGGGTACCACGTACCCTACGTAGAGGAGGTGGTATACACTGAAAGAGCTCTGAGGAGCACTGATTATTGTATTAGCGATAGAATAGCGAGAGAGATGCAACACTGCGGCGAAGAGAGAGAGTTTGCAGAGAGTTGGTGATCATTGGGCGGGAATTAATGATAAGAAAGGCCTTCCTTTTTAACTTGTCTAGGAGTGCGGTGTGAGAGGATCCTCCCCACACATGTGAACAATACTCAATACAAGGACACACTGTGCCCCTGTACAGAGCAAGAAGCTGTGCAGGGGTAAAGAACCCTTGAGGCGGTTGAGCACACCCAGCTTCTGGGAGGCTGCCTTAAGGCCGTGTCTCACATAGTACGGCCACCGCTCGACAGTTGCCAACAGAGGACGACTTGCACTTTTTCGACGATTGTAATCGACTCACTGGATCACTGCACGATCCTCGCAGGCACACAATTGCTGTACAACAAACCCTCGACAGTCACTCAACACACACACGTCACACACACGTCATACACGCCGGCAACACGGCCGTTGTAGAATAAATCGCTGACCGACGACGTTACTCACTCGCTATCACACGTTTGTCATACGTTTAAAGTACGTTAAGAGCACGATAATGCCGCTTTTGGTTGACAACCATACGTTTACAGCACAACAGACGCACATACGTTGAATGATAAATACGACCGTTGTAGGCCACACACGATATTGACACGGCAAAGGAACCGCCCTATGTATATATATATATATATATATATATATATATATATATATATATATATAAATAACACCCCGTTCTTAACATTAATCATCAATTACAAACCCCAATATACTTGAATAAAACTATAATAATAATATGCTGTAATTAAGTAGTCGATAGGTGAATGTATACCTATATCATTACACGATCTGGTATACACTGACTTTGATGCAGTATATCATTAGTTTACAAGTGGATGTATTTTAGTAAACTTGTAGATGTTTATGTTAACTATAGGCTACACACACACACACGCACACAGAGAAAGAGAGAGAGAGAGAGAGAGAGTGAGAGTGAGTGAGTGAGAGAGAACTACTCGCAGACATACAATACAGTATATAGACTAAAATAATACACACACACACACACACAATATATATAATTATAAACTAAATAATACACAACCAACCACGCAAACGCACACACACACACACACATAGATACACACATATATAAACTAAATAATACACAACCAAACACTCAAACGCACACACACACACACACGCACACACAATATAAAACACTAAATAATACACAACCAACCACGCAAACGCAAACACACACACAATTTATATATAAACTAAATAATACACAACCAACCACGCAAAGGCACACACACACACACACGCACGCACACACACACATACACACACAATATATATATAAACTAAATAATACACAACCAACCACGCAAACGCAAACACACACACACACCCACGCACACACACACACACAATATATATATATAAACTAAATAATACACAACCAACCACGCAAACGCACACACACACACACACGCACGCACACACACACATACACACACACAATAAATATAAACTAAATAATACACAACCAACCACGCAAACGCACACACACACACGCACACACACAGCCCGTAGCCTAGTAGGTAGAGCTCTCGTCTCACACACGAGGGGTCGGGGGTTCAATCCCAGACCGGGCGGAGACAAATTGGGCTTGTCTCCTTTCATGTGTTAGCCTCAGTTCACCTAGCTGTAAATAGGTACCTGGAATAAGTGGACGACGTTGTGACGTCCCATCTGGGGTTGGCAAAAATGGTACAAGGCGAGATGGGTATCATATGGTTCACCTAAGCTGATGGCTACCTAAGCCTTCGGGCGAGACGGTACCGTCTATAGTGAGAATGGTACCATACAGATCCACCCTAAGCCTTCGTTTCCGATGTCGCCAATTGGCTAAATACAGACTACACACACATCCACAGCCATTCCAACAGTACATAAAACACTTAACATGCATTTCACGCAATACATTCCCAGTTAAGGAGGCGCGATAATAATGAGCTTAGCTCGCATTGCGTGGATTCCCCTTGACGAACAAGTAACTGAGTAACTGAGTAACACAATAAATATATACTAAATAATACACAACCAACCACGCAAACGCACACACACACACGCACGCACACACACACATACACACACACAATAAATATAAACTAAATAATACACAACCCACCACGCAAACGCACACACACACACACACGCACGCACACACACACATACACACACACAATAAATATAAACTAAATAATACACAACCAACCACGCAAACGCACACACACACACACACGCACGCACACACACACATACACACATAATATATATAAACTAAATATTACACAACCAACCACGCAAACGCACACACACACACACACACACGCACGCACACACACACATACACACACACAATAAATATAAACTAAATAATACACAACCAACCACGCAAACGCACACACACAAACACACACACAATATATATATAAACTAAATAATACACAACCAAACACGGAAACGCACACACACACACACGCACGCACACACACACATACACACACACAATAAATATAAACTAAATAATACACAACCAAACACGCAAACGCACACACACCCACACGCACACACACACACGCACAAAAACACACACACAATATATATAAACTAAATAATACACAACCAAACACGCACACATTCATACACACGCACTCAAACACACACACACACATACACACACACACAAACTACTCACACACATATAATATATAGACTAAAATCATACACAATCAACCATCGATCAGAGGATGACAATGATGATATCCCAGGATTCACATACGCTCGTTGCACAACATATACACGTGCGTCACACGATCAAATTTAACGTTTTTTTAACCGTTTTTTCTGCCGATTATCGGCCAGAATTTAGTGCAGCCACTATTTTTTGGCCGATCACCGCCGACCATTTCCGCGCCACTCGACCACCCCTCGCCTACCACGATACGAGGCGATCTTTTTACACGATCACAGACGATGTCAGACAATCCCGGAAAAATTCAAATATTTTGAAAATATCGGCTTTGGTCGGCGGCTAACGTACTGTGTGAGACGCGGCCTTTAGCAAGACTGGTAATATGGTCCTTCCAAGTGAGAGCAGAAAAAAAAGAGACACACACATAATTATATATAAAGAACATGGAAATCTGCAGAGGGTCTACCGGCCCACACGAGGCACATCGTTTCACACCCATATACAGCATATCCCCAATAGAACATTTAGATCAATACAGTACCATCGAAAATGAATGAATAACAATATATTAGATTTTCTATCTAAAAGAGAGGAATAAATAGAATAATTATTAAGCAAGGCGAAATTCACCTACTTATTTACTATCAGAATATATCAAGACAGGTCAAAAAGGAAATTAGGAAAGCAAAAAGAAATTATGAAATCAAGATAGCCAACGACTCAAAAAATAACCCTAAAGCTTTTTACCGACTATATAAATCTGAAGTTAGAGATGTAATAGGTCCCCTTAATACTTCGATAGGAGAAATGACTGATGATGAGTTAGAAATGTGCAGTACACTAAATAGTTACTTTCTTTTCATTTTCACTAATGAAAATTTGGATCAGTTTCCAGAAGTCCGTAATGTATATAGCAGGGCTACTCAACTTGCGGCCCGGGGTCCAGATCCGGACCTCGGAAAGATTACGTTTGGACCGTATAATGCCCATGTCGGCAACAGAAAAAAACTACGGGAAAAAGAACTCAAATTGTTTATACTAGTTGTCAGCTACTGAACCAAATTGTCATGTTCCTCATTTCCCTCTTCTCATTTTAGTTCTTGTACATATATTTTATCCGCTCTCTCTGTCTTCATTATTTTCCTCTTCCTTCTTTACTTCTTGTACACATCTTTAATGCACCCTCTCGTTTTCATTATTTCTTTCTTTAGTTCTTGTACATTTCATTTATCCGCCCTCTCCTTTTTACGAGTTTCCAGCCTTATAAGGGCCTCGGCCTAGTTGCTATAACAAAAACGGTTCTTCCATTGAACCAAACTTTTGTTACGTTACCCGGGATACCGAATCTTTACAATTAGCCTTTCCCTTCCTCAATATAATTTTTCTTCCTGTATCTACCTTATCAAATTACCTCTTCCTTGTCATCTTGTGTTATATATAGCTTATCGAATTCGTCCTTCTTGTCAACATGTTGGCTATAAATCAATTGTTCTTTCTTTCACTGATCCAAACTTCTGTCTTGTTTCCTGGGATACCGAACCTCCTTCATATAATTTTCCGTCCAGTGTCTAACTTACCAAATTACCTCCTTGTCAACATGTATAGCTTATCGAATTACGTGTTTCTTGTCAACATGTTCTTCTAAGTTTGTGTCTTAACAAAAACAGTAGAATTATTACACTTTACTTTTAAATTTAAAAGCTGTATTAGTGTTTGGGTTGATTCTTTTACATATGAAATCTAGCCATTCAAATACAATTATGTGTTCTTCAACAACCAAATGTTTTTTTAGTGATACCCATAATTAGCGCAGGTAGGTTTACCTTTGTTTAACATGTTTATTAAGGTAAACACACACATACAGCAGGTTTTCCACTAAGCAGGTCTGCTATTGATGCGTGATACTGCTTATTTTGTTAGTTGTTATAGCATTAGCTTGACAACTAATAGAAACAAATTGTGCTCATTTGATTCATACATATTTTGTCATTCTCAGTATAAGATGTATCATTTTTATTTGGCTAGAATTAGACAATTTAATTCAGCTTACAAAGGACCTTTAAGTGTCGAAGGACCAAATACTGTGTTAATTACCCTTTCCACTCCCACTGGTCCTTCCTAAGTTTAGTATAATCGTCCAATGATAGCTACACCCTGTTCAATATAGGTAGGCCAGAGATCCTGATCCCTCTCATAGCTCAGACGGGACTTCAGTAATTGACCAAATATAGCTACCATTTGGGAAGAGTCAGCCAGGGAATAGGTGTGGAATTTACAGCACATTTGCTCCAGCCTTTTTTGAGTTACAGAGGTTAGAGACCACGAATTCTGGCCTACTGATAATGAATGGACTGTAAAATGAAACAAAGGGTCGCATCATTGTTTTGTTTTATTGATTGTCAGGTTCAGAATTTATACAGCTATTATCTTCTGGCTAATACAAAGTTAGTGTCTAATTCATGCAATTGGACCTTCATCCACACTAATTGAGTACCCCTGCATATAGGGACAGCATAGAACAAAATGCAAGTACGGTTATTATTAGTAGAAATTATGTGCTTAAGGAAACTGACGAACTGAAACCTCAGAATCGCCTGGGCCGGATGAGGTATATGCTGGACTCTAAAAGTATTACAAAAATGAAGAGGTGAGTTAAGTTACTTACTAACATTTCTATTTAAAAAGCAATTAGAAACAGGCTTAGTTCCAGAAGCTTGGAAGCTTGCGTACTTCAATTTTAAAATTTTCAGTTAGGCTATCACCGCTGGTGGTCTATTTCTGCGTACCGGTATTTCATAATTTTTGTTTTCGGTTAGGATAGGCTATAACCCCTGGTGGCCTATTTCTGTTTAAATAAAAATAAAATTGTTTTCGGTTCGGCTATCACTGCGTATTCAATTTTTTTTTTTTTTTTTTTTTTTTTTCGGTTAGGCTATCACCGCTGATAACCTATTTGTGCGTATTTCAACATTTTTGTTTTCGGTTAGGCCTATTTAAGTAAGTAAGTGAAGTGACCTGAAAGGAGTGAAGTGTTTTTTAAAGTGAGATAAGTGTTTTTAAAGTGAGTTTAGTGTTTTTAAAGTGAGTTAAGTGTTTTTAAGTGAGTGAAGTGATCTGAAGAAAGTGATCGTCACCATGCCTCGTACCTGTACGAACTGCGCCGGTAGGTTTGGTGCTTCCATGTTGGCTCCTGCCGATCCACAAGTCTGCCGACTCTGCCAGCAACGAGAGGATTTGACAGCAAAATTGGATGAAGCCCACAACAAGATCAACGCCCTCACCAGGAAGCTGGAATCACTCCAAGAGTTTGTAACACTCAACATTGGAGTATCACTAACTCCAATTGTTTCAACTCCAGCATCCACCACCGCCCCAACGTCATCTGCTAACAATCCAACACCTGCAGCAGATGCTTCTGACGAACCTGAGCCGACATCAAACCAGGACAGCCGGCCTGTTCACCTTAGTCTCTCCCCCACTCCTCGTGCAAGAAGCCTGCTAGCACGAACAGTACCAACCCCTCGCCCACGTTCTAACCACTCCTCTCCCCGACCTGTACGCAGAGACCCGCCACCACAGGTTTCCGGATTTACACCAGTGAGGAACGGTGCACAGCCAACGCAGAAAAGGTCTCATCTACCAGTCACAATGTCAAACAGATTTGAGATATTGGTAGAGATGGAAGACTAACCAGAAGAAACCAGGCTCCTTGGGGATTCCATTCTACGAGGACAGGTCGAAGATTTCTGCGACAGAGTCCCAAATCGACGAAAAAGATTTTGCATCCCAGGAGCTGGACTGGACGACATTGTGGAAGCCTTCGAAGATACCACAAAAGATGCAAATGAAAATACCCTTTTTGTCATCCATGCTGGGTCGAATGACATCATGCGCACCAGATCCGAAGAGTTGATGGAGAAATATCGCAAGATGATCCAGCACTACAAAAACAAGTCAAGGAATATCATCATCTCAGGCATTCTCCACAAGATCGACGCACCTGACAAATTCTACGACAAGGCCTTCAGCACAAATAGCCGACTAAAATATCTGTGTCTGAGGGAAGAAGTTGAATTCATCAACCTCTGGGACAACTTCTACAACCAGCCTACTCTGTTCCGCAAGGATGGCACTCATCTAAACCCTGTGGGTTCAGCACGCATGGGTCGTCTCCTACACAAAGCAGTCCGCAACCATGGATCAAAAAACGCCATCCGAGAAGAAGCTGCAGTGACATAAATCATCCAACGCCAAGCAAAAAACAGAGGCAACCGAGGACCACCAGCGATAAGGACCGAAGACAGCGAGGACCGAGGACAGCCATGAACATAAATGTAGATCCGACAAGAACCAAAAATATTGTTAAAGAGCATTCCGTGAGTTCTAAAATAACAAATTTAAAGGATTTCTATGCAAACGCTCGTAGCATACGCAATAAATTTTCAGATTTAGAGGAGCTAGTGTTTACAGAAAATTATGATGTGATTGGCATAACAGAATCTTGGCTCAATACAGAAGATAGAGACTTTTTAGCAGAGTATTCACTTCCCGGTTATGTAATGTTTGAGAAAAGCCGAATAAATCGAAATGGAGGTGGCGTTTTACTTTATATCCAAGAAAGTCTTAACCCTACCCTCTTGTCAAAACCTCAAATTGTGAACGTCGACACATCTTTTGTGCTAATAAAGAATAATAAAGGTACAAAAATAATACTTGCGTTAATATACAGACCTCCAGCTCAATCAGTGCAAACTGACCGAGAAATTTACGAACAAATTGCAGATGTAAGTAACTCACAAGAAACCGTAATATTTGGCGACTTTAATTTACCTGTGACCAAGTGGGGCGATACTCTTACTTCACACTCCGGACATGACTTGTATACGAACATGCAAGAGAGTTCGCTTTATCAATTTGTTCGAACACCGACCCGTGGTAATAACGTTCTTGACATTGTACTTGCAACAAAAGAAGAATTAATAGAGAATTAAAATGTTGGTGATGAATTCAGTAACAGCGACCATCGTACGATAACTTTCACTTTAAAGTTTACTAGTAACGAACCAAATAGTAGCATCGAAAAAGTCCCTAATTTCAAGAAAGCAAACTTCCATAAACTTAGAGCTATGTTTAAAGAAACTGACTGGAGCTTTTTAATTAACAATAACGACATAAATACATCTTGGAAGTTATTCGAAACCACTTACCTAAAAGCAGTGCAAGACTGCATACCATCGAAAATACGGCGTCCAGGCCATTATAATAAGCCCAAATGGTGGAATAAAGATATTTCAAACTGCCTGCTTGCTAAAAAATTTGCTAATGATAGATTAAAATCCTCACAAAATGACGAAGAACGGGTGAAATTTGTAGAGCTACGACGCAAAGCCAAAAAGTTAATTAAGCAAAGTAAAAAGACCTTAGAGTTACATATTGCGAATCAAAGTAAAACCAACCCGAAAGAATTCTATAGTTATATCAGAAAGAAAAGAGTAGTTACTTCAACTGTTGGACCGTTAGTCGATGAAAATGGAGAATACACCAAAGACGAAGTACAAATGAGTAATGCCCTTAATACCTTCTTTGCATCAGTTTTTACAACAGAAGACCTCAGTGATATCCCTACACAATCGCTGATTCAGATTGATAATTCAGATGTTCTAAGCAATATCACCGTTACAGAGAGAGAAGTATTGAATTGTTTATATAAACTCAAGGTAAATAAAACGCCTGGACCTGATACAATCTCGCCTAGAGTTCTAAAGGAAGCTAAGGATGAGCTCTCCAAACCACTGACATTACTATTCAATAAATCCTTGCAGTCTGGAACTATGCCTGATCAGTGGAAGCTAGCCAACGTAACACCGATATTAAAAAAAGGCAGCAAATCCCTGCCCAGTAACTATCGTCCAATTAGCTTAACCTCAGTTGTATGTAAAATACTAGAAACGGTCATACGAGACAGACTCGTAAATCACTTAGAGGAAAATAACATACTTAAAGATACTCAACACGGCTTTCGTAAAAAACGTTCCTGTTTAACAAACCTCTTAGACTTCTTCCACGATATCCTCAACCTCTATGATAAGAGTAAAGCTGTAGATATTATATACCTTGATTTTCAAAAGGCCTTTGACAAAGTTCCCCACAAACGTTTACTGCTAAAACTAAAAGCGCATGGAATACAAGACGGTGTGTTGAAATGGATAGAAAATTGGCTCAGCGACAGAAAGCAAAGAGTAGTCATAAACGGTAAGGCATCTAAATGGACCAATGTAAGTAGCGGGGTACCCCAGGGATCGGTACTAGGTCCAATTCTCTTTCTAATTTACATCAACGACAAAGATGAGGGTCTCACCTGTACAATCTCAAAATTTGCTGACGATACAAAAATTGGAAATAGCGTACTCTCAAAAGAACAAGTTGACGATATGCAACACAATCTAGATATATTGTCATGTTGGGCCCAAATTTGGCAAATGAGTTTCAATGCGGATAAATGTAAAGTACTACATATCGGATACCTAAATGAGAAAGCAAACTATTCGATGAATGGCACTTAGCTTAAGAATGTAAACAGAGAAACCGATCTGGGAGTAACAATATCGAGTAACCTAAAACCGTGTCAACAATGTTCAGAAGTTGTTAAGAAGGCAAACAAAATAATTGGCTTTATAGGCAGGTCATTTGAGCATAAATCCAAAGAAGTTATCCTAACCCTTTACAATTCCTTAGTCCGCCCTCTTCTGGAATACTGCGTTCAATCCTGGTGTCCTTATTACCAAAAAGATATAAACAAGCTAGAACGAGTTCAACGTAGAGCTACCAAAATGATACCTAGCCTAAAGAACAAACCATACGAAGAGCGTCTTAGAGAATTAAATCTATTTCCTTTAACCCAGCGCGGATTAAGAGGTGACTTAATTCAAGTGTTCAAAATCATCAAAGGCATCGACAATATGGACTGTAGTAAGTACTTCACTATCGACCAATCTAATTACACGCGGGGAAACGGTTGCAAAATTATTGGTAAATCTTTTAACTCACACGAATCTAAGAATTTCTTCTTCAATCGAGTTGTCAACTTGTGGAATGGGCTTCCCCGAAACGTTATAGACTGCATCACAGTTGATTCATTTAAACTCTGCCTAGACAAATATCTCGCATCAAACCCGCGACTGACTGCGTTTGTAAATGAATAACTTTATTTTATCCCCCCCCCCCTCAGTTATTAACCCATATGTCCCCTACTAACTTCCTAATTCTGCCACGGACATTAGTTCCAGGGCAGTAATTCCCTTTCCAATGTTCCCTTACCCACTCTAAACCACTGTTTGGACACTTGATCCTCAGTGTTTTGGAGGACAAGCAACCTAGAAGGGTCACTAGATCTGTTGTTGCTTGATTTCCTTTGTACTCCTTTGTACTTCCTTTGTACTTTGTATGTAGTTCCGATCTTCAAAAAAGATGATAAATCAATAACATCCAATTACCGTCCCATTAGTCTCACATCAATCATAGGAAAGTTGCTAGTCAATTATTGCTAGGAAAATTAGAAACCACCTAGAAACATTTAACTTAAATACATTCTTCTCAGCATGGATTCACTCAGGGACGTTCTTGCCTTACTAATTGTGTTAGCTTTTTCTCAGAGGTATATGAAACAGTGAGTAATGATAAGTCATATGATATAATATATTTAGATTTCAGTAAAACTTTCGACAGAGTCCCTCATGAGAGATTGATAAGAAAGGTTTATGCGCATGGAATAGGTGGGTCGTTGTTGGGATGGATTAGGTCATGGCTAAATGGTAGGAAGTATTGAGTCAGCATAAATGGTATTAAGTCAGAATGGGGTGACGTTAAAAGTGGTGTCCCCCAAGGATCTGCATTAGGCCCTCTGTTGCTTGTTATATACATAAAAGGTCTTGATTTAGGTATAACTAGTAGTATAAGTAAATTCGCAGACGATACCAAAATGGGGAGAACAGTAGATTCAGATAACGACATAGAGAGCCTCCAAAGGGCTTACCTTACACGAATGGTCAGTCAATTGGCAGATGAATTTTAACATTGACAAATGCAAGGTATTAAAGATAGGGAAGATGAATACAAATGCAAAATATACACTAACAAATAAGAAATTAGAAAACTCAGACTGTGAGAAAGATTTAGTTGCGTTTGTTAGTAATGATTTGAAGTCTAGAAAACAGTGTATAAGCGTTCATAACAAGGCAAACAAGATTCTCAGGTTCATCTCAAGGAGTGTGAGTAACAGAACTGCTGACGTTATTTTAAAGCTTTACTTGTCATGAGTGAGACCCCATAAGGATTATGCTGTTCAATTTTGGTGCCCTTATTACAGAATGGACATAGATGGCCACCCCTTCGGGGATCACGGCGTCGGGCAATAGATAGATAGACAGACATAGATTCCTTGGAGTGAGTACAACGTAGAATGACAAAAATTATCCATATTATTAGAAAACTTCCATTTGAAGAAAGGTTGAAGAAATTAGGCTTACATTCATTAGAGAGACGCAGAGTTAGAGGAGATATGATGGAGGTGTTCAAGTGGGTTAGTGGGATTAATAAAAGGAATATGAAAGATGTACTAAAGCTCAGTGATAGCGAAAGAACTCAAACAAATGCTTTCAAATTAGATACATTTCGTTTCAGGAAAGATATAGGCAAATATTGGTTTGGTAACAGAGTTGTAGATAGGTGGAATAGGCTACCACGTGCTATATTCAGATCAAGAACGATGGAGAGCTTTAAGATAAAATTAGATAGGCATATGGACGAGATGGGTTGGGTGTGAGAGGGATCTGCCTTGTGTGGGTCAATTGGCTTTCTGCAGACTCCCATTTTCTTATGTTCTTATTTTAATGTCATGCATATGACTATCCAAATTACGTTTCAAATTTGCCACCGTTCCTGAGCTGATTAAAGTACTATGTAATATATTCCACGTATCCACAGCCGTATTTACAAATCAATGCTTACCTATGTCTTATTTATAGCGAATTTTATTTTCGTTTGAATATATTTGTACGGATAATTTCGCAATCGTTCAGCTTAAATACTTTACTAATGTCCCTTTGTATTTTCTGTTCATCCTTAAATACCTCTATCTCATCTCTGCAGCTTCGTCTTTCTAATGAATGTAAGCCAAGGGTTTTTAACCTCTCTGTATATGATAACCGTCTAAAATTGTGGATATTTTTTGTCATGCTACGTTAGATTGTTTTCAGAAAATCTTAATGCATTCTATAATAAGACCACCAAAACTAAACAGCCTAATCCATAATCATGAGGTCTCACTAATAATATATAAAGTTTCAAGATAACAATAGCAGTTCTGTTACTCACACTCCTAGAGATGAACCAGAGAATCCTGTTTGCCTTGCTACGAATGTTTATACATTGTTTCCTATTCTTCAGTTAATTGCTAACAAACACACCCAGATCTTTCTCGCAATCTGAGTTTTCTTATTCCGTACTAGCTAGTATATATTTGGCATTTGTATTCACCATCTTTATCTTTAATATTATGCATTTATCAATGTTAAAATTCACATACCAATTTACTAACCATTCATGTAAAGTATCTATATAACTTTGGAGGTATCAATATCTATCCGAATCTACATATCTCCCCAATTTGGTATCGTTTGCGAAGACGATATAACAATATATATATATACCGGATATATATATATATTGTTGTGGTTGTACAATTTGTGATGGTCATAGCGTTATTATTATTATTATTATTATTATTATTATTATATGAGGTGCCGAAGTCTCCAACCAGGGTGCAGACACACCAGCAAGATGAATCCACACAAAACACCCGGAGGCACTGCAGAGAGACTACGGCATCTTTAGGGGAAAAAAAATCACATATATACTGTACTGTATATATACATATATTAAACACAGATAAAATTAATATTAAAATATTATGCAGTAGAGGATATCAAATATAAACATAAAACAATAAAATAGAATAAAATAAGTTTAAAAATTAGAATTAATGCTGCAAAAAAGCATTAACTCTAGACTTAAAGATGGAGATATGAGCTGAATTGACTAGGTCATTTGGCAACTTATTCCACAAGTCAACCATGGCCGGCACAAAACACCGTGAAAACTGTGTAGTAGAAAAATTAACACGGCTCATGGCAAGATCATTAACCCCTCCACCCCGGAAGGGCTCTTGAACGCCCATAACAAACTCGGCCCGTGCAACCCGGAAGGGCTATTGAACGCCCATTGCTTGCGTGAGTGCTTTCGAATGCCGCGCGTACATTTTTGGTATCGTGGGAGGGTAGGTGGCGCCACCAGGCGTAAACTACGCCACAACAACAGTATCTACCCCGACGCCGTCATGGATAGTACGCCAAATAGTGATTCCGCTGTGTCCGATACCGTGCTTCCTACGACGCCCTTGCTAGTTCGTCGCGCCTTACCCCGACGCCATCGCCTAAATGTGTTATCTCCCGGAGGTATTGAGACGACATTGAGACTATATGAGCGTGCTGATGCCAAGTATATTGTTGATGATATAGTCAGTGACGATTCAAGTAATTATAAGTCGAGTGATTATGGCCATGAGAGTGAGAAAGAAGAGCAATTCCTGGGGAGAGAACAGACATGACAGTGAATGAAGGTGATGTACCAGTTGTTGAGGAAGCTGGTTTACCTAAAGACAGTGAACTTGAGAGAGTGAGTGAGTGGGAGAGTTCAAGGTCACTCACCAAATTTCGCATAAGTGACACGACGCCAAGCCCTTCCCCAGGTAAATTGCCTTTCAAGCTACACTTATATAAGCAGAAAATACTTGAGAAGGCGGCCGCGGCAGCTAGGAAACATGCAAAAATACTTGGTGAGGATGAGGCTGTGAGTCAGGGTGAGCGTGGTGACCCTTCTCGCCCGCCATTGTCTCCCTTATCTACCCATGCCACCCAAGATGACCCGGATGCCCCGCATTCTTCCCCACCACCCCCACCACTGCCAAGGGTTGAGGACCCCCCACTTTCGGCCTATTTGCCTCCTAGGTCCCCCGACAGGAGACATACTGCTGCCGAAAAGGGGAAAGGCAGGAAATATACCAAACAAATTAAGAAAAGTAAGAGAGTTTTGTTCGCGGCTCCCGCGGCGTCCACCCCTGCCAGCCCCAGCCATACGCCCCCGCAACTTTCCCCACGGTCCTCCCCACCTCTCCCGCCTTCAACATGTCTTTCTGAAGAAGTCTTTGAGCTCGGATCACCAATACCTGGGCCTAGTGACAGTGAAGCATTGCTTTCTGTCACTCGTCGCAGGCCAAGGAGCCCAGGACCTCGGGGGGACACAGCCTCACCTGCCACTCCTTCCCCACCTCGCCCACCCGCACGCCACCCACGCATGACTCGTTCCCCGCCAGATTATGTTGGGGCCACTGATGATGAAGGGCACCTTTCTGAAGACTCTGGCCATGATTACATAGGTCCACCGTCAGGGCAAGATGACCACTCTGACGATGACTATATGGACATCGACAGCCCTAGACCCATCCGCTTGGCCCGGCGTCGTGCTGCCCGTTGTGCTGCCCGACGCCCTCGCCGCCCTAGGGCGCGGGCCTCCCGAGTAGGCCGTGGGCGTGCTGGGCCACCAGCTGGAGCTCCTCGTCAGCGTAGACAAGACCCATTCTACGTTTTTCAGTGGCAAGACGTAGTTGATGGGGATAGATACAACCCTGATGTGCCAGCTTTTGATGAGGTACTGGAGGGTTCAGGCATTACCCCCAATTTTCCTGCAGGCCCCAATGCTCCACCACACGAACTATTTGAGGCCTTCTTTGATGAGGAGGTGGTAGGCTATGTTGTCAAAGAGACAAATAAGCAGCACCAATTCCAGGTCCACTTTTTGGGCAAGGTGACCAAGGGCCACATGAGGCAGTGGACCCCAGTGACTCATAAAGAGTTCATGGTGTTCCTGGCACTCACCATGCTAATGCCTCATGTCAAGAAGCATAGGTTGCCTGACTATTGGATCACCAATGATCTCATATCCACCCCTGCCTTCGGGAAATATATGTCTCGCGACCGGTACCTTGATATCCTCGCAGCGCTCCATCTTGTCACCAACCTTGACGTCCACCTCTCAGACAAGCTGTGGAAGATTAGGACGTTGTACGAGATGATGCGAGAACGCTTCACCTCCTACTTCAAGCCCTTCCACAAGGTCGTCATTGACGAGTCTCTTGTGCTGTTCCGGGGAAAACTCAGCTTCCGGCAGTACATCCCCTCAAAAAGACATCGCTTAGCCATAAAATTCTTTGTGCTGTGCGACTGCCAAACTGGCTATGTCCTGGACTTCCTGGTCTACAGCGGGAAGGAAGGGGACTTGCTTGTGGACCCCCTCATTGGCTTTGGCGGAGCAGTGGTGCAAGCCATGATGGACCGCTACTTTCATAAGAATCACGTCCTCTACACGGACAATTATTACACGTCCCCCACTCTCTCACAGTACCTGCATGAGCGCAAGACGGGGACTGTAGGCACAGTACGAGGGAAAAGGAAGGGCATGCCACCTTTCCCTCCAAAGACCAAAAAAGGTGATGTGTTCAAGAAGAAGTCGGGGCCCATTCTGGCTATCCACTGGCACGACCAGCGGAAGGTCAACCTCCTGAGCACCATCCACAAGGGGGAAATGGTGGAGACTGGCAAGGTGGATCGCCGCACCCAGGCCAGGGTGACCAAACCCGATGCTGTCCTGGACTACAACATCAACATGAGGCTGGTGGACAAGTCTGACATGCAGATAGGCTTCATTGACTGCCTGCGTACCTCGTGCAGATGGTACAAAAAGTTCTTTCTGCATATGGTGGACATGTCAGTTCTGAATGCCTACAATATATACAAGCTTCGGAATGTGAACACACCCATGAAGTTCAATAGCCTGCGGAGGTTCCAAAAGCAGGTGTTGACGGAGCTCCTGGAGAAGTATGCTACGCCACAGAGGGCAGTGGCACATCCTGGGCCCGCCGTTATTGACCGCTTGCAGTGTGCTCAATACTTGATTAGGCACAGGCTTGGTTCCCTGCCTCAGAATGAATCAGGAAGAACGCAGCAGAAGCGGTGCCATGTCTGCTACAACAGCAGGGTGAGGCCGAGGTCAGGTAAAAAGTCAACCATGGAGTGTGTGGAGTGCAAGGTGGCACTCTGTGCTTTAGAGTGCTTCTTTGATTACCACTCCAAGCTGGAGTTCTAATAATCATACTGAAAGTGCCAAATAAAATGACAATATGTACACTATATATATAGGCAAAAAGTGGAAGAAAACCAATTTATTGTTATACAAAAGTCATGTATTATGAGAAAATTGATACAAATACAATTACACCATAATAATATGTGAAAGTGACACATATGTACATACCAAGTGGCATTCATATGATTAGAACCTATAGAAATATATAAATCAGTGAAAAAAGACACAATAAATTGTATATAAAACATTTACAAATCATATAACTAAGTGAAAGTGACACAAGACCTAATATTTGATGGCCAAAGTATAATAAACACCTGTGATAACGAATAATCAGTGCCTAATACAATAATAACCTACCTCAATTACTAATAAAATGTACGGTATCGAGTGAAAATTAGCATTATCAGTGACAGTGACACTCTCTAAAGCATATTTGTCAAGGTGAAAGTGACACAAGACCTAATATTTGATGGCCAAAGTATAATAAACACCTGTGATAACGAATAATCAGTGCCTAATACAACAATAACCTACCTCAATTACTAATAAAATGTACGGTATCGAGTGAAAATGAGCATTATCAGTGACAGTGACACTCTCTAAAGCATATTTATCAAAGTGAAAGTGACACAAGACACAATACTTGATGGCCAAAGTATAATAAACCTGTAATAACGAATAATCAGTGCCTAGTATAACAATAACCTACCTCAATTACTAATAAAATGTACGGTATCGAGTGAAAATTAGCAATATCAGTGACAGTGATACCCTAATAAACATACTTTATATAATTGGCCTCAAAATAACTATAAAAATATCAAATAAACATCACATTCTCAATATCAAACACTAAAATCGTCTAAGGGAGATAAATACTTTGGCGCGACGAGCGGCTCGGTGCGTCATAGCCATGGCCGGGGCGACGCGTCCGAACGTGGGAAGAATTTTCCGCCGAAAAGCACTCGTCTTCCTGCGCTCACCATTATGCAACCAGATGGGCTAGAGACCTCTACTCAACGCCATTCGACAGAGGAAGGTTTGTGGAACATTATTATTTTTTATTCATAACATTACATGCCATATTCATTGAATTACAGAAGAGTTAACATACCCCAAAGATCGTCAAAACACCCGGTACCACAGCACAGTCGCGAGCTATAGCCCCCGGGGCTGGAGGGTTAAGGTTGCTTGTGAATCTAGTTGCACGAGTCCGGACATAGGGCCCAGGCAGAACCCCATGTAAGGGATGCTGAGGGTTGTTAAAAACTTTAAATAAAAGACTAAGGGCACCAACTTTACGTCGATGACACAGATCAAGAGACTAATGAGGTAGAATAAAACTGATAGAATTTAGTGACCTGTCAAGCAACTTGAGATGGCAGTCAGCTGCTGACGACCAGACAGGTGAGCAGTACTCGAATTGTGGCAAAATAAAAGCATAAAAAGACTTGATAACTGTGGCGTCACAAGCAAACGTTTTATAACACTTGCGAAGCACACCAATTTTTTGGGAAATGGAAGGGGAGAAAGAACGAATATGCTTTTCAAAAGTAAGTTTGGGATCCAGAGTAACTCCTAACAAACGCAGAGTATCCACACTCTCAATTTGCTCGCCAGAAACTTGTAGATAAGGATGGGGAGGATCCAAAGTACGAGATCTGCTGACGATAATGGAGTGTGTTTTGCTAGCATTAAGTTTCATACCCCAATGTTCACACCATGATGTAATTTTGGCTAAGTCCCTATTCAGAGCAGTAGCAATTTCGTGTCGATCAATTGGTGATGGAATTGACGCATATAAAGTTGTATCATCGGCATAGGAGATTAGTTTATTTTCAAGCTCGGAACACAGGTCAGCAGTAAAAATAATAAAAAGCAAAGGACCAAGGACACTGCCTTGTGGAACGCCAGAAACAACAGTAACAGAAGGGGAATGACACCTGTGACGCATGTCCAGTGTGAGCATGCTGTACAGAACGCCTAGTCATGCCCCACTCTCGCTAGGATCGTCAGGGCAGGAACTTTGGCTGTAGTCTATGTAGAGTTTCCTAACTTAGTTCATGTGAGCCGTTGTACTATAAGTAATATGAATATGTATTTTGTTTTCATCTGAGTCAACGAGTTCTATTTTATATCATTAGTTATAAGTATTGTGTGTAAAACTTATTTGTAATGATGGGAGAAGCGGCAGCCACAGTTGGGGGTCAGTGGGTGCGCCATGCGGGAGGTGGGCCTAACTCACTAGCACCCCCCCCCCCTCCCCCCTCCCCTCAGTGCTAGGAAAGCCTTTGTCTATCCCAGAGGAGAGAGAGAAATTACGTAATGATTGTCAGTGGGCGGTCCTTAGTAGTTCACGTTGGGCTCACTAGAGGGCCGAGTATAAAAAGGGAAGTCTAGCCATTTTTTGATCAGAACTCATTAGGCAGAGCGACTTCTCATTTCCCTTGCTAACTATATATTCTTCTGACTGATGTGAACTTTCTCTACTACCTTACATTCTTATCTCCTCTTTTCCCTACCCTTTTTAACTTCCATGGTCCCGTTGGTGCAGAGCTAGTCAGCCAACGTATTATCGCTTGAGTTCTCATGAGATACATGCCTATTAGATAGCCTATTTTGGAAGGGTTAACTCAGAATAGGATTGATTTATGTTTGTTGCACTTGTCTATGCATTTCCCTGTGTGTTATTATTATTATTCCTGGTTTCTGCTAGTCTAGGTAATGCTAGACTGGGGTAAGGCTTTTCTGTGTTACGAGTTGTTGTTTGATGCAGTGGTTAAGCGATAAACCTGCATACTCGTTTCGGTTCAGTGAAGCCTAGGTTGTCTTCGCGGCTGACTGTGTTGAGTTAATAATTTACAGTGCGTGAGGGCAAGAGCCTAACCACCCTGTATTTTATTAACAGCTTGTTTTTACTTTGTCAAGGAGCCGGGAGAAAACCAGATACAAGGGATCTGGATTTCTCAAAGTGCACTTGTTAGTGTTAACGTAATACTTTAAACAGTTGTGAGGACTTCGCTAGGCTACGAGCCGTTTTTGCTCAGTCACTGCTACCTTTTGCCCACAGTACCCCAGCTAGACTTTACTCGATTAGTAGATACAGAATAGTATTGAAGCTTTCCTTATGTATGATATTGTTTATGCACTATTGATTTCATGTGTTGCAAGCTTGGCTACTTTAGTGATTAGTGGCCCACGAGCACAATCCGAGTAGGCTATTGCCGTTGCATTTGCGGAGTACTTCTTTTTAATGTTTGCCATTTACTATTGCATATTCTTTTAATTATTCTTATGCCAATTTAAACCTGTAATAGTATTTAATTGCCAGTGTTTTTCTTATTGAATTACTGTTCAAAATCCGATACGTACTTCTTACGAGCATCCGAGAAGCATCTAACTTTTTTCAGAAGATTCCTTGCTCGATGCTTAAGGACTATTAATTAACGTAACGTAATAGTGCCGATCCGAAGTAGAGGGTGGAGGACTTCTTAAGTTCTTAGTCAAGGGTGGATTACTTCGGCTTCGGCCAACACTATTCTTTGGTGTTGTTGTTTCTTACTTCTTTGTTTGATTGTTGACCAGACTAGAGAATTCCTGTCTCTTTATTAGTCTGTTGTTGAACACTAGTACCGAGTTCTTGTATACCCCGTTATAGCAGATTGAACTCTGGAGGGTATTGGTGTTTTTTGTTCGGCTGGCAGTACTCAGGGGTTGGGATCGTGTGTTTCCGTTGTGGCAGCGAGCCGTATTAGAGTCCTGATTGAGAGCCCTTGTGTACCCGAGTGCCAGGTCGTAACAAATGGCGACCTTGCTTAGGATTTTGTGAACAGTATAAATTTTTGCAGAGTTGTACAACATTTGTTTGTTTGTATTTTAGCGTGCATATTGAAGAATATTTGTTTTTGTATGGCAATTAGTAAAGCATTTAAGAGACTCCAGTTAATTTAGTAATTAGTGCTTGCATAGGAAGTTAAACACTTTTGTCTCGAGAATTTTTTTTGTGGACTTCAGTATGTCGTGCATTAGCACTGACGATGAGCGAGAGATGCCATTTGAAGGTGTGCCGTTAGTAACCAGTGAGGAGGATGCTAGAGTTTTTGTGAGTAAGCGGTACCACGTGACGGAGGAGAGGCTGACTGGGGTGGATGTTTGTGGCTTGCACCTGATAGCCAAGGTTTTGGGAATTTCCAATGTAGTAGGGATGTCCAAGGGGGAGCTGATTTCCTGGGTGTTGCGTGGGCGACATGGGGTTTCGGAGGAGAGGGCGTTTGGGGGGGTTCCTCCCCAGATCCCCTCTCACTCGACTCCCACAGTGCCGTCCACTCAGTTACCGGAGGTTAGCACTCTCCCACAGAGGGATGAGAATTGGCAGATTGGAGTGCCCTCGGGTGGTGCACATGGTGGTTCCCCAGTTTTTGCCCCCCCTCCTTCAGTAGTGGCAGCTCCCTCTTCCTGTCTGTCTCCAGATATGGTATTTAGACTTGAGCTTGCTAAGATTGAGGCTAGGAAGCAGGAGGATGAGACCAGGAGGCATGAAAATGAGACCAGGAGGCAGGAGGATGAGACGAGGAGGCATGAGATTGAGGTTAGGAGGCATGAGGCTGAGCTTAAGTACGACTCGGAGAAATATTGTGCTAAATTAGATTTAGATAAGTCTCGTGCAGAGTCGACAGGGACTTGGATGGGCCGTGAGGGCCAAGTAAGAGAACAGTCCTTGGCCCAATTAGTCAAATTGGTGCCGGTATTTAGTGAAACTGAAGTCACAGAATTTTTTAATCGTTTTGAGAAGAAATGTAGGGAGCATAATTGGCCTGAAGAGAAGTGGGCAGCTCTAGTCTCCTCAAGACTTACGGGTAAGGGTCTGAAGGCTTATGATGCACTGCCTTTAGAGTCTTGCATTGACTACCCAGAATTGAAGAGAGCTGTCCTACGGGCATACGAGTTGCAACCGGAAACATATCGATTGAAGTTTCGGGGTGTTACAAAGACTAGGGAGGTGACCTTTCTTGAACATGCCCGGGACTTAAAAGATGCACTTAAAAACTGGACACGTTCTGAGAAAGCTGAGACGGCCGAACAGTTGACTGAGCTGTTTCTGCTCGAGCAGTTTTATAAGTGTACTGGTGCAGAAATGACTTTAACTATTAAAGAAAAGAACCCAAAAACTCTACAGGAGGCAGCTGAGATGGCTGACCTCCGGCTATCACTAATTCGTGGGTGCGGGTCTGCCCAGCGTAGTGAGGCAGGTAACAAGGGGCGTGACGCCCCACCCCCCCGAGTTAGTGATATACCTTATGCAAACAAGTACAAGAGCCATGATACCAAGACTGACCACAAGACTAGCACCGTCCCATTTAAGAAGGGGCCGGGCCCTTCCCAGTACCAAGGGAAGCCCAAAGGGGAGGTGGAGTGTTATCATTGTCATAAAAAGGGGCACTTTGCAAGAGTCTGTCCTAGCAAACCACCTACAGCAGCTGTGTCTTTGGCCTGCAACATTGGTGTGTCTCCGAAGTCATCTGAGTTTGCCTGGGGCAGTTCGTCAGAGGCTGAGGCACAGCCAATGCAGAAGCACCTGGGAGGCTCGAACCCTGCTCAGGATGTTTTTTGCGACCATAGAGGGCGGGGTTGCGTGATGTGGGCGGGGCGCAAGCATGGAGTAGAGGTCTTGCGTGATACAGGTGCTTCCCAGACTCTGATGAAAAACTTGACTGGCTACCCTATAAACGCGGCTCGGGTGGTAGTGGTGCAGGGTATTAATGCAACTCGGTCATACCCGCTGGTGCGGTTGGAGTTGGAGGTGGATGGTGTGGCACGTGAATTGGATGTCGGGATTGTGGAGAAACTGCCAGTGGAGGGCGTCGACCTTCTTCTCGGCAACGACTTTGCAATGCCCGCTTCCGAGGTTCTACCCTTAGTCGTTGCCGAGAGGCCGGCCGACGTGAGTAGGGAAGAGCAAGAGTGGGTCGAGCGGTGCCAGACACAACCCATGGCGTGTGTTGTCACCCGAGCTCGGGCAGCTAAAGTGTCACAGCCTAGTCCTCCGCCTTCAGACCAGCGGAGGAACGATCAACAGGAGGAGGCTAAAGCTGGAGTTGGTTTTAAGAGTTTTGACTCGGCGGCTCTCCTGGGTGATTCAGTATTAGCACCATTACTTAATTCTGGAGTAGCCCCTGGGCCTGTCATCGAGAGTGACGAGGCTGGGCATGACGAGTCTCCACGACAGCAACGTTATGTACATCGAGAGAGACAGAGGGAGCAGCCCAGTATCGGGGAAGGTCATGCATTGCTCCGGGAGCAGTTAGATCGCTTGGCACCCTCAGATATAAGTCGGTTGCAACTAGAGGACCCTGAGCTCCAAACGTGTGCTAATGGAGCTGTAGAGCTCGACGAGGACGGCGATGCACAGCCAGGAGATTTTTTTTATTTAGAAGGCATCCTTTATAGGCGTTTTCAAGACCCTAAACGTAGTTGGCAAAAGGGGTCCGGAGTAGTGGACCAGTTGGTGGTGCCACGGGAGTGCAGGGATAGCCTACTGAGGTTGGCGCATGACACACCACTGGCAGGACATCTAGGGGTGAGAAAAACGGTGGCGGCTTTGGGGAAATTGTTTTGGTGGCCGGGGATGAAGTCTCATGTGCAGTCATGGATAAACTCCTGTGATATTTGTCAACGTGTCGGGAAACCGAACCAAGTTATTCCTAAGGCTCCGTTACACCCTATTCCTGTGATTGGGCCACCCTTTAGTAAAATTATTGTTGACATGGTTGGTCCACTCCCTCCCACTAAGGCGGGAAATAAATTTTTGTTAACCATAATGGATGTTGCCACTAGATACCCCGATGCATACCCTATGAAAAATGGAATGGCTAAGACGGTAGTCAGTAACTTGTTGTGGTACTTCTCAAGGTACGGGTACCCGGAGGAGATTCAGTCTGATCAGGGATCTAATTTCACCTCCAACATGTTCAAGCAAACAATGCAACAGCATGGGATACGAGCAGTAGTATCGTCAGCGTATCACCCTGAGAGTCAAGGGGTGCTTGAGCGGTGGCATGCTACACTTAAAAGCATGCTCAGGTGTTATTGTGCTGACAACGGTATGGATTGGGATCTTGGATTGCCTTATGTGCTGTTTGCTGCTCGGGAGGTACCTGGTGAGAGCCTGGGATTTAGTCCAAACGAGCTGATTTTTGGACACCGTGTCAGGGGCCCCCTTAACATGCTGAAAGAAATTTGGGAGGGGACTGTGCAGCCTTGTCCATTATTAAAGTATGTGCTTGAAAGCCGTGAGCGCATGCTTAAGAGTCTGGAGATGGCAGGTAGAAATTTGACAGAATCACAAGCTTTGATGAAGGACAGGTATGATCGCAAAGTGAGGCTCCGGAAGTTCACTGTAGGACAAGAGGTATTAATTTTGTTGCCTTTGGTTGGTAACCCCCTCTCTGCGAAGTACACTGGACCTTATAAAATTGTAGAAAAAATTTCAGACTTAGATTACCTTGTTGCCACTCCAGACAGGAGGAAAAAGAACCAGTTATGTCACGTGAACCTTATTAAAGAGTATGTGAGGCGCCCCTCTGAGCCTCTCACTGTCCCTGTGTTGGCTTGTTGCGGCCGTGGTGGAGAAGGAGAGGGGGACAGTCAAGCTTCAGAGGAGGATAGCTGGGATCAACATGTTTCAGCGGATCAGTGGGCGGGGAACTCGAGCCTAAGGGCTGACGAGGCTATAGCTCATTTGCCTGAGCCGCAGTTTGATGCTATCCGTCAGTTGTTCGGTTCATACCCCACTGTATTTGCTGAACACCCAGGCCTCACTACTCAGGCTATGCATGATGTTGACGTGGGGGACCATCTACCCTTTAAGTCAATCCCGTACCGTGTGCCCCCCATAAAACTACCAGCTCTGAGGGATGAGTTGGAGTATATGCTCGGTAGAGGGTTGATAGAGAAAGGCACAGTTAAGTGGACTTCCCCTGTAACACTGCAGCCTAAGCCAGATGGCAAGGTACGCTTTTGTATTGATTTCCGTAGGTTAAACGGTTTGACTCCAACTAACCCATATCCTCTTCCTCGGGTTGATGATAGTGTTGACAAAATTGGTAATGCTCGTTTTTTGTCTAAAGTAGATTTAGTAAAAGGTTACTGGCAAGTACCTTTGTCCGAGCGTGCTAAAGAGGTATGTGGTTTTGTTGTGGACGGGAGTACCTACCGGTGCAATGTTATGCCTTACGGGCTTAAGAATGCACCAGCAACGTTTCAGAACCTGATGAATGAAATTGTAAAGGACATTCCAAATTGCACCGTATATTTGGACGATGTAATCATTTATGATGACGACTTTGAGAGCCATTGTGAGCACCTTGAGACCTTGTTCCGGAAACTTAGTGAAGCAGGTCTGGTAGTAAATTTGGCAAAGTGTGACTTCGTAAAAGCCACTGTGCAGTACCTTGGGTTGTAGTGGGAAGGGGTACAGGTGTGCCCTCCTCAGAACAAGGTACAGGCTATCAATAAATTTCCGCACCCAACAACCAAGAAGCAGATTATGAGATTCTTGGGTATGATAGGCTACTACAGACGCTTCATAAAAGGTTACTCAACGGTGTTGGCACCTCTCACAGATTTGTTATCTAAAGACAAAAAGTTTTTGTGGGCACCTGAGTGTGAAAAGGCTTTCACTTTGGTGAAACATTTGCTATGTACTCACCCGATACTCAGGGCCCCAGACTTTAACAGGCCTTTTCAGCTGGCAACAGATGCTAGTGGTGTAGGGGCTGGTGCCGTCTTGCTACAGACAGACAATGAAGGTGTGGAACACCCAGTAAGTTTCTTTTCTAAGAAGTTCAATGCTGCACAAAAGAACTATTCTACAATAGAAAAGGAATTACTGGCGATTGTGCTGTCGCTCAGGCACTTCGAGGTGTATGTTCCAGCCTATGGCCCAGTCGTGGTTATCTACACTGATCATCACCCTTTGAGATTCCTGAATCAATTTCACAATCACAATATGAGACTGACCAGGTGGTCTTTGATGTTGCAGGAGTATAACCTGGACATCCGTCATATTGCTGGATGTGACAATGTGATCGCGGATTGTTTATCAAGGGTGGATGATCAGTCGTAGGCTATCACAGGTGTGTGGGTTTGAGTGGAGGAAAATAGGCTGCCCTTATAGTGCAGCCGGGAAAAACATATTAAAATATAAAAATCATATAAAAAACTCTTTCTTTTGATATAGGTAATCGTATAAGTTTGTCATAGCCTATAGAGTTTGAGTAGTCCACAAACTATCAAACGGCTGAGCTGCTGTAAGCTCGCTCTGGGAGCATGATATTGTGTCTTTTTGCTATTGTTGGGAGGAGTTATAAAATGTGAATTTTTGGTTAATAATAAGATGCGTTTTGGTGATAAACTCAGCTTTGTTTTAGTGCCATGCGGTCGCTGGGTCGCTGGGTGTGAGGGGCTTGATGGGGTTCTGTGTTTGTCAGATTTTAGCTCAGGGTTGAGCAAGTAAAATCTTGGGGGAGGTGTGACGCATGTCCAGTGTGAGCATGCTGTACAGAACGCCTAGTCATGCCCCACTCTCGCTAGGATCGTCAGGGCAGGAACTTTGGCTGTAGTCTATGTAGAGTTTCCTAACTTAGTTCATGTGAGCCGTTGTACTATAAGTAATATGAATATGTATTTTGTTTTCATCTGAGTCAACGAGTTCTATTTTATATCATTAGTTATAAGTATTGTGTGTAAAACTTATTTGTAATGATGGGAGAAGCGGCAGCCACAGTTGGGGGTCAGTGGGTGCGCCATGCGGGAGGTGGGCCTAACTCACTAGCACTCCCCCCCCTCCCCCCTCCCCTCAGTGCTAGGAAAGCCTTTGTCTATCCCAGAGGAGAGAGAGAAATTACGTAATGATTGTCAGTGGGCGGTCCTTAGTAGTTCACGTTGGGCTCACTAGAGGGCCGAGTATAAAAAGGGAAGTCTAGCCATTTTTTGATCAGAACTCATTAGGCAGAGCGACTTCTCATTTCCCTTGCTAACTATATATATTCTTCTGACTGATGTGAACTTTCTCTACTACCTTACATTCTTATCTCCTCTTTTCCCTACCCTTTTTAACTTCCATGGTCCCGTTGGTGCAGAGCTAGTCAGCCAACGTATTATCGCTTGAGTTCTCATGAGATACATGCCTATTAGATAGCCTATTTTGGAAGGGTTAACTCAGAATAGGATTGATTTATGTTTGTTGCACTTGTCTATGCATTTCCCTGTGTGTTATTATTATTATTCCTGGTTCTGCTAGTCTAGGTAATGCTAGACTGGGGTAAGGCTTTTCTGTGTTACGAGTTGTTGTTTGATGCAGTGGTTAAGCGATAAACCTGCATACTCGTTTCGGTTCAGTGAAGCCTAGGTTGTCTTCGCGGCTGACTGTGTTGAGTTAATAATTTACAGTGCGTGAGGGCAAGAGCCTAACCACCCTGTATTTTATTAACAGCTTGTTTTTACTTTGTCAAGGAGCCGGGAGAAAACCAGATACAAGGGATCTGGATTTCTCAAAGTGCACTTGTTAGTGTTAACGTAATACTTTAAACAGTTGTGAGGACTTCGCTAGGCTACGAGCCGTTTTTGCTCAGTCACTGCTACCTTTTGCCCACAGTACCCCAGCTAGACTTTACTCGATTAGTAGATACAGAATAGTATTGAAGCTTTCCTTATGTATGATATTGTTTATGCACTATTGATTTCATGTGTTGCAAGCTTGGCTACTTTAGTGATTAGTGGCCCACGAGCACAATCCGAGTAGGCTATTGCCGTTGCATTTGCGGAGTACTTCTTTTTAATGTTTGCCATTTACTATTGCATATTCTTTTAATTATTCTTATGCCAATTTAAACCTGTAATAGTATTTAATTGCCAGTGTTTTTCTTATTGAATTACTGTTCAAAATCCGATACGTACTTCTTACGAGCATCCGAGAAGCATCTAACTTTTTTCAGAAGATTCCTTGCTCGATGCTTAAGGACTATTAATTAACGTAACGTAATAGTGCCGATCCGAAGTAGAGGGTGGAGGACTTCTTAAGTTCTTAGTCAAGGGTGGATTACTTCGGCTTCGGCCAACACTATTCTTTGGTGTTGTTGTTTCTTACTTCTTTGTTTGATTGTTGACCAGACTAGAGAATTCCTGTCTCTTTATTAGTCTGTTGTTGAACACTAGTACCGAGTTCTTGTATACCCCGTTATAGCAGATTGAACTCTGGAGGGTATTGGTGTTTTTTGTTCGGCTGGCAGTACTCAGGGGTTGGGATCGTGTGTTTCCGTTGTGGCAGCGAGCCGTATTAGAGTCCTGATTGAGAGCCCTTGTGTACCCGAGTGCCAGGTCGTAACACACCCATCAATGACCACAGACTGAGATCCTTTCGTCAAAAAATCTACAAAGATCCTTAAACAATTGCCACCAATACGTTAGTGATCATATATTGTATACGAAGTCATTTTTGTATTTGTTTTTCTCTGCTCGGGTTCGTGTGTGACCCTCGGAGGCATTAAGACATGGTGGGAATGATCCAGATGAATTTTTCTAGGTGGTCAGTAATGTTCTCAGTATTGATTAAGCTATATTCCTCGAATTGATGTCAGACTAATGGGACGGTCAATTTATGAGACTCATTCATAATCTTAAGGAAATCGGAACGATATTTGCAAGCTTCCACTATGCTACAGTACATCTAAATTATTAGTATATATGAGTTAAGGATGGCTATTATAATGCAACTAGTACCAAGTGTTTGTAGTATTTCATATTAAAGTAAAATTTATTTGATTTGTGTAAGTGACAAGAATATTCTCAATTTATAGTTATGGGGGTTATTATGATATATTAAATTATTATTGAAGATTTTGCTTGCTTTTGCCATTTTTGAGCGGTGCATTTTAGTTTATCCCATTAGCTAACAAAAAACGCCTTTCCAGACTTCCTTCAAATGAAAAATAAATTTCTACACAGACCCCCTTCAATTTAAATTTGTAATTTATCGGGGAACAAATGTTCCGCCTGAAGGCAGATTTCTTGTAAGTTACAGGTTCGCTATTGCTCACCTAAATTAATAAGCGCCATATTATTGATAAACTAATTGGGTAGAGCGTCTTAAATTCTCCCAACAAATGGGATCGATACAGGGCAAACCAAAAAGAACTCCCTCGGACCAAATAGAGTTAACAGCTCTTTATCCCTTAACCCCTTCTGTACCGGTGATGTACGATACCTTTCACTATATTCTGGCAACTATTATACGATTGTATTCAGTTTAAATAGGGCCTCCAACAAATCAACAGGCTTGGAACTATCTTCCTTAACCCTTTTTACTAACTCAGATCCTTCTTAAACTGCACAAAATCGTCTAAATATATCAAGAATAAAATATAAAAAGACGTCGCCGGTACAAAAGGGGTTAACAAACAACTATCCCTTTCTCACCATCTCTCTCTCTCTCTCTCTCTCTCTCTCTCTCTCTCTCTCTCTCTCTCTCTCTCTCTCTCTCTCTCTCTCTCTCTCGCTCGCCCTCTCCCACTTAAATAAAGTATTATGAAGTTTATGCGTAATGGGTATCATCCGTCAATTGGAGTCTTATTTTTCATGCATATTTCATATTTTATCTAGATATAATTGAACATTATTTTTACTCCATTTCCTTTGCCAAAAACTATATTATTATATACAGTTAAATAGATCACAAACAAAACCTGTCCATCTGAGTAGTGGACTGAACGAGTGCGAGCACTGGTGGCTGACCTTAACTCACTACCTGCGCGTGTGTGACAAGCTTCTCCCGTGTGGCCATTTCGGTCTGTGGCCATTTAGGATTGTGGCCATCACGGTCTGTGGCCATTTAGGACTGTGACCATTTCGGTTTGTGGCCATTTCGGTTGTGGCAATTTCGGAGTGTGGCCGTTTTGACCTGCTTCCATTGATAG
The DNA here is from genome assembly GCA_032716605.1 of Paralithodes platypus. Lineage (NCBI taxonomy): Eukaryota > Metazoa > Arthropoda > Malacostraca > Decapoda > Lithodidae > Paralithodes > Paralithodes platypus. The sequence goes on from CM064574.1 coordinate 22,575,526, forward strand.
AGATGAAATGAGGAAGGTAAAGAGCAAGAAGTTAAGAGAGCAAGAAAATAATGAAGAGCAAATAATGTGAAGGAGGTAGAGGGGGGGGGGGGATAAGTAAAAGGATAAATTACGTAAAAAGGTAATATACAACAAAACATTATTTTAATTTTCACCTACTATAATGATGAATGAATGTAAACATTTCGCTACTGGCAGTGATAGGAGCGAGGGTCCTTATAATGTCTCGTTAGTGTCAGGTTGGAAGAGAGAGTGAGAGAGAGTGTGAGTATGAGTGTGAGAGAGCGAGAGTGGGAGAGATACAAAGATAGACGGACCACACAGACTTTGCAGTCCTTACTATCCAGTCCGGCCTTAAATCTCTCATAGTATTTTCTATCCAGTCCAGGACAAGGACAGTAAAGAAGAAAGTTCTCTCCCCATCCACCATACCGTTCAACTTTTACGAGGCATGAAACATAGATAGTAGAAACAACCTCAGCAGTAAAACAATATCTATAGCAGTTTTAATTGTAAAGGAAAATAGAAAGGCAAAGCTACAAATTCCTAAAATAGTTTTTAGTTATTCTATATTATTACAGCCACCATTACATTGTGGTCTATCTTCCTTTTTAAAATGTTAATGATGTTGCTCTGTAAAATATATTCCTGGTTATGTATTCCACTTGTTTAGTACACTGTATGTATAAACACTGTTTGCAACACCTAAGTTCGCCCTCTTGTTTTTTAAGTTCAATTTGTTTCCGCGAGCTTTAGCATTATATATTCTGTTAAAGCCTTTTACCTCTTTGAAGCATTTGATTATTTTACCTCTTAATCTTCTTATTATTAGTGAAAACAAATTTAATATTTGAGTTCACTTTTTCAAAGCCTTTTAGCTCTTTAAAATATTTGATTACCATTATGCTAGTAAGATTATATTTACTGCATGTACATTGGTTCTTTGAGTTCACTATCGTGACGCTGAGAACCTGAATTAACCAACGGGGTCAGAACTAACTTGGATAATACAATAAGGATATCAATCTCTACCAAAGTCACTGAATACACATTTTTGGTTCACACGTTGTATTTCTTATTCAGCTATAGGGCACATATATGACATCGATCAAGTCTCATCTATATAGAAATGATCTTGAAGAATATTGATCAGAATAATTGATATAAATCACTATCAATTCACTTTACATAATAAATAGTAAAAATGCATTCGTGGATCAAATACATAAAATAACACTGTAGTGAGTCACTATGGAATCACAATATAAATAATACAGAGAGGTTAGTCTCCACAACAAATAATACAGAGAGGTTAGTCTCCACAACAAATAATACAGAGAGGTTAGTCTCCACAACAAATAATACAGAGAGGTTAGTCTCCACAACAAATAATACAGAGACGTTAGTCTCCACAACAAATAATACAGAGAGGTTAGTCTCCACAACAAATAATACAGAGAGGTTAGTCTCCACAACAAATAATACAGAGAGGTTAGTCTCCACAACAAATAATACAGAGAGGTTAGTCTCCACAACAAATAATACAGAGAGGTTAGTCTCCACAACAAATAATACAGAGAGGTTAGTCTCCACAACAAATAATACAGAGAGGTTAGTCTCCACAACAAATAATACAGAGAGGTTAGTCTCCACAACAAATAATACAGAGAGGTTAGTCTCCACAACAAATAATACAGAGAGGTTAGTCTCCACAACAAATAATACAGAGAGGTTAGTCTCCACAAAAATAATACAGAGAGGTTAGTCTCCACAACAAATAATACAGAGAGGTTAGTCTCCACAACAAATAATACAGAGAGGTTAGTCTCCACAACAAATAATACAGAGAGGTTAGTCTCCACAACAAATAATACAGAGAGGTTAGTCTCCACAACAAATAATACAGAGAGGTTAGTCTCCACAACAATAATACAGAGAGGTTAGTCTCCACAACAAATAATACAGAGAGGTTAGTCTCCACAACAAATAATACAGAGAGGTTAGTCTCCACAACAAATAATACAGAGAGGTTAGTCTCCACAACAAATAATACAGAGAGGTTAGTCTCCACAACAAATAATACAGGGTTAGTCTCCACAACAAATAATACAGAGAGGTTAGTCTCCACAACAAATAATACAGAGAGGTTAGTCTCCACAACAAATAATACAGAGAGGTTAGTCTCCACAACAAATAATACAGAGAGGTTAGTCTCCACAACAAATAATACAGAGAGGTTAGTCTCCACAACAAATAATACAGAGAGGTTAGTCTCCACAACAAATAATACAGAGAGGTTAGTCTCCACAACAAATAATACAGAGGTTAGTCTCCACAACAAATAATACAGAGAGGTTAGTCTCCACAACAAATAATACAGAGAGGAGGTTAGTCTCCACAACAAATAATACAGAGAGGTTAGTCTCCACAACAAATAATACAGAGAGGTTAGTCTCCACAACAAATAATACAGAGAGGTTAGTCTCCACAACAAATAATCGATATCCTGAAGGTAAAGGGTAACCGCAAAAGGATTAGCTGACAAGGTAATTCAAAGTTACTGCGACACGACACGACACGACACGCACTCACAATAGAATTGATTATGGAAATTAGGATATCAACTGAAGTCAATATAACTTGTACGTTAATTCATAAAAAAAAAAATATGTATCTTAATTAACTCCTGGAGTTACAATAATGAATATTAATTTAATTCAATGAGAAAGAATTATATAAGCCAGTACACTTGGCTACACATCACCTCACTGAGGGTTAAACGGGGCGTCGGACGGCCTAGGATTTAAGTCAATAATAAATGTAGCACAGGCCTGAGGTTGAAATCAGGGAGCGAGATCTTTTAACACAGCATTACTAGATATGATAAGAACTCTCTCTGTATATATTTATTTTATGTTCGCGTACCCCAGCCAACAATAACCACAATATCAAGATCTGCTGCTTGTTCACAATAATTTACGTATGGTGTGTTGTATAGATATCCCGAACGAATATATGTAAAGCTCTGATCCAGAATATAAGAGATATATTCCCAGAATTATACATACAGTACATCAATCCCTGCAAATAGAGTGTATAATGTTCTCTCAACACGAGGGGCTATAGCAATTAAGACGAGAATCGACAATCTCTGGAATTACGTTAAAATGGAACACTGCATATCTTAATCACCCTTTGCAATATTTAAATCGAACACTTTATATAACAAGAAGCACTTAAGTTTTGGTTGGAGGTATAGGTGACGTAGCCCCAAGAGAGCTATCTGGTCAGGCGTCGTAGCCCAACTCGACGTAACCCGGGGGGAGATCCGGAGACACACACACTCTCCCACAGCCACAGGTCTCCTCACGCTGCTCTCACGACGCCCTCCGTCGGTACTTTTCAAGGGGATAATGGCTTGCCCCATACGGAAGTAATTCCGAATCAAGATCCTAGTGATGCTGCGTAGGTTTAACGATGTCAATGACAGAGGTATCTTAGCCTTGATTTTGCCTAACCAAACCAATCAATCAATCAAAAATAGTAGTGAAAGGGGGTTAGGGGGAAGTGGTGATAGGGCAAGAATAAGTTGGATTGAAATGAATCTTAGTGGGAGAAAACGGTCTCCAGGCTTAACTGGGGCTGCCTGATGGTTTTTCAGAGTTCGGAGTTTCGGCATTACTAAGAAGGCGGCTGGATCCGAGCGGGGAGGCACTGAGGAGGCTGGGAGGCTGGAACTGTGGGCTATTGTAAGGGTAGGGAATTTTAGGCCATATATTTATCCTCCCGGCCCGACTGGGAGTCCCGTACTAATAGCCCGCTGGTGATGAGGTGTTGGCGGTGGTGGATGTAGGCTATTACTTCCTTGGGAGGTCCGGGAAGCCTTGTTTCAGAGCTTGCTCCACTGTTAGGCTGCATTCGACGTACTTTTTTTTTGCCTTTTTTGTGAAAATAGCAATTGCAGCCTTCCTTCTTCCAGTTTTCCATGCAGTAACTAAGAAATCCGAGGTATTCAGGTGTGACGCAGTCCTTGTAAGCATAGCTCATGTCCCTATACAGGTGTGGTAGGCAGACTTCCATGAACAGTTGTTGAGGAATCCTGGGGGTGTCTGATTTCTTCATCCCCTCTAACTGCCTCACTGGTTCGATTTCAATGAGGGGCATGGAGGCACCTTTTTCAGGTTTTGAAGGAGAAGGTGAAAGAGGCTCTGCAGGTGGGTTGGTGTTGACTGCAGGGGTCTCCTCCATCGCCTCTTCTTCTTCTGCTGCGGTAGGTGTCGGAGTTGAGTTTTCTTCAGCAGCTCCTCCAGTAGCTTCTCCAGGATCAGCTTCTGGAGTTGCTGCTTCAGGTTGAGGGGGACAGTTTTTTCTGTTCAGAGGCGCCTCTTTTGAGTGGGTCTCTGTTTGGAAGGACCCCTCTGGGCATTGTCCAACAACCCTCCCGGTATAAGAATACCTGGGAGATTATTGGCCTGAAGGAGGGCAGGTAGGTATTGCTGTAGGAGGGAGTTGTTTCCTCCAGCAAGAGCCACGGCCGTCCTGATGATAATATCAATCTTGATTGATATATCATTAGGCAGGTCCAGGCTCTTTAGTCTATCATCTTTTTTCATAATAGCCTGCCTCTCCTTGGTTCTGGTAGGTAATATTACGATTTAATGATGAGCCATAGTTACAGCTTCCCGATGTAAAGAAAGGCATGAGGAATGTAGTTTTTAAATATTGCTCCGGTTATTAACATTCTTAAAAATACAATGCACATACGGTTATATGGGTGAACACATTCTTTATTTATTAAAATTATATACAATGAGGAAAGGTGGTATAGGAATGAGTAAAAATTAACTAAGTGTGTGATGGAATTGCATACATTTGGTCATGAGTATGAAAAGGAATCTTTATTAAGAAGGATAGGGGAAAGGTGATAGGTTCTCCATCCCCGCATTGTTGTAGCGGTGGTCGGAGTAAAGTTGCATCGGAAAATAAGGAGGGGGTTTATGCTTTAATTGCATAAACATCTCATCGTATTCCCAAACAGGTTCTGCAGGGTGTGTTGGCCATTTTCTTTTTGGTGAAGGGGTTAATGAGGGGGGATTACCAGGTACCTCATGAGGGCCCTAGGGGAAGCACAGGGAGGGGGGGGGGGGTGAAGTGAGGGTTAAATAGGGGTAACTGTCCTATTTTCTTCCCACTATTTAAGAAGGCCAACTTCCGTATTTTTTGTTGATCTTTGTTGACTGCAATCCTGCACTCGCTCCTGCATTCGGCCAGCTGTTGTTGAGGAGGCTCTTCCGCAGCGGTTATTTCACCTCCTTCGTCGATATCAAAGTCTCGACCCCGAGGCTGGAGTATATAGGTGATGTAGTCTTGATTTCGGTGATCGATGGTGAGACCACTTAAGAATCGGTGCCACAGCACTGTAGGAGTGTCGGAGGGGGTGTGGCACTTCCGGAACACGGTTAGATGAGGTGTGGCTGCCAGTTTTGCTATACGCAACAGTTGGGCAGGAGAGTTTACATGAGTGTCCGGGAGGTTTCTTCGGACGACCACCTTAGTTATCTTCATGATTGGTGTTGGTGGAGCGAGGTCAGGACTAGGAATGAGGTTGGAGGAGGAGTTGGGGCTGGTTGTGTGCTCTGGTATGGAGGGGCGTAGCTGGAATTTGGGCGGGTCAGCTGGCTTATCTGGTGTTTGCATGGGTGACCTGAGGACCTGATTGTTGTTTGCCGCCTGCATAGGTGGGGGTATGGCTGGTGATTTAGTTGTTGGCGCGACATCCAGGGCGGCAGGTTTTGGAGGTTTAAGGTTGGTGGGGACATTCTTCCTGGTCTTGGAGATGTGTATTGCTGGGGACCACCATGTCGTTTGGGTCACTCGCCGGCCAGATCTTCTGCAGGGAGGTTGTAAAGAAGGTTGAGTTAAGGGGGTTGAGGGCTTACATGTGGGTTTATTAGGGTTTGAAGGGGAAGGTTTGGTGAGGGCGGGTGATGGAAAACATAAGAGGTGTTTCTTTGTATGTATCAGTGATGTAGAGGTTGACTGTTTCGAGGGGTGTTTCTTAGGGGGTTTGGCAAGTGGAGAGGTTGAATTTGTCGGAGTGGTTGAGATTTGGCGAGTGAGTGGACATTTAGTGATAGGAGGAGTTGAGTGAGAGGTAGAGGTGGAATCTCTTGAGAGAAGTTTCTGTGTGTTGGTAATTAGAGAGGTTGAGCTAGTCAGAGTGGGTGAGGTTTTGTGAGCGAGTGGAGATTTATCGACAGGGGTAGTAGAACGAGATGTAGTGGTGGAAACAGGTTTTGAGGTGGTAAGTTTAGGTAGAGGAGAAGGGAGGGATGGTTTAGGTAGAGTGGGGTTTGAATGAGAAGAAGGAATAAGAGAAAATGTAGGAGAATTAGGCTGAGTAGTAGGAGAAGGTGAAAAATTAAGAATGTCAGTTTCAGAGGAATTGGAAGAGAGAGAGAGAAGGTGGGAGTGTGAGGAGGTTTGGCTGTTTGATTAAGGGTCAGAGTAGGTGGAGCAGAAAAAGTGCGAGAAGGGGGTGCGAGAGTGTTGGGATGATTTAAGTGGTGCGAGGTAGGTCTAGGACTCTAGGTGGTGATGAAATGACAGGAAGCAAGTTATGTAAAGAAGGAATGGGTGTTTTTGGTAGAATGGGGAAAGGGGAGATGGGAGGAAGGGGTGATTCTGAGGCACAAAGGTTTTGATTTTTAATTACAGGGCATGCAGTATTATTGACTGGGTCAGCTAGCATAGTTATATTTTCGTCAATGGGTTGGAAACGGCGAACGTGTCGGTACCGGTACGTGCGTGACTCTCCATGATAATTGACAGTGACCTGGTAACAGCTTAGCACGTGAGAATTTCAAAAGGGCCTTTGTATCTGGGCCTGAGTTTGGAAGGACAGGAAGGTGAGCTATCATCACAAGATCGCCTACATGGTGGGGGCTGACTTTGAGAATTTCGTCAGGGTGCAGATATTGCAGGTATTGGAGTTGCCTGAGTCGGTTTTTCAGGTGTACTAAGAACTGGTCAAAATTTGACGAGGGCTCGTAGGGGTCAGACAGGTGACATAACGGAAGTAGGAGGGGGGGATTTCAAAAACTCTCTCATGCGGGGAAATCCCGTCTTGTCTAGGGCAGATGTTTATTCCCCATTGCACGATTTTTACTTGACTGGGCCAATCGGTGGTGTTCATTTGTTGCAACTGGGTCCTGACCTGCCCGGGAACGGCGAGAAAGCTCTTAAGAGGTCTTACTGGGCAACGGCGGCAAAGCTCTTAAGAGGGCAGGCCTAAAAACACATTTTAAAAGGCCCCAGTAGCACTTAAATTTTTTTTTTTCCCTCCATACCTCATATCACTTATCCACATGTGTCAATATCCCCTCCTTTTGCCCCCCCCCCCCCCCCCCCCCTTCAATTATCACCTATTTTTCCTCTTATTACCATCTTTATTGGTGTATTTATCATGCCAATATCTCCAAACCCGGTCTAAGCCGTGCTCATGTTGCTAGAGAGGTTGTATATATGCGAGAATGAGGGAGGGAAGGTTCAGTGTGGCTGTAGGCTTCAGAGAAGGAGGGTGTACATCGCGGTTGGCTCACAACTCATGACTGGAGCGGCTGACTATAATTCGCGATTTTGACCAGAAAAATTATATTCCCACTTGTTTTATTGTTGTTACAGGTTACTATCTTCATAGTAAAGGTAAAATAGGCGCATATGAATAAATAATAACGATATTTATCGTAAAATGACGATTTTAGGCGGGAAAGAGGCCTAATATCGTCGCCCAGAACTGTGGTGTTCACTATATACAGCTCGCTCTTTATAGGTTAAATCCGAACATTTGTGAAATCTGGGTCAAAATACGACCAATAAACTCAGGGGCGTTGTCAGAGTGAATGGCTCCCGGAAGTCCGAAATATGGAAAGACGTGTTGCAACATGGCTTCGGCGACCGAAAAAAGCAGTGTGATCTTTGGCTGGACAAACTATTACATATTTAGAATAGGTATCTACAAAGGTAATGATATATTTGAACCCTTTGATACCTTTCATAGGTCCCATGACGTCAACGGCTAATAATTGCCATGATTTGGAAGCAACTAGTTTGCCAGAGGGGCCTGGGGTGAGAGTTTGATCCTTTCCAAGGGCGCAGGCTCGGCAGGCTTCAGTGACTTTCTTGGCTGTGATATAGGGGGAGGGGGTCCAGTAAATTTGCTGAAAGGTCGTGACTAATTTATGTCAAGCGAGATGGATGCCATTATGTGAGTGCAAAGATTGCATGGTTGGCAAGGCGGTGGGGGAACTGAGGACAATTTTCCCGTCTGGAGTATAAAGATTGTCTCCTCGTCTTTGAAGTTGTGAAAATAGATGTCGAGGCATCCAGTCAGGTTTTTGCCATTTTGTAATTGTTGCAACAATTATTATTGTTCAGGGTCTGTGGAATCTTGATGGTGGATGGCTAGAATGGGGGTGAATTCAGAGTGAGAGGTGGAGTGTTGGATAGGTGAAGTTATGTCAGGAGGAGAGGTGATGAGAGGAAGGGGTGAATCTAGATCGGGTGAAGAGGTGAGCGAGGTGTTAGGTGAATTTAGAGGGAGCCTAGACAGGGCGTCAGCATTAGTGTGGAGTTTCCCGGGGAGGTATGCTATTTCAAAATTGAAATCCTCGAGAGATTCTCGCCATCTAACGGTTAAGGCATTCTTGGTATCTGACTTACGTAACCATTGGAGGGCGTCATAGTCGGTTATGATGGTGACTTTGACCCCAGCTAAATATGCCTTAAAGTGTTGAAGGGCCCAAATGATCCCTAGACATTCTCGCTTAGTGACTGGGTAGTTCATTTCGGCTGGATTTAAGGTTCTACTGGCACAGGCAATTATGTGCTCTCGTCCGTCTCTAGTTTGACCGAGGACGGCGCCGATACCGAATTGTGACACATCGGTATAAAGGCGGAAAGGCTCGGTATAATCAGGAAATGATACAATGGGTGCGGCTAAAAGGAGGTCTTTGAGTAAATTAAAAGCTTGAATGTGTGAATTTGTCCACAGGAATGGATCTTCCTTCCTGGTTAGATCATGAAGAGGTTTGGCAATGGAGGCAAAGTTCTTTACGAATCGGCGATAGTAAACCTAAACCTAAACCTAAATAGTAAACCTAAATAGGCCCTGACTCCTTTGACGTTCATATGATGGCACTGATGGCTCTGAGGTTTTCCGGGTCAGGGGAAATTCCTTCCTCAGAGACTAAGTGACCGAGGCATTTAATTCTTTTTGGACTAGGATGCATTTTGATGGTTTGAGCTTTAAACTTGCTTCCTGGATACGCTGGAAGACTTGGCTACGTTGGAGATGCTCGCCGCAAGTTTTACCGAAAACAATGATGTCATTTAAATAAGCTAAACAGGTCTCCCAAGTTAAACCTTGCAATACAGACTCCATTGGCCGTGAGAAAGTGGCAGGCCCATTGCATAAGCCAAAGGGTAGCAGGGTGAATTCATAAAGTCGCCCTTGACTAGTGGCGAACGCCGTTTTTTGCTGATGTTCGGAAAGTACTGGCACTTGCCAATATCCGGCCTGAAGGTCTAGAGTAGTGAACCATTTCGCGCCTAGCAGTGAATCTAGAGAAACGTCAATGCGAGGAAGGGGGGTTGTGTCTTTGATGGTTACGTCATTTAATTGCCTATAATCTATGCAAAATCTAGTGGAGCCGTCTTTATTTCTAACTAATACTACGAGAGAGGACCAAGGACTAGTGGATGATTTGATAACCCCAGTTTCGAGCATTTCTTTCACTTGTGTTTCTTCCTCTTTTTTTTTTTTTTGTAAAAAGACCTCCGTCTACGTATTGTGAAAAACCTGTTATCCTCCGGCAAATTACGGGGTGAGTGAGTGAAAGTGAGAGACAGTGAATGTATGAGGATACATGTTTTTCATAATACGTGTTGCTAGCCCCAAACGTGCGAGCAACTGTGGCTTTCAACCATCCGACACATCCCCTTTTATTTATGCACATCAAACATGTTAAAAACAAATAAAGTAAATGTTTATACCCTACCGTGGAAAGACTACGTATACACCACTCCTGCCCGGGCCTCACACAGTGGCATGGCCCAGTCGTACTGAGCTCATGATGCTGGTGGCATTGCCCAGGAGGATAGCCATCCCTAGTCTTTGTTTGAGCCAGAGGGTTTCCCGGGGTTCTCCTGAAACTTCTCTGATTGTACGGCCTATTTCATTCACCATTTTAAGGGTGGTAGGGCCGAAGACTCCTGAAGTTTCGAATGCCAGAGGCTCGAACTGATGACTTCTGGCGATGGCTTGATATTTTTCTCGCTTTCTACTCTCTGTTATCCGGGCGGCTTCACCTGCTTCGTCGGCGTTTCTGGCGATGTTGGTTATGGAGAAAGTGTCAACACATGTGACATCCCACACGAGGCACCGGCCATTCTTGTAAGGGAAAGTGGTCATCCCATCTGGCCGTTTGCCGTCTTCTCTGAGAAGTCCATGTGGTTCAAGGATTGATGCACGGTTAGCACTCTGCAGGGCCCGTTTTATGACATAATTTAGTGCAGAGTGTCTTGGCAGGCGGCCTGCGCTGTGATTACATGACAAGGCATGGTGACCTTGAGCATCCATCCCCCCACCACACTTGCAAGTGGGTGGGTGACAAACTGCCGCACCCACTCTGAGCGCGATGGCAACCCGGAGCGCTTCAGCATCCAAGTGAGTTCCAAGAGGTGGGATGAGGACGGCATGTAACCACAAGCCACTCTCCAAACGGGCGGCTGCCTGGAGGCGTGGTTTTGCAACCTGGTCTGCATTGGTTAGGAGGTTTTCTTGAGTTTTCTTCGCCGAGATGGTATCCCACGCTTTCTGCTTGCTCCTGGAGGTACCCTGAGGCTCCTCCTCTGTTCCTGTACTTTCCTTCCAGGTGTTAATCGCTTCTGCTACGTCCCTATTAAGTGTTATTCCAGGTTGAGAAGAAAGGATGGACTCTACAAGGTCGTTGGTCGCGATAAGGGAAGAGATAAAGGCTGGGGAGGCAATATCCGAGGCTCTCCGTATGCCCAAGCCCCCGAGGCGGACAGGAAGAGTGGCTTGTGTCCAGGTCCGATCTTGAAATTCCACATTGGTGATGCTGGTCACTGCTTCTCGGATTATGGTGTCTAATTCTTGAAGGCCACCATTGTTTGTGTAAGTCATCGATGTGCGCAAAAGGTATTGGAGTTTTGGGATGGAGAAACAATTCTTGAGAACGGCCAGAGCTGAGTGGGCATCGATGTGTATCAGGCGACTCACAAGACGTTGAAGCTCCTCCTTTTTACCTTGAAGTGCTGGTGGGATTGCTGCCGGAGTTAGTGGGGAACCTAATAGGGTTTGCTGATGCTCCTGAAGGATCTTTACAGCAATGTGCCTTGAAATTGGGCCTGAGTGTGTTCTCTTTCTTCAGGTGTGTGGTTGAGGAGGACAAGTTCACATTTGGTGTCATTTATCGCAAGCCCAGCCTGCCTGAGGTCAGTTATGATGTTTTTTAGATCGGTTAGAACATTCTCTACAGACCCACCCAAGGTTGCATCGTCCAGGTACCATACATTCAATTCTGACCTTACTTTGTTAGCTGCTGCATCCACCCCTATTGAGAAAAGAGCAGGACCACGTGGATCTCCCTGCCGTAACCCGGTCGCTGATGGGATTACCGTCTCGCCGAAAATCAGGATTGAAGGTTTGGAATAAGCCTGCCAAAGTAGGGGGTACAGAGTGGGGATGTGCTCTCGAGCTGCACGGAGGAAGACATCCCTGCGAATGCTGTTGAATGCGTTCCGCATGACAATCTTTAGAAGCACTCGTTTTCCTTGAGCTTGGCTGAGGTAAGTGCGGGTTGCGTGTACAGCAGCTTCACACCCCCCTGGAGTTCCATTACCTAGTTGAACTGGTCTTAAGTGTTGACCTAGGCCATTCGAAAGTGGTTTCAAACCCACCTTTGTGGCAAGGTGGCGGAAGGAGTTCCCTACTGCTATTGGGCGCACACCGCCATCTTTTTTTGCCAGTGCACAGAGTGATGCCCCCAAAAATAGGGGTGTGGCACAGTCGGGTACTTCCCCTCTTAAAACCATGTTGATAAATTTGGTGAGGGTTTCCAAGAGTGCCTCCCCAGCTGCTCCTGATCCCTGACCCAAGAGGCCTTTGAGGTGGGCGGGTCGGGTACCATCTGGGCCCGTGGCTGAGCCTGCTGGGAATGAAGTCACTGCGGCAACCACCTGCTCCTTCGTGACAACTAAAGGTTGGGGTATCTGGTCATTTGGGGCTGGGGGGAGGTTTAGGTCTCTGGATAGGATTTTTCCTGTGAATGGGTTGCCTAAGGGGTTGTCCCACGGTGTGAATGCTGTGATGAAGCAAGGTAGTTTTCCCTACGTCTCAGTTGGAAGTGGCAAATATATCTTGAAATGAAGTAATTAAATTACGTAGGTCAAGTTGCTGGTGAGAAGTGAGATGAGATGGAATGTCAGGAAATTGAGGAGAAGGGGAGTTTTCTTGATAAGTAGGTAAAGAAAGTTCCTCATCGTGATTATCTAGCTCTCCAATAGCTAATCCTTTTGGAAAAGTGAGGGGTTGATCAGAAATATTTTCAACTCTAATGCAATTTAATTTATTAGGAATGATGGGCTGGAGCGGTAAGGCAATCTCTATCGAAAGGACTCTGGAGGTTCGGGGTGATGATGACGTCACCAGATAGAGTAGGTATGATCGGAATCCACTGTTCGTGTTGAGGGGGTAGCATAACTGATTTGGATGTGACAACCTGAGTCGTTTTAATGTTGCGAATGGCTTGTCTGTCGTTGTCGACATGAATGGATTTGGGGGCTACGTCTTCTTTTACGTTAATTTGGGGGTTGAGGACTGGCTTTACGTCAGGTTTGTGTTTTTTGTCTTTTGTTTGTTGGGGGGGGGGGACAAACTTTAATACTCTCTAACTACAATCAATAGTGGCATTAACGTATGAAGTGCACAGGGGGGGTAGTGACCACCACAGCCTGTGCGCACCTATTTCACTGTTTCCTGTCACTAAAATCGTTATCTTACCATAAACATCATTTATACTTATCCATATGCACCTATTTTACGTTTATTATGAAGATATTAACCTGTTACAACAATAAAACAAGTGGAAACAGTGTTTGGCTGGTCAAAATCGCGAAATGAATGTGAGAGTTACATAACTAAAGTGTGAGCCAGCTTGGCCAACATCTACCTCTCACGACGCCTGGAGCGACACTGACGTGTAGTGACGTCTGTCTTTCTCTTGCACTCGCTTGGTAACACATATGACCACAGCCTGCTAGCAACTCGCTATTGTTAGCACGAAAATATACCTAAGAAATAGGGAATAACAGGGAAAATAGGTGATAATTGAAGGGGGGGGGGGGGAAAGGGGGGAAGGAGGGGATGTGGAGGAGTCATATTTGGCATTGCCAAGGGAAAAAAAAACAAAAAACAAAAAAACAAAAAAATGATACAGGGATGGTTTAAATGTTTTTTTTTTTTAGGCCTAGGATTATAAGAGTCTTCCCGCAGCACACCGGTAAAACTCTTATAAGTCTACCCGCACTTGCCGAGTTAAGGGAGGTGAGTAGGTCAAAACCTAGATATCCATCATATTGGGTTTCTTTGGATGGAAATATCATGAATGAATGATGTGTTCCGTGATCTGGAACGGGGGTGCTAATATAAAGGGGGACAGTTTCACCAGAATTAGGAATAATGCCATCATTTGCTTCGATTAATACTATGGTGGAGGGTTGAGGAGAGCCAAAAGAGTTTTGATTTTATTTAAAGGAGGAGAAAAGACAAGAACAGGAAGCTCCCGTGTCTATGAGAAGTTTGGTCTTTACCCCATTTATAGTGAGGTGATTGGAAATGGGAGGTTTGTCATTGTTTGCCTCATCACGAGCCCCCGCCAGTTTAGCGACCGGAGGGCGGGGGCGGATTAAAAATCCATGCTATCTTGAATTTCTGTTCCTTCTGACACTAGTGCAACGATCTCTGTTTCTATTCCCTCTTGAACCTCTTCGATCCCTGCAGTTCCGTCCTCAATTATTGTGGCAACGCGTCGGGGCTTAATCCACGGAATCTGACCCCAAAATTGTGGGAATTTAGGACGACGCTTGACTAATTCCCCGAATGATATCTTTAGTGACACTAAAGGACATTTAGAGCTGCAAGGAGGCAAGTCGGACGGTCGGACTCTCGCCCATTCCTCCATTTTTTCTACTGGCCGCATAGATGGGGTTGTATTTGGGTAATTTACAGAATTTTGAGGTTGAGTAGTGCTACGGCTTATGGCGGCGATCTTGTAACTGTGTATGTCACCTTCCTGGGTCTGTTTCAAGGCCAGAATATGCCGGATTATAGGCATGTCTTCATCATAACCCTTGGGTTCTGAAATCGCGAAATGATCACGTACAGCTGTGGGGAGAATTCTCAACAAAGCATTGAACACACTTTCTTTCCTTTTGACAGCATTCTCCGTAGGAAAGGCTGTAACTACCAGTTGGTTCAACTGGCTGATAGTGTGGTCGAGATTTCCTGAGAATTTGATATTGTGAGAATATAAATTGACTACACCGGTATCTGGGAAGGGTTGGTAATAGCCATTTCATAGGGTAACCTCATTAGAGGGAACCATTTCCTACCAGAGCCTGGTGATTGTAAATATTGTTATGATGAATTAATATTAAGTAATTTAGAACTATAAAATTACCTTTGCCAAGTTAATTTAGTTATAAAACCTCGTAGGATTAAAACTTAGAGGTACTGTATTTGGGATCAGTTTTGAAACTCCCGCGATCGCTGACGTTATCCACAATTTGTTGTGGTAACCTCAACTCTTGGATAATATGTTCACTAAATCGTTGTGAAACGATATTTACATTGATATTTATATAATTAAACGCTTAATTTTCATTTATATGATTAAGTGAAGAGGGAATGAACCCTTGATAACAAATTAGTATATAATTTATTCAAGAGCCGGAAATTGAAGTTCCGACCAGACACCATTAAACTTTTGAACTAGCAATACGTGTCTCGTGACCTCCCACAACACTCCCCGCGCCCGGCTCGGAGTCCAGGAGGTAGATTCACTAACGGTCGTACGATCCGAAAACTCCCTTACGACTCAACGCTGGTATTCACGAAGCGTCGTAGCGGCCATCTTTGATCGTAGGAAGCCCCTTTCGCAAAGGGTGGTCAGACCCACCCTTACATGAACTTGACCCGGATATAGTACACAACTATCGATAACACAACCCGCGACCATAACAAATTTGTCTGCAGTATAGCGCTCTAAGAAGAGAAGATGACACACATAAGTTATTATTGAGGCAATATGATTGTTAACTTGTGTTTACAACACCATTAAGGCATTTAATACAAAGTACGATAATATTTGTATCCTTAATGTCTTATGACAGGCCGAATTAAGCTATGAATAGCCTACATATGCCAGCCTAGACTTAATCAAGGTTAATTGATGCACAAATTCATGTGCTGCGACAGACAACACGTAGCCTACCATTAGTAGATTTTAACCCTCATTTATTGCGGAAATGTTTTATTCCAACTCCCCACCACAGGAACAAAATGATGAAAAGAATTACCCTAGGCCTAGGCCTAGCCTAAACAAATAAATAATAAATGGTGTTGTGAATAATTTTGTTTAGCCTAGCTATAGGCCTAGGCTATAACCTAGGTTTATTTTGAAAAAGTTAAGGCTATTTAAAAAATTAGGCCTGCGTATGGTATTTTGGTTAGGCTAGCAATGCCTAGCTTTGTGTAGCCTAAGCATAGTAAAGTAGAAGCCTAGAAGGTAAAGATGGTGTTTGCAGCCATACCGTCCTCCTTGTTAACTAGCTGTTATTAGTCCCATGCTGGTAATATATTTAATGATGGCAATAAGTCATGGGAGGTGAGGGGGACAAAGCCCCCCTCAACCTATGGGCAATAGGTTGAGGGGGGCTTTACCCCCCTCATCCCCCATGACTTATTGTCATCACCATATATATTTCCAGCAGGGGGGCAAATAACAGCTGGCCGTGGGATAATTATGTAATTAAATGCAGTCAAATTAGACGCGAACATAACCGAGCCTGCAACTTCATCTAAACAAGGACAGTACGCCCGGTAACACCACCCTTACCAAGGTAAGAGTTGTGTCAGCGGGTGTAGTCCGCTTTGTTTACATAGTAGAACACTCTGTTATATTCGCATCTAATTTGACTGCTCTTATTTGCCCCTGCTGGTAAAATATATGATGATGACAATGTCATGAGGGGTAGGGGGGTCTAAGCCCCCCTCACCCCATTATTGTATCCCATGGCCCGATGTTGGGTAAATTGTTATGCTACCAACCGTAGGATATAATAAGGGGTTGAGGGGGGCTTTGCCCCCTCAACAAAAATGGAGGTGTTATGAATACAAACATATATTACCCTAGTCTATAGCCAACAACAAAAATATATATATAGGCTATATATAGCCTAGGCCTATGCTAGGCCTATTTTGAAAAGGGAGATAGGCCTTGAGGTGTGAATTCAAAAATAGACTATTTTGAAAAATTAGGCCTAGGCTAAGTCTGGCATTTTGGCTTGGCTAGAACTGCCTGTGTAGACATAGACATAGTAAAGTCTGGCATTTTGGTTTGGCTCGCCCTGTCTAGGTGTAGACATGGTAAAGTAGAACAATATACTGTGGTTAAGGTATAAATAATACACAAATTTCACAACTAGCCTAACAGATGATTATCAATGATCAATCCGTCGGAAATCCTTTAACTTGGGCCACTAACAGGCTTCCCTGTAGCCTAGCTAGGCTAATTTCTTATCATCAATTCACAAGTTACTCTATTCTTCTTCCTGTTGGCTGTGGTGGATCGAATTAGCCATGCTAAACAATGAAAAGCTCATAAATTAAATTATATTAGGTTCTTCTTGGCGCTTTGATCATGTGGGTGACATTTAGTTTATTTACAAAGGCCAAGCGCCTGATTGGTCAAGAGAAGCCTCGGTGAAAATAACGGAAAGGGAGCTCAACGATGCGTTCGTGAATACACCTTCCGCACTCCCTTAGGAACGATCGTAGGTTGCTGTACGACATCGCACGCTACGACCGTTAGTGAATCCGGGTCCAGGACTTTAACCCTATCTACCGAAGCCGGAATCCATAGAAACAACACCAGGACCATAGTTATAGCTAAGTCATTGATATATATGGCCATTTATACAATGTTTAGTTAGGGTATCAGTTCGATAGGCTATTATGGGTTAAGATATCAACTATTCCTCCATCATCTTATAATATCCATGCCATAAGGTAGTCTATCTATTAATTTACTTTAATTTCTTATATTTTTTGATTGGTGTGATAAAGGATATTTTTTTTGGCCATATAATCCTCCACAGACATCATGAAACTGTTTATTCACGAGAATGTTCCCAGAGAAGGGTTAATAGGTGTCTTGGTATAACTTTCGAACTGAGCCCAGGTCAATAATGGAGTGTCACGAACGTAACCCGACACGAGGGACACATGCCTGCCTTATTTCATAACAACCATATGGATTTTTGAGGTGTCATCGTAATTTAATACGATGTCAAGGACTGGTTTAACAACTTTAAGATAGGTAGCAATATCGTGATCTTCTTGCTTGAAAGAAATTATTTCAAGTGATTTACCAGCCATGTTGATTCGTGAATTGGGTAGATTGATAAAATATGTACTTCCAAGTCGTTATGCCATGTTGAAACACCTCTGCCGCCAGTGTTATGCGAGTAAAATTTGTTTACTGCATGTACAATCGCGCTAAGAAGTCATGACTCGATTCCCAGTACCTTTTGTTCAGAAAGTGCTATCTGGCAACTATTGAGGCTCTACTATATTCATATATTACACACCGGGGAGAACTGTATTGAAGGACAACATTCCAAAAACACGATATATAAGTATTGTTACAATATATTTATCTCATTATGTGAGAGCAAACCAAATAATACGAAAGTTGAGACTAACCTGAACGAAAGAATGTGAAACTCGTAGTATTTCGCTCACTAGATTCAGGATTAAAATGTGGAGGAAGTCTCTTAATGCTTTTATTACTTTTTAAGCCAACAATACTGGGAGAAAAGTATCTCATAAAATTAAAACCAACCGTTAAAAGTAATATTCAACCCATGAGTGCCAATAAATCACGTAAATAAACATATAACAGATTGTTTTTCCACATTTAATTCTCTATGTGGGACAAGTCTGCCTTAAAAAACAAAGCGGTCTCCAGTATATTTTGGGATAAATCTTGAATACTCGAGAACAGCTTGTAATTTGTATAGACACACGATGAAATTTATCTTATAACATATTTAATAGCCCATAGGGATACCCATATAGGAACGAAAGATGGAAAGGCATGTAGTAAAGGACAAAGGTGGATATATGAGCGGAAGAGATACACTCTCCCTCATATACTAGCAGTGACTGACTTGCATTTTTTGCAGGCCTACAGGCGGCAGGCCCAGGGAGTGTAACATGCTAGATAGCGCCAGGAAATGAAATACTTTCATTATTCTATAAAGATATTGAAAACAAACCTTACTTATATATATTTAAACAACAGCATAAATATAATTTAAAAGGCCTAAATAGGTTAATTTTGTCAGTAGGCCAATTATTGGGAATATCCGGAGATCTATAGTTATAAATTAGGAAATGACTGGGCTCTGACGGTCAGAGGAGAGTTGCCAGCGGTAGCCAGATTTGGGGACTTTTGTCCGAGCCTTAGAAAAATTGAGTCATGACTTCTTAGCGCGATTGTACATTGGTTCGTTGAGTTCACTATCGTGACGCTGCGAAACTGAATTAACTAACGGGGTCAGAACTAACTTGGATAATACAAAAAGGATACCAATCTCTACCAAAGTCACTGAATACACAATTTCGGTTCACACGTTTTATTTCTTATTCAGCTATAGGGCACATATATGACATCGATCAAGTCTCATCTATATAGAAATGATCTTGAAGAATATTGATCAGAATAATTGATATAAATCACTATCAATTCACTTTACATAATAAATAGTAAAAATGCATTCATGGATCAAATACATAAAATAACACTATAGTGAGTCACTGTGGAATCACAATATAAATAATACAGAGAGGTTAGTCTCCACAACAAATAATACAGAGAGGTTAGTCTCCACAACAAATAATACAGAGAGGTTAGTCTCCACAACAAATAATACAGAGAGGTTAGTCTCCACAACAAATAATACAGAGAGGTTAGTCTCCACAACAAATAATACAGAGAGGTTAGTCTCCACAACAAATAATACAGAGAGGTTAGTCTCCACAACAAATAATACAGAGAGGTTAGTCTCCACAACAAATAATACAGAGAGGTTAGTCTCCACAACAAATAATCAATATCCTGAAGGTAAAGGGTAACCGCAAAAGGATTAGCTGACAAGGTAATTCAAATTTACTGCGACACGACACGACACGACACGCACTCACAATAGAATTGATTATGGAAATTAGGATATCAACTGAAGTGTGAATAACTTGTACGTTAATTCATAAAATAAAAGATATGTATCTTAATTACCTCCTGGAGTTACAATAATGAATATTAATTTAATTCAATGAGAAAGAATAATATAAGCCAGTACACTTGGCTACACATCGCCTCACTGAGGGTTAAACGGGGCGTCGGACGGCCTAGGATTTAAGTCAATAATAAATGTAGCACAGGCCTGAGGTTGAAATCAGGGATCGAGATCTTTTAACACAGCATTACTAGATATGATAAGAACTCTCTCTGTATATATTTATTTTATGTTCGCGTACCCCAGCCAACAATAAACACATCAAGATCTGCTGGTTGTTCACAATAATATACGTATGGTGTGTTGTATACATATCCCGAACGAATATATGTAAAGCTCTGATCCAGAATATAAGAGATATATTCCCAGAATTATACATACAGTACATCAATCCCTGCAAATAGAGTGTATAATGTTCTCTCAACACGAGGGGCTATAGCAATTAAGACGAGAATCGACAATCTCTGGAATTACGTTAAAATGGAATACTGCATATCTTAATCACCCTTGCAATATTTAAATCGAACACTTTATATAACAAGAAGCACTTAAGTTTTGGTTGGAGGTATAGGTGACGTAGCCCCAAGAGAGATATCTGGTCAGGCGTCGTAGCCCAACTCGACGTAACCCGGGGGGAGATCCGGAGACACACACTCACACACACTCTCCCACAGGTCTCCTCACGCTGCTCTCACGACGCCCTCCGTCGGTACTTTTCAAGGGGATAATGGCTTGCCCAATACGGAAGTAATTCCGAATCAAGATCCTAGTGATGCTGCGTAGGTTTAACGATGTCAATGACAGAGGTATCTAAGCTTTGATTTTGCCTAACCAAACCAATCAATCAATCAAAAATAGTAGTGAAAGGGGGTTAGGGGGAAGTGGTGATAGGGCAAGAATAAGTTGGATTGAAATGAATCTTAGTGGGAGAAAAAGGTCTCCAGGCTTAACTGGGGCTGCCTGATGGTTTTTCAGAGTTCGGAGTTTCGGCATTACTAAGAAGGCGGCTGGACCCGACTGGGGAAGCACTGGGGAGGCTGGGAATCTGGAACTGTGGGCTATTGTACGGGTAGGGAATTTTAGGCCATATATTTATCCTCCCGGCCCGACTGGGAGTCCCGTACTAATAGCCCGCTGGTGATGAGGTGTTGGCGGTGGTGGTTGTAGGCTATTACTTCCTTGGGAGGTCCGGGAAGCCTTGTTTCAGAGCTTGCTTCACTGTTATACTGCATTCGACGCAGTTGTTTTTGCCTTTTTTGTGAAAATAGCAATTGCAGCCTTCCTTCTTCCAGTTTTCCATGCAGTAACTAAGGAAACCGTGGTATTCAGGTGTGACACAGTCCTTGTAAGCGTAGCTCATTGTCATGTTGTAGTCCCTATACAGGTGTGGTAGGCAGACTTCCATGAACAGTTGTTGAGGAGTCCTGGGGGTGTCTGGTTTCTTCTTCCCCTCTAACTGCCTCACTGGTTCGATTTCAATGAGGGGCATGGAGGCACCTTTTTCAGGTTTTGAAGGAGAAGGTGAAAGAGGCTCTGCAGGTGGGTTGGTGTTGACTGCAGGGGTCTCCTCCATCACCTCTTCTTCTTCTGCTGCAGTAGGTGTCGGAGTTGAGTTTTCTTCAGCAGCTTCTGCAGGATCAGCTTCTGGAGTTGCTGCTTCAGGTTCAGGGGGACAGATTTTTCTGTTCAGAGGCGCTCTGATGTTCAGGCGCCTCTTTAGAGTGGGTCTCTGTTTGGAAGTACCCCTCTGGGCATTGTCCAACAACCCTCCCGGTATAAGAATACCTGGGAGATTATTGGCCTGAAGGAGGGCAGGTAGGTATTGCTGTAGGAGGGAGTTGTTTCCTCCAGCAAGAGCCACGGCCGTCCTGATGATAATATCAATCTTGATTGATATATCATTAGGCAGGTCCAGGCTCTTTAGTCTATCATCTTTTTTCATAATAGCCTGCCTCTCCTTGGTTCGCGTAGGTAATATTACGATTTAATTATGAGCCATAGTTACAGCTTCCCGATGTAAAGAAAGGCATGAGGAATATAGTTTTTAAATATTGCTCCGGTTATTAACATTCTTAAAAATACAATGCACATATGGTTATATGGGTGAACACATTCTTTATTTATTAAAATTATATACAATGAGGAAAGGTGGTATAGGAATGAGTAAAAATTAACTAAGTGTGTGATGGAATTGCATACATTTAGTCATGAGTGTGGAAAGGAATCTTTATTAAGAAGGATAGGGGAAAGGTGATAGGTTCTCCATCCCCGCGTTGTTGTAGCGGTGGTCGGAGTAAAGTTGCATCGGAAAATAAGGAGAGGGTTTATGCTTCGATTGCATAAACATCTCATGTATTCCCAATCAGGTTCTGCAGGGTGTGTCGGCCATTTTCTTTTTTGGTGAAGGGGTTAATGAGGGGGGATTACCAGGTACCTCATGAGGGCCCTAGGGGAAGCACAGGGAGGGGGGGGGGGGTAAAGAGAGGGTTAAATAGGGGTAACTGTCCTATTTTCTTCCCACTATTTAAGAAGGCCACCTTCCCTATTTTTTGTTGATCTTTGATGACTGCAATCTTGCACTCGCTCCTGCATTCGGCCAGCTGTTGTTGAGGAGGCTCTTCCGCAGTGGTTATTTCAATTACTTTATATCTTAATTTTATTTCATAAGTGAAAACAAACTTAATCTTTTAGTCTGCCGTAGCACGATTATTTCTCAAATGTTATCGATTTACACTGCAATTATTCGATTTTATAAATATAATTATTTAGATAAGAGTATCAAAACTGTAAATCATACTTAAGCTTTTGGCTGGGGGGTTGGTACGGTGGGGTTGCCTGGGGGTTGCTGACTCCTTTCTTTTTTCATAACAATTATGTGACGGGTAATGACTCCTGCCCTGTCCTTTACGTGACAAACAAATTGAGGAATATATATGTTTATTATTTTATTCACGTTTGACGGGTTGACATGTTCCCAGCTTGAAGCCGGGTCCATCTCATGCAAATGGCCATGTTCTTGTTTTCCTTGCCCTGCAGAGGCCTGAATCTTTCAATGCCAGGCGGCACATAGCGATCGCAGTATCTTCTGATGCCGTTTTTATCATTTTCTATTATTCTTATGTGCCACTTTGCCGAGGTCTCAAGTTTTGCAGCGCATGCTCCAGTCCCTTCCATACATGTGGCAGACCAAAATTCAAAGGTTTATAATGCACCTTTCACTATGCAGGAGTTCCTTCATGCTCTGTATATTGCCAGCTCCTCTGCCCTAGGTGAGGATGGCATGCATCATGAAATGATCAGTCAGTTCCTAGAGGCTGGATTTTTTATTGCATATTTTCAATACAATTCGGAGATTGTCACTATTGGCAGAGAGTTTGAGAGTGTCTCTAATTCTTCCCATCCTAAAGCCTGGGAAAGATGCGAAACTTGCTTCGAGCTATAAACCTTTTGCTGTAACCAGTTATTTATGTAAATTGTTTGAGACAATGGTAAACTATAAGATGGTATGGGTTTTGTAGACTGGGAATCACATTTCCCCGGTTCAGTTCAGTTTTCGTAAGAACAGGTCTACCCTTGATCCTCTGTTGTGTATCCGAAGTCCAGAATGCCTGTCTATATAACAAGCATACACTTGGTTGTTTCTTTGACGACTTACATAAGGTCTAGGACACAACATGGATATTTGGTATTGTGAAAGAATTGTTAAGTGTTTCTTCTCTTTTTAGTGGCTGTAGACGGTGTTGTGGCGAGGGTTTCTAAAGAACCAATGGTGCAAAGTTCCTTGTTTGTAGATGACTAGGCTATATATTGTTCTGCGTCCGATCCCAATACGGCAAGGTGACAATTACAGAGAGCCATTGATTTGGCAGTCCAGTCACCTAATGATGTGGGTTTCAGTTTTTCCCCTCAGAAGACGGAGGCAATAACATTTTCAAGGAAAACAAATTCAGTTGTACCCCACCTTCTTCTGAATAGTAATATTTTGCCATATAAGAGTGACTTCAAATTCCTAGAGCTCACTCTGGATATTCGCCTTAATTGGAAGGAACATATTCTTAATCTTAAGGCAAGTGTTACACAGTCCTTGGATGTCGTAAAAGTGCTTAGTAAAAAGTCCTGGGGTTTGGATGCTTTATCCCTACTCCGGATTCATGATGCTCTGTGACGATCAAGATTGGAGTGTGGCTGTCAGCACGCAAGTCTACCTTAAAGTTGTTGGACCCAGAACACAATTCAGGTATGCAGATATGCACAGGTGCTCTCTGTACATTGCCTGCTGAAATCATGTATGTTGTGGCAGGGGAATTACCTCTGGATCTTTGTAGGGAAGAGCTTTGTTTGCGTTTAATGTTTAGAGTTCGCAGTTCCCCTGATAATCCAGCTTATCGGTCGGTCACTGACAGCCGTTTCCTTTCGTGGTATGAGGCACACAAAAGCTTCCCCATGCCTCTCCAGATTCGCATGATATAACTGTTTCTATCAGGTTCATTGCCCCGTGGGTTCTACCCTCTCCGTCAGAATGCATTCTTCCCAATTACAAGGCGGAATTCTCTCCACATGCATTCTATACTGGGGCTCAAAAATGGCATTTGGTGTGGTTTATGCAGTTGTTTTTAACCGTCTCAGTTCTGAGTAAGTTTTTTAAGTTTCCATGGACGGGCGACACACGGCCTGAGGCTGCTAACGGTTTTTCATTGTTCCCGTTTACCCAGCTCACCCAGCTATGAATTTTTGCCAGATACCTGCACATATGGACTAGTAGACCAGATATATCGAGTCCTAAATGGACGCCATGGCGTTTTTCGTGTGGTTTTACCAAATTTTGTGTAGGGCTTAAGGACGCCATGGTGTCCATACGTGCGCCAGGGCAAAAGTAGCTCAGGACGCCATTGCGTCCATACGTGTGCGACAGGGCTAAGGATACCCCTCACCTTGCTCAATTGCTTAGGGTTGCCTCTGTGTATACTGCGGAGGCATATGTTAATATCCAAGCTTTGAAAATGGCAAGCGAGACTGATGGAACGAATTTCACTATATACACTGATTTGCAATGATGTTTCTGCCATCAAAATGTATTTTCCTGTTCATTCATTAGTTCAGGACATTAAGGGAAGGCTTTATCGATTATCATCTAGACACAAAATGATTAATTTATGTTGTGTCCCCGCTCATGAGGGGACCATGGCAATGAGGAGGCTGACAGGGCTGAAAAGGAGGCTGTATAGGAGTGTGAAGTCCGGTTCTCTATCTATACAGGGGATTTGAAGTGTAGTATACGGTCACTGATATGAAGGCGGTGGCAATTGAAGTGGTCTTACCTCATTGTCACTAACAAAACACTTAACGCTCTTCACCTTCCTGTGTAGATTTGGGGCATCTCCCACGTTCAATTAGGTAGACGCACGGAGGTAGTCCTCATGAGGTCGCGCATTGGTCACACGTATATGACACATAAACACATATTCATAATGATCGCCCTTCGATGTGTGCTGTGTGTAACGAAGTACTTTTCTGTTAGCCACATTC
Source organism: Paralithodes platypus (assembly GCA_032716605.1). Classification (NCBI taxonomy): domain Eukaryota; kingdom Metazoa; phylum Arthropoda; class Malacostraca; order Decapoda; family Lithodidae; genus Paralithodes; species Paralithodes platypus. The sequence goes on from CM064574.1 coordinate 22,600,714, forward strand.
TACCCTCTTGCTGTACTTGCTCATCCGCTAGATGCTCTGTATGTTATAATTTCCATTTCCTGGCTGAAATTCTTGGCCAAGATGCAGGAGTTTTAAAGCTCTGATATATTTATTAGATTTTAGATTTTCCTATACTGATATTTTAAAACATTTTATGTAGGGTTGAATGATCTCTTTAGGTTACAGTGCTTGGTCTTTGTGCCTGAATTTTATCATTTTTTTTAAAGATTTATAGCATGTTTTCAAATTTGTAGGTCATCTGCCATTTTTACGACCAACCATCTATCATGCTTACAGTGATATCTTTGTCATCTTTGTCTTCTGTCATGGTTTTGTTACTTGTCTGACCACTCAGGATATTATAATAAACCCTGTACGAGCAGGCATAATTACCCGAAATTACCTTCACTCCTTTCTCATTTTCATGCATAAGCAAAACCCAGAGCATAATACACTTATATAGCCGTGCAAGTAAGGTAATAGAGGTTTCAAATGACAACTGAATCATCCCTGTACGACGTCTGGTTATCTTGCAACAACCTTGCAAACGAAGGGCAAAATTGCTAAATATTTGCAATTTTTTGGCTGTTTTCACTATGTGTGACACTGCACATATGTGAGCGAGCGAGCTCACACACCTCAGTGTCATGGCGTGGCCTGTAGGCTGTGGTTGATGCCCCTTTAAGGGTACTGCACACAGTCAGGAATGCGAGCTAGAATCACTAGGAGTAATGATTCCTGGTGATTCCTGGGAATACGACCGCGAATGTCTGCAATTCCCCGTACACTCACAACACCGTAGGAACCAGTGGGATTGTACCTGCGAATCACTGTGCGTCACTTGGAATCACTGGGAATCACCAGGAATCACCGGGGTAAAACCAGGAATGAAGTGCGAGTTATTGAAAAGTTTGAAAATTTCGGATTACTGTAATATACGAGTCGATAGGAGTAATATAGGAATCACTGGGAGTTAGATAGGAGTCACTGGGAGTCACCGAGCATCACTGGGATTTGTTAGGAATGAGATGCGAGTATGCCAGGCATGGCCCCCATTGTGCACAGCCCCTATATAAGGGGCCCCCAAGCTGTGCCAAGCCACATGCACACTCACCACCGACCCACGGACACTATAACTACAGTCCTCTAATATCATAATTAAGTATTATGACTGTATTCATACATCATTACAGACATTAATATAATACGATAAGTCTGTATTATTATGTACCGTAAGGTCATAATATCAATGCTTACTATACTTTAAGAAACAAATATATTTAAACTATTGTCTAAATAGTGGATAGTTAATCCTTCCCACCTTCTTGTTTTCATTCGTTACCGAGTTCTGTAATATTTCATACGATTACCTAAAATAGGTAACACTTATAAGTTGTGTTAGTTTGCTTAGGTTAGGTCAGGGGAGTTGCAGAACTTCTAGATCATTAACCGGCGACTACAATGGCCCCTAAACAACCAAGCCATGATTCCGCTGGCTCAAAGTTTACCCCGGCGACTACAACGCCCCTCGAAGTGGTAATCCAAACTCCACTCTCCACCACCAAGCGAACTTGACATTTCAAAACACATACAAACACGTCTCCACCACTCTCGTTATGTTAGGTAAGGGGAGTTGCAGAACTTGTAGACTACAAGTAGGGTATTGTAACAATGACCATACATTGTTCACATTATTTAATTACCTCAACTACCGTAATTTCCTTCTCTACACACAATCACTGGGTGAATACAATGTCTTGTGGGAAATTGTACTTACACAGGTTAATACTAGGCCTATTTATAATGTTTGACCAAGAAAAGTTAACTACCCGTATACTGTATATTATACTATCACGTGAGAAGTATTACAGGTTTATATGAATAATATATTTATTAAAGGGTACTTCACACAGTCAGGAATGCGAGCTAGAATCACTAGGAGTAGCTGAAAATTCGGATTCCTGGGCCTATTCGCGGTGAAAAATCGATGACTCCTAGTGACTCTAGTGATATCCTAGTGATTCCTGTTAGACTCCCAGTGACTCCAAACCACTCGCGGGCGATTGGCCCTGTCCGACAAAATGTTCACCGTGTTTAAAGTTCTCGTCACGAATCGGACCATTCCCAGTGACTCCCAGTTGATTCCCAGTGATCCCCAGTGATCCCCAGTGACTCCCAGTGAGTCCTGGTGATTCTCGGTGATTCGTATCTGATTCGCGGACAGGTTTCGATTTCAGTTTCAGTTCTCACCAGAATCACCAGGACTCACTGGGAGTCACTTGGGATCACTGGGAATGGTCCGATTCGCGGCGAGAACCTTAACACCTAACGAGTGGCCTAGGCGGTAAATAATATGTAGCCACCAGCGGGGTATTTTTACCCAAAATAGGGTTATTTACGTGATAATTTTCATGCCTAAATAAGACCCAGAGCGTAAAACAAGTATCTATCCCTGAAAGGGCATAAACAGCTTTCCAATGAAACCCCAACGATCCTTGTATGACCGCTAGTTTTCTTGCAACAATCGCGCAACACGAGTGCAAAAACCATGTAATTCGGTACTTTCCCCACACAATTCACTGTGTAGCAAGTGTGAGAGGGTGGAGGAGGGTGGGATTCATGTCAGTTGGTCCACCGCGGTGGTCTGGAGCAGTCATACGCTCGCTACTCTCCTGCCACCACTTGTCTCTCTCTCTCAGCAACATTACGTGCTGAAAATGGCACATGACTTATGGTTTGAGCCGCCACATAGTCCAAATTTCTTTCACTCGACTTATGTTGCGCGCCGCCAGTTAAGGGTTAAACACGGTGAAGATTTTGTCGGACAGGGCCAATCGGCCGGGACTGGTTTGGAGTCAACAGGAATCACTAGGATATCGCTAGAGTCACTAGGAGTCATTGATTTTCACCGCGAATAAGCCCAGGAATCCGAATTTTCAGCTACTCCTAGTGATTCTAGCTTGCATTCCTGACTGTGTGAAGTACCCCTTACATTGCCAGCAACAGCTGGCCTGGCTCCCAGGACTCATAATAGCCAAAACAAATTATCTGTCATATGATTTGCCCCGCAAGAATTGAGTTATAGAGTATGTGTATTATTGTTATTTTATCAATAATTATTGTTATTATTTGTAGTATTATCATCAGTTTGATAAAGAATATACAATAAGAGTTATACATCTATCTATCTATCTATTGTCTGACGCCGTGATCCCCGAAGGGGTGGACACGAACGAACCACCCCCATGCACCTCTGTCCCCAGTCAGTCGATGCCCCTCCTCCCAACCAGCACCGCCTTCATCCATATACTTCCTCACTCCATTCTTCCACCTCTCTTTCGATTTACCTCTCCCTCTCTGTCCTTCCACCTCACTCTCGTACACCCTCTTAGTCATTCTCTCGCTTCCCATACGTTCCATATGGCCGAACCATCTCAAGGTGTTCCTTTTCACACTTTCCAGCACATATACCTCCACACCACACCTCCTTCTTACTTCCTCATTCGTCTGTCTATCCCTCCATGTAACTCCACAAGCACTGCTCAAGTAACTAATTTCCACCCCTCTCACTCTTGGTCTGAGTCTCTCCACCAACGTCCATGTTTCGCTTCCGTAAGTCAGTGTCGGGATTGCCACACTGTCATGCAAGGACTTCTTCACTTCCATACTGACCACCCTATTTCTTGTTACTGCTTTCAACATTCCTACAACCCTCTTCCCATGCTGCACCTTCTCCCACAGTTCTTCATCCATAGTCCCATCTTTACTCAAACACTGACCAAACACTTAAATGACCTGACAATCTCCATAGCCTGACCGTTCAACTTCATCTCACACTCTGTGGCTTCACCCCTTTCGAAAACCATAACCTTGCTCTTCCCCGCATTTACCTTCAGATTCCGTTTTTCACACACTTTTCCAAACATATTTACCAGACCCTGCAACTCCCATTCATAATCGCTCATCAGAACTGTATCATCAGCAAACAGCAGTACAGGTATCTTCCACTCATTTCCCTCCCTTATCAGCAATACACCAACATCCACTGCTCTTCCTTGTATTTCTTTCATGACTCCATCCACATATACAGTAAACAACCACAGGGACATCACACACCCCTGTTCCAACCCCACATTCAGATCAAAGATCTCGCTCTGCTCATTCTCCACATGTACTGCCACCTTTGCACCCTCATTCATGATCTTCACTGCTTTCAGCAACTTGCCATCTACTCCGTATATTCTAAGAACTTCCCACATACCTTCTCTATCCACTCTATCATAGGCCTTCTCCAAGTCCATAAAGGTAACATACAGCTTTTGTTGCTTCTCCAGATATTTCTCCACAACACATTTCAGTGTAAAAATCTGATCTACACATCCTCTTCCCTTCCTAAAACTGCCCTGCTCGTCACCTATCCATTTCTCCGTTCTCACTCTCACTCTCTCAATCACTACCCTACTGTACACCTTCCCTACTACGCTTAGAACACATATTCCTCGGTGGTTACCACACACTCCTCTTTCCCCTTTACCCTTATATAGGGAGACTATTATGCCTGTCTTCCAGTCATCAGGTGCACTCCCCTTCTCCCATGCTAGTTTGCACATTATCCATACCCATTCGACCACTATCTCACCACCATACCTCAGCATTTCCCCACACACTCCATCTGTTCCTGGTGCTTTCCCAACTTCACTCTTTTCATGGCTTCACACACTTCTGACCTGATCCCCACCTCCACCCCCACTACTGTTCTTCTTCTCCCTCCCATACATCATCCAACTATGTTTGCTGGCGCTTAATTCCTTACATTTAGCAATTCGTTGAAGTACTCCCTCCATCCTTCGACTCTCTCTTGCTTCTCGGCTAGCACTCGCCCATTCTTATCATTCACACCCTTACTGTTTCCCTTACTACCTTCGCTAACTTTCTTGACTTCTTTCCATAACAGCTTCTTACACTCCCTCCATTTTACACTCAGATTCCTTCCAAAATCCACATCTACTCTTCTCTTACTTTCCTTCACTACCCTCTTCACCACTCTCTTTTTCTCCACGTACCTCACTTGTTTCTGTCTCTCCAAACCTTTATTCCCTCTACTACCCAACCACTCTCTATACGCTTTCTTCTTGTCTTCCACAGCTATTTTTACCTCTTCTGTCCACCATGCTGTACCCTTCACTCCCCTCCCTCTTCTCCTTACTCCTCACATGCTGCACAGATCTCTTCCTTAAACACTTTGCTCATCTCCTCCACTTCCTCCATAAATTCCAGGTCAAACCTACCTAGTCGTCTTTCTACTGCTCTCCTGTACTCTTCCCTGATTTCCTCCTCCTGTAGCCTCTCCACCCTCCTCGCCATTCCACCTTCCTCTCGCCTCCCTCCAGCTCTCCTCACCCACTTCTTTTGTATCCTAATTTTAGCTACTACTACATAATGGTCAGACAGACCCCTCCAATACCCCTATACACCCTAGCATCCAGCACAAATTTCTGCATTTGTTCATCCACACATACAGTATATAATCAATCAGTGCCTTTCATTCCACCACTGTCTTATCCTTATCCTTCTTCCTCCACACCACTTTCAAAGTGTACCTGTGTATCATTCTGTGTCGGAAGAAGGTGTTGGCTATCCACAGCCTACTCCCCACACATATATCCACAAGTGCACTACCATTCCCATTCACCTCTGACGGTACCCTCCACCCTCTCACCACTCCATCAACTTTCTTATCACCCACCTTCCCATTCATATCCCCAATCAGAAATATTCTTTCGTTCTTGCCAAACTTATCCAGGCACGCCTCCACATTCACCCAGAACTCCTCTTTCTCTCTTACAGGCTTATCCTCTGTCGGAGCATAGACACACACAATCACCCACGTTTGTATTCCTACTCTCATTCTCACCCACACAATCCTTGAACCCACAGACCCATAGTCTCTTACACGCTCCTTCTATTTGTTACTTACAAACAAACACGCACCTTCTCTCGCTGCTCCCTCACTCACTCCAGCACACACACCCATTCCACACTCCCACTCTCTCACATCTGTACCCTTCCATTTGGTCTCAGTCATTCCACATACATCCAGCTTGGCATTGACTAACACATCCAGGACCTCTCTCTTTTGTGTCATCATTCGCGCCTCTCACATTCCATGTCGCTATTCTAAGATTGTCCATAGTCGGTCGGGGTTCGTCAACATTAGGTCCTTCCACATATGACGCTGTTCGTTCGTTATTCGTTGCCGTAAGTATTTTTCATGGGTGGGGGGTCGCAAGCCCACCTGCCCAACCTCTTTAGTCGCCTCTTATGACACGCAGGAGGCACGTGGGGCATATTCTATTCCCTTACCCCTAGGAGTACATACTATATGAAATGTTTTATCTATTAGGTATAGGGATGTGACGACGACACCGCCCGTCACTTTGTGGCACAGATAACCCCTGGAAGTTTTATACAATGCCACTTTTAAGGTTGAAGAAAATTTAAACCAGATAATTAAAATTTCCCACAAGAGCCAGATCGTAATACAATGATATATCCGTGAAATTATAGTAATACAGTTTTCCAATGACACCTGAATCATCTCTGTACGACATATTATGTTTGTCTCGGAATTATATTGCAAAGTTCGGCCCAATTTGCTAACACATTTGTGGTTTTGAGCTGTTTTTGCTATGTGTAGCGCTGCATTGATGTGGCAGACATCTGATATTACGTCAGTGCGGGCCCATACTTGGTGGACGACAGATGCAGGGGAGTTGCGCTGCCTGCACTCTCTTGACTCCCTTCCAAGATTTATAATTATATTTGGTGGGCACATAGGATATGCGCCAAGATAGCCCCTGCAGATAGCCCCAGGAGGTAGGGACTGGGAATCTCACCTCCACAATTAATTCATACTTATGGATCAGTAAGACTCAGAGCTGGGCCCTTTGCCGTGCCAGGGGTCCAGTCAGATAGACACGTATGGCTGTTTGCAGTGTAAGTGGAATTAATTCAATACAAAAGAGAATGGCAGTAGTAAATGTGTTTAAGAAAGGATTTGTTTTTGTTTTTGGCGTATGTGAATGACAAATCTGGTAGGTCTTTATCCTAGATGTTGATGTGAAGATACCTTGTCTGGAAGTATAACATCTGAGGTGAAGCCATAGATATCGGGGGCTGTTGAGTGATTGGTGCTTCTAAATGCTCATGTGCTTGCTTTATGTGGGCGAACTGTTATGTGTTCTTCCCCTGTCACCTCTTTATCCTTTCTTGTGTCTCTTGTTGATCCTCCCTACCCCTTGTGGGAGTATCCTGAATATTATTCCTAGGGGGTAAAGGAGAAACGGATATAAAATAAATGTTCAGACCTGGAAAGATGAAATGGCCTAGGCTATAAATATGATACCGGTCGGCGTTGGAATTACGTGTTAAATTGTATATGTAGGCTATCTGTGGTAGTCCCAGTAATATCTATGAAGTACTTCTAGTATTAAAGGAACTTAGCTGTGATGCAAAGAGTGTAGGTTAGGTGATGGACATGTCGGTAGGTGTAGATCAGTGAAGTTCTGTTTTTATGTGGCAGCAACTGGTGGTTTGTTGTGAACGGGATGAAGTCTCTGTGTGAAGTGTACTGAGATTCCCTCTTATCGTAACAATATAAATATATTTAAAGGGTTCTATATCGCCCCCCGTGATTAAGTAATAAGGGAAAATAAACTAAGATATAATTGGTGCAACCACAGTAATACTTATCCACAAAGATAAATAAAGTAATGCATATAAACAAAAAGGAACCAGCTGTCGTGAACCCGGGAAATTCAAACTACGGTATATATACCAGCTAGGATTCACGACATACTCTGCCACCAGTTATATACAAAGTTTTACAATTGTCCCGTCCCGATCATGGATCGCCACAACTGGGAGGAACCCAAAGCAGCCCGACGTGACAGCCTCTGAGGGGTATCACCTCGGTCCGCTCCAGTAGCAGGAAGGATATTATCAGAGTTGGGTTGCTGTCGCCATCCACTACCTCTAAATCTATCTCTAGTGGGTATAGCTTAACCACCGGTCTGGTGGTCAAACCGGCTCCGGTTTTTACCTGAACTACCCTACATTCGTGGTCAGGACCACGAAGAAGTTTCATTATCCGACCTATACGCCAAAAAAGTCGGGGCCGTCATCATGTACTAGAACGATGTCCCCAACTTGCGGCGATGCTATCCCTCTTTTTACCATTAAGTGACAATGTTGCTCCCAGAGTGTTATTAAATAATCAGTGCTCCACCTTTTCCACAGGTCATGTGAGAGCTTTGTAACATATTGGAAGCGTTGGTTGACGGAATCGTTGTTACGCCAAGTCGTGTCCTTGAGATCTTCATCCGTGACTTCCCGCCTTGGAAAGCTTCTGATCCGCCTCCCATGAACCAGTTGTGAAGGAGTGATGGGTAGAGGGTCTTCAAGATCACTGTAGCTGTAGCCAAGCGGGCGATCATTGACTGTGGCCTCGAGCTCCAGTAATACCGTATTCAGTTCCTCTGTGGTAACCAATGGTCGACCCAGTACCTTCTTCAAGCCAGCCTTTAGGATGCCAATGACCCGTTCCCATATAGCACCGAACCATGGCGCCCTGGCCAGTATAAATCGCCACTCGCACTTGAATTCCGCTAGAGTACCTTTTAACCTTGCATCATCCATCAACTCCGTAATGTACTGGCTCCGCTAACAAATGTGGTGGCATTATCACTCATCATAATCTCAGGGTAACCCCTCCTGCTACTAAACCTACGGAACGCATGCAAAAATGATTCGCAGGAGAGGTTAGACACCGTCTCTACGTGGACCGCTCTAGTAACTGCACAGGTGAATAAGACTACATATAGTTTACTTACAGTACCCCCCTTCTCTTTTACTGGCAAGGCACCTGTGTAGTCAACCCCTGTTACCTGGAAAGGACTCACTTCCTGAACCCTAAACTCCGGCAATGGAGGGGCCTGTACAGCACGGTATGATGTACCTTGCAATCTCTTGCAGATGATACATCCCCTTAAGGCTTTCTTTACTACCTGTCTAATCTTGGGGATCCACCATCTTTGCCTTATGTAATTTACAACATAACTAACACCACTATGGTTACACACTTTGTGGCAGTAATTACTAAGGAGAGTGGCTATACGATGTTTATTAGGGATAAGGATAGGGTACTTGGCGCTATCATGTAAAGCTGAAAAGTGTAGCCTACCTCTACAGCGTATCATGCCTCCCTCCATATAGAGGCCTAACTGCTTCACTATATTGCTTGGTGTGCCCTGTCCTTTTGACAAATAGTGGTGTTCTTCAGAGTAAGCTTCTCTCTGAGCTACCTTAATCATGGCTGACTCTGCTGCTCTTAATTCCGGCACCGTCAAGTATTACGGTTTTGCCTGATAATTCCCTTGTGTCTTCTCTTTAAGAGTCTTAATAAACCTAAGGACCCATGCCATTACATGCCATGACTTCATATATGAGCCATACCGGTCCCAATTCAATATGGCAGTAGGGGTAACCGGTACCGGCAATGACAGGGTTCCTTCTTGACTCATGTTACAACCCACAGTGGTGTCCCCTCCTATTGAGCCCCCTATTGGGCCATGATCAGGCCATAGCATTTGGTGAGGTAGCCATGTGGGCCCTCCCCACCAAAGCGAAGAAGCAACTAAGGACACATATGAAATCCCTCTGGTAACTAGATCACTGGGGTTGTCCTCTGTGGACACATAACGAAAATGAGCGCCGGGGACTAATGACTTTATCTCATCAACTCTATTTTGAACATATATAAGCAAAATCTTTTTACTAGACAACCAGCATAGGGTTATCTGGCTGTCCGACCAGAGGTATACAATATCTATAATCAGCTCGTCCGCGTAGGCCTCACATATATAACATGCGAGACGAGCTGCAAGAAGAACAGCAGTCAACTCCATCTTAGGTATGGTGAGGGACTTAATAGGCGCCACCTTAGCTTTGGCCAGTACTAACCTACTCACCTCATCACCAACCGCATAGGCCGCTACACCATATGCTACTGAGCTAGCGTCACTAAATAGGTGCAGCTTAACCCTCTTAGAATTAGTGACCTGACGGGGAAACATGATACCTGTACTATCTATCATATCGTTATAAATACCCTGCCAGTTAGCTCTCATGTCATCTGGAATGGGGAAATCCCACCCACACTCTAATCTCCACAAGTCCTGTACGAACATCCGCGCCCGGATGGTTACCGGTAGCAACACTCCTAGAGGATCGAACACACTCGCGGTTAGACTTAGAGCCTCGCGTTTCGTAACCAATGCAGGGCTACTTCCGCGGCAATTAACCTGTAACATATCCTTATTAGTTAGCCACCCAACGCCAAGCACCCAAACCCCGTCTTGTTTGGCGGAAGCTATACCCTTCAGGTGCAACAGTTCCCGCAAACTCTCATTATTTGTGACCCACTCACGTAAAGACAGGTTAGCGCTGGAAAATATTCTACGGGCATCCCAACATTGTTGTTGCAAATCACTTACATCATCCCCAGTCCCCTGCAAGTTATCAATATACAGCCCCCTTTTTAGCTTATTAACTACTTCACTGTTCTCCTGTATCATAGACAGGTGTTTTTGAATGGTAGCATTAAGGAGGAACTGGGAACAGGTGGCCCCGAACAGAACTGCACGGAACCGGTAGACAATGTAAGGACTTGCAACATCCAAGGGATCAACGGGCCACAGAAACCTAGTAGCATCCCTATCCTTCTCACTCAACCCCACCATGAGAAATGCTTTCTCAATATCACTCACCCAGGCAAATTGATGGCATCTAAAGCACAGAAGCACCTGGGTGAGGTCAGCCACTAGCGATGGACCTGTATGGAGACAGTCATTCAGACTGAACGCCTTCTCGTCCATCCTAGCCGAACAGTCAAACACTATCCGTACAGGCGTAGTAACACTATCCTTGGTAATACCATGGTGAGCCAAGTAGTGAATGGGATGACCAGCTTGATTCCTGTTTTCTACCCTTTCAATAAACCCCCTTTCTATCTGATTATCCAGAACCTTTGTATACTGTTAACAGTAGTTGGGATCCTTTATAAACTTACGCTGCAAGCCTCTCATTCTGCCCAGGGCTAACTTAAAGTTATCAGGTAATTTATCTATGTTATTTCTCCACGGCAGTTCCACTATATACTGTCCCTGTGCTTCAGAATACTGTACCGTTTCAGAAAATCTATTTAAGACCTTCTCCCCACCCTTACCAGTCTCATAAGGACTTATATCAATATGGTCCAAGTTCCATAGAGCTGTCAGATCCTTTAATTCTGGAGAATACCTGCCAATATCTTCCTGTATCTCCACTAAAGGGTCTACTGCTAACTTAAGAATAGTGACTAACTCTACATGGGTCTCTTCTATATCTGACTGATAAGTGCCACTCAGTGCATAACCATAAATTGTGGGTAACATAACTATACTTCCTTCCCTGACATAGCCTGAATGTACAAAGTGGTAATAAAAGTCCGCCCCAATCAGTAACCTTATCATATCTCCATCAGTAATACCTGGATCTGCTAATTTGTAACCCCGAGCCTTGATAGCATTTACCTTCATCTCTAATCCCCTCCCTGGCTTGTATACTGGTAACTCCTCCACCACAACGGCTCTCAAATTATGCACCCTTCTTCTGTGATGATAGGTTAACTCTACTATTTCATACTCAGTACTACCAAGTGAGCCAGTAAATCCCTGGAGCTTTAGCTGTTCCTTACTGACCCTAACGTAATCAAGCTGCGATAAAGGAGAGCTCAAGATGAAGGTACGCTGCGAACATTGGTCCAACAAAGCTCTTACTTTACTGGTATGACCATTTCTGTCGGTCAAGGGAATCTGAATGGTAGGCAACAACACTGCATTACGGTCCGAAGCCACAGCCATGGTCACTGTTGGTTCAGGGGCTGCTGGTTGTCCAGTTTGTTCAAGGCGTGGCGTCGGACACAAATAATTAAAATGTTTCTGTTGGCAGAATCGGCACGGCCTAATTTTAGGGTTAGTACACCCCTGGCTGCCATGTTCTGACGACAGGCACCCGACGCACAATTTCAACTGCCTTGCTCTATTGGCCTTGGCGGGACTGTTCTTGTATTTTGCACACTTTGCCCAAAAATTTCCTGTCTTTAAACACAACTTACATCCATACTTCTGCTTGGTATCGGGTTTCTGATACACCGCATATGCTGCTGTGGCGGTCGCCCCAAACTGTTCTAGTGGATTATGTCTACTTTCTAGATTGCACACTTCAGTCTTAAACACACGAATATATTCATCCACATCCAGCCAGTTGTCTTTTAATTCACGCTTAATCACTTCAGAGAGTGCACTAGGAAGTTTATTATGCAACAGTACTGCACACATTTCACTTACTGTTACATCCATAGAGCGTAATGACTCTAACGCACACTCAAATGACGCGGAAAAATCTTTCAGAGCACTGACCTCCTGGCTAGGATGCGGGAGATTACACAGTTTCGCTATGTGAGCTGCTTTGATGCGATCCTTTTGACCATAACTGTTTTTCAGTATAGTGACCGCTGGTTCATAACTTGCAGCGACCAAACTAAATCCACTAACAATTTGTAGAGCCTCACCACTAAGTTGTCCATTTTGATACGTAAATTTCTGAATGTCAGTTAAGTCTGTTTGGGAGTGAACACTACAATCAAAGAGCTCCCAGAAACCCACCCACTGTGTTGGAACCCCATCAAAAACTGGCAACTTCAGGGAGGGTAGCTTAATACCCTTCTGTTTCCTACTTGCTGCACTATCATGAGATCTACCAGTAGTGGTTGTCTGTAGAGCACTATCTAACTCAGCTAACTGACTGTTTACTTAATTAACATACTGCATATCTTTCACCATCTCCTCCTCTAACTGATCATCTGAATATAAGCTATACAACTCTACGTTATACGACTCGATATCAGCTAGGGCCTTTTCTAAAGTGATTTTCACACCCCTTACATCATGCAGTGTAGCAGCATGTTCAATAAATTCAGACAGATTAGAGGTAAGCTTAGTAATCCCTCCCTTCTTGGCGGCCCTGGACCGCCGCAATGACTTTATTTTCTCATCCATTCTTAAAAAGTTTACGGTAACTAAAGCTTAAGGAACAACAATACTAATCGTCACTGTAGGCTAACCTATTCTAATCTATTCTAAGCCTAGGCTAACCTACTTACATTGATGACGACAGCAACCAAGCAAATTGAAGCATGCATACCGTGTGCCCCCTGTGAGTTTACAAATGATCAAAGAAAAGGAAAATTACCCTATGTCATATTACTCTACTTTACAATATTTACTTTACTAGGCTAGGCTATATTAAATTTTAACAAATTACAAAGAAGAAGAAAAAGAAGGATCAAGAATCCTCTGAAGGAGGAACAGCCGCAGCCGTCGTTCTAGTCTTGAGATCTAGCCGATTGCGTCGACTGCTCCTCCTCGGCCCCGTCCTTCTCCTCAAAGAAGGCACGCGCTCTGTCCAGTAGCCTATCTAATACCTTCCGGCTCCCTGGCGCATCTAAATGAACTCCGTCCCACAAGTCGGTCTTACTCATCCCCATGGCAAAGTACCTTTGTTTAGTAAATGGGAGATTTCTTCGCAAGCGGAGGTTCACACCATTCTTTGCCCTATTGTTCTCCTCGGGAGTCATACCCCTAGGGCTTACCCTAGACTCCAGACTGACCACCAGACAGTGACCCCCAGTCCTCTCTTCTATCTCTTCAGCTAGAGACTGGAGCCCGAGAACCACCCCCTGAAGGTCAGCTTGCAGGGACAAATCATTTCCCCCGAGGATCAGGAACGTAAGATCCGGCTTGTAGGCTAGGAGCTCCTCCCTACCCCTTGTGGGAGTATCCTGAATATTATTCCTAGGGGGTAAAGGAGAAACGGATATAAAATAAATGTTCAGACCTGGAAAGATGAAATGGCCTAGGCTATAAATATGATACCGGTCGGCGTTGGACTTATGTGTTAAATTGTATATGTAGGCTATCTGTGTAATATCCCAGTAATATCTATGAAGTACTTCTAGTATTAAAGGAACTTAGCTGTGATGCAAAGAGTGTAGGTTAGGTGATGGACATGTCGGTAGGTGTAGATAAGTGAAGTTCTGTTGTTATGTGGCAGCAACTGGTGGTTTGTTGTGAACGGGACGAAGTCTCTGTGTGAAGTGTACTGAGATTCCCTCTTATCGTAACAATATAAATATATTTAAAGGGTTTTATATCGCCCCCTGTGATTAAATAATAAGGGAAAATAAACTAACATATAATTGGTGCAACCACAGTAATACTTATCCACAAAGATAAATAAAGTAATGCATATAAACAAAAAGGAACCAGCTGTCGTGAACCCGGGAAATTCAAACTACGGTATATATACCAGCTAGGATTCACGACAGGGAGTAAGGGTTGGCTACTGACTGACTGACTTACTGACTTATTTAGCCATATCAAGCTAAAGTTCCTATGACCATGCTTTCTAAAGAGCTTGTCCCCTATTTGGTGGTTGTGACACACTATAGCATTATTAGAAGCTTCCATGCTTCTTTTTCTACTTCTGCTTTTTCCTTTATTTATCTCTCCCCTTTTTCTTCTCCACCCTCCCCCCCCCCCTCTCTCTCTAACCAAACTCAAATTTTAAGGTTAATCTTTTTAAAGCAGATCATTAATATTTCCCACAAGAGCCAGCACGTATTACAATGATATATCCGTGAAAGTATAGAAATAGAGCTTGGCAATGACACCTGAATCATCTCTGTACGACGTCTGTTTGTCTTGGAATGATCTTGCAAAGTTCGGCCCAATTTGAAAAAAAGTTGCAGTTTTGAGCTGTTTTCGTTATGTGTAACGCTGCATTGATGTGGCAGACATCTGATATTACGTCAGTGCGTTCCTAGACTTGGTGGGCGACAGACGCAGGGGAGTTGCGCTGCCTGCACTCTCTTGTTCCCCTTCCAGGACTTATAATTAAATTTGTTAGGCACATAGGATATGCGCCAAGGAAGAATAATTCAATTTAGGAGGTAATCGGTAGAGTGCATACTTCCACCAGTGTAGGCAGAGGTATGAGCTCTCCCTAATGCACCTCTAGTTACCACTGTGTTCTATCTGTAAGCCAACTATTTATTCCAGTATGAATATTGCCTTTAACCCATTGGCTGCGGGTGACGTTCCGGAATGTCCTGGCAATTTACCGCAATTTCCAGGCTTTAAAAGCCTGTAAAAGCCGTAGAAATCGAGTGTCAGTGGGCGGGAGCGTGAGGGATCCACCTCCGACCCTCAGAGCAGCGAGCCGCTCACTGAGGGAGACTGTGTCTCACGCGGGCGTCTCACAACAGTGTTGCCGAGCGAGCGAGAGCTAATAATAAGCGGTTTCCCCGCATGTCTATGGCAACGCTGCAGGTGAGCCCCGCCACCTACGAAGCTCGTTCTGGTCTCATTTTGAAGCTATTTTCGCCTAGTTTTCCGCAGAATACAGTTCATTTAACCCTTAATTAGCGGCGAGCAACATAAGTCGAGTTAAATAAAGCTGGACTATGTGGCAGCGCTCGACATAGGTCGAGTGGCAATTTCAGCACGTAATGTTGCTGAGAGAGAGAGACAAGTGGTGGCAGGAGAGTAGCGAGCGTATGACTGCTCCAGACCACCGCGGCGAACCTACTGACACGAATCTCACCTCCCTCCTCCCTCTCTCACTCGCTACATACTCAATTATGTACCGAAAGTACCGAATTACCTGCTTTTTGCACTCGCGTTGCACGGTTATTGCAAGAAAACTATCCATCATACAAGGATCGTTATGGTGTCATTCGAAAGCTCTGTTTATGCCCTTTCAGGGATAGGTACTTGTTTTACGTTCTGGGTCTTATTTAGGCATGAAAATGATCACGTAAACAGCCGTATTTTGGCTAAAAACACCCCGCTGTGCGGTACATATAAATAAACCGCATAGGCCGCTCGTAAGGTGTTAATTAACTGGTATATTTCCAGATAATTGACTAGTTTGTCCAATAGATTTATCTCCAATGGTTTCCTAATATTGATGATATATATTTTGTCTATAGTCACTTGTTCTGACGTGGATTCCACTTTTCTATATACTGGCGTCATGTTCGTAGTTTTCTAATCACTAATCACATGTTTTCGATATGGTCGGAAGGAGAACATAAAGAGGAAGAAATGTGGAATGAGGAGCCGGATTTGGTGGTGGAATATGATGGTGAAAGATGAAGAAGAGGAGGAGAAAGAAACAAAGGCAAGGAGAATGTAGCAGGCAAATAAAGGTTTGGAAGAAGAGGAGGAGAGTATTAATAAAGTAGAGGTACACGACATGAGGAGTGCTAGGAAGAAAGAAGGAGGAGGATTACACACACACACACACACACACATACACACATACACACATACACTAGTCGCAAAAAGGATAGTATGTGGGGAAAGAAGAGGAAGGGAAATGGGAAAATAAAAAGTAGAAGCAAGTCGAAAATGAGGAGGAAGAAAACAGATAATCACAGGTAAGAAGAAATTAATGATCAGGGAAAGGAGGATTAGGAATTAATGATCAGGGAAAGGAGGATTAGGAATTAATGATCAGGGAAAGGAGGATTAGGAATTGAATAAGATGAAAATAACTAAATGGACAAGAAGACAACGACTCACAGGGAGAACAAAAACGAAATGTAACAGGAGGAAGAATACAAAGAGGAGTGTGAGGTGTCTGGGAGCAGGAGATAACCCAAGAGACAGCGCGAGACCACCCAAACAATGGCTGCCTTTAATTGCCAAGAAACCTACAAAGACCATGACCATGACCACCAAGCACACACATATACAGTACAGTACACGCACACACGCTACCCCTCCCCTCCCCCCACACTCACATATATATATATATATATAGACAGTATATATATATATATATATATATATATATATATATATATATACTGTATATATATATGTATATATATATATATATATATATATATATATATATATATATATATATATATATATAATAGTATCTCTCTCTCTCTCTCTCTCTCTCTCTCTCTCTCTCTCTCTCTCTCTCTCTCTCTCCATTTAATATATATGCTACTTTTACCCTCCTATATTTGACTCGCCATAAAAGTTCAGAGGGGAATACAGTTGACCTTTTTTAATTTGTTTGTACAAATATTTCGGGATTTGCGAAAAGTGTAGACACAAATGGTCTGGAGTGCGTGTGAGTCTGATTCAACTAGATAAATAAACATATACTGTACATCTAATATATATACAGTATATAATATTATTATATATATATATATACAGTATGTAGTCAAACTCGCTAGGAAAAATGAAACAATGGAACACTAAGCTTTCGTCTATTATCTCAAGACATCTTCAGGGTAATACAATTTGTATTACCCTGAAGAAGTCTTGAGAGAATAGGGGAAAGCTTAGTGATCCATTGTTTCAATTTTCCTAGCAAATTTTACTACATAATTTGATCACACGTATTTGTGATTTAACCTCCATATATATATATATATATATATATATATATATATATATATATATATATATATATATATATATACTGTTTATATGAAAGCAATGTCAATTAACCCGACATTATTATTATATCATTGCATCCACAAACGTCCTTAACATCTAACCACATACACAATAAAGTGTAGGGTTAATATATGATGAATTATTGCAACTGCCGGGAATCGAACCCGGGACCCACAAACAGGACGACAGTGCTCTACCACTGGGCCGTGTATGTGGTTAGATGTTAAGGACGTTTGTGGATGTAATGATATAATAATAATGTCGTGTTAATTGACATTGCTTTCATAATAATATATCCACGTGTTTCAGTACTTCCATTCGGCTATCATAGTGAGGTTGGGTTAAGTCTAACACTCAATACATGTTCCTATACTGTATATCGACAAGGTCTATGTACGAAGAGTGTGGGCTAAACTTATAACCTTCTTGGCAGCTCAGTGGTAGAGCACTGTCGTCCTGTTTGTGGGTCCCGGGTTCGATTCCCGGCAGTTGCAATCATTCATCATATATTAACCCTACACTTTATTGTGTATGTGGTTAGATGTTAAGGACGTTTGTGGATGTAATGATGTATATATATAATATATATATATATATATATATATATATATATATTATGCCGGGTTGTAATCCAACTCACTTCAGTATTATCTATTATCAATCCGGGTTTCGGATATTTAGACTTGGAATATGCTCAACAGGAACACATCGAGCTTAGTGAATATGATCAATATTTACTCAATCAGGCAACGATAACACAATAAACACACAGGTTAGATTACACTCTTATTTATTCAATGGCATAGCATACAGGATATGTGGTACTATACTCTACTATTATATTCAATAGCAAATAAGTAAATTAGTGACTGAGAAAGTTAACTAGTTGTACTCTCTAATGAAGGTCAGTTTGTCACTCACATAGTAGTTGAAGAATGAAAATACGCACTGATAGACAGATACATATATACACAAACAAGAATCATTGACAATAACACATATGTGAGTAAAGTGTCTAACGCGAAGTATTCTGACAAAGACAAGGTACTATATGGAACTTATTGCTCAGCTGCGCGTGAGTCTGCTTGGTGGGCTAAGGGGACTTTGGCCGCGCTCAGGTGACCATCAAAGGTGCCGCCCTGAGGACTCTAGTTCGGATGGACTGGGAACTCAGGAAATAACAATTTGCCTTAGTGCGATATAAAATCAGGGACTAAAGATATGAGTTCCATTTGAGTCTAGGGGGAAAGATAGTTTAAATCTGAATTCAACTATCTAAGAGTTTATTGCGAATAATCTCTCACACGAGACGATGACAAATAATATTCCATCATAGATGAGGTCAAATCACACGGGTTGAGGAACTCAGATTCACAATAAATATAGTGACTGAATCGGAATAGATAAATTATAATTTAATATAGATTTTGACAAATTAACCACCTAATTAAGAAACGCAAATGAAAGAGCGTGAAAATATAGCTTAATAAATAACTATCTAGAAAGGGGCGTACACGACGAAGTTGCACTTATGAAATACTAAATATGGCATGAAAGGAGTTCTGAATAAATTAACAAATTCCTAAAAGAACCCAGAACTACTGTAGCGTTGTATTACAACGTAAATACAATTATAATCAATGGATTACTAGATAAAGTAATAAATAGAATCAATAGCCAAATAGTAGGCGGAATCGATAAAGGAATATACAATCTGAATTCCTAGATTGGTGTGGAAAGAATTACATGACCCGAGTAACGTATATCATAAGATTATTCACAAGAACTAATAGAGATCTGATATCTTGATAAAGAATTAATTCTAACTCAACGGAAAGGGTTCTTGACTTTAAAATAAGGGAAATTATATTATAAGTATTCTCTGGCGATAATTACACGGATATATGGATCCTGAATTGGGGGTAGGTTCTAGGTATATATTGGATTAAAAAAGGGAATAA
This sequence comes from Paralithodes platypus, assembly GCA_032716605.1. Taxonomy (NCBI): domain Eukaryota; kingdom Metazoa; phylum Arthropoda; class Malacostraca; order Decapoda; family Lithodidae; genus Paralithodes; species Paralithodes platypus. The sequence continues at coordinate 22,620,320 of CM064574.1, forward strand.
GTTTACGTTATACACTTTCACTTCGACTTGAATACACAAACAATAATAAACACATACGAATAAAATCTGAGAGTATTCCGACTAAGTAACACGTAACAATGACTATATGTAACGTACGTTACATCCAACTTCACTACTGCTTCATCCACTCCACCATTAAAATCTCCGACTGGCAATCTTGTAAGTGACCCACGAGGTAAAGCTAACCTTCTTGCGGATATTTTCTCCACCAAAATCAAAATGTCCCTGTACTTAATTTTAATTTGCCTGAAATTCCCTCACTTAAGATCCACACCAGACATGTCAAAACTATTTTTGAAGAATCTCTCAGTAGATAAGGCTCCTGGTCCAGATGAAATTCCTTCCATAGTACTTAAGAATTGCTCCTTGGTGCTCGCTCCTGTATTGGCAATTTTTTTCCGTCTGTGTACTCATACCTCATGCTTCCCAGTACCCGGGAAAGAAGCAAACATCCATCCAGTTCCTAAAAAAGGTGCCTCTTCAGATCCATCAAACTACAGACCAATAGCTATAACTTCCACTCTTGGTAAAGTCTTTGAAATTATATTAAATAATCACATAATTAAGCATCTTGAGATTAATAAATTAATCAGTGATAGGCAATATGGTTTTAGACGATGTCGATCAACTGCAGACATTCTTTGCCTTACGCATCAAATCAACCAAGCTACAGACCAACATGGTGAAACACATACAATAGCACTGGATATATCAAAGGCATTTGATAGAGTCTGGCATCAATCCTTATTGTCGAAGATGTCACACTACGGCCTTGCATCATTAGTTCCACTAATTTCTTCTTATCTTCATAATAGAAAAATATGTGTAATGGTAGATGGCCTTTATTCTCAATTTCACTCAATAAATGCTGGTGTTCCCCAGGGATCAGTTTTGGCCCCAACTCTGTTCCTCATTCATATCAATGATCTCATATCTACCACTCATAATCCAATACATTCCTACGCAGATGACTCAACACTCCACAGTTCCTTCAAATTTACCAATTCTTTCACCCAACCCGATCTTATAAATTCAAAAATAAACACTGCAATTTCTCTGAACCAGGACCTTTCTAGAATTAATGAATGGGGACAAAATAATCTACTTTCCTTTAATGCACAGAAAACCAAGTACATTCAATTTTCTAACCGACAGAATCTCACTGACTCCCATATATTTTTTAATAATGTAAATATTCCCACTTCCCCTAGTATTGACATTCTCGGTGTAACATTAACTACTAACTTGACCTGGACACATTATGTTAGAGGCATTGCTAAGAATGCCTCTAAAAAACTGGGACTCCTGTACAGAGTTCGAGAATTCTTCACTGACGAGCAGTTGGCCGTAATATATAAAAGTCATGTGCGTTCTCAGATGGATTACTGTTCACCTCTGTGGAGTGGAAGTGGAGTGGTTGCATTGAGGCAGTTGGACAAAATTCAAAATAAAGCTATTAGATTAATCAATAACCCTGCAATCACACAGGACCTTCCTACATTATCCATACGAAGAAACGTTGCATCCCTTGCATTATTCTATAGATATTTTCACAGCAATTGTTCCGAGGAACTTGCTTCAATTGTGCCGCCTCTCCACATCTTTCCCCGTAGAACTAGGGAAGCTGAGAGCGCCCATGAATTTACACTTTCTCCTCCACAATGGAGAACTTCTGCTTATAAAAATTCATTTATCCCTAGAACTACTACTCTTTGGAATTCACTTCCCTCGAGTTGCTTTCCACACACTTACAATCTACAAAAGTTTAAATCCAGTTGTTACAAACATTTTATGAATGGAGGATGCCTTTAGGCACATGGACCTTTTTGTTTTATCTATATTTTTCCTTCCTCCGTTCATTGTCTCTTTAAAAAAAAAAAAAAAAAAAAAAAAAAAATATTGGTCTGAATTAACACCATTTCTCTCAGCAATATCTCGTACTTGATGAATCACTGTACGGTTCAAAATTATAGGAATCTTGCACGGGAATCAAAAGTTCAGGATAGATCTTAGGCACAGATCTATAATTAAATGTAATATAATACTCGCATATTTTATCTTACCTTCACAATAATAGCCACAACTTAAAACACTCAGAGACACTTAGGGTAAAGGGTAGAGGTAGCCATGAGCAAGAATCGGGACGATGTAGGACTCGTGGTTCTGCTGGGCTGGACGTCGGGAGGAACTGCCTCTCTCTCAGGTACAGGGAAGTTGGTTCTGGGCTCCTCTACACACTCTCGTTCAGGTTGAGACTCAATACCAATCCTTTCCCACAGCCGGCTTAACCAGTGGAAGGAAGCTAAATAGTATTTGTTAACTTCCTTCAGTTTCAGTCAGACTATAGTCGGTTTATTTTTAGAACTCGGGTTGATCTATCTCAATAACATAGGGACATGTGGAATTGTGGATATCATTGTTTTGGCTGTGGTGAAGTCAATTCTTAATCTAAAAATACACTGAAGTTATTTATCTAAACCTACAGAGATTCTCGATCTCTCGATGTGGCCCTCCTATTTTTAAAAGGTGGCATGGTTGCGTAATGAATGATTTTCTGTTCATAGTGATATCTGGCTTTTCTTAGTTTGCAGGCCATAGGTTCTTGATTTATCACTTTGGTTGCAATATTCCCAGTCTTCCCGGGAGGTGCTGTAGAGGGGGTGATGGGATTCCCATCGATGTCGAAATTGCAATGGTTCTTGGTGGGGAACTTGCATAAATAGTTCCTCACTATATTGCAAATCGGGCTGGAGCTGGTTATATGAATTAGGCGTTTGTCTCTGTCCTTGCCATTGGAGGAGCAGGGGTCCCTGTGATTGGTCTGGGCTCAAACTCCTTTCTCGGGCAGACTGACCTAGACTCCCGGAGATTAGAGCATAGGTAGGTCTGGGAAAAGGGGTAGACTGACCTATTCCGGCCGGTATTAAAGTCTGGGAAACTGGTTGGGTCCTATTATCTCTCTCCTTCTCTTGATGTCTTCTCCTGTTGCTCCTCGTTTCTTTGATGACCACTATTCTGGGGTTGTTAGGCTGCTCAAGGCCATGGTTTCCCAACCCCGTCATCTCACCATATATATATATATATATATATATATATATATATATATATATATATATATATATATATATATATATATATATATATATAACTATTGTCTGACGGCATGATCTCCGCAGGGGTGGCCACGAACGAGCCTCCCCAAACACCTCTGTTCCCAGTCAGTCGATGCCCCTCCTCCCATATATATATATATATATATATATATATATATATATATATATATATATATGTATGTACAAACAAACAGGAAATTATAAGAGGACTGGCATCTCTAAATATAACTAAATATAACTGGCAATTTCAAATAAAGCTTATAGATCCGTGTAGAAAGTATATTTGCTGCTATGCTCTTTTATTCATATTTGTTTTAGTTGTATATCAAATTAGTAATTATTATCTTGTGTATATCGGATCTGTGTAGCCCAAAGTTGGCCTGACCTGTCACAGGGAGGAGGAATAAATTTTATTTTGGATTTTATTTTAACTCTCTCGTGCACGTGAGGACGTGATCGAGTCCTAAGGCACTTTTGCCCTTGCGCACGCACGTGTGGACGCGATCGCGTCCTTAAGCCTTTACGAAATTTGGTAGAAACCACACTAAAAACGCGATAGCGTCCATTTTGGACGTGATATATCTGGTATACTAGTTTATATGTGGGGGTATCTGGCAACCCTTCATAGCTGGGGGAGCTGGGTGAAACAGAACACAGAGAAAACTTCAGCTGCCTAGACAGTGTGTCCCATGTACACTCACACATACTAAAAGTTGCTCAGGGGTGGGTCCTTCCTTCTACTACTCCACCCTGGGCAGGTGGAAGGGGTGAGTCTGGTCCAAGTCTACCCCCACCTTCCACCCCCAAACTATCCCCAACTCCCTCACCTTCCTTCTCTAGCTGGCAGTTAGTAACTGGAGACGATTGTTCTCATGTATTGTAAATTATTGTTACCCATCTTTGCACATGCTTACAATGACCGACATTTAAAATTTATTAGGAATTAATTAATACAATATACTGTGTAATTGTATTCTCAAAATGAGTCTCTATACACAACGCGGGTTACAAGAATCTTGGCTGTAGTGGTCTTGTGCCTCTCTCTCTCTCTCTCATTGCACTACTTCCTGCGACCAAGACGTCATGTGATTTGAATATAATAATACTGTAATTAAATCCAATTTCATACAGTATTCAGGATATTATGTTCACCAATATTGCAATACACATCAACGTGCCCTCTACGATCTACTCCTAGGTTCTCAAATTACTTACACAGTCGGGGTTTTTTCACATAAAAGGAAAGGTTTAAAGGCAAAGATTGGCTGGAATAGTGTTGCGATTGTTATTGATTGTTTCGTTTATCATTTCAATCAGTTTCTCCCATTTATTTATTATAAACGGTCTGCATTTAATTTGATGTGGCCTATACCCTTTGTTGTGGCCTATACACTTTGTTGTGACCTATACCCTTTGTTGTGGCCTATACACTTTGTTGTGGCCTATACCCTTTGATGTGGCCTATACCCTTTGTTGTGGCCTATACACTTTGTTTGAAATCAATTACATGTAGAACTCGGTACAACTTACTATCAAAGTCGGTGTTAACTTTTTAGTAAGGTTTGAGTATCGAGCACTTGAGTAGCAGTGCTCTCCTTCTCACTTGCCCCTTTTCAGTCTCTATCTATGATCCCAGCTTCTCACCTCTACACACACCCAAATAATGCATAGTTTTAATATACAGTTTTACAATCAACTCTCCTCTATGTGAATCAAATGCAGGCAACATTCATCACACACACTAATGAAGGGAAATATACCCCATTCAGACCCGTTAAATCTAAGAAAATGTGTGCTATGAGAGAGTTACAAGGATTATTTAGTATCTTCAAGACCTTGCGGTCCATTTCAGTGAAACATTTGAACTGGAAGGTGAGCCATTGTTCAGTGCACTACACTCCTTACAGAGTATGCAAAATAATATCTACTGTCTTCTTGAACTACTCAACTGAGGAAATGTTTACAACTTCTGAGGAAAGTTTGTTCTAGGTAGAACAGCTTTTAAATGGGAAACAGTTTCCACATATACTAGTGCTGAACCTGTTCAATTTTAACTACCAGTTATGGTTGCGTATTATATTCATATTGAGGCTAAACAGTTTGTAATGATCCACATTGTCAAACCCATTACACATATTAAACACTTGAATGAACTAACCTCGTAGTCTGCTTGTTAAGAGCTACATAGAGCTACATAGATACACAGACCACACAGACCTCAAGGTCCTTACTAGGCAGTCTGGCCTTACAAACTATATATGTATATATGCATATATATATATATATATATATATATATATATATATATATATATATATATATATACATACACCGGTACATACATATACACACATACACACACACACACACACACACATACACATACATACATACACACATACATACATATATATACAGTATATATATACATACTGTACAGTGCACACACATACACATACATACATTTTGTTTTTGTTTTTGTTTTTTCATATCACCCCAGCCCTCTGCAGATAGAGGTCAAGCCTTCCCTTGAAAGCGTTTATTGTGTCGCTCTCGACCACTCTCGCTGGTAGTTTATTCCACTCTGACGCCACACTGTAGGTGAAGAAACTCTTTGTGACATCTAGGTTTGCCTTTTTGGTTTTAAATTTCATTCCATTTCCGCGAGTTTGATTAGTATTGTTTAATGTGAATAGTGCATTTACATCGACTTTGTCGAAAACTTTTAGTATCTTAAAGCACTCAATAAGCTGACCCCTCAACCTCCTCTTTTTTAATGAGAACAGGTTCAATCGTTTAAGTCTTTCTTCATATGGTTTATTTCTTAATGAGGGTATCATCTTCGTCGCTCTACGCTGTACTGACTCGAGTTTTACAATGTCCTTGATCAGAAAAGGTGACCAGAACTGCACACCATATTCAAGGTGGGGCCTCACCATACTTTTGAACAGTGGCACTATTACGTTTTCATGTTTATATGTAAATTTTCGTTTAATAAAGCCCAATGCTATATTTGCCTTATTTGCAGCTGCTATACATTGGTCGGAAGTTTTTAGGTTTTCAGATATTAGTACCCCTAGGTCTTTTACTACCGTTGCGGTTTTTATTTGTTTGCCATTCATTTCGTATTTGTATTTCATATTTCTGCTACCAACCTGCAGCACCTGACATTTATCGACATTGAAGGGCATCTGCCATTTTTTCGACCACTCTGATATCTTGTTTAAATTAGATTGCAACGCATTTCTATCATCTTCGTTCAGGACTGTATTTCCTATTTTTGTATCGTCGGCGAATTTGGAAATGGTGTTGTTTACCCCTACATCAATATCGTTAATGTAAATGAGAAACAGGACCGGTCCAAGGACTGAACCCTGTGGAACTCCACTAGTGACAGGCTCACACTCCGATTCCACTCCATTTATCACCACTCTCTGTCTTCTGCTGTAAGCCAATTTTGTATCCAAGAATGAATTTCACCTTTGATACCTATCCTCTCCAGTTTAGCCAATAGTTTTCGGTGAGGCACCTTGTCGAAAGCTTTTTGAAAGTCCAAGAAGATTATATCTAGTGATTTCGTCATGTTGTTATATGTGAATAGTTTGTTATAAAATTCAATCAAATTTGTTAGGCATGACTTATTTGATCTAAAGCCGTGTTGACTATTTTTGATTAGGTTGTTTGATTCGAGGTAATCTACTATCTTATCTCTAAGGATTTTTCCATGATTTTTCCTACAATTGAAGTTAGACTAATTGGTCTGTAATTCCTCGCTTTGGCCTTGCTACCCTTCTTGTATATCGGCGTAATGTTCGCATCTTTCCAATCACTCGGTACAATCCCCTGTAGTAATGATAAGTTAAATAGTTGTGTCAGGGGTTTTGCTATTTCGTCCTTAACATTCTTAATTATTTTCGGGTGCAGCATGTCGGGTCCCAGGGTCTTATTTACATTTAAATTACTCAATTTGCTTTGTACTTCGCTAACACTGATGGTGAAATCTCCTATCACATGAGTTGAGGTGTTATTTTCAGGGGTATGATCGATAATTTCTTCTGTGAAAACTGAGCCAAAATATTTGTTGAGCAGATTTGCCGTGTTTGTGTCACCTGTTATTGTCTGGCCATCTTCTATTAGCGGTCCGATTCCGCTTTTGATCTGTTTATTTTTATTTACGTAACTGTAGATTTGTTTTGGTTTGTGGCACTTTCTCTGGCAATAGTCATTTCGTAATTTTGTTTGTTCGCCCTAATTATTTTTTTCACTTCCCTTCTACTATTTTTGTACAAGTTTATAATTACTTCAGTGTTTGTGTTATTTTTTACAAGTTTGTGGAGTTGATTCCTTTTCCTTATTGCCTTGCCAATGTCTCTACTGTACCAAGGGGGCATACTTGATTTCGTATTACGTTTTGGTTTCATGGGTACAAATTGTTTATGCGCTTCTGTAATTGTAGACTTAAAATGTCCCCATAGTTCATTTACTTCGTTTATATTTATGAGGTTTGAGTGTATGTTTGATAGCGATTCCTTAAGTCCGTCATAATTTGCGTTTTTGAAGTCCGAAACCATTCCTGTTGTTTTTACTGAGGAATATTTGCTTATAACGTTGATTCTTAAGATTTTATGATCGGACGTAGCCAGATGTTCACCTACATCCAGGTTTGATAATAGATTTTCTTGGGTAGTGATTACGAGGTCTAATATATTCCTGTCTCGCGTCAGCTGTTTTACGTGTTGAGTCAAAAAATTGTCCTGGATGAAGCTTGTCATTAGGCGTGACTCAGCATTTTTTCCGGTCAGGGTATTCCAGTCAATTAGGGGGAGGTTATAGTCACCTAGTAAAACTGTTTCGTCGGAATAAAGGGTTTTCTCTAGTATTTCATAAAAAATTGTATCATCGGCAACAGTTAGTCTCGGTGGTCGGTACGCTGTAGTGATATTTAAGTTCATGTTTTTTTGTATTTATTTTGACGCACACTATTTCTGCATTACTTTCGGGGAGAGTCACCTCAACTGGGTTTAAGTAGGTTGCAACGTACATTGCAACCCCCCCTCTTTGTTTTCCATTGTTACGGTCTTTATGAAAAAATGTATATGGCTCTATGTGATATTCATGAAGTAGATCTTTATTTTTAAGGTTCAGATGTGTTTCCGTTATACAAATAACGTCAACTTTCTCATTTAATAACAGACATTTGAGTTCGTCTATTTTGTTTCTTATTGAGCAGGCATTTATGGATATTATTTTGATATCATTTCTCTCAGCATGCGCTGGATTTGTTTTTCTTATTGGTGGGGATGGGTTTGGGGTTGTGACTTGAAGCCGCGGCGGGTTGTCAAATTCATTCAGTTGGTTGGGTTGGCTTGGATGGGGTTGGGTGGGGTTGTTTAGTTTGTTTTGTGGTTCAGGTAGGTAAATTTTCGCAACTTGTGGGCCATTGGGGTTGACGGTTTCGTTTAAATGGTTGTGAAGGACTTGGAAGGGTTGGGCGGGGTTATTTATTTCTCTTAACTGTGCGGGTGGAGTTTGATTGGGTGGGGTTGTGGGAGGGCTTTTCCTGGGGTAGCGATGTCAATACTCAGAGGAGTCTATTAGCATAGTTATCTCTCGGTCCTCACTGGCGTTGTTTTCATGGGCAATGTAGGTTGCTTGATTTAGGGTGTCACTCATGTGCTGAACGCCTTTTTCTGATAAATTAATGCCATCTCCGCTGTACAGGGACGAGTTCCCTTCAAGGTTGGTCCAATTGTCCACATACAGTACCTTCTCTTGTTCGCACATGACCTTGACTGCGTTGTTAATTTCTATGGCTCTATTTTGTCCGTATGAGCTTGTTTTAATCCGGGGTATGACGCCGCTTACCACACATTTCGTGATCTTCCTTTTCATGACTTTAATTAGGTTCTCGAAATCTTTTTCTATGGTCTTAATTGGGGCCTTACCTCCGTCAAAGCAGTCATTTGAGCCAACATTGACGACTACACAGGTGCCCTCTGGTATGGCGGAGTTAGTTATGTCTTTCAAGATATGTTCGACTTTACCGCCTGGAATGACCTTTACTGACCTTTTTCCTCTGTTCTTGGTGGCAAAGGCAGCTCCTTGACCTCGCATGAGACTGTCACCATAGACTAGGGTGAGTTTCTCCTTCCCGCTGAGTCCGTGCTTTGATGGATTCGTTGTTTTCCTGTCAGGAATTTTCTTGCCTTTCGAGCTTGCTTTCACGTGGTCAGTTACCTCGTGTGCAAATCTGTTTTTGATAGGGTTACCTGGTGTCGCTTTTCCATTCCCATTCCCATTCACGTGGTCAGTTACCTCGTGTTCATTGTTTTCGGCGAGAACAGCAAATCTGTTTTTGGTAGGGATACCTGGTGTCGCTTTCCCATTCCCTTGGGATTTGTTCTTGTTACGCCTGTTGACTACTGTCTGATATAGATCATTGGATGGGTTTTCTTTTTGAAGATTTTTAACAACGTCGACTTGCTTACTCTCTATGTCCTTTACTCGCTCTTTTAGTAAGAAATTTTGATGCGAAAGTACACCTACAGTCTCCTTTAGTGTGAGATTATCTCGCTTCAGTTCGTCAGCCTGTGCCTTGTGTGCTTCTAATGTGCACTCCAAGAGCAAAAAGTTTTCACCAGTTAAACACATAAAACACTTGGCATTTGGATACCCATGACGCGGATACCATTCCTTGTAGTAGTTCTTGTTACAGGCGGGGCATTTAATTCTGATCGGTGCCATGATTTGGGGTTAGTGAGGGAGAATTTGCAAAAACGAAAGGTAGAAAATGTTGGAGTGGTCACTTCCCTTAAAATTTGTTCCGATGTTGATGATGCAGGTTGCAAGGTGTTGGTGGGGGGTGAGGGTAGTTTCTGTTACGTCGGCACTTTAAAAAGAAATTTGGGACGGGTTTTGGGGGTGGGGGGGATGGTCCTAGGGCCCTTATTTTATACCCCTATTTCCCCTCATAAACCGGGGTTTAAAGGGGGGGGGGGGGGGGGCGCGGTGGTACTTTTTGACACTTGGCGGCAGCTCCAGAGCGGTGCAGCCCGGGGGGGGGGGGAACGAACTAGGGATGAGAGGAGAAGAAAGAAAGAGAGAGTGGGGGGGGGAAATGAATTGGGATGAGAGGAAAAGAGAAAGAGAGAGAGAGAGAGAGGGGGGGTGAGAGTGAGTGAGAATGAGAGAGAACGAAAGGGAGAGAGAGATGGAGGGAGAGAGAGAGAGAGAGATATATATGAGCGAGAGAGAGAGAGAGAGATATGAGCGAGAGAGAGAGAGAGAGAGAGAGAGAGAGAGAGAGAGAGGGAACGAGAGAGAGAGAGAGAGAGAGAGAGAGAGAGAGATAGAGAGAGAGAGAGAGAGAGAGAGAGAGAGAGAGAGAGAGAGAGAGAGAGAGAGAGAGAGAGAGAGAGAGGAAGTGAGAGAATGAGAGTGAGAGGGAGAGAGAATGAGAGAGAGAAACGAGAGAGAGAGAGAGAGAGGATTAGTTTATTGAGGGGCTGTATTCACCCTGGTGGGGCACTCCTCGTAAAACGGAAGTCGTTGGAGGGGAGAGAGAGGTGCCTTTAGTTGGGGTCGGAGGGGGAGTTGGGAGGAGAGAGAGAGAGAGAGAGAATTAGTTTATTGGGGGGCTGTATTCACCCGGGTGGGGCACTCCTCGTAAAGCGGAAGTTGTTGAGGTCCCGAGAGAGAGAGAGAGAGAGAGAGAGAGAGAGAGAGAGAGAGAGAGAGAGAGAGAGAGAGAGAGAGAGAGAGAGAGAGAGAGAGAGATTGAGAGTGATAGAGAGTTATTGAAAACTAGGAATTACAATGGATAGGCAGCTGGGAGTTGGTGTGGGATAAATCAAGGGAGGTATTTAGACAAGGAGGAGATATTTAAGCTTATAGAGAGGGATTTTTTCTATAGCTTGAGTGTGACAGACCAAGATTTTTGCAAGAAGGATTTAGATAATGGGATGTGGGGATTGTAATTCGGGATGTTCTATATAGTGAGAGTTAGTGAGAGAGACAAATTTGTGTATAAGAGAGATTTATATGTAAAAATAGGTTAGGTAGTTTATAGTAAGAGAGTTATTTAGATGATTTGAAAGAGACCGGAGGGTGTGAGTAGAGAGAGAGGATGGAGGAATGGGGATAATGAGAATTTATAAGGGATATTGGTAATACTAAGTTACAAGATACTGGTGAGGGCAGAGGGGAAAGGCAGCATGCAGGGCAGGGGGCGGCGCTCGGAGCTCGGAAAGACACTTCCTTCTTGTTCGACCGCTACTGACAGACTGAAGAGAGAGAGAGAGAGAGAGAGAGAGAGAGAGAGAGAGAGAGAGAGAGAGAGAGAGAGAGAGAGAGAGAGAGGCACAAGACCACTACAGCCAAGATTCTTGTAACCTACGATGTGTATAGACTCATTTTGAGAACACAATTACACAGTATATATATTGTATTAATTCATTCCTAATAATGTTTAAATGTCGGTCATTGTAAGCATGTGCAAAGATGGTTTAACAATAATTTACAATACATGAGAATAATCGTCTCCAATCACTAACTGCCAGCTAGAGAAGGAAGATGGGGGAGTTGGGGATAGCTTGGGGATGAAAGGTGGGGGTAGACTTGGACCCGAGTCCCCCCTTCTACCTGCCCAGGGTGGAGTAGGGGAAGAAAGAACCCACCCCTGAGCTACGTTTAGTATGCGTGAGTGACACATGGCTATAGTTGCAGGCAGAAGTGACAAACCTATCAACTGTACACACCAGATGATCAGCATAGGGGTGCAGATACTTTTTTGACCGAGTGTACATGGAAACTTAGACAACAATTTGAGACCTGAGAGGGTTAAGTTTATCTCTGTTTCTTTGTATTTTTACTATTATTGGTTACATATATAATATCAATATTATTGGTTACATATATAATATCAATATTATTGGTTACATATATAATATCAATATTATTGGTTACATATATAATATCAATATTATTGGTTACATATATAATATCAATATTATTGGTTACATATATAATATCAATATTATTGGTTACATATATAATATCAATATTATTGGTTACATATATAATATCAATATTATTGGTTACATATATAATATCAATATTATTGGTTACATATATAATATCAATATTATTGGTTACATATATAATATCAATATTATTGGTTACATATATAATATCAATATTATTGGTTACATATATAATATCAATATCAAACAAGAAATACAACAATAATAGATGCAATTTTCACTTGCATATTCATATATAAACAGATGAACTTATTAATAGAAGTGTTTATTTTATATATACTATTTTTGTCTACAATGCTGAATAGAAAACATGCAAAATAAATGACCAGCGTAGTGTCGCAGGGGGAAGGAATAACGCCTTCACTTGGGGTTAAGTTAAGCTCAGTTTCACTATTTTTGTATATAGAGCTGAACAAATATATATATTTACAAAAATTATAAGTCCAGATAATTATTCATACTAGAGGGCTGGTGATATAATCTGTGCATATATATATATATATCTATATACTGTATATATATTCAATTTAAGTACTAAAACGTACCCGAGGTGCACATATGGGTACTGCGCAAATTAAACAAAATACAAAAACTACAATAGATGATTTGACAAATAGCAACCCCATCTGGCAAAGTCATACACACACTTAACACACCAACCCCGTTATTTGGACTTATATATTTTATAATATTGTCTTATTTGCACCACTATCATAAGTACCTAAATATTATCAAGTCTTGTCTGGTTAAATTATCATATTTTTTTGCCAGCATATGCTAATAGACCTAGGTATTAAATACAAATACATAATAATAAATTATAATATACTGTATATATATGTCCAGGAAATTATAATATACTGTATATATATGTCCAGGAAATTATAATATACTGTATATATATGTCCAGGAAATTATAATATACTGTATATATATGTCCAGGAAATTATAATATACTGTATATATATGTCCAGGAAAGAAAACTCTGATAACAAACTTTAGGATCTAATTAACCCCTTCTGTACCGGCTACATAGTTCGTATTTTATTCTAGCTATATTTATATGATTTTGTGAAGTTTAAGAAGAAGCTGGGGTAGTGAAAGTGGTTAAGTGAGATAGTTCAAAGCCTGTTAATTGTTGGAGGCCCTTTTTAAACTGAACAAAATCGTCTAAATATAGCTAGAATAAAAACAAAATACGTAGCCGGTACATAAGGGGTTAATCAAATTGGACTTCAGCGACTATCAACCCTATTGGATTATTAAGCCAGCATACTGTAAGTCAAGAATATCGTCAGAACTGGAGCGTCTCTGCGAGAACTCCAGGTCCTTGGAACTTGAGGAGGGTAGACTTGTAAGTTTTATTATTATGTACTGGTACAGTCTACGACAGAACTATTGACATGGCCTGAGGCAATGTGTTATTTCACTTACCTATTAATAGATGGCCCTTTAATCGCTTCTAATATAAAGGGGCGGGGTTAATAAGGAGGTTTGCAGGAGGATTCAAACGTGTGTGTGTGTGTTTGTGTGTTGGAGACCAGCACACAGAATATGTTTAATTTTACACAACTCACGGGCTATATTATAAGCCTAGCCCATGTTGGAAGCCTAGATCACAAATAAGTAACGCACATCAGGTGTTATGTTATTTATGGAATTCAATATACCGATGATCAAGTTTCTGTCCTTCGCACTTCTCATTCCCCCCTTTCCTCCCCCTCTCTCTGTTGCCTTCCCCTATCTCCCCCTTCTCTCTCTTTCGCTCACCCTGCTCTCTCGTAGCCAAATATATGACTTTCCTCATCGTGTTCAAAGCTGTCAATAAAAATTACTAATACCCTTTTTTCTTTTCTGTTTTAACCTTTTCTGATTCTCAATTATTTACTCTTATTATGTTCATTACCTCAAACAATTTGTTATATAACATAAATAGATATGCTCCGTTGGAACACCACTCAAGGTTACCAACCTTGACATTCTGACGGTTAGTGTTAACAATCGTATACATATAAAAGTAATTGAGAAGGCATGTTACAATCCACGCATCAAGACAAGTTGGATCGCATTGCAATCTAGCTTAGAGCAAATTATAACCACATAACGAAACATGTATTTATTATAAAGACAAGACAATGTCGGCTCAGATAGAAAACAAGTTTTAGCTGAACCGAAGCTTGTGTCTTTGAGATATAAACACATTTCGTTATTAGCGTATATATATGTTTTTCCATTCCACTATTCACGGCACTACAACACATAATCTATCTTAATACGTAATATGACAAGCTAGGATTATTGCATTATACTTTTTATCGGTGAATTCTTAATTACTAGATTAATTACTGTAGCTTCCCACTAAGATCAGTAAAGAGGTCGGCGCTACCCATTGTAACAATTTATTATAAAGTAAGTCATCGTATTGAACAGTTAACGATAATCCAAGCAATGTGGTTAAAATGATTTTCAGTTGATATTTTGTTTAGGCTTTTCTGTGTTTACTTCAATTTTTGTTTTAATTATCCTCCAAACATAATAACAAGTTTACTATAGCTTCATGTATGTCACATTGAATGTTATTAAATATTTTAATATTTCACCATTAATATGTTTACGGTAAACATTGTAAAGACACATTATATAATATATATAGAGTGTTTTTAAAGGTAAACATTTACAATATATATTGATTAAATCAATATGAACTCCCCCCCACCAGCTGCATCAACTACCTCCTGTATTCTCGTTAGAACAGAGTTAACCAAATTCCAACATATTTTAGGACCGCGACGGATACCCTCCCACTCCTCCTGTGCTTTCCTCTCCACCAATTAACTAACTATAATTCCTACATGAAATATGACTAAATTAAATTAGGCTATAGACTTGTGTTGCATTCACTTACAAAGGTTTGTATACTGTATCCAGTAGTCCACTATATACCATTTCTCTTGTAAGCTAGAATACTCGGTGTGCCTTATCTACATTGCTATGTTTTACCATTATTAAATATTAAATCATTAATATCCGGAACGGTGTCTTATTAATACAGTATTCTAATTTATTTTCAGTATATTCCTGTGCGAGAGGAAAACTCGCATCACTCGATAATACGTTATTTATAGCAGTAGAGCATACTAATATTCCTTGCATTCTGATAATGAAGTAGCGTGTGTGTGTGTTCTAGTTGGCATGATCGTAATCCATCTCGCTTACTTTTGGCGCTACCTGGACGTGTCGAACAGAGCCATCAATGGAGAGCCTAAAACATCACATATCGGATTGTTTCGAATACCGCCGTCAGCGGGAACTAATGGATAGTTGAAGATCCATACCACGACTTAAGTCTCAGACTGTACGTATTCATAAGGTGTTTGGGTTCATTGGTTTTTTTAATGTATATTTTCATGAAACCTAGCTGAGAACTTTTGAGCTGGTTCAGGAAGCCTTCATTTTAAATTCATGGTCTTGTTCCTAGTGGTTCACTGAGGTTGGTGGTGTGTTTCCTTTATCATTGTGTGATTTTCCTTTGTTTCTTCAGTGTGTGTGTGTTTGTATGTTGGTTAATAATTACAAGATGACGAGGTCCTAGGATTTTGGAAGGTTAGTCAGTTGTTTTCTACATTGTGACGAGACAGGATCTACCTTAACCTTCTGCCTGGATTTGTATAGGCCCTATTGTGTTTTGGCCATGACTTCTGTATTCTCAGCTAAGTTTTATGTTATATTTGTCTTATGTGCCGACAATGTAAAGATAGGTCGGATTTATTTGCCCTGACTATTTCTGTTAAGAACTCATATTACTTATTATATAATTTGATTAACCATTTTTGGGTCTCTGACATTATATTATCTAAATTATGTTCCCTCAGTTTAATTGATGTTTGTATATATAGTGTAATCAATGTTCATATAATATTACAAAGACTTTGAACTTTACCATTATATAATTATTTTGTAAATGACTACAGCTACACCCATTCTTAAAACTTTAATAGGGAAAATGAGAATCCTAATTTAGTTAAAAACCTAATTATTTGCCTACGGCTATACGATACAAACCAGTGACTGATTCCTGAGTGGGGTTGGCTAATTTGAAATGAAGAACCTGGGATATTTGATATATGATTTACAAATTTATAATTTATACTTTATATAAATAATGTCATATGTTATGCTTCATAACGAACTTTAAGAATTAATAGCGTTGAAAGACAAGTGAAATTTAATTCGAGTGAGTATTTCCTTAGTGTTATGGATTCGACATCATACCGTAATATTAAACAGCAACTAACCTAGGCGAAGGGAAACTCTGATTACAAACTAATAGCATGATCTTAATGCTTGATATGTCCACAATTGGCAAAATGGGGAAAGCTTCATAGATATATGGAGTACCGTCATTGACAGCATAGACCATAGGACTCATTAAAGATATATAAGGTTTCACCGAATATACAGAATAAGGTGGCACAATAATCAATATCCCACCAGAAACAATGTGGCAAGGAGGTGAGATGATACTGCCAAAACCTCCTTACCCAACCATAACAATTACAACCAATGATTTACCGGTCGTTCCTGTTGGATCATCGTCACTTAAAGGTCCAACCACAATGCCAACTGTGCTTGCGGGCAATGTGCGCCAAACAGCAAGTACGCACAACCAACCCAAGAAGAACAACTAAGAGAACAACAACAACAACCAAGACAAGAAGAACAACAACAACCACCAAGAAGACAAGAAGAACAACAACCTGAAGAGTATGAACATATACACTTATAATGTTAGAACACTTTCAGAAGATCACAAAATTGAAGAACTAGTTGATGACCTAGATAACGACAGCTGGGAAGGAAAGAAGAAAATCTCATTAAACACAATGACAGTCAACACTTGTTCTACTACAGAGGAAAACAAAATGAAAATGCTAGTGGAGTAGGATTTCTAGTTAATCGCAGCATTGCTCATAATGTAATGAAATACAACAGTGTAGCTTGGGTAGTGATCAGACTTTGCAAACGATACACTCTTAAAGTAATTCAAGTATAAGAACCCCCATCGCAAAGCTCCGACGAAGAAATTGAAACATTTTATGAAGACATCGCCAGCATTCTAGACCAGGAAAAAATACAGTATACAATGATTATCGGAGAGTTCAATGCTAAAGTCGGAAGGAACATATATGGCAGGTGAATCATATATCGGAAAGTTTGGAGTAGGCAAACGGAATGACAAGGGAGAAATCTTAGTAAGATTTGCTGAAAATATATGATTTTAGGATAATGAACACTTTCTTCCAAAAATGAAAAGGTCGTAAGTTGACCTGGAGAAGTCCAAATGGAACAACACAGAATGTGGGGAGGGGGTGTCACTTTTATTATTAAGGTAAACATATAGAGCGACCATAAAATGGTAGGGTGCACAGCAAAGTTCAGTTTGAAGCCATAAGAAATAAGATAGTTCTCGGGAAGAAAATATGTCTAGAGAAAGTTAAAGGGAATAAGATAGAGTTCCAGCTAGAACTTAAAAATAGATTCCAAGCTCTCGACAGCAATGAACATGACATCAAGAAAGTAAACGAAAACCTAACATTAGCAATTAGAGAAACAGCAGAAAAGATAGAGAGTACAAACTCCAGTAAAGAAAGCAAGTACTCTCAAACTACTGTAGATCTCATAAAAAGAAGAAAAGCAATGCAAATCAAAACGAAAACAAGATGAACTAGAGGGAGCAGAATTTAACAAGCTAATCAACAAATGATGACGGGAAGAAGAAAGAAAAAGAAACATGGACTTAGTTGAAGAAACTATTAGGAAAGGAACAAGCCTCAAACTAGCACAAATATATTTATACTAGCCTTAGACAAGCAACAAATGACTTCTCTGAGAGACAGCAATGGTGAAATCATTAACTGTAGAGAACAAATAGTGACACAAGTCGAAGAGTAATATGGAAAGTTATACTCTTCAAGTATTTAATTTCCATCAAATGATTCAACAACAGACACAGGCGAGATCCCACATATACCTGTAGATGAGGGAAAGTCTGCCCTAAACAAAATTAAAAGGGGAAAAGCTCTAGATGATGGGATAACAAACGATCTTCTGAAGGATGCAGGGGATGAGGTCCAGTGTAGATTTGCTCAGCTGTTCACTCAATGTTTGTGTGAGCAGGGTGTTCCAGAAGCTTGGTGCAATGCAATAGTGATTCTACTTCACAAAAAAGGGGATAAGAAAGATCTCCGCAACTACCTTCCCATTAGTTTGTTATCAGTTGTTTTGCAAATTGTTCTCTAAAATCCTCACAAATAGGTTAGATAACATTTTAGATGAAAATCATTCTCTGGAACAGGCAGGATTTAGAAGTGGATATTCAACCATGGATCACTTGCATACAATGAACCAGCTAATAGAAAAAAAACTCAGAGTATAATATACTTCTTTGTTTAACTTTTGTAGACTATGAATTCGGTAGAGATAACAGCTATAGCAAACTCGCTACATGAACAAGGAACAAATGAAACATATTTAAACCTTTTAGAGAATATATATACAAAAGGCACTGCTGTGGTCCGATTATACAGATACACAAAGACGACAAAGATTGAGAAAGGAGTGAGGCAGGAGACACAAGCTGTTCACAGCTTGTCTTGAAGGGATTTTCCGAAAATGTTCCTGGGAATCAAAGGAAATTAATGTAGATGGGGAATACCTTAACCATCTCCCATTTGCAGATAAAGCAGAAAAGCTCCAAGAAATGTTCAATGATCTTAATAAAGAAAGTCTCGAAGTAGGTCTAAAAATTAACAGAAGTAAGACCAAAGTTATGTACAATGATAAGGCCCAATCCAGAATAATTAGGAATGATAAAAACATTCTAGAAAAAGTAGAATACTACAATTATCTTGGCCAAGTAATGCCCTCACTTTGCCTCGATCCTTGACACGGTGTGGGGGCTTACAAGTTGGCAGTTGGGGCAGTCGGGGTTATTCGACCACTCCACCTGCCAACTCCAGCTAATTTTGCTAGGCCCTTTCCTTCTCTTACTGTATATTTTTCGTTTCTCACTTCTTCTGCTATCCTCTGGGGAAGCCAACCAGGGAGTTTATTTCCTCCCCTGCTACTTTAGGCGACTCAACCCTCCCATCTCATCTAGTTGCTAGCCCTGTTCCCTTCCTCCCTTTCCCGTTTACTGTTTCAGGAGGTTCTAGTATTCCCCAGAGTTTTGCTGCAGTGTTTATGTCCTCGGCTGAGTTGGCAGAGTTCCACTTGGTGACATGTGCCGCCGGCGAGGGCCCGAAAAGCTTGTTGTTGGAGGCTGGACGCAGTGGGGTTGCCTTGGAATTGCTGACTCCTTTCTTTCTTCAGTGTATGTGATGGGTAACAACACCGGCCCCATCCTTTATGGGACGAAGCAGATTGATGACAAATATACGTTTATTCACGTATGTTGGGCTGACAATGTTCCCAGCTCGAAGCCGGGGTCTATCTCATGGAAATGGCCATGTTCTGGTTTTCATGGCCCTGCGGAGATCTCAAATCATTGCCAGGTGGCACCTAGCAACCATAGTATTTTATTCTTGTGCAGTTTTTGTTTTCTGTCTTATGGTTTTCTATTTCTGGTGTTTTGCATATGCTCATGGCAGACGATACTAACCATACTGATGTGGTAATTGCTTTGGACTCACCGGTAACCGCCTCTGGGGATCCCCCGGCTTCTTCTGAGGGTCTTCCCTCTCAAAGTTCTACAGTAGTTACTATGAAGCCTTATGTAGTGCCTATTGAGTAAAATAATTCTACAAGAGGCAAAGGGGATACTATCTTCCTCCAGAATGTTCCCCCCGAATTATCCTATGATTCCCTGCATAAAATGTTAAGTCCATTGGTGTAATAACTCGCATCAGAATTCGATTTGTAGACGCTTGTGGGTCTGTAAACAGATGCTACATCTCCTTTTTGGAGGAGTCCTCTGCTGCAGCTGCCCACGAAGCTGCCCCGAATCTGGTACCTGCTGGCTGTTGCAGTTCAAAACCATTGCAGCGTTCTGCGAATATTGAGGATAGTGTCTCCGATTATGTGCCAAATGTATTTGACGGATTAAATTAAATTCCAGAACTACAGCACCCTGCTCTTATACCTAAACGGTATGTAGCATACTACAACGATGGAGAATATAACTTTATTCAGGCATTTTTTGCAGAGGCAAGTCGGCGTCATCACAAACGAAATTCTCAAAAAGTATGGGAAAGGTGTATTAATCTATGCTACCAACCCAGTTCAGGCTAGGATGCTATCCCATCTGCCTTGTTCGTCTAATTGTATGGTCAATCCATGCCCACAAATCCTTTAAGTTTACAAAAGTGATTGTGTTCTGTGAGGACCTGCATGCCTGTCCTCTGCACGGAGGCTGAAGGGCAAGACAGAGTTACGTGTAGTTTGGGGGTTTTACTTACCAGATTCTGTTGATATTGGACCACTCTCCCTGCGAGTTAAGAAGTTTCAAGATCGGCCTATGCAGTGCTACTAATGTTTTAAGTATGGGCACCTCAAGAAATACTGACCAAACGAAATCCGTTGCGGCTGTTGATCAGCTTTAAGCAATCGTGAGGCTTCTGAAAATGCTACCACTGTCGAGGTGACCACTCTCCCTCTTCCTGGCATTATGATGTATATATATTTGAGGTAGACATAGTTGTTCTGACAAATACACAGCATATTAGTTTTGGTGCTGTTAGATGGGAGTTGCTGTTCCGAAGTAAGCCTGGTACACGTTCATACGCTTCAACAGTTGCATCATCTGCACCAGTTGCCTTCTCTACAGTAGCAGCCCAAGACAAAGCCACTGGTATTCCTATCATCTCAAAGCAGCAACGGCAGGTGCAGAGTTCGGGGAGTGAGGCTATTTCTCTTCAAGCCTCTGTTCGTCGCAGACAACATTCCCGTACAAGTAATGAACAGCATCCTCCCTCTCCAAATAAAGACAGGACACATCATCGCGATGGTTGTACGCTTCCCGGCTCTTCGCCTAAGGGAGGAGGGGCCCTTCATCTTCGAATGAGAGGGGTGCCACGGGCTCACCTGGAGGTAGCGTTATTTCCTCCCCCAGGTGTTCCTCTGTCTTTGGGAAGAGTAAATCCTTCGAGGCCTCTGTACTGCTTTGAGGCATCTATTTGGTTTCTATCCCTCCATCTGTGCCTTTGCCCTAATTTCCTTTCTGGCCATTCCATAGCTGCGGTTGTGGACGGCCACCGTTCATTTCCTCAACCTATCAACTCCGGTGTTCCTCAGAGTTCTGTCCTATCTCGAATTATCTTCCTATTATTCATTAACAACCTTCTCAATTGCACCTCCAGCCCCATTCACTCATATACTGACGACTTTACATTACACTATGCAACTAGCCTTCCACGAAATCACTCGCAGCAGGAACTTCAAAACTTGGGTAAGGAGGCCATAAAGCACCTATCCTCTGATCTCTCTACTAGTTACTTTCAATATTTCCTAAACTCAATTTCTCAATCTTTTTACTCGTAGCCCCCTTCCAGAAAACTATGACTTACATTTCAACAACATACAAATTAACCGATCATCTTCTCTTATTATTCTCGGTGTCTCTTTTTCTTCTGACCTCTCTTGGAGAGATCAAATTACCAGTCTTGCTAAAACAGCTTCCCAGAAGCTGGGTGTGCTCAACCACCTCTGAAGGTTCTTTACCCCTGCGCAGCTACTTACTCTGTAGAGGGACACGGTGCATCCATGTATTGAGTATTGCACACACGTGTGGGGGGGATCATCTCACACAGCACTTCTTGACAAAGTAGAAAAGAAAGCCTTCTGTCTCATTAACTCACGTCCACTAACCAATTCTCTGCAGTTTCTCTCTTTTCGCCGCAATGTTGCATCTCTCTCACTATTCTACCGCTATTGCGATAATCAGTGTTCCTCAGAGCTCTCTCAGAGTATAACACCATTTCTTCGTAGAGCAAGTAGTACCCATCTTTCAACACAATCTCACCCCTACTCTGTGCAACTATCCAACCCAAGAGTGAAACGTTATTCTCAATCCTTCTTCTATTCAACAGCTGAGCTCAGGAACTCTCTCCCAGAATCTGTCTTTCCCTCATCCTATAGCATACATTGCTTCAAACTCTGTGTGTACATTTTGGCCAGAACGTCCCTTGATTTTGGCCCTATCACTCTTTCAACTCTGGGAGAAGCTCTCATCACAGGCAGTTCTGCCTTTTGTCTCCCTCACTCACGTAGACAAAAAATGTAAATTCTATTAAAGGGGTCTATTGTATGGTCAGCTGCATAACACAACATAAAGAATTAGAACAGTAATACAAATATAAAACAGAATAATGTGGCAGAAATGTACAATATGGTATCTGGTAATAGTATATATGCCGGTTGTGCTCGTGGTAAGAGGCGATATATGCACCTAGGTTACAACAATCTCACATACAATGGAGTTAACTCTTTAACTATTAAATATATTTATACGTGTAAGCTTAAAGGCATTAGCCAGTCTTCGTACTTAGGAACAAGTATTTAACCTTATAATATATTATCAAGTCTTTAACCTTAGTCTGAGTACCTTCAGCGGGACAAGTTAATCTCTGAATTGAAAAATAGGAAACGTAAATATCTTGTTGACAGCAATTGTCTAAACTCTAATCAGTGGTGGCATGCTTACCGTAAACGGTTAACAGCAATAACAATTAAATCTTATATAAGTTTCGTAATTAACTGTCTCGCATCCTTCACGGTTACATATGATAAAAGTTGCTTAATATGTGCTCCGAAGAACCAGTTATGTCATTCTCTTTTGGGAGCGTTTACATGCCTGCAAGGGGGCAAATAACTGAACAGAATATGTACAATCTAGGCTCTTGATCTAGTGATTGACAATTCCTAGTATCCGTTCGCATAGAGCTATACACATCCTAACTTTGACTTCTATTTACCGCTAGGCAAGCAAGCTCATTTACTAAGTTATTGACCCCTAACCTAACATCTAAATCATCAATCTCGTTGCTGATACTGCAAACGAGGACTCTACCTGCTAAATGCTGAACTATGCAAGACTTGTAAGAGTCATTTAACTAATCAGTTGATGATAACTAGGGGAGCTAATCTCGAAGTAAATTAAGCAAGTTTACAGGCAATTAATCAAAAGGTCTTCAATGATACCTTAAGCTTTTTAAATTATATCAGTACTGCTACAAGTACTGTATCAACCGTCTAACAGTCCCATAGTCACCAATTGCAACTTTCAAAAGGGGTGATGGAGCTGGTACTCCAGGGCCAGGGCGTCTCGTCTGCTAATCACCTCGCCATCGGCTGCACCTTCGTCGGCTCTCCTTTCACAGGGTTAGGATGGGCATCTAGGTTTTTCGCCTCAATTCTTCCCTCGGGACTCAGGGTAGCTCTGTCTCCCAATAGATGGCCAGTTCTTTGAAATAGTGATCCGGGGCCCCTAGGGCGTGCCCTTGTATCAGGTTTTGTAGCTTCTGCAGCTCCAGGTTGTTTAATATGGCAAGTAGCTGCAGCAGCGGTGGCGGGAAGCTCGAGGGCAGTCTGTCATTCATTTTTTGGTAGTCTTAACATATTTTTCTTTAGCGCCTCCTTTATACCAGGGTCTGCAATAGGGGGAGCTGGAGGGAGGGGAGGGGGGGGGGGGGAGGAGGTCCGTGTCCTTGGGAACAGTAGGCTGCTCTGGCTGCAGGTAGGGGGTCCTTACAGGGCCTGGTGGTGGGTGGCATGTTCGTCCGCCAGCCAATCACAGTGCCTCTCAGATCAGGTTTCACTGCCCTACATTATGTTCTTGCTACTTCTTTTACTTTTGGCCAGACAATCGGGTGAGTGCCCTGGCGAGCGTCTCTGCCAATTTAAAGGTCCGTCTTTTGTGATGTCATCCTTTGTATGACTTTCGTTCGCCCAATTCCGGAGCGTGGGGGTGGGGAAAACTCTGCTCATTTCCTTGCGGAGGGTTCTTCCTCCAGCTGGATCAAGGGCATAGGTGGCTCAGGGATCTGAAGTGTCATGAGTGGGGGGAATATTGGCCGTTTGTATCTGGGTCTGTTCTGCCCGAGGTTGATCCCTCGACTTCGGTGATCTCATAGCACATATATATATATATGTGTGTATGAAGGAGACAAAAGGCAGGCTGCCAGTAACAAGTGTATCCACCAAAGCCGAAAAAGTGACACTGGCCAAATTCAAGGGACGTTGGGGTCAAGATGCCTGGACATACGCAATTTAAAGCAGTTTAACCCTTAATTAGCGGCGAGCAACATAAGTCGAGTTAAATAAAGCTGGACTATGTGGCGGTGCTCGACATAGGTCGAGTGGCAATTTCAGCACGTAATGTTGCTGAGAGAGAGAGACAAGTGGTGGCAGGAGAGTAGCGAGCGTATGACTGCTCCAGACCACCGCGGCGAACATACTGACACGAATCCCACCTCCCTCCTCCCTCTCTCACTCGCTATATACGGAATTGTATGGGGAAAGTGCCTAATTACATGCTTTTTGCACTCGCGTTGCACGGTTATTGCAAGAAAACTAGCCATCATAAAAGGATCGTTATGGTGTCATTCGAAAGCTCTGTTTATGCCCTTTCAGGGATAGATACTTGTTTTACGTTCTGGGTCTTATTTAGGCATGAAAATGATCACGTAAACAGCCCTATTTTGGCTAAAAACACCCCGCTGGGCGGTACATATAAATAAACCGCATAGGCCGCTCTTAAGGTGTTAAGTCATTGAGGGAGAGAGTTCCAGAGTTAACTTGTTGAGTTGAAGAAAGACTGAGAAAATTTGCCAATTTTTGGGTTGGAGAGCTGCACAGAATAGAAGTGGGACTGAATGGAAAGACAGGTGCCTCGTACTTGCCACAAGGGAGGGGGTATGCAGTGAGAGAGCTCTGGAGAACAATGATTGTTGTAATAGCGATATATGAGTAAAAGAGATGCAACACTGCAGCGTGTAGAAAGAGATTGTAGGGAACTAGTAAGAAGCGAGTTGATGAGGCAAAATGCTTTTGTCTCCACTCCTTCAAGAAGTGCAGAATGGGTGGAACCTTCTCACATATGCGAACAATACTCGATACACGGGCAAACTGCGCCCCTATATAGAACAAGAAGCTGTGCGGGGTGAGGAACCGATGGAGACGGTTGAGACACCTAACTTCTGGGAAGCTGTTTTTAGCAAGAATGGTAAAATGATCTTTCCAAGAAAGGTTGGATGATAACGATAAACCAAGAAAATTGAGAGCAGATGAAGGGTTGATATGCATCTTGTTGAAGAGTTGTTGTTGTTGTTGTTGTTCCCCAAGCTGCCTGGCCGAACAGCCCCAAGGCCCCGAGCAAGGCCAAGGCCATAACCGAGCGCCCTCACAGAACCCTCCCTGCCGACCACAATAAAGCCTGGGTGACCGAAGCCATTCCATGGCGGGGAGCTGAGGAGGGTGCGGAAATGCCCGGGAAACCAAAGCCCCACCCAGGGCCCTGTGTCCCTCAGCAATTATGAAGAGAAAGTTGAGGGACAAAGGAAAAATGTGACGCTTTGGCTTCCAATCGTGGTAGATTGGGAGGTCAATCCACGGAAGAGACACCGTCACTTGAGATCTAGAAAATATTTAAGTAAAAAGAACAGTCAGAGTAAGCTATGGGTATGGCAGAGATCGCTCAGTTCTCACTCTGATAGACTAGCCCATCACCAGTCTTGTTGAAGAGTAATTGATAGTCTTGTGGAAAATTGCAACAGGTAGATAGAGGGAGACATTGGGTCTTGAAGGAAGTAAAAGTAACAAGATTTTCTCTGCCCCTATTAAAATAAATTGATAGATCAGAAGATAGGCATGTTATGGCCTTGAATAGTGTAAGGTTGGGTCATTAGCATAGGATGCGATCATTAATGAATATTAGAAAGATAACTGGATGAAGGACAGAACCCCGAGGAACACCGGAGTTGATAGGTTGAGGAAGTGAGTGATGGCTGTTCATAACTGTAGCAATGGGATGGTTAGAAAGGAAAATATAGACAAAGGCACAGATAGAGGGATAGGAAACGAAGGAGGGTCGTTTGGAAATTAGATATTTGTGCCAGACTCTATCGAAGGCTTTCGATATGCTTAGTGCAATAGAAAAGTATCACCGAAGTCATCAAAGGAGGATACCAAGAGTTAGTACGATTAACAAGGAGATCACCACTAGAGCACCCCTTAAGGAAACCATACTGGCGATCTGAAAGTAGATTATCGGAAGATAAATGTTTAAGAAATTTTAAAGTAAGAATAGTTCCAAAAACTTTAGACATGCAAGACATCAGAGCTATATGACAATAGTTGAAGGGTTGAGAGCGGTCACCCTTCTTTTGGACAGGTTGAATAAATATATATATATATATATATATATATATATATATATATATATATATATATATATATATATATAATTATATATATTGTATGTGCTTGCATGTGCGTCTATAAGTATTTAACAGAAAATACTGGAAATAGGTGAAATTTGTTCTGACTGTTAGATATTGATTCAGATAGTTCATGTTGTACCATTTGTTCCCGTACACTACACAGCCGCTGCTTCAATTGGTTATGCAGAACTTGCACAGATAACATATTCCGATTTAACAAGGTTATTGACGATAATGAATTTGAAAAATGTTTAAATGAGTACTGTAACCCGAGGAAAGTTCCTTTACCTTCGTTTCTTGATAATACAATGTTTAATCCCTTGAAAATTAACGATATTCGCGACATGGTACTTCTAAATGACATTGATACAGACTATAATTACCATAATAGTTTAACATGGCATAATTTAAGGTGCAACTATTTCCTCGAAGATTCATTCAATACCTCATGCAAAACACAACTTGTTCATAAACAACAATGTTCTCTTATACATTTAAATATTCGTAGTGTTCCTAATAATCTCGGCAATTTTAAATCTTACTTAAGTAATCTTAACATACAATTCAGTGTAATTGGTGTAACAGAAACATGGATCAAAGAGTCAGATAAAAATAGGTACAACGTTAAAGGTTATTCACAGGAGAACATTAGAAACAATAATAAAGGTGGAGGTGTATCAATATATATTAAGGACAATTTAAACTTTGCCAGAGGAGAGGATTTTTGTGTGATGAATGCTGATATAGAATCAATATTTTTAGAAAATTAATATATTATATAGAAAATGGTAGAGGAAAATATATTGTTAGTGTTATATATAGACCCCCTAGCTCTCATGTGGATAACTTTATACATTGTTTAGATAACATACTAGCTATAATTACACTGGGAAATATGTGAATGTGAGATTTCAACTTCTATTCTATTCTATTCTATATGCTCAGGCCCAATCCCCATTTTGGGGGTAGCCGACTCAAGACAGAGCAAAAACAGGGAAAACATAAAAACAACATAAAACAAAAAATAAACACAGATAAAAAACACAAACTCTCACACATCCAGGTCACCCAGGAGAAGACCCAGAGACCAGGGTTACCAAGGTCGCTCCAGCACTCCCCCGGCCCCTGACCACCCGGAGAGGTTCCGATCTCGGCAGGCAGACATGCAGCGGAGCCAAAGCCACAAGCCCTCCCACCACACTTCCAGGCACACCCTTCATATTAATCGTCTCCCCGGGCCAGGCGCCTGATGGACTATTATCTAGTCCAACTTGCGCCCGACCCCTTACTCCAAATGACCACGTGTTCACTCAACTATTCACAAACATTCTCCATTCACTCCTGTCCACCACCACTTCCCCTGCCTGATCTATAGTCATTCCTCTATCATCCAAAGCCTTTCTTACACAGTCTCTCCATCTCAATGGGGGTCTTCCTGCCCTTCTATCTCCCCTTGTACCTGACTCACATATTCTCTTTGTAAGCCTTTCATCTCCCATTCGTTCGACATGACCATACCAGCTCAGCACCCTTCTGTCCACTCTGGCTGACAAATGTTCTTGCTGCCCCACTCTCCTACGTATCTCTTCATTCCTCAATCTGTCTCTACGAGTAACTCCACACATACTCCTCAAGCAGCTCATCTCCATCACATCCAGCCCTCTTTTCTCCTTTTTCTTCAGAGCCCATGTCTCAGCCCCATACATCACTGTTGGCACAACAATTCCTTGATACAGTGCACTTTTTACTTTCACTCCGAGATTTCTCGTCTTCCACATACTTCCCATTGCTCCGAAAACCTTCCTTCCTTCACACACTCTCTGTTTTACCTCCACTTCCATACCTCCACTCCTGCTTATCGTTCCTCCTAGATATTTAAAACACTCTACTTGTTCCAATATTTCCCCATCCAGCCTCACATCTAGATTCACCCTATGCTCTCCCCTATTACACACCATTACTTTACTTTTATTGACGTTCACCTTCAGTTTCCTCCTTCCACAAACCACACCAAACTCTTTGACTACCCGCTGCAGTTTCTCATCAGAATTCGCCACCAATGCGGTGTCATCAGCGAACAGCAACTGATTCAACTCCCAATCTCTACCATTCTTTCCTACTAAACCCAATCCTCTTCCCATAGTTCTCCTTTTCACCTCCCTCACCACACCATCCATAAACATATTAAACAGCCATGGTGACATTACACAACCCTGTCGTAAACCTACCTTTACCTCAAACCATTCACTCAACTCACCATTTCCTACTCTCACACATGCTCTGCTCCCTTCATAAAAACTCTTAACTGCTTCTAACAAATTTCCTCCTATTTCATAAATCCTTAACACCTTCCACATTGCTTCACGGTCTACACGATCATACGCTTTTTCCAAGTCCATAAAAGCCCAAAATATCTCCTTATGCTTCTCTAAATACTTCTCGTATTTCAACTTGAATATGCTTAATGCTGATTATCAAAATAAAACATAATTGTTTATGGAAACCATGTTTTCGTATTTTTTTTTACCGATTATCAATAAATCAACTCGAGTTACTCAAACATCTGCTACAGTAATAGACAACACATTTTGTAACAATGTCATTGATTCATGTCTTTTTAACGAAACATTGTATACAAATATCTCGGATCATTTCCCAATTTTCTGTGTAAGTACTAAAATTATCAAAGATGATGATAATACGACTGTGTAATGAAGCTTGTATACAGAGATTTAAAGAGAAACTGAATACAGCAAGTTGGGATAGTATCTTCATGAAAATAATTGACAAGAGGCATTCTCCTATTTTCATGGACAATATTCTAGGTTTTGTAATGAATGTTTCCCTGTGGTAAGAATAAAACTCAATTATCGTAATCGGAAGCCATGGTTGACTACAGGATTAAAACAATCCATAAAAATGAAAAATATATTATATGTTTTATTATTTTAAAAAACTGTACATAATAAGAACATATATAGCAATGTTAAGAGAACTGTACATAATAAGAACATATATAGCAATGTTAAGAGAAGGTACATAATAAGAACATATATAGCAATGTTAAGAGAACTGTACATAATAAGAACATATATAGCAATGTTAAGAGAACTGTACATAATAAGAACATATATAGCAATGTTAAGAGAACTGTACATAATAAGAACATATATAGCAATGTTAAGAGAACTGTACATAATAAGAACATATATAGCAATGTTAAGAGAACTGTACATAATAAGAACATATATAGCAATGTTAAGAGAACTGTACATAATAAGAACATATATAGCAATGTTAAGAGAACTGTACATAATAAGAACATATATAGCAATGTTAAGAGAACTGTACATAATAAGAACATATATAGCAATGTTAAGAGAACTGTACATATAAGAACATATATAGCAATGTTAAGAGAACTGTACATAATAAGAACATATATAGCAATGTTAAGAGAACTGTACATAATAAGAACATATATAGCAATGTTAAGAGAACTGTACATAATAAGAACATATATAGCAATGTTAAGAGAACTGTACATAATAAGAACATATATAGCAATGTTAAGAGAACTGTACATAATAAGAACATATATAGCAATGTTAAGAGAACTGTACATAATAAGAACATATATAGCAATGTTAAGAGAACTGTACATAATAAGAACATATATAGCAATGTTAAGAGAACTGTACATAATAAGAACATATATAGCAATGTTAAGAGAACTGTACATAATAAGAACATATATAGCAATGTTAAGAGAACTGTACATAATAAGAACATATATAGCAATGTTAAGAGAACTGTACATAATAAGAACATATATAGCAATGTTAAGAGAACTGTACATAATAAGAACATATATAGCAATGTTAAGAGAACTGTACATAATAAGAACATATATAGCAATGTTAAGAGAACTGTACATAATAAGAACATATATAGCAATGTTAAGAGAACTGTACATAATAAGAACATATATAGCAATGTTAAGAGAACTGTACATAATAAGAACATATATAGCAATGTTAAGAGAACTGTACATAATAAGAACATATATAGCAATGTTAAGAGAACTGTACATAATAAGAACATATATAGCAATGTTAAGAGAACTGTACATAATAAGAACATATATAGCAATGTTAAGAGAACTGTACATAATAAGAACATATATAGCAATGTTAAGAGAACTGTACATAATAAGAACATATATAGCAATGTTAAGAGAACTGTACATAATAAGAACATATATAGCAATGTTAAGAGAACTGTACATAATAAGAACATATATAGCAATGTTAAGAGAACTGTACATAATAAGAACATATATAGCAATGTTAAGAGAACTGTACATAATAAGAACATATATAGCAATGTTAAGAGAACTGTACATAATAAGAACATATATAGCAATGTTAAGAGAACTGTATATAATAAGAACATATATAGCAATGTTAAGAGAACTGTACATAATAAGAACATATATAGCAATGTTAAGAGAACTGTACATAATAAGAACATATATAGCAATGTTAAGAGAACTGTACATATTAAGAACATATATAGCAATGTTAAGAGAACTGTACATAATAAGAACATATATAGCAATGTTAAGAGAACTGTACATAATAAGAACATATATAGCAATGTTAAGAGAACTGTACATAATAAGAACATATATAGCAATGTTAAGAGAACTGTACATAATAAGAACATATATAGCAATGTTAAGAGAACTGTACATAATAAGAACATATATAGCAATGTTAAGAGAACTGTACATAATAAGAACATATATAGCAATGTTAAGAGAACTGTACATAATAAGAACATATATAGCAATGTTAAGAGAACTGTACATAATAAGAACTATATAGCAATGTTAAGAGAACTGTACATAATAAGAACATATATAGCAATGTTAAGAGAACTGTACATAATAAGAACATATATAGCAATGTTAAGAGAACTGTACATAATAAGAACATATATAGCAATGTTAAGAGAACTGTACATAATAAGAACATATATAGCAATGTTAAGAGAACTGTACATAATAAGAACATATATAGCAATGTTAAGAGAACTGTACATAATAAGAACAATATAGCAATGTTAAGAGAACTCTCCAGGGTTTATTGCGTAAGGCGGAGCGTGATCATTATAATGAATTATTCCAAACAAATGTATGTAACATAAACAAATCATGGAAGTTAATTAAGGAAGTAATACATCAAAATACACTTAGGAAATGTTTTAAAGCAAAGTCAATAATTGTGAATGGTAAAGTAGTAAATTATGGGAAAACTATAGATAATAGATTTAATAATTATTTTGCTAGTATTGGTCATAACCTA
Organism: Paralithodes platypus; assembly: GCA_032716605.1. NCBI lineage: Eukaryota > Metazoa > Arthropoda > Malacostraca > Decapoda > Lithodidae > Paralithodes > Paralithodes platypus. Next base: position 22,652,299 of record CM064574.1, read on the forward strand.
AGCCAGTCTATACCCACATATAATATATTATTCTTCTTAAATGCCAGAAGCCAACCCCAATTCAATGTTCTTGCAACCAACAAATTGTAAAGAGGTAAGAGATATAATTATGGCATTACAAAACATAAGTCCAGGATGAGATTATATAACTGTAACCAGCATAACAGAAACATACCTTCTTTATATTGACGCATTAGTACATGCTATTAATCTATCATTAAGTCAAGGAATTTTCCCTGGCGAACTGAAGCTCGCCAGTATTATGCTTTTGTACAAGGGTGGTAACGATGCGTTAATGAATAATTACCGTCCTATTTCCATTCTACCTGTATTCTCAAAACTACTTGAAAGAATTTTGTATAAAATACTGTATTATTTTGATAGTAGATATACATTGTTATATAAATGTTGATAGTAGATATACATTGTTATATAAATTTCAGTTTGGTTTTCGAGAGAGACACGGCACAGATCTAGCCCGTATTTACTTAACCTCTGAAGTGCGCATGGGGGTAATTGGAAACGTCCCCCTGTGCTGACGTATTTGAGGTGTTTCCGTCACTAAAATATTCATTGTGCCATTAATAGCATTAATATTTATCCATATGCGCCTATTATGGGTTGATTATAAAGGTATTAACCTGAAACAACAATAAAACGAGTGAAAACAGCGTTTGGATGGTCAAAATCGGAGATATAGCCCGCGAGTTGTATAATGTATGGGTGAGGCAATCTGCTTTCCCGCCAATTTCCCCCAAGGCCACTGAGACACAGTCGATCGATACTCTCTCTCTCTCTCTTGCACTCGCTTGCTATCAGTGATGACCACACCCTCCAATCGGATTTCTAATGTTAGCACGAAAATATACCTCAGAATAAGGGAATAACAGGGAAAATAGGTGATAACTGAAGGAGAGGAGGAAAGTGGGGAAGGAGGGGAGGTAGAGGACTGAGATTTTGCATGGCCCAGGGGCCAAAAAAAAATAAAAAAATAAAAAAAAAAATATAAAAAAATATATTTTTTTCGATGTCAAAAGTTGATTTTTATTTTCTCTGACTCTTAAGAGTCTTCCCGCAGTGCGCCGGGGGAACTCTTAAGAGTCTCCCCGCAGCTCCCGGGTTAACAGATACAATTAGTAACTTATTAGATAAAGGGGATTATGTACTTGGTGTATTTCTAGACTTTAGCAAGGCGTTCGATACTGTCAACCATCATATATTATTACAAAAATGATATACATATGGCATAAGAGGAATAGCCCATATTTGGTTCAAGAGTTATCTCGGTAATAGACAACAATAGGTATGTTATGATGGTAAAGATTCCGCCTTGTCAAGTTAAATGTAGAGAACCACAAGGATTTGTTCTTGGTCCCTTATTGTATCTTTTGTATGTCAATGATATTGCTAACATATCTTCATTATTATTTCTGCTCTTGTTTGCCGACGACAGTAATATATTTTTGAGTGATAAACATTTAGGCAATCTAATAAATGCCGACGACACTAATATGTTTTTGAGTGATAAACATTTAGACCATCTAATAATTACAATGAATACTGAATTTTAAAAATTATATGAATGGGTTAATCTGAATAAATTATCCTTAAACATCAATAACACTAATTACATGGCTTTCCATATGAAAGGCAAAACAGTGCGGACAAATTTGTTTGTAAATATACAAAATGTACATTTAAAACAAGTAGAAACTACCAAATTCTTGGGTGTAATTGTGGACTCAAAACTGACTTGGAGTGAACATATACGAAACATTAGATCTAAAATATCTAATGGTATAGGAATACTAAGTAAGGCTAGGAAGCTACTCAACATAATTAGCAACATTGATTACTTTATATAATAGCATTATTCATCTTTATTTAACGTATGCCATTGAAGTTTGGGGTGGTGCCAGTAACTGTCACATTCAGTCTCTTGTTAGGGTACAAAAGAAAGTAATTGGGATTATTGTATCTGCTGGTTATAGAGAACACGCCAGTTCATTATTTAAGCAGTTAACATTGCTACCATTTCCACGAGTGTACGAGTTTTGCATGGCGATGACAATGTACACATTTATTAATAATATGACACCTGAAGGTATGAGTGACATGTATGTAACGAATGCAGCTATACATTCTTATCCTACTAGACAAAGATCTCTCATACACGTGCTAAGAGGAAAACCTAGTATGGTAAGCCGTACATTTAGATATATGGGAACTAATAAATGGAAAACTTTGACAGGAAAGGTAGATAACCATTGCTCTTTTATCAAATATAAAAATAAAATAAAACAATATATGTTTGATAATTAAGATAATATAACTATAGCGTTATCATAGAATAAAACAATATATGTTTGATAATTAAGATAATATAACTATAGCGTTATCATAGAATATAACTATAGCGTTATCATAGAATATAACTATAGCGTTATCATAGAATATAACTATAGCGTTATCATAGATAATATAACTACAGCGTTATCATAGAATCAGGTAAACAATTAGACAAATACAATATTTTGAATTGAAATTGAATTGAATTGAATATATATATATATATATATATATATATATATATATATATATATATATATATATATACCAGTATATATATATATATACAGTATATATATATATATATATATATATATATATACAGTATATACATATATATATATATACCGGTATATACTGTATATATATACAGTATATACATATATATATATATTGTATCTCTAAAGTTGCTTCCAAATTTCTTAAGCATCTCTTCTAATAATCTACTCTCAGATCGCCAGTATGGCGATCTTCTTTCATATCTTACTAACTTTTGGTCATCCTCCTTTCGGGACTTCAGTGAGACCTTTTCTATTGCAATAGACATATCGGAGGCCTTCGATAGAGTTTGGCACAAATCTTTAATTACTAAACTACCCTCCTTCGGTTGCTATCCCTCCATCTGTGCCTTTGTCTCTAATTCCTTTCCGGCCGTTCTATAGCTGTGGTTGTGGACGGCCATCGCTATTTCCTCATCCTATCAACTCCAGTGTTCCTCAGGGCTATGTCCTATCACCCATTATCTTTTTAATTTTCATAAATGATCTCAACTGTACAGTTCCGAGCAAATGAAACAGAGACGCCACCTCAGGCCATATACTCAGTCACAGAACCTCTGGTGTGTCCTTTCTGGCTGGAGAGTTATGATGGGGGAGAAGGGGGTTGGAAGTAGGCAATGGTGGGAGGGTGATGATTTGTGGTGTGGGGATAGAAGTGGTAGCGAGGATGGAAAAGAGGGTGTGATTTTGGAGACGTCAAAGTTAAGGTGGAAGCAGGGGAGTATTGGAATTCGTTGATGTATGGCAAATATCCGATTAATTACTTAATATGCTTTGACAAATAGCGAGTATATATGCATGATTTATGCTTTGCTAATATGTGGCAATTATCAATAAATCGCCATACATTTGTGTTGGTATTCATATTACTGTGATATGTAACTATACAGTAGTCTCTGTATTTTCAGCTGATGGTAAATTGTTATGTCCTCATCTATATTAGTCAACAGTATTACGAAAATGTTATAACGAAATAGGTTGTTAATTCTGAGGACATGGCATAGATATGTAGTAATTTCATATTTCACCATTAAGTATCGAGGAATCAGTTGCCAAGGGACTCAATTTACCGTCAGCTGAAATTAAACCGACTATAGAATGAAATACACCCATATATAGCATTGCTTTTTAAATGTATTATTTATTTTGTTATGCCACAACATTTATAGGCTTACTTTGAACCTATAGGGGTGTATTTCGATATGTTTGTATTTTGTTTGATATGTCAGTATGCTATAATATACCCATTCATAATTAATCGTCATTTGTCATAATATATAATTAAGCTTCAAACAGTAGTGGCATAAATGGTAATTTCGCAATAGGAACCTTCAACAATTCTAATAACTGCTAGTGGTCTAATTAACTGCTGAAATATTTGCAACCTGAGATATAAGTGACTATATATTACCTGAGAAACAGGCTTGTTCCTTGGGAATTGTAGTCTTGACCCGTTGTTGAGTACCATAGGATACAGTAATAAAATCCCCAGCAGTCCCAAGCACTGTGGCCAAAATAACAGGAGAGACCACCTTTTCACCTCAAGAGATAAGGTAAGAATGGATTTTTTTTTTTTTTTTTTTTTTACAAGACAAAAAAAAAAAAAAAAAAAAAAACTTGTACAGGCAGTTACAAGAAAAGTACATTACTGACGGCTATAACCGTCGCTGGGATTGTGGAGTGACTTATCTATTGACGGCTATAGTCGTCGCTGGGACTGGAGGGGTCTATTTTCCGCCGTTATTCGTCAAATCCACAATTTGCATGGTCCTTCATCTCAACTGAATTACGAATTAATGATATAAAGATGGAATGTATTCATTATGAACTGTAAACAAGCAAAATGGCAATGCAATTATGTGGGAGGCACCGGCTGTAATATTAATAACCGGGTATCAAGTATCCCGTAGCAGTGATATTTCTGTATTCATTTTATTATTATTGTTTGTTGTAATTGTTACTTAGAATAACCTTATACGAAGCGAAATCAAATAATTTGTAGATATTATGATAATTTCATAAATATTACGTTTTGATTGTCTTGGGTTATTATATTCAATAATACTGTAGTTTAGAATATAAGTTAGGATACGGTTATAAACTAGGTTAGGATATAAGATTAAGTTAGGATATAATAGGCTAAGTTTTGAATATAATTCGGTTAGCATAGTTAGGCTATTTATATTAGGGTATTTAGTGTAATAACATTAGATCCTAAAATATTGTAAGCCTACTGTAACCAAGAAACATAAATTTTGTATAAACTCGATATACTTTCACTTATTTTAACCCTTGTCTAGCGGGGGTGGACTTAAGTCGGGCTAGAGAAGAAAGGACTATGTGGCGGGGCCCGACTTAAGTCTGTGTGCAATTTTTGAGCAATAATGGCTCTGAGAGAGAGACGAGCGGTAGAAGGAGAATTTGGTCGGCTCATGACCGCTCGGCATGGGTCCCGTGCACCTACTGACGTCTGCTCCACACACATCCACCCTCCCTCCCTCGCTAAACAGGGAATTATGTAAGGATATTACTGTATTTAAGGGTTTTTGCACTCGTCTTGCACGATCGTTGCAAGAGAACGCGTGGTCGTAGGAAGTAGGTTCTGGTGTCATTGGAAAGCTCAATTAACACCCTTTCAGGGATACATAATTGTATTACGATCTGGCTCTTGTTTATGCATGAAAAAGAGCACGGAAACAAGGTCGTTTAGGGTAAAAAAAAAACCCGCTTAGCGGGTAGTACAAAGGAGTACAAAGGAAATCAAGCAACAACAGATCTAGTGACCCTTCTAGGTTGCTTGTCCTCCAAAACACTGAGGATCAAGTGTCCAAACAGTGGTTTAGAGTGGGTAAGGGAACATTGGAAAGGGAATTACTGCCCTGGAACTAATGTCCGCGGCAGAATTAGGAAGTTAGTAGGGGACAGAAGGGTTAGTAACTGAGGGGGGGATAAAATAAAGTTATTAATTTACAAACGCAGCCAGTCGCGGGTTTGATGCGAGATATTTGTCTAGCGGAGTTTAAATGAATCAACGGTGATGCAATCTATAACGTTTCGGGGAAGCCCATTCCACAAGTTGACAACTCGATTGAAGAAGAAATTCTTAGATTCGTGTGAGTTAAAAGATTTACCAATAATTTTGCAACCGTTTCCCCGCGTGTAATTAGATTGGTCGATAGTGAAGTACTTGCTACAGTTCATATTGTCGATGCCTTTGATGATTTTGAACACTTGAATTAAGTCACCTCTTAATCTGCGCTGGGTTAAAGGAAATAGATTTAATTCTCTATGACGCTCTTCGTATGCTTTGTTCTTTAGGCTAGGTATCATTTTGGTAACTCTACGTTGAACTCGTTCTAGCTTGTTTATATCTTTTGGTAATAAGGGCACCAGGATTGAACGCAGTATTCCAGAAGAGGGCGGACTAAGGAATTGTAAAGGGTTAGGATAACTTCTTTGGATTTATGCTCAATGACCTGCCTATAAAGCCAATTATTTTGTTTGCCTTCTTAACAACTTCTGAACATTGTTGACTCGGTTTTAGGTTACTCGATATTGTTACTCCCAGATCGGTTTCTCTGTTTACAATCTTAAGCAGAGTGCCATTCATCGAATAGTTTGCTTTCTCATTTAGGTATCCGATATGTAGTACTTTACATTTATCCGCATTGAAACTCATTTGCCAAATTTGGGCCCAACATGACAATTTATCTAGATTGTGTTGCATATCGTCAACTTGTTCTTTTGAGAGTACGCTATTTGCAATTTTTGTAGAAGTTACTGGTGCCCAGACCCGGGTGGTAAACTATCAATGGAAGTCAAATATCTCTAAGCTATACTAATTCAAACAATTCAATCTAAATTAAAATTACTCCATATCTAAATTGAATTCAATCTGAAACAAGCTAATTTATATCCAAAGGTCTCACATAATATTTTATATATAAGGGAAGGTTATAAGGGTTAATACTATCCTGGAATTAACTCATCAATAGTTCCACGTGGCGACGAGACAAAGGAGAACTTTACCCAAGATGGCGGACAATGGGGATGCAAGACACCGGCCCTGAGGCTCGAGTCAAGTGAAAGAAAGAACAAATGAATATATGGGAATGGACATGAATACTATGCTTATCTGTCAGTCAGTCATGGCGCCGATGAGAGCGTCGTGATGGTGTAACTGTTTGTATTGCTGTCAGTGTACTGTGATTAGAGGCACAAAAGCTCGATCAACTGAAGGCGGAAATTAGATGTTAACTGGTCGGTGTTCGTGAAGGCTCTGCTCTGTCTTCCTCAGGGTCACACCTTGCTGAGGCCTCGGCAAACGCCAGGCGCCCAAATTATCGTACCGTATCTATGTTGCTCAGTATGATAAATTAAATCAATATATACGATAAATTCATATATACTACATAAGACCATGTCAATATTGCTTAATAGCATATTAGGCCTTTTATAATCTTAACTTACTTACAATCTTATAATATACGATCTACTCGTCCTACGCCGTGCAGCGGGAACGACCGTGACGTCACAGAGACATACGGGATCACAAAAGAGTCATACCCGAGTTCTGCGCCAGGGCACCCAGGACCAGAAAGCGATTCTGTATCCCAGGTGGCGGCGTGGACGACATTGTTGCGGCTGTGGAAGAGGTTTCCAGGCTCGCCCTCGCAAGCACTACGTACGTCATCCACGTTGGATCTAACGATGTCCAACGGACGCGGTCAGAGAAACTACTTTGCAAGTACTGGCGGCTGATCAGGTCCTTCAAGGAAAAATTTAATAGAATCTTAATTTCAGGAATTGTTCCCCAGCCCGGATTGATGTAGAAAACCGATTCTACAACATAGCTACCAGTACAAATCGCCGACTAGCCAAACTCTGCAGGGAAGAGGACATCGGCTTTGTCGACACGTGGGATAATTTTTACTATGATAAATCTTTGTTTTCAGGAGATGGTGTACATCTCAATGAAGTAGGAGCTGCACGTCTTGGTCGTCTGCTGAACGATGCAGTCAAGGATTTCCGTTCAAAAAAAGGGGTCAACCGGGGGTATCCGGGGGTAGTGTAAGTCAAATACGAACTGAAAATTCAGACAATGCACAATCAGTAACATCCAACTCTAATACTCTTAAGGTGTTTTATGTAAATGCTCGTAGCATACGCAATACATTTTCAGATCTAGAGGAAATCGTGTTTACAGAATATTATGATATAATCGGCATTACAGAATCTTGGTTAAATATGGAAGACAGAGACTTTTTAACCGAATATACGCTTCCTGGTTATACAATGTTTGAGAAAAGTCGGATCAATAGAAATGGAGGAGGAGTTCTGTTTTTTATAAAGGAAAGTCTTATTCCCGTCTTAATGTCAAAACCTCAAATTGCGAATATAGATATATCTTACGTACTATTAAATAATAAACGAGGAACTAAAATAACACTAGCTTTATTATATAGACCCCCAGCTCAATCAGTGCAAACTGACAGTGAAATTTATGAACAAATTGCAGAAATAACTAACATACAAGATACTGTAATTCTTGGCGATTTCAACTTACCCGTGACTAAATGGGGCGATATTCTTACTTCACACTCTGGACACGACCTCTATGCTAATTTGCAAGAGAGTTAACTTTTTCAATTTGTACAATCTCCGACCCGTGGTAATAATGTGCTTGACCTTGTACTCGCAACAAAAGAAGAATTAATAGAGAATTTGAATGTTGGTGATGAATTCAGGAACAGCGACCATCGTACGATAACTTTCACTTTAAAGTTTACTAGTAACAAATCAAATAGCAGCATTGAGAAAGTCCCTAATTTCAAGAAAGCAAATTTTCATAAACTTAAATCAAAGCTTAAAGAAACTGACTGGAGCTTTCTGACTAACAATAACGACATAAATACATCTTGGGAGTGTTTCACAAACACTTACCTTAAGGCAGTGCAAGACTGCATACCATCGAAAATATGGCGTCCAGGCCATAATGATAAGCCCAAATGGTGGAATGAAGATATTTCAGACTGTCTGCTTGCTAAAAAATGTGCTAATGATAGATTAAAATCCTCACAAAATGACGAAGAACAGGTGAAATTGTAGAGCTACGACGCAAAGCCAAAAAGTGAATTAAGCAAAGTAAAAAGACCCTGGAGTTACATGTTGCGAATCAAAGTAAAACAAACCCGAAAGAATTCTATAGTTATATCAGAAAGAAAAAAGTAGTTACTTCAACTGTTGGACCATTAGTCGATGAAAATGGAGAATACACCAAAGACGAAGTACAAATGAGTAATGCCCTCAATACCTTCTTTGCATCAGTTTTTACAACCGAAGACCTCAGTGATATCCCTACACCATCGCCGATTAAGATTGATAATTCAGATGTTCTAAGCAATATCACCGTTACAGAGAGAGAAGTATTGAATTGTTTAGATAAACTCAAGGTAAATAAAACGCCTGGACCTGATACAATCTCGCCTAGAGTTCTAAAGGAAGCTAAGGATGAGCTCTCCAAACCACTGACATTGCTATTCAATATATCCTTGAAGTCTGGGACTATGCCTGATCAGTGGAAGCTAGCCAACGTAACACCGATATTCAAAAAAGGCAGCAAATCCCTACCCTGTAACTATCGTCCAATTAGCTTAACCTCAATTGTATGTAAAATGCTAGAAACGGTCATAAGAGACAGACTCGTAAATCACTTAGAGGCAAATAACTTACTTAAAGATACTCAACACGGCTTTCGTAAAAAACGTTCCTGTTTAACAAACCTCTTAGACTTCTTCCACGATATCCTCAACCTCTACGATGACAGTAAAGCTGTAGATATTATATACCTTGATTTTCAAAAGGCCTTTGACAAAGTTCCCCACAAACGTTTACTGCTAAAACTAAAAGCGCATGGAATACAAGACGGTGTGTTGAAATGGATAGAAAATTGGCTCAGCGACAGAAAGCAAAGAGTAGCCATAAACGGTAAGGCATCTAAATGGACCAATGTAAGTAGCGGGATACCCCAGGGATCGGTACTAGGACCAATTCTCTTTCTAATTTACATCAATGACATAGATGAGGATCTCACCTGTACAATCTCAAAATTTGCTGACGATACAAAAATTGCAAATAGCGTACTCTCAAAAGAACAAGTTGACGATATGCAACACAATCTAGATAAATTGTCATGTTGGGCCCAAATTTGGCAAATGAGTTTCAATGCGGATAAATGTAAAGTACTACATATCGGATACCTAAATGAGAAAGCAAACTATTCGATGAATGGCACTCAGCTTAAGAATGTAAACAGAGAAACCGATCTGGGAGTAACAATATCGAGTAACCTAAAACCGAGTCAACAATGTTCAGAAGTTGTTAAGAAGGCAAACAAAATAATTGGCTTTATAGGCAGGTTATTTGAGCATAAATCCAAAGAAGTTATCCTAACCCTTTACAATTCCTTTGTCCGCCCTCTTCTGGAATACTGCGTTCAATCCTGGTACCAAAAAGATATAAACAAGCTAGAACGAGTTCAACGTAGAGTTACCAAAATGATACCTAGCCTAAAGAACAAACCATACGAAGAGCGTCTTAGAGAATTAAATCTATTTCCTTTAACCCAGCGCAGATTAAGAGGTGACTTAATTCAAGTGTTCAAAATCATCAAAGGCATGGACAATATGAACTGTAGTAAGTACTTCACTATCGACCAATCTAATTACACGCGGGGAAACGGTTGCAAAATTATTGGTAAAACTTTTAACTCACATGAATCTAAGAATTTCTTCTTCAATCGAGTTGTCAACTTGTGGAATGGGCTTCCCCGAGACGTTATAGACTGCAGCACCGTTGATTCATTGAAACTCCGCTTAGACAAATATCTCGCATCAAACCCTAGACTGACTGCGTTTGTAAATGAATAACTTTATTTTATCCCCCCCTCAGTTACTAACCCCTCTGTCCCCTACTAACTTCCTAATCCTGCCACAGACATTAGTTCCAGGGCAGTAGTTCCCTTTCCAATGTTCCTTACCCACTCTAAACCACTTTTTTGGACACTTGATCCTCAGTGTTTTGGAGAACAAGCAACCTAGAAGGGTCACTAGATATGTTGTTGCTTGATTTCCTTTGTACTCCATTGTACTCCTTTGTACTCCTTTGTACCCTATCGTATTTATATGATACACTCCCCCCACAAAAAAATACCTGAACCCCACCTTAAACTTAAAGTTGCCCAGAGGCTATCTTCTGACGCCACATGTCGACGGCGCCAGCAGCAGCGCATCTGGGACGCGTCCCGGTCCGAGATTGATCACCATCAGTAAGAGGTGAGTCGTTACTTTGAGAATCCTCGGACCCAGCAATAACAGGTGGAGTCTCCGATTGTAAAGTGGAATCGAGCTCCAAAGCGTACAAACGTGCGATAGGACGAACAGTAGTTCCAGTGGCCGTCCTCAATAGTGCCACCCGCTCTACAGAGTCTTCCCCCTTGTATACCTCCAGCACGCGGCCCAATTTCCAATATAAACGAGGACTATCTTCTTTAATTAAAACGACTTCACCAACAGTAGGTGCCGTCGGTCTACCAGAGGGTGGAACACTCCTTTCCCTCAATGCTAGCAGATAATCATTAATCCACCGTTTTCTAAAATCTTCGATTACCCTCGATATATACTGGTATCTCTTAGACACCGCTGCCTCAGAGTACAACGAGGGATCCTCTAACTCTACTATGGATTGGAAATCAGATGGAAATGCCGTCAATGGTTTACCATATAGCAAGTGAGCTGGCTTTATTGGTAGTGGTTCTTGCAGGTCGGTGTACACATATGTGAGCGGACGCTCATTCACGACTGCCTCTATCTCTGTGAGGACTGTCGTCAACTCACTCTTCTTCAATAGAGCACGTCTTACTACTGCTCTGAGTCCTGACTTTACTATGCCGACACACAGTTCCAACATTCCACCAAACCAAGGTGCCTTAACTGGGATGAACCTCCATTCGCACTTTCTCTCCCCCATAAAAGTGATGATTGTAGGATCACTGCTCATATCCTTCAGATATTTTGATGCCTGGAAATGAGAGGGAGCATTGTCGCTAAGAATTAGTTGAGGGAATGAACGACGGGCACAAAACCGTCTAAACGCCAGCATAAATTCTTCGCTAGACATTATCACATAGTTCTAGGTGTACCACTCGAGACGTTGCACAGGTAAACAATAATATATAAACCTTCTCATGCTCTCTGGTCTTCAATGCCCCTGTGTAATCTAACCCTACAGCTTGGAAAGGCTCTATGTGCTTTACACGGCATTCAGGTAGAGATGGAGCTGGTCCAGTTGCATATGGTTTACCCTTTAGTCTGGCATATTACACACTTTCTTACTACGCGTCGAGCTACTTGTCGAACTCTGGGTATCCACCATGTGAGACGCAAATTTGATATAATATGACATACCCCGTAGTGCTTTACTTCCCTATGTGCACGTATGATCAATAGATCAGTAACGTGATGTCTTGTTGGCATAAGTATAGGACGGTTTGTGCCGTCCGTTACACCCGACCACTTCAGGCGACCCTCACACCTGATGAGGTCATTATCGAAGTGCAACCTCAATTGACGCACTAAATTAGGCATTAATGTCTTGTTCGAGCTTTGCAGAGATTCTAATTCATTGGAAAAGGTTTCTGCTTGAACCAACTTGATCAAAGTTACTTCAGCTTCTTTATATTCACGAGCATCAATGTTGTGACCCCTGTTGCAGAGTTGGCCCGTTACTTTAAGCTTGATATTGGATATATATCTCAACACCCAAGCTGACTAATTTATTATAATCACCGGATCTTGCCCATTCTATTATTGGACCCGGTGGCTCATTTGGTTGGGCTGTAACTGCCACTGTTTCCAGTGGCAGAAGTCCCTCACCATCAGCATGCCAAATCGTCCATTCATTTTCATGGAGCAGCCACTTTGGACCATGCCACCACAATTCGGACTTCACTAACTGGCTAGCCGTTATACCCCTAGTTATGAGATCACTAGGGTTGTCTTTTGTATTTACATAATGATATGCAACGTCTGGCAATAGGGCCCTAATCTCATCTACCCTATTTCTTACATAAACTGGCAGAGACTTCTTGCTATGTATCCAGTTGAGTGCGACCTGACTATCGCACCATACGTGAACGATTTCATTATTTAATTCGCTCTCGTATGCTGCGCGTACATGTTGCACCAGACATGCTAATAGCAGCATGGCATGCAATTCCATTTTAGGGATAGTTACCTTTTTAACCGGGGCTACTTTAGCCCGGGCGGTAACTAAATGTGCCCCAAATGAAGTAACGACATATATGGCTACCCCGTATGCCGTGGCGCTAGCATCGCAAAACGTGTGTAACGTAACGTCACCGAACGCCGCCACTTTACGAGGTAAAGGTTTAGTACATAGGATGTCATACTCATTTAACAACAATGTCCCTTGGTCATTCAAATCCTTGGGCAAACTGTCATCCCATCCTATTTTGCGTCTCCAAACTTCCTGCATCAGAATCCTAGCTCTGATGGTAACGGGTAATTCTAGACCCAAAGGATCAAAAAATTGCGCAACTTTGCTCAACAGACTTCTTTTTGTGTGCGCTCCTGTCTGCTGAGCAAAAGAGCTTGTTTGAAAACTTAGTATGTCTTGTTGAGGTTGCCAGATCATCCCCAAATTTCTGGACTTTTCCTGGTTATGAGATGCCGTACCGTCCACCTGTATCAAACTCTGAAGATCTTCACTATTAGTAACCCACTCGCGGAGAAATAAATGAGCTTCTGTAAACAATCTACGTGCCTGCCAGTAGGTATGTAACAAATCATCCTGACTATCGCTAGAACCCTGCAAATTGTCTATATATAACCTGGGAGATAGTTTACTTGTGTCCTCATGAGTATCCGATAGATGTTTTTTTATTGTGGCATTTAACAAAAACTGTGAACATGTAGCGCCAAAGAGTACAACCCGAAAACGGTAGATTACGACCGGACTTTCAGAGTCGCTAATGTCTTTGAACCAAAGAAAGCGGGTAACATCTCTATCTTCCTCTTTTAGTTTGACCATCAAGAATGCTTTCTCGATGTCACTAGTAAATGCATACTGCCCCAGCCTAAACCGCATTAGATGTTGGGACAGATCCGACACCAAAGACGGACCTGTCAGCAGGCAGTCATTTAGACTGGGTTGTTGACCTTGGTGGGCAGAGCAGTCATACACCACCCGTATTGGTGTGGTGACGCTGTCTTTCCTCACCCCATGATGGGCCAGATAGTGATCCCTTCCCTTCTTAATCGGTTCTTTTACATCGACTCTCTCAATGAAGCCCTATCTTCATAACTCCGAAAAACATTATCATACGCCTGGCGCGTGTTCGGTTCATTCGTCAATTTACGCTGTAATGCGCGCAAGCGACCTAATGCCAATCCATAGTTGGTTGGCAGGCCTATCTTACTATTCTTCCAGGGTAAACTAACCTCATATTGCTTGTCTGAGGCACAGTAGCTCACAGACTCTTCAAACTTCTTCAGCGCAATTTCCGAGTCATAATCGGTCTCCATAGGATTAATGCCTATGTGATCCAATCTCCCCAGTCGTTCCAGGTCGAACTCGGCAGTCATTTTAGGGTCACTAGGTTGGGAATTCTCCCTTCCCAACTCCTCTGCCGCGGTTACATTCACTCTTAATATCGAGACCGTGTCGACCACGACATTTGACTGTGTAGTATGCACCTTTCTGCTCATGCAATAGCCAAATTTAGTGGGGATTAAAATTACACCACACATTCTTTTAAATCCAGGGTATACTACATCATAATAATGATCTACACCAAGTAGAACATGCACCTCACTCTGATCTTCCATGGGATCTGACAAGTTAACCCCTTTGCTACGTAATGCGTGTTCCACCTTCTTCACTCCTACAGATACATATTCTGGTAGGGTGTCTACTACGATACATGTCATAAAGTACCTGTTTTTACGGTAGAAATATGAAATCTCCGCTATCTCGTAGACTTGTTTGTCAGTAACCCCTGTGAAGCCCTGCAATCGAAGAGTCTCAGCCCCTACGATTCGGTGCTTAAGTCCCATTAATACGGACCTTTTTATAAAGGATCGTTGAGACCCCTGATCAAGAAGTACCCGACAAACCTTGTTTCTGTCATTACCTTCCATGGGAATCTGTATTGTGGGCAATATAGTGGTGTCTTGCGTGCTACCTAGTGTCAAAGTCGTAGTACCCTCTGGTTTGACGTCTTTGACTTTATCTGCTGTAGGACACAACTTGTCAAAGTGATGTCCTTTGCAGTGGCGACAGGGCCTTAAGTATGTAGCAGTACATTGTCCCTGCTTACCATGTTCCTTACTTAGACAACCTACACATAGCTTCAACCTCTTTGCCTGTGCTAGTTTTGTCTCATTTGTTGGGTATTTTACACAGAAACTCCATTTATGTTTGTTGTTACATAGCTTACATAAAATCTGAGCAGGTTTCTTATATGTACCCTCTTTCTTTCCTTTAGTCCCCACCGTCATGCTTACAGTTCCCCTCATCTCCACATTCCCACTCCCTCCCGACACATACATTCTCCCATTGTTCAACTGTAGATTACTAATTTCTTTACTGAACTGAGTTTTGAACTCCCCCAGATCAAACGATCTAACCTTGTCTAGTATTGCCATAGGAAGCTTCTGACATAAGATAATGACTATCATTTCCTGTGTGGTGAGCCCTAGGGTGACTAGCGATCGAGTATGGCACTCCATATCTGCCCTAAATGTTGCTAACTCCTCAACCTTATACTGTGGTTCTGCGAGCTTTAACAAGGCAACGACATGGGCCATCTTCAACTGCTCTTGATCCCCGTATGTGGACTTTAATAATTGTACTGCCTCCAGATAGCTATCACCTACTACCGCAAAACCCTCTATCAATGTAAGGCCTCTCCTTCCATTTGTCCGTTCAGGTAGTGAAACTTACGGACATTATCCTAAGAGGATTCATGAACAGTAGACCGAAATACATCCCAAAAAGCTAACCACTCAGTCAATTTGCCCCCAAATGTAGGAAGATTGAGCTTTGGGAGGTGCACAGTGTGTTTCGGGTCAACCCTTCTATGGGCCTCGTTCTTGCCTCCCTTCTTATTTGCGACAGCGCGCTGTAATAGGTGCTTCGCTTTAAAGACAGGTTCATCATAGAGGGCGAGATTATCACACTCTGCAACTATCTCATCCTCCTCTGTCATGCCTGCCACAATCACCTCACTCAGAGCCACAATACGACCGTGGGTAGCCTGGACATTGTCTAACCTAGCCTCTAATTCTTCAAGGTCAGCAGTAGTGATAAAAGTGTTGACATCTACAATTAACCTATTTAATACTCCCCGAAGTCCCGCCCTCTGATTTTTAGGGGCTTTGCTCAGCACCCCAGTAGACGGTGTCTCTTCCTGTTTATTCATTTTGCATGAAAGCCTGTAGGCTATTTATCTAAAATGTTACAAATACAAGGGCAAAATAGTAGCCTAGTTAAGAGACGCCAACCGCCAACCGGCAGACTTCTATGTTATGGAGAAAAAATATCACACAAAATAGCAATACCCACACTAAAGGGTCATATTGAATAAGATTTTTTTTTTAGGTCAGGTCATATGTCACAGGAAGTCTGAAATGAAAAAGAAAATTATTGGGGGAAGATGATGGGTGGGATGCACGACTTAGGCAGGCGCAACGATACTACCCTGCATTCCGGCTCTAACCATAGGTTGGCTTGTCCTACCAGTTTATCATAGAATTGTTCCTGCATCCTGTTGCATGTCCCCTTGCTAATTGCCATAAAAAATCCCTTACTGGTAGCTAATTCATGGGTCTGGGTACCAATGTGGTAAACTATCAATGGAAGTTAAATATCTCTAAGCTATAATAATTGAAACAACTCAATCTAAATTAAAATTACTCCATATCTAAATTGAATTCAATCTGAAACAAGCTAATTTATATCCAAAGGTCTCACATAATATTTTATATATAAGGTAAGGTTATAAGGGTTAATACTCTCCAGGAATTAACTCACCAATAGTTCCACGTGGCAACGAGACAAAGGAGAACTTTACCCAAGATGGCGGACAATGGGGATGCAAGACACCGGCCCTGAGGCTTGAGTCAAGTGAAAGAAAGAACAAATGAATATATGGGAATGGACATGAATACTATGCTTATCTGTCAGTCAGTCATGGCGTCGATGAGAGCGTCGTGATGGTGTAGCTGTATGTATTGCTGTCAGTGTACTGTGATTAGAGGCACAAAAGCTCGATCAACTGAAGGCGTAAATTAGATGTTAACTGGTCGGTGTTCGTGAAGGCTCTGCTCTGTCTTCCTCAGAGTCACACCTTGCTGCCTTGGCAAACGCCCGGCGCCCAAATTATCGTACCGTATCTATGTTGCTCAGTACGATAAATTAAATCAATATATACGATAAATTCATATATACTACATAAGACCATGCCAATATTGCTTAATAGCATATTAGGCCTTTTATAATCTTAACTTACTTACAATCTTATAATATACGATCTACTCGTCCTACGCCGTGCAGCGGGAACGACCGTGACGTCACAGAGACATACGGGATCACAAAAGAGACATACCCTATCGTATTTATACGATACCTCCAGTCCCTTCCATTCATACACAGACAACTCCACCTTAAACTACGCAATTAGTTTTGCAGAACGCCCCCGCCAGCAATCACTCAAAAACAAACGTAATGAAGCCATACATCACTTATTCTTTCATCTAACTACTATTTCCAATTGGGGCACAGAAAACCTTGTTGCCTTTAATGCTTCCAAAACCCAATTTCTCCATCTTACTACCTGTCGGGAACTCCCAGAGGTCTATCCCTTATCCTTCAACAATACAAAAATCAATTCTTCATCTTCTCTCAATATTCTTGGCATCTTTTTTTCTTCTGCTCTCTCTTGGAAGAACCATATTACTATACCATAAGGCAGCCTCCCAGAAGCTGGGTGTGCTCAACCGCATCAAGGGGTTCTTTACCCCTGCACAGCTTCTTGCTCTGTACAGGTTCACAGTGCGTATTTGTATTGATATTGTTCACATGTGTGGAGAGGAACCTCTCACACTGCACTCCTAGACAAAACACTTAAACACTCTAAAGTAGAAAGAAAAGCCTTTCGTATAATTAACTGTTGTCTACTCACCAACTCTCTGCAATCTCTCTCTCTTCGCCGCAATGTTGCATCTCTCTCGCTATTCAATCGCTACTACAATAATCAGTGTTCCTCATAACTCTCCCAGTGTAATTCACTTACGATCTTGAGGATCCTTGAGGAGGAATTCTCGCCAGCCATCATTCTCCCGGAATTGAGCTTAGAAATCGTATTGTCCGATCATTGGGTAAGACTGAGACCTCCTCCTCTATGTAGGATACGTAGTACCTGTCTTGCAACACAATCCCACCCCTACTCTGTGCAACTCTCCAACCCAACAGTGAACCATTATTCTCAGTCTTTCTTCTATTCAACAGCTGAGCTCTGGAACTCTTTCCCAGAATCAGTTTTTCCCTCTTCATATGACTTAAATTGCTTCAAACTCCGTGTGTCCAGGCATTTTGGCTCGAACGTCCCTTGATCTTGGCCCTGTCACTCTTTCAACTCTGGGGGAGGCACTCGCTACAGGCAGGTCTGCCTTTTGTCTCCCTCACTCACATAGAAACAATATATATATATATATATATATATATATATATATATATATATATATATAAAGAAAGAAAGAGTGTGAGGAACAGAGAGAGAGAAAATCTATAGAACCAACACTTAGATTAGCTCATCAGACCAACCTTGTGCAGCGTAATAACGTTAGTAGTACATAGATAGATAGCGAAATAGAAAGTCGCAAATAGACATAGAGCCCGGACAATATTGAATCAAACTAAGCGAGGTCAGCTATGGATCGTTAGCAGTATATCCTCGGCTTATCTGTCCACCCGAACTACCCGGTATTATAGTTCAGGTCTAGGGATCAGGGCTAATGGGATGGAAGGATTCTCTTTAACCATTGAATCCCACTGCGGTTTATTTTCTTCATGAGCACTGTTAACAGATAATTTTACACAACTTAGAAAGATTTTTAGGAATTCAAAAATGTTTGGAATGTTTCTTGCAAATAGTATTCCTTCACTTAGATGGATGCTTGCCAAGGCTTGGAGCCACATACAACCACCCCATTTTAATCACGCTCTAAGACACACAGTTGCAATACAGAGGGACTATTTTATTTGCACTACCCCAGAGTAAAACAGAAGCCCTCTTACCCCCAGTTGGTTAGAAAACTCTGTGCTATAAACACTCCTGTTCGAAACTCTTGAGAAGCCTCAAAGGTTTTTCGATATTATTATACCACAGAAAGGTACTCTGTAGGCTATAGGTACAGTACTCTTCAATAACTCTGGATGAAGCAGCACAGCTCCGAACTTCTACCTCCATATGGGGGAATGTTGGGCAAGGATATTGGTCTTGATACTCCCTTCAAAAAGAGATGAATATCAAACATTTTTAGGGATGCAGGGGATGCTCTACACCAAATCTGATAAGGGCATTTCTCTAAAAGGAATATATAGATGATGATATAGACCATTCTTTTAAAGAAAATCATAAATAGTATAAACACATAAATAACAATACTAATAATGATAAAAGTAATAATAAAAATAATGTTACTAATAATTATTGTGGTGAGGAATTTCCCAGCTAATCCACCAAGAGTTATAAACTGTGAGAATCAGGCAACACAACAAACAGTGGTGAAGGTAGAAGAAAGGCGTAGCTTTACAAAACTCACAGCCAATCACGGTGCTGCGAGAAGGGAGTAGTTATGCTGGACCCGACCACCATTGTTCTAATTGGTCAATTGTATATCCAATGTCTTCACAACCTTCCTACACTCCATACCCCGTCAAAAAATAGGTTATGCCCTTCGGGCAAGCCTCTTACTCCCATAGGCCCTGAGAACATAAGGGAAAACCGTTGCCGGAACATCATTATGAAGAAAGGAAACCAGTCAAACAGGAAAAAGTGGACCAAAGCAGCTGCCCGGGGGAAGGTATCACAGTCCATTTGGCTCAACCAATTAGCATGCTCCCTGACGTGACGGGTAGGTATGTAAGGTGGGAGCGGAACGTGAACTACCAGCAAGCCTCCAAATGTACCAAAGACAATATTATCTCTCAGCACAATAACAACTAAAATAATTATTCATATACCAGACAAAAAATAAATATTCCTTACACAGCAAGGTGGTCTGCCCGCCAACTTTTAACCTCCTACTTTCCTTCATCATATCCTCCCTTTTTCCCCCTTCCTCCCCAAACCTCTGTTTTCCTCTCTTAGACCCACCTCGGGTAAAAAAAAAAAAAAAAAAAAAAAAAAAAAAAAAACACACACCAGCAGAACTTCAGACGGCACTGGCCAAGCAAGACCATCTCTCTGTTTACTCTCTCCCATCCCATCCTATTTCTACTGCCATAACCGGAATATAGGAAATAAATCGAGAACACCAAGAAGACAGAGGCTACTGCAAGAATCCAAGAGCCGGATTGGCCAGTCTCCATACGCTCAAATACATCTGCAGTATCCCCAGACCTGTTCACACATTGCACATCTACACCAACGCTTCCAGAAATTACATGGACTGGGAGAAATCCTGAAAGACGAAGATGAACTGGCATGAGCTTGGTGGCCAGCATAATCCTGAAAGAAGAAGACGTCCTGTCGCGAACTTGCTGGCCAGCATAATCTGAAAGAGAAAGCAGAAGAACAATGTGTATTTATGAAACCCATAAGCCTGGCACTTGATAATAAGTGAAAAATGAATTGATCCGGCTGTGCGCCATTAAATTTAAGGTTGCCTATATTAGGTGAACCCTTATGAAGACCCAAATAGACAAATGACGAAATATAATGGTGAATAGTAATGGTTCAACTTTCAATTGTTAGTAGAGTGAACCACTATTAGCTAGATAGATGTTAGGATCTGTTAGTGTATATGAGGTGGGAAAGTCATTACCACGGAGTTTTAGTTTATTTAATGTTGGTTACAGAGCAATCAGGGATATTTTTCCCGCCGTATCTTCAGTTCAAGTAATAGGCAACAACAGAGATTCAGTTTATTTAATGTTGGATACAAGGCAATCATAGGCATTTGTCCTGCCGCATCTTTAGTTCAATTAAGGACGGAGGTCCGCTTAAGGGAGCCCACCTCGCATTTTTTCTCTTTCTCTCCCTCTCTATTTGGCTTGTATCCATTCGGCCCCATTCAGCCTAAGTTTTAAGACGTTTACCCCCATCCAGGTGTCAATATTTTCCTGGCGAGCGGTAGCGAGCCAGCATATATATATTTTTATTTTGACAGCAACTAAATTTGTACATATTTTTATAGAAAAATTTCTCCGGCACAGCCGGATTTCTCCATACAATGCTGGTTCGCTATCGCTCGCCAGGAAGAAATCGACACCTGGCTGGGGATAAACGTCTTAAAACAGTTGGTTGAATGGGGCCGAATGGATACAAGCCAGGGAAATACAGAAAAGGAGAAAAAGAAAAAAAAAAGCCAGTGACCCCCTTAAGGGATCACTTTTTCCCTAATTAAGCAAGGATGCTGAAATTTTCACTGATAGTTGCTCGGCCCATGGTGATAATACTGGTGAAGTTTAATTGAATGCTATGAATTATTTTTACTATTTTTACTATTCATATAGAAATACTGCACTAAATATTTCCATTTTTCCTCTCGCATCTAGTAATTTGTTATTGAGAGTTATGTCTTGATATTTTATTTGAGATAAGTGTTATATCGCGCTATAATTCTGCACGTTTTAAGTTAGTTCACTATTTCCACCTTAGGAAAGCTTTAGAAGTACAACACTCAACTGGAACATAACTGACTTCAATCAAATGAATCTAAATCAAATCAATCTCCACCAATGTCACAGAATACACAATTGTGGTTCACAAGTTTTATTTCATTTACTTAGCTAAGGTACACAGCACATATAAAGTTTGTGTGAATCTTACTTATATAGAAATAAGTTCAGGAATACGTATGGAATAAATAACACTATTCCTGGATCATATATAAATAATAATAAAGGTTATTCTTCATCAACAATAAGATCAAGTTAATATAAGATGATGAATATACATCAAAAATATATATGCACATAGAGCGGTTAGTCTCAAACAATAACTTATATCCTGAGTTTAGAAAACGAATGCGAGGCATAGCGTAGATCAAGGTAGGTCAATAATACTGAGGTCACACGTATTCAGTGATGGCAAGATATGTAATTTAGAATATCAGATGAAATACAAATAACTGGAAAGCTAGTTCAACGCATAGAAGATATAAATCTCTATTATTGTATACAGTTACAAATGGGAATATTAGATCAGGGAACTGAGAATAATTTAATATTACCCTGTGTGAGTGGCTGAGATCTCGCCGTGGAGATATTAACACAACCTGATATAAATAGAAGTTAATATTTAACTCAACTAATACTTAAACTGAGTTTGAAATCAGGAAACATGGATATAAACAGGCCTGACTAAGAGACAAAATAGTTAACACTCTATGTGAACACTTATACACCATTACTTCCCAGCTAGTGATATTATACATAGATTAAGATCTGCTAGGCGTTCACTGGTATTTAAGTATAATGTGCGGGTATTATTTCCGAACGAATATATCTATGAACATTAAATGTAATATAGGAATATATATTACAACACATATACAGTAGATACATCAATCCCAAAACAGAGTTTGTATGTTCTCTCAATATGAGCAACGATTGCTAGAAGGCGAGAATAGTTAATCTCGGTGGTTTACATAAAAATGGAACACATAACACATATCCTATCTCAACTTCGCAATAATAAACAAACTCATAAGGTCAAACAAGAAGCACTTAATTTGGGTTGGAGTATAGGGGGAAACGGCCACGAGAGATCTGGTCACACGTGGCAACTAGGTGAGGCGTCCATCTGTCTGTATGCACCAGAGCTAGATGATACCTTCACACGATATAGCTAGAAAGGTCACTTCTAGGCACAACACACTCTCTCGGTTCTCCAGCACTCCTCGCAGCTTGTAGGATACTTTTAAAGGGGATTTCGCCTAGGCCCTACGGAAGTATTCTCCGAGTTGACTTAGTCACGTATACTCCAGCACAGAAAACCCGTGCTAGACAGTGAATCAACTATGCCTAACAATATCCTATTTTTGATCAGGTAGTATTACACATTTCATTCTGATGTGTTTCGGAATATGAGATGCATGAGAATTATAGTTTTTTAATTGTTGCTCGGTTAACTAAAGTCTTAAAAATATAGTACATACATGTTTATATGGTGAATGGTATCCAATATTTATTTAATTATAGAAGTAAGTCTTATACAGCTTGGATAAGACAGAATAAATAATTATACATTTTTATAGCTTCTTACTATTTATGCGTTTCTATGCAATAGGTTGGTTGTTGGTTGGAATCTTCTTATTGTAGTTGTTGCCTCACTTCGTAGTGGCCATGGTTGGTATTTTCGTCTGGGTAGAGAGACGGAAAGGGAGGAGGCGGGTGGCGTAATTGCATAAAGTATGCCTCATCGTAATCTATATCTGGTTCCTGTGGTGATGCTTGGTCTTTTGGTGTGAGCGGCCATGTTTTATTGACTGCCCGGGGGTAATTAGCAAAACGGTTTCTGACCATATCCGGAATGTATTTTAATGGGCCAGGTGAACCTTGTTTTCTATCTGGCTTCTGTAGGGGTGACTGGTGTAGGTGATTTTTGGTTTGGAGGGTAGACTTCTTCTTGCTTCTTCTTCTGCTTATTATGGCCGCAATTTTGCAAGGTAGTATTTGGGGCTCTTCTGGTTGCAGGAACGGGTTCTTTATTGCTGTTGGCTTATCTTCTTCCAGCCACGTCATCTCAATAAGCACGAGGTATGCTTGTAAAACGCCGGCACTTTTACTGCTGTAGGTCCAACGGTTGGGTTCTGCTCTTCTAACGAAATCACTTCACTGCATTTTTACGCTTACATAAAATTTAAACCGCACCCATAAGTAAAATATGTAACTTACAGACCCATAGGTGCCGCAGTTTTTAGAAGAAAAAAAAGTAAGCTAGATCTGCTAGACAATAAAAACAAATTCATGCAAATTGAGCAAGAATTGCAAAAGTTATAGCAACTTGAAAAACATTGAATTTGCAAAATAAAGTGTCTGGGAAATGGGCGTCAAAGTTAAAAAACAAAAGCAAAATATCCTCCTGCTTAAATTTAATATAATATTGGTTACCAATGCACTTCTTTACCAAATTATGCCATTTCTTCAAGACAGTGTTGCCAACACATTAAGCTAAACTCTAGCTAGTTTTTTTCATTAAATTATAATATTAAAGTCTGTGGGAAATGAACATAAAATGTATCCTCATGCTAATGTGTTTATAAATATTGATAACCAATGCAATACTCTACCAAATGATGTAATTTCTTCACGGCAGTGTTGCCAACACATTAGAGCTACTTTCTAGTAAGTCTCTGCTATTTTTTCAAAATTTGGGATATAATGGTCCCTAAAGCTGACCTCCGTCCTTAATAGGACACAACTCATATAATTGTGGGGAGACACTAGGATTTAATGTCGCATCAGAGTCTAGAGGGAAGGAAAGATTAGTTTTGTAGATAGATTAATTTAGTTTGATTAAGTTAGGAAAGGCAAATTTAGCCAACCTATTTGGAACTTATCTTATTGAGATGCCAGGGCAAAAAGGAGAGGAATTCAATACCATCAATAATGCATCCACACCTGCAGAAGAGCCCCCAACCTCAACCTGTAGGATTGCCTCCATTTCTAACAGGAGAAGATCAAAGCCTCAGTCTACCCTAGAATCAAGGAATCACCTACAGCAGTCACCCCTACCACAAGCAGAGAGAAAACGAGCGTCACAAGAACCCTTAAGATGCGTATCTTACCGCGGCCCGGCCTCCCTCATTAAGGATCCAAGGGGAGATATAAAATATGGCCGCTCTCCTCAAAGGGTCAGAATCCACAACTAGAACCCGATTTAAATTACGATGAAGCCTATTTTATGCAATTAACACACCAACCGCCTTTATTTCCGTCTAGTTACCCAGACGGAAATGACTACCATTAATGTTTCGAAGAGAGGCAACAACTGTAAACAGAAGATTCCATCTAATAACCAAAACATTACATAGAATCCTCCCCAGACCAAGAACCTGTGAAAACTGTAAATTATTTATCCTGTACTTATATAAGCCTCCTAAGACCTTCTTTTAAAATAAATCATAGACTTCAGTAGATCTGGACTGGACACGAAAATGGAACTTTGCAGTAAGGGACCCAAAATTGGAGAACGAACACCCAAGTTCGAACCTCGAAACCGGGAAAATATGATATTTTCGCAGTTTCAAGGTTCGAACTTGGGGGTTCATTCTCCGATTTTGGGTCCCTTACTGCAAAGTTCCATTTTCGTGTCCAGTCCAGATTTACTGTAGTCTATGAATTAATAAATAAAGGATACTGTTCCCCATATAACCATGTATGTATTATATTTTTAAGACTTTGTATAACCGAGCAATAATTCAAACACTATTATTCTCATGCCTCTACTGTTCCGAAATCCATCAGCCTTGTGACTATCTGGAATGTGTAATACTGCCTGACCAAAAACAGGATAAAGTTAGGCAAAGTTGATTCACTATCTGGTACGGATCCGTCTGTACCTGGATTATATGTGACCCAGTCAACTCGGAGAATACTTCCGTAGGGGCTAGCCTAAGTCCCCTTAAAAAAGTATCTGCAAGCTGAGTGTGTTGGTTGTGTGTTGGCCAAAGAGGGGTGTAGAAGACAAGCTAGAAGTGCCCTGTCTAGTAGTGTGAGTGTAGGACGTGTCCCCCTGGTGCAAACAGGAAGATGGACACCTCACCTAGCCGCCACATGTGACCAGATCTCTCACGGCTATTTCCTCCTATACTCCAACCCAAATTAAGTGCTTCTTGTTCGATCTTATGAGTTAGTTGATTATTGCGAAGTTGAAATAGGATATGTTATGTGTTCCATTCTAACATAAACCGCCGAGATTAATTATTCTCGCCTTCTAGCAATCGTTGCTCGTATCGAGAGAACATACAAACTGTCTTGGGATTGATATATCTAGATACTTTGTAACATATATTCCTATATTACATTTAATGTTTATAAATATATTCGTTCGGAAGTAATACACAAATCTTACACGAAAATACCAGTGAACGCCTAGCAGATCTTATTCTATTTTTAAGTATCATTAGCTGGGTACTTAGTTGTGTGTAAGTGTTCACAGAGAGTGTTAATTTATTTTGTCTCTTAGTCAGACCTATTTATATTCATGCTTCCTGACTTCAAACTCAGCTTAAGCGTTACTTGAATTCATTATTGCATTCTATTTATATCACGTTGTGTTAATATTTATCCGATGTTACCTCAGCCTCTCACATGGGCTAATATTAATTATTCTCAGTTCCTCAAACTAATATCTATATTTGTAACTGTATAGGCTAATAGAGATTTATATCTTCTATACGTTGAACTAGCTTTCAAGTTATTTGTACTTCAGCTGATATTTTATATTACATATCTTGCCCTAACTTAATATGTGTGACCTCAGTACTATTGACCTACCTCGTTCACGCTTTACCTCGCGTTACTTTACCTCAGGATATCAGCTATTGTTTTGAGACTAACCTCTCTGTGTTTATTTATACTTGTATGTATAGTTATTATCTTGTATTTATTGATACTATTATTTATTGAGAACAATATTTATTCTTGTTCCTATATGACACAGGAATTATTATATTTATTCCATCCATATAGCTGAGCTTATTTCTATATAAGTAAGACTCAGACTCCATTTATTTGTGTCTTGTGCCCTAGCTACCTATGAAATAAAACATGTGAACCGCAACTGTGTATTCCGTAACATTGGTGGAGAATTGATTGTTATAAGAGTTATATATATCAATGTCAGCTGTGTTCCCATTGACTACTCAGAGTTCTAAGTTTCCTATATTGGAAATAAACGAACCAATATCAAAAGCACTAAAAATAATAGTGTCGCATAACACTTATGTTAAAGAGGAAACTGATTATTAAGGAAATTATTTTTCAGAGCGTTTGCATGCATAAATACCGAGAATATATTTTCAATAGTTTGGAGTACAGATCAATAATATTGATTACTCATAATTCAGTTTCAATTGAATGGATATAAGTGCGACATAAACCATTTGAAGCTAAAGTAAGTCACACCTTTGAATAGCACTTTTAGTGATAATTCGCTACAGGAATATATAATTTCAACGAATGTAATTATACCCTGCGATCATAAATATTCAAACTCAGTATTGGTCTAAACTTGCCTTAGTCCGAGGCGGGAACTATTAATATAATATTATGAAATATAGTCAGAGTTTATGAATGACTGTCGAATTAATCCAAACCCTGTAGTATAAGAAATATATATTACTAGCAGGGGTACCCGGCATTGCCCGGGTAATCAATAAAAATCACCATCACTACTACCACCACTACTACTACCATAATCACCATCATCAATCACTACTACCACAATCATCACAATACTACTACTACCATAATCACCGGCCTCGACCTCCCTGTGCCTCATTAAACGGCGACCTCGATTTCGGCCGCTAAATGACCTCCGATTTTGGATCTGACCTCATCCGTAACCCCATTTTGGGGGGCTGCGAACAACTTTCGTTCCACACACCTTTTCGATCGGAGGCCTCCTTCTACCCCAAACGGCAATTTTTTTCATTTTTTTCTTTTATTTCGGCCTCGAAACGACCTCCGATCGTGGCTTCACCCCCTCTATGACCTGACCCAGGTCAATTGACACCCACATGCAAAGTTTCAGCTCCCCAGGTCCAAAACTGCAGCCGCCTATTAAGAACAGACACACACACAGACAATCGAAAATATTATATAGATATAATAATAATAATAATAATAATAAAAATAATAATATTTTTTGCTTTCCAGAATGGACATATAGAACTAAGAAAGTACGCCAATTAACTAATTTTTCTCTTTGCAAATATTAAAGGGAATACAAGTTAGTCACACAGACGGAGACAAAGAACAATAGAGATGTCTTACATTATCCTTGCTTGCATATTATATTGTTCACAGTCCCATACAATATTTAATTTATGACCGGAATCAAGCCAAATCTGTTCTTCGACTCCCCAAACATTCTTTCATCAATAATTAATGCAATGAACTATCCAAGTCTAGCTCTTCCCAAGCTTTCTGGCATTTAGCCAAAAACCTCTCTTCCTCATCTTTCCCTCCCCTTTTCCACTCTGATGGCACTACCATCACCTCTTCTTCTGATAAAGTTGAACCCTTCGCCCAAACTTTCACTAGAAACTACACCTTGGATGATTCCCATGTTATTCTTCCCTCTCCACCCACTTCTCCCCTACTCAAGCCTAATATACTAATCTCATATAAAGATGTATTTACAACCCTCTCTGGCCTAAATACTAAGAAGGCGTACGGTCCGGATGGTGTTCCTCCTCTTGTCCGAAAAAAAACTGTGCTTTCGTGCTGATCCCTGCCTAGGCAAAAATGTCCGTCTGTCTCTCCTCTAATGTCTTCCCTTCTTGTTGGAAGCTTGCTCTCGTGCAACCTGTCACAAAGAAGGGTGAACGCTCTTAACCCTCCAAGTATCATCCAATCCTCTCATTTCTTGCATCTCTAAAGGTTTTGAAACTATTCTTACTTCAAAATTTCTTAAGCATTTGTTTGATCATAGTCTACTCTCAGATCCCCAGTATGGCTTCCTTAGGAGTCCTTCTACTGGTGATCTTGTTTATATCTTACTAACTCTTGGTCATCCTCATTTCGGGACTTCGGTGAGACCATTTCTATTACACTAGACATAATAGAAATGGTCTCACCGAAGTCCCGAAATGAGGATGACCAAGAGTTAGTAAGATATAAACAAGATCACCAGTAGAAGGACTCCTAAGGAAGCCATACTGGGGATCTGAGAGTAGTCTATGATAAAACATTACATGTCTATTACACTAGACATATGGTGATGGGCTGGTCTATCAGATTGAGAACTGAGCGATCTCTGCCATACCCATAGCTTAGTCTGACTGTTTCGTTTACTTATATATTTTCTAGATCTCAAGACTCTACCGTGGATTGACCTCCCAATCTACCAAGATTGGAAGCCAAAGCGTCACATTTTTCCTTTGCCCCTCAACTTTCTCTTCATTGCTGAGGGGCGCGGGGCCCTGGGTGGGTCTTTGGTTTCCCGGGCGTTTCCGCGCCCTCCTCGGCTCCCCGCCGTGGAGTGGCTTCGGTCGCCCGGGCTTTGTTGTGGTCGGCGGGGGGGGTTTCTGTGGGGACGCTCGGTTGTGGCCTTGGCCTTGCTCGGGGCCTTGGGGCTGTTCGGCCAGGCAGCTTGGGGAACAACAACAACAACAACACTAGACATATTAAAGGCCTTCAATAGAGTCTGGCACAAATCTTTAATTTCTAAACTACCCTCCTTTGGTTGCTATCTCTCCATCTGTGCCTTTGTCTCTAATTTCCTTTCTGGCTGTTCTATAGCTGCAGTTGTGGATGGCCATCATTCACTTCCTCATCCTATCAACTCCAATGTTCCTCAGGGTTCTGTCCTATCTCCAATTCTCCTTCTAATATTCATTAATGATCTTCTTAACTGTACCTCCAGTCCTATCCATTCATATGCTTATGACTCTACCTTTCAATATGCAACTAGTTATTCAGAACGCCCCAGCATGCAATCACTCCAAAACTCACATAAGAGGGCCTTGGCACACCTATCTTCTGATCTATCTTCCATTTCCAAATAGGGCAGAGAAAATCTTGTTGCTTTCAATGCTTTCAAACCCCAATTTCTTCATTTAACTACTTGTCACAAACTCCCACAAGACAATCCCATATACTTCAACAATACAAAAATCAATCTTCTCTCAATATTCTTGGTGTCTCTTTTTCTTCCGATCTCTCTTGGAGAGACCATTGTTCTACTCTTTCTAAAACGGCTTCCCAGAAGCTGGGTGTGCTCAACCGCCTCAGGGGGTTCTTTACCCATGCACAGCTTCTTGCTCTGTACAGGGACACGGTGTGTCCATGTATTGAGTATTGTTCGCAAGTGTGGGGAAGATCCTCGCACACAGCACTACTAGACAAAGTAGAAAAGAAAGCCTTTTGTCTCATTAAATCACGTCCACTCACCAATTCTCTGCAATCTCTTTCTCTTTGCCTCAATGTTGCATATATATTGCTATTCTACCGGTATTACAATAATCAATGTTCCTAAGAGCTCTCACAGTCTATACCATCTCCTCTACATAGAACATGTAGCACCCGTTTTGCAACACAATCCCACCCATACTCTGTGCAACTATCCAACCCAAGAGAGAAACGATATTCCAGTCTTTCTTCTATTCCACAATTGAGTTGTGGAACTCTCCCTGAATCCATCTTTCCTTCATCCTATGACTTAAATTGCTTCAAACTCCTTGTATCCAGGCATTTTGGCTCGAACATTCCTTGATTTTGTCCCTTTCACTCTTTCAACTCTGGGGGAGGCACTCGTTAAAGGCAGTTTTGCCTTTTGTCTCCCTTATCCTTATATACAAATAAAACAAATACAAGAATTAGCAAATGTTATCAGTCTTTCTTTTTCTAAGCCAGTGAACTCTGGAACTCTCTCAATTAATCTTTCCTTGATCGTATGACTCGGACTGCTTTAAATTTGTGTGTCCAGGCATTTTGACGCCAACGTCCCTTGAATTTAGCTCTCTGTCACTCTTTAATTTACCCAGAACGATAACAAGCATTAGATATGCCTTCAATGGCTTATCTGGGTATTAGGGGGTGATATGATTGAGGTATATAGGTAATGAGTGGTAGGTATGACCCAGAAGTGAACTTCAATATGCAAAGAAATTAAGTGCCAACCCCTAGTAACAACAAGAAATGGGAGCGTTTCCGCACCCTCCTCAGCTCCTCGCCCGGGAGCGGCTTCGGTCACCTGGGCATTCGTAATGTTAAAGCAGGGAGGGTTCTGTGGGAGAGCTCGGTTATGGCCTTGGCCTTGCTCAGGACCTTGGGGCTGTTTGGTCATACAGCCTGGGGAACAACAACAACAACAACTACAACAAGAAATTGGCTACTAAAGAATGGAGCAGGACAAAGCTGTGGTAGATGTCATTTACCTCAACAATTGTGGACATGAGGAACAGCTTACCAAATGGAGTGATTCAGGCAAAACATGTGATATCTTTGAAAAGCTCCTTGACATTTGTTTAAATAGCAAGCTATTTAATACAACTTTTAAGGACAACAAATTACCATCCCAGGCCGCCACATTAGTTTGAACTCGAGAGATGATGAGAATCAGAGGAGGACATTCCTTTATGAAAGCCAACTTGTGTCGCAGACAGAAGTGTGGGGAAGGTGTGGTAGAGTGGTTTTGCCACTGGACTGGTAATCCAATGGACCCGGGTTCGAGTCCCGATATGTCAATGGGAAGATATTATTGGGATGGAATTTGTGCTTTACCTTGTGTCAGTGCATTACCACAAAGCCCACCGAAACGCAAAAAAAGTACCCTCATTGTTCCCTGATTAAATAGCACTGTATTAATATTATCATATTCAAAATATGCTATAGGGGGGCAATGCCTTGTGAGTTAACTGCTCAATAGGTGACGTTCTGAGAGTGAGGGTCCGAGTCTGGGGGATGAGACGGAGAAGCACTGGGGCGAGGCAGCTTCAGAGATGGAGCTACTTCATCCCGTGTGTAGGTGCTTCGCATGTCTCACTCCATAGACTGGAACAAGACCGTCTTATTTCTT
Organism: Paralithodes platypus; assembly: GCA_032716605.1. Lineage (NCBI taxonomy): Eukaryota > Metazoa > Arthropoda > Malacostraca > Decapoda > Lithodidae > Paralithodes > Paralithodes platypus. Next base: position 22,683,982 of record CM064574.1, read on the forward strand.
AAATGGGGGAATTAGGCCATCCTTTTCAATTCCCTGTTGAAACTTGTTTAGAGTCGACCACTGTTTTGATCTGAAGTTTCCAGTGCTGGGTAATGGTTCAATAATGAACAAGACTAATGCATCGAAGGCTTATACATAAGTCAATGATAAACTTTTCCTACATGGAAGTATCAATAGTTTTAGTTTCACACACACACAAACACACACACACTAGGAATCCTCCTCCCTTTGTATAATTATCCTACTCGACGAGAGAGAGAAAAGCCTGGTTCACACATAGCCGAGTCGGTGCGCGAGTCCAACACGAGTCAGACTCGTCGATTATCGCTGTCACTGGAGGCAGAGTCGGCCGCGAGTAGCAATTGCTCCTGAGTCAAGGAGAGTGTAACACGAGTTAACTCGAGTCAATACGAGTCAACACGTGTCCATGCAAGATTCTGTATGAGTAACTGAGAATCAAAACGAGTGTAACACGAACCAAACACGAGTGTCCAAAATTTGAAAAATAACGGCCACATTCCAGAGCACGCAAACAAAGAGTATGGACGAGTCTAACACGAGTCAATGCGAGTCAACACGAGTCGACGCGAGTGTTACACGGATCAACATGTGTGTTACATACGGGTTGTTGCGTGTAGACACGTGTTGATTCGTGTTGATTCGCCAAAGTCGAAATGATGCCGAAAAGCGACGAATCACCAAAGAGTGTTACACGGGTTTACACGAGTCAACACGAGTTAACACGAATAATGAAGAGTTATTCAGAGTTCAGCACGAGTTAACACGTATGTACACGAGTCTACACGTATGTAGGCCACAATCGGGGGTACTCGCCACGTGGCCCAAAAATGTCATGCATGCATGACATTTATGGACCCCTGTGGCGAGTACCCACGAGTATGTCGAGTAAGCAAAGAGTATACACGAGTCTAACACGAGTGTTGAGGAGTCTCGACGAGTCATTGCCGAATAGCAAAATCTCAGCACTCGTGTTGGACTCGCGCACCGACTCGGCTATGTGTGAACCACCCTAAAGGGGCGCGGGAACGCGAAAATGGTCCCGGACCCTGAGAATAGGAACTTTAAATGTTGTTTCTGTTCAGGCTCTGTCTATTGTCGCCCACCCCCAGCAATGGGGTATGTGCCTGAGTATATACATACATACATACATACATACAATATATATATATATATATATATATATATATATCGCTCCGTTATCCGTTTTCTACAGTCTTCCACCATACACTTATATTGATGTTTCTAGTCTCTACTCTCCTTACTCTAATTCAGATTCCTCCTGTGTCTGCGTCTCAACTCCCCTCTACCATTTCGGCATAATCTCCTAAGTGTTCTCCCTGTTATTGCTTTTACACTTTGTATCCTTCCTTATATATTATTCTGTACTATCTATCTATTTATTTATCTATCAGATACCTATCTATCTATTTATATATATATATATATATATATATATATAGAGAGAGAGATGAAGAGGATACACAGGGTAGCAGCAAACAGCATGGTGCAGGATAAAAATGACCAGGTGGGGGAGCCAGTACTTTATTTAGCAGTCAGACAAACGTTTCGACACTCGTGTGTCATCTTCAGTGTTCTAGAAAACAATAATAAAACATATAGCAAATATTTAAAAATAAAATCGCGAAAAGCGAGTATATTATAACTGAAAATGTAGCCTCAACATAGCTACACTGGGAAATATTTAATGTAGCCTCAACATAGCTACACTGGGAAATATTTAATGTAGCCTCAACATAGCTACACTGGGAAATATTTAATGTAGCCTCAACATAGCTACACTGGGAAATATTTAATGTAGCCTCAACATAGCTACACTGGGAAATATTTAATGTAGCCTCAACATAGCTACACTGGGAAATATTTAATGTAGCCTCAACATAGCTACACTGGGAAATATTTAATGTAGCCTCAACATAGCTACACTGGGAAATATTTAATATAGCCTCAACATAGCTACACTGGGAAATATTTAATGTAGCCTCAACATAGCTACACTGGGAAATATTTAATGTAGCCTCAACATAGCTACACTGGGAAATATTTAATGTAGCCTCAACATAGCTACACTGGGAAATATTTAATCACAATGGATATGTAGAGGGGCTGCCGAAAGGCAGTTATTAAGGGGGGGTCTTTCTTTAAAAATATATAGAGACTCTAAAATCCTAAGGTTACCGGTATTACAGGAGTCAAGAATGCTAAAATCTTTATAGCTTACAGCAAGGTTACAACCGTAGCAATGCTCTCTCACGGCTGAATGAGGAGGGTTACTGATGGGGAGGCCGGTTCTACTGGACTGACCCTTGTGCTCATCCATCCTTACTTTGAGAGCTCGTATTGTGCTCCCAATCTAGCCATTTTTGCAAAATGGACAGGTAAATTTATAAACGATGGATGAGCGAAGTTCAGTGGGAAGTCTATCTTTGTAGTGAAACAGGGATCGAATCTTAAATTCATTCTTGTGAATTATTTTAAAATTGATATGAGGGAAGAAATTAGGTAATTTGTTGTTCAGTAATCTTTCTATTTTTTCTGATACCTTTCCAAGAAAGGGTAAACTAATATAAAAATCCTCCTTTTTAACAGTGAGCACAGGTTGTCTAGGTTGGTACAATTTATTTAGGACATTCCTCAATTGCTTGTTGAAGAGGTCACTGGTGAAGCCATTATTAATAAAAAAAGTCTCTAAGGAAGGATATCTCGCAGTGAAAAAGGCTGTATGTCTAAGTCAAGTGGTACGCCCTGTGAAGAAGGGTTTTAATTGCATTAATTTTGAATCTGAGTGGACAGTAGCTAAAGAAGCTAATACCGAGACCGGAAAAGGTGGTTTTTCTAAAGATTGAGATAAGTATGTCATTAACTTTGGTAAGTAGAAGGTCGAGGAATGGCAAAGTGTTATTTACCTCGTTTTCGCTAGTGAATTTTATATTGTTGTGCTGTTTATTTAGGTAATTTAGAAACAAGGGGGTATGACTTTTATCTTTAAAGACCAGCAGGGTGTCGTCGACATATCTACGGTAGAGGATAGGTTTGAAAGTGGGAGGGCAGTTGTCTAGCCAGATTTGTTCCCAGTAACATAGGAAAACATTGGCTAAAGTACTGCCTAGTGGGGATCCCATCGCTACCCCATCAGTTTGTTTATAGATTTGGTTATTAAATATGAAATGGCAATCTTGTACGCATGCTGATAGGACGTTTCTGAAGAAGGATTGACTCATACCCATAAAAGTCTCAGATTGATTGAACAAAAGTTTCACACAAAGGTTCAAAGTTTCAGTTAAGGGGACGTTGGTGAATAAGGAGGTTATATCAAAGCTACATAGGTGTGACGAGGGAGGTAATTTGTAGTTTGAGAGGGAAGTGAACAATTCATACGAGTTCTTCAGGGTATAATCGTTCGTAGTGAACGCTGATAAAAGTTGGGAGCAAAATTTAGCAAGCTTATAAGAGGCAGTATTATATGCGGCAAGAATGGGTCGAAGAGGGACAGTGGTCTTATGGATCTTAGGGAGGCCATAAAGAAAAGCCAAGGATGAACCTGTAGGCTTCATAGTATTAGCTAATTCCTCCGAGACTGTTTTTAAATTTACCATAGATTTAAGTAATCTATTTATTCGATCTTCGATTTTAAGGCTTAGTTTGAAAATATCAGTTTGAATTAGCTTAGTAAATTTGGAAACGTCTCTCAGTCTGTCGTCCCGACAAAGGTAAAGGAGTTGTGTTACTTAACAAAGATGACTATTTTTCAAAAATGTACGACATCCTGAGAGACGTTTCCAAATTTACTAAGCTAATTCAAACTGATATTTTCAAACTAAGCCTTAAAATCGAAGATCGAATAAATAGATTACTTAAATCTATGGTAAATTTAAAAACAGTCTTGGAGGAATTAGCTAATACTATGAAGCCTACAGGTTCATCCTTGGCTTTTCTTTATGGCCTCCCTAAGATCCATAAGACCACTGTCCCTCTTCGACCCATTCTTGCCGCATATAATACTGCCTCTTATAAGCTTGCTAAATTTTGCTCCCAACGTTTATCAGCGTTCACTACGAACGATTATACCCTGAAGAACTCGTATGAATTGTTAACTTCCCTCTCAAACTACAAATGACCTCCCTCGTCATACCTATGTAGCTTTGATATAACCTCCTTATTCACCATAGTCCCCTTAACTGAAACTTTGAACCTTTGTGTCAAACTTTTGTTCAATTAATCTGAGACTTTTATGGGTATGATGAGTCAATCCTTCATCAGAAACGTCCTATCAACATGCGTACAAGATTGCCATTTCATATGTAATAACCAAATCTATAAACAAACTGATGGGGTAGCGATGGGATCCCCACTAGGCAGTACTTTAGCCAATGTTTTCCTATGTTACTGGGAACAAATCTGGCTAGACAACTGCCCTCCCACTTTCAAACCTATCCTCTACCGTAGATATGTCGACGACACCCTGCTGGTCTTTAAAGATAAAAGTCATACCCCCTTGTTTCTAAATTACCTAAATAAACAGCACAAAAATATAAAATTCACTAGCGAAAACGAGGTAAATAACACTTTGCCATTCCTCGACCTTCTACTTACCAAAGTTAATGACATACTTGTTATCTCAATCTTTAGAAAACCCACCTTTTCCGGTCTCGGTATTAGCTTCTTTAGCTACTGTCCACTCAGATTCAAAATTAATGCAATTAAAACCCTTCTTCACAGGGCGTACCACTTGACTTAGACATACAGCCTTTTTCACTGCGAGATATCCTTCCTTAGAGACTTTTTTATTAATAATGGCTTCACCAGTGACCTCTTCAACAAGCAATTGAGGAATTTCCTAAATAAATTGTACCCACCTAGACAACCTGTGCTCACTGCTAAAAAGGAGGATTTTTATATTAGTTTACCCTTTCTTGGAAAGGTATCAGAAAAAATAGAAAGATTACTGAACAACAAATTACCTAATTTCTTCCCTCATATCAATTTTAAAATAATTCACAAGAATGAATTTAAGATTCGATCCCTGTTTCACTACAAAGATAGACTTCCCACTGAACTTTGCTCATCCATCGTTTATAAATTTACCTGTCCATTTTGCAAAAAATGGCTCCATTGGGAGCACAATACGAGCTCTCAAAGTAAGGATGGATGAGCACAAGGGTCAGTCCAGTAGAACCGGCCTCCCCATCAGTAACCCTCCTCATTCAGCCGTGAGAGAGCATTGCTACGGTTGTAACCTTGCTGTAAGCTATAAAGATTTTAGCATTCTTGACTCCTGTAATACCGGTAACCTTAGGATTTTAGAGTCTCTATATATTTTTAAAGAAAGACCCCCCCTTAATAACTGCCTATCGGCAGCCCCTCTACATATCCATTGTGATTAAATATTTCCCAGTGTAGCTATGTTGAGGCTACATTAAATATTTCCCAGTGTAGCTATGTTGAGGCTACATTAAATATTTCCCAGTGTAGCTATGTTGAGGCTACATTAAATATTTCCCAGTGTAGCTATGTTGAGGCTACATTAAATATTTCCCAGTGTAGCTATGTTGAGGCTACATTAAATATTTCCCAGTGTAGCTATGTTGAGGCTACATTTTTAGTTATAATATACTCGCTTTTCGCGATTTTATTTTTAAATATTTGCTATATGTTTTATTATTGTTTTCTAGAACACTGAAGATGACACACGAGTGTCGAAACGTTTGTCTGACTGCTAAATAAAGTACTGGCTCCCCCACCTGGTCATTTTTATCCTGCACCATGCTGTTTGCTGCTACCCTGTGTATCCTCTTCATATGTTACTTGAGGTTCCCCAAGAACAAACCCATCACTGATATATATATATATATATATATATATATATATATATATATATATATTTCCAGCTTTGCTTTCATGTGTTTATCTGCTAAACCATCCATCCATTTAATCATTTATCTATGTAAAAGGTAAACACAGATATTTAATCCAATTGTTTGCATTACTATTCACAACTCACATCACAAGTATTTCTTTCGGATGTACACGATTGCAAACCAAGCATGTTTGCTAAGCATGGTGACCGGATAACTCAACCAATACATTATTTAAACAAGCGGATCCTAACCAGTGCCAACTCAACCAGTGCAGGAAACACATTCCTCATTCACTACGATGATATCATAATTTGTTTACTCTGATAGAAGTAATTCATGCACTGCAGTTATATAATTTGTTTACTCTGATAGAAGTAATTCATGCACTGCAGTTATATAATTTGTTTACTCTGATAGAAGTAATTCATGCACTGCAGTTATATAATTTGTTTACTCTGATAGAATTAATTCATGCACTGCAGTTATATAATTTGTTTACTCTGATAGAAGTAATTCATGCACTGCAGTTATATAATTTGTTTACTCTGATAGAAGTAATTCATGCACTGCAGTTATATAATTTGTTTACTCTGATAGAAGTAATTCATGCACTGCAGTTATATAATTTGTTTACTCTGATAGAAGTAATTCATGCACTGCAGTTATATAATTTGTTTACTCTGATAGAAGTAATTCATGCACTGCAGTTATATAATTTGTTTACTCTGATAGAAGTAATTCATGCACTGCAGTTATATAATTTGTTTACTCTGATAGAAGTAATTCATGCACTGCAGTTATATAATTTGTTTACTCTGATAGAAGTAATTCATGCACTGCAGTTATATAATTTGTTTACTCTGATAGAAGTAATTCATGCACTGCAGTTATATAATTTGTTTACTCTGATAGAAGTAATTCATGCACTGCAGTTATATAATTTGTTTACTCTGATAGAAGTAATTCATGCACTGCAGTTATATAATTTGTTTACTCTGATAGAAGTAATTCATGCACTGCAGTTATATAATTTGTTTACTCTGATAGAAGTAATTCATGCACTGCAGTTATATAATTTGTTTACTCTGATAGAAGTAATTCATGCACTGCAGTTATATAATTTGTTTACTCTGATAGAAGTAATTCATGCACTGCAGTTATATAATTTGTTTACTCTGATAGAAGTAATTCATGCACTGCAGTTATATAATTTGTTTACTCTGATAGAAGTAATTCATGCACTGCAGTTATATAATTTGTTTACTCTGATAGAAGTAATTCATGCACTGCAGTTATATAATTTGTTTACTCTGATAGAAGTAATTCATGCACTGCAGTTATATAATTTGTTTACTCTGATAGAAGTAATTCATGCACTGCAGTTATATAATTTGTTTACTCTGATAGAAGTAATTCATGCACTTCAGTTATATAATTTTGGATTAATCAAGGTTAGTTATATAACGAAGTCAACAAGGACAAAAATATATATTTTTATAACCCATGACAATGTTATTAATAATTATCCTTTTCACGCACGTACGGACGCAGGGGTTGCCAATTAGCAATCAGAAATAGAGTTATCTCAATCTCATAATTACCTCTCCAAAATTAGTTTTCTGTCCACAGCTAACTCAAAGACAACTGCAGAGGTTGAAGTAACTAAACCAAAGGTTTCTAAACACACCCTGATAGTCACACAGGTGTTAAAGTATCCCAGAGTAGGCTCAAATCACGTCCTGTGTGTGAAAGGGTTACCCTAATAAACAACCCCTTGTCGTATAGAGGGTAAGTTAAGTTAGGTATAACTTTAGGTGGACATTGTTTTAGAGGGCCTTTTTCTTGATGGCACTAGTTGAGACCTACTGATATTGAATTGGTCTACTGGCTGAGTTGACACTGAACCACTGATCCCACCCATACTCTGTGCAACTCTCCAAGCCAAGAGTGAAACGTTACTCTGTCTTTCTTCTATTCAACAGCTGAGCTCTGGAACTCTCTCCCAGAATCAGTCTTTCCCTCTTCCTATGACTTAAATTGCTTCAAACTCCGTGTGTCCAGGCATTTTGGCTCGAACGTCCCTTGATTTTGGCCCTGTCACTCTTTCAACTTTGGGGGAGGCACTCGCTATAGGCTGTTCTGCCTTTTGCCTCCCTCACTCACATAGAAAAAAAAAAAAAAAAAAGTATGTACAAATCAATCACTATTGCTTGCGTTCCTCTGTGCGCTTATGTACTCTTCCCTTCACCCTTATTATCTGCTTCAGTAAATTTCATCGCCACTCCTTTCCCTTCCCTCGTCCTTTACTTATTCTTTATCTTAACGTTGTTCGATACTGTAAATGTTCGCCTTCTCTAACAGTTCCCTTCGTCTCATTTATATTCTGGTCCCCTCTCCCTATGTGTTTCATTTGTCTTGTATTTTCTCCAGTGTGTGATAATTGTATGTGTGTGATATAATTATTCTTTCATCCCATCCTCCTGTTGCAGAAGAAGGCATCAGGAGTGATGCTGAGCAGGGTTGCATATTATATCTGATCAGCATGTTTACATATTATAATTCGTTGCAGAATACATACATAACGACGTTTTTCAAAAACAGCAATAATATTTCACAAACAGACATACAAAATGGTACCTAAATGGACAATGCAATTATAATTGTTATTCTTGTGATTAAACATAGGAAATATTAATAATACTCTCACATAGTTTTAAGGTAATATACTTGCAGTGATTTAATAATGTACATGATTATTGGGAGGTGATTGTACACCACTCTATGCCTTTCAGTTTATGATCGCTATATTTTACTGAGATCATGGCTGTGTCAACTGTTGAATTATCCTGTGTGCTTTCACTAGGGGTCAGTTTGACCGGAAGTTAATTTGAGGTTTGAAGTGAACTGGAGATGTAACTTACTCTTGTTGTTAACACATAGGTGGAGATATTTCTCCCTATATGGAGAATACTCCTTAATACTACTTCAAGATAGATTGTTACTCTACTACATTATGTACTTACAACCCTTACTGTTCCTGCAATAAAGATTTGTTCCTGTAATTCATATTCTGCAATCCTTGATAAAGTATATGTTGACTGGTTAACTACGTATTTATATTGATCACATTTATGTGTCTACCAGAATCTACCAGTCTACAATCAACCAATAACTATATCTACGTACTCACACCTATTCACCTGGTACTCATCCACCTCCTTACATGGTTACATTTTCTCTAACTTTCTCTTTGTAGAACACCATCTCTCTTCTACCAAACCTGACTTACTTTTCCTCACCGAAACTCAGTTGTCTAAGGCAACAGGCAGCAAACCCTTCTCTATATACTCCTACTATCTCGATCCTCAATTCAAAGCCAGAGGTGGATGTTACGTGTACTGTATGTACACAACAATCTTACTTTATCTCATGCTCCCAATTGTGACTCTTCGGAATTCTCAACAAGCTGGTTTAAGCTGTCTTGTCACTCTCTCACTAAATATATCTGTGTTGTTCGTCTTTCCCCTAATTCTACTGACTATCCAAAAAATGTTTGACACTCCTATTTCAAAAGTGAACACACATGCTATCAATCTCTCCCCTGTCTGAAATCTCCATTTTAGGATATTTGAATGTTCACCACCACAAATGGGACTCCTCTAATTTCACTGACCATCCTGGTGAACAAGCCTACGTCTTTTCTATAATAAATTACATACAGCATTTAGTTCAGCAACACACCTGTATCCAAACTACACTCCTTCGGTTTCTATCCCTCTATCTGTGCCTTTGTCTCTTATTTCCTTACAGACCACTCCATAGCTGCAGTTGCGGATGGCCGTAGTTCACTTCCTCAACCTATCAACTCCGGTGTTCCTCAGGGTTTTGCCCTATTTCCAATTATATTTAAAATATGTATTAATTATCTCAACTGTACCTTTAGTCCTATCCACTCATATGTTGATGACTCTACTTTGCACTATTCAACTAATTTATCACATCAACCCAGCATGCAATCACTCTAAAACTCACGTAAAAGGGCCATAGACCGCCTATCTTACGACCTATCAATTATTTCTGATTCGGGCAAAGAAATTCTTGTTAATTTCAATGCCTCCAAGACCCAATTTCTCTCTATCTCTCCATAGCAATATTCCACACGACAGTCAATTATTCTTGAACAACACACAAATCAGAAGCTGTAGATATTGTACAGTAAAGTTGTAGATATTGTATACCTTGATTTTCAAAAGGCCTTTGACAAAAGTTCCCCACAAACGTTTACTGCTATAACTAACCCGGGAACAGCGAGAACACTCTTAAGAGGTTTTGGTGGGCAAAGGCGAGAACACTCTTAAGAGGTAAGGCCTAAAAAAAAACTTTTAAAAGGCCCCAGTAGCACTTAAAACAAATGAAATGGTGATTAAGTGAGATAATTCCCCTCCATACCTTCTATCACTCCTCCACATGTGTCAAAATAACCTCTTTCCCCCCCCCCCCTTCAATGTTCACTTATTTGTCCTCTTATTACCATATTTATTGGTGTATTTACCGTGCCAATATCTCCAAACCGATCCTAGGGTGTGGTCTTGTGTGTGTCTATGCGTGGGAAAGAGAGAGAGAGAGAGAGACAGGCCTCTGTCATCCTCCAGGCTTTGAGAGAGGAGGGTGTAGGCCTCGCGTGTCTCTCACCTCATGAATGAACGGTCGGCAATAATTCGCGATTTTCACCCTCCAAACACTTTTCCCACTTGTTTTATGGCTGTTACATGTTACTATCTACATATTAAACGTAAAATAAGCGCATATGAATAAGTAATAACGATATTTATCGTAAAATTACGTTTTAGGCGGTAATGAGGCCTAATATCGTCGCCCAGTTATAGGGTGTCCACTACACACAGCTCGCGCTTTAAAGGCTAAAAGCACATGGAATACAAGACGGTGTGTTGAAATGGATAGAAAATTGGCTCAGCGACAGAAAGCAAAGAATAGTCATAAACGGTAAGGCATTAAAATAGACCAATGTAAGTAGTAGGGATCGGTATTATGGCCAATTCTCTTCTTAGTTTACATCAACGACATATATGAGTGTTTCACCTGTACAATCTCAAAGTTTCCTGACGATACAAAAATTACAAATAGCATACTCTCAAAAGAACAAGTTGACGATATGCAACACAATCTAAATAAGTTGTCATGTTGGGCCCAAATTTGGCAAATGAGTTTCAATGCGGATAAATGTAAAGTACTACATATCGGAAACCAAAATGAGAAAGCAAGCTATTCGATGAATGGCACCCAGCTTAAGAATGTAGACAGAGAAACTGATTTGGGAGTAACAATATTGAGTAACCTAATACCCAGTCAACAATATATAGAAGTTGTTAAAAAGGCAAACAAAATAATTGGCTTTATGGGCAGGTCATTTGAGCATATATCTAAAGAAGTGATCCTAACCCCTTACAATTCCTTAGTCCACCCTCTTCTGGAATACTGCATTCAATCCTGGTGCCCTTACTACTAAAAAGATATAAATAAATTAGAACGAGTTCAACGTAGAGTTACCAAAATGATACCTAGCCTAAAGAACAAACCATAAGAGGAGCATCTTGGGGAATTAAATCAATTTCCTTTAACCCAGCGCAGATTAAAAGGCGACTTAATTTAAGTGTTCAAAATTATCAAGGCATCGACAACATAAACTGTAGCAAGTACTTAACCATCGACCAATCTAATTACACGCGTGGAAACAGTTGCAAAATTATTGGTAAATCTTTTAACTCAACAAATCTAAGAATTTCTTCTTCCATCGAGTTGTCAACTTGTGGAATGGGCTTCTCCGAGACGAGACATTATAGACTGCAGCACCGTTGATTATTTTAAACGTCGTATAGAGTAATATTTTGCCTCAAACCAGCGACTGACTGGGTTTGTAAATGAATAACTTTATTTTATTCCCCCCCTCAGATTCATCAAGGATTATTGCGTATACACTATATATTACTAAGATGTTACTCTCTTTTTCCCAGATATACGAAAGATCACCTATAACTGTGTTATGTTACTAACCCATCTGTCCCCTACTAACATCCTTATCCTGTCACGGACATTAGTTCCAGGGCAGTAGTTCCCTTTCCAACTTTCCCTTACCCACTCTAAACCACTGTTTGGACACTTGATCCTCAGTGATTTGGAGGACAAGCAGCCTAGAGGGGTCGCAATACCTGTTGTTGCTTGATTTCCTTTGTACTTCTTTGTATTCCTTTTTGCTCAATATTCTCGGTGTATCTTTTTCATCCGACCTTTCTTGGAAAGATCATATTACCACTCTTGATAAAACAGCTTCCCAAAACTTAGGTGTGTTCAACCGTCTCTGTGGGTTCTTCAACCCAGCACATCTTCTTGCTCTGTATTGAGACACAGTGCGCCCCTGTATTGAATATTGTTCCACCCATACCGCACTTCTCGAAAGAGTAGAATACAAAGCATTCCACCTTATCAACTCACTTCCTCTTACTAGTTTCCTACAATCTCTTTCTACATGCCGCAATGTTGTATCTATTTCACTCTACTATGGTTATTATAACAATCAGTGTTCTTCAGAGGTCCCTCTGTGCATACCCCCTCCTTTGCGGTGACTTTGTACTTCACCCTTATACAGTTCTTAATATTTTAGTTTAATTAATATACCCGTATTACATGTAATGCTTGGGATTATATACAGGAAAAATAAATTAATACTACTCTCATATAGTTATAGTTATAGTGAATTAGTAATGTACATGATTATTGGGAGGCGACTATACAACACTCTATGCCTTTCAGTTTATGATCGCTATCTTTTACTGAGATCATGGCTGTGTCAACTGTTGAATTGTGTCCTGTGTGCTTTCACTAGGGGTCAGTTTGACCGGAAGTTAATTTGAGGTTTGAAGTGAACTGGAGATGTAACTTACTCTTGTTGTTAACACATAGGTGGAGATATTTCTCCCTATATGGAGAATACTCCTTAATACTACTTCAAGATAGATTGTTACTCTACTACATTATGTACTTACAACCCTTACTGTTCCTGCAATAAAGATTTGTTCCTGTAATTCATATTCTGAAATCCTTGATAAAGTATATGTTGACTGGTTAACTACGTATTTATATTGATCACATTTATGTGTCTACCAGAATCTACCAGTCTACAATCAACCAATAACTATATCTACGTACTCACACCTATTCACCTGGTACTCATCCACCTCCTTACATGGTTACATTTTCTCTAACTTTCTCTTTGTAGAACACCATCTCTCTTCTACCAAACCTGACTTACTTTTCCTCACCGAAACTCAGTTGTCTAAGGTAACAGGCAGCAAACCTTTCTCTATATACTCCTACTATCTCTATCCTCAATTCAAAGCCAGAGGTGGATGTTACGTGTACTGTATGTACACAACAATCTTACTTTATCTCATGCTCCCAACTGTGACTCTTCGGAATTCTCAACAAGCTGGTTTAAGCTGTCTTGTCACTCTCTCGCTAAATATATCTGTGGTGTTCGTCTTTCCCCTAATTCTACTGACTATCCAAAAATGTTTGACACTCCTATTTCAAAAGTGAACACACATGCTATCAATCTCTCCCCTGTCTGAAATCTCCATTTTAGGAGATTAGAATGTTCACCACCACAAATGGGACTCCTCTAATTTCACTGACCATCCTGGTGAACAAGCCTACGTCTTTTCTATCCTAAATTACCTACAGCATTTAGTTCAGCAACACACCTGTATCCAAACTACACTCCTTCGGTTTCTATCCCTCTATCTGTGCCTTTGTCTCTTATTTCCTTACAGACCACTCCATAGCTGCAGTTGCGGATGGCCGTAGTTCACTTCCTCAACCTATCAACTCCGGTGTTCCTCAGGGTTTTGTCCTATTTCCAATTTTATTTAAAATATGTATTAATTATCTCAACTGTACCTTTAGTCCTATCCACTCATATGTTGATGACTCTACTTTGCACTACTCAACTAATTTATCACATCAACCCTGCATGCAATCACTCTAAAACTCACGTAAAAGGGCCATAGACCGCCTATCTTACGACCTATCAATTATTTCTGATTCGGGCAAAGAAATTCTTGTTACTTTCAACGCCTCCAAGACCCAATTTCTCTCTCTATCTCTCCATAGCAATATTCCACACGACAGTCAATTATTCTTGAACAACACACAAATCAGAAGCTGTAGATATTGTACAGTAAAGTTGTAGATATTGTATACCTTGATTTTCAAAAGGCCTTTGACAAAGTTCCCCACAAACGTTTACTGCTATAACTAACCCGGGAACAGCGAGAACACTCTTAAGAGGTTTTGGTGGGCAAAGGCGAGAACACTCTTAAGAGGTAAGGCCTAAAAAAAAACTTTTAAAAGGCCCCAGTAGCAATTAAAACAAATGAAATGGTGATTAAGTGAGATAATTCCCCTCCATACCTTCTATCACTCCTCCACATGTGTCAAAATAACCTCCTTCCCCCCCCTTTTCCCCCCCCACTTCAATTTTCACTTATTTGTCCTCTTATTCCCATATTTATTGGTGTATTTACCGTGCCAATATCTCCAAACCGATCCTAGGGTGTGGTCTTGTGTGTGTCTATGCGTGGGAAAGAGAGAGAGAGAGAGAGACAGGCCTCTGTCATCCTCCAGGCTTTGAGAGAGGAGGGTGTAGGCCTCGCGTGTCTCTCACCTCATGAATGAACGGTCGGCAATAATTCGCGATTTTCACCCTCCAAACACTTTTCCCACTTGTTTTATGGCTGTTACATGTTACTATCTACATATTAAACGTAAAATAAGCGCATATGAATAAGTAATAACGATATTTATCGTAAAATTACGTTTTAGGCGGTAATGAGGCCTAATATCGTCGCCCAGTTATAGGGTGTCCACTACACACAGCTCGCGCTTTAAAGGCTAAAAGCACATGGAATACAAGACGGTGTGTTGAAATGGATAGAAAATTGGCTCAGCGACAGAAAGCAAAGAATAGTCATAAACGGTAAGGCATTAAAATAGACCAATGCAAGTAGTAGGGATCGGTATTATGGCCAATTCTCTTCTTAGTTTACATCAACGACATATATGAGTGTTTCACCTGTACAATCTCAAAGTTTCCTGATGATACAAAAATTGCAAATAGCATACTCTCAAAAGAACAAGTTGACGATATGCAACACAATCTAAATAAGTTGTCATGTTGGGCCCAAATTTGGCAAATGAGTTTCAATGCGGATAAATGTAAAGTACTACATATCGGAAACCAAAATGAGAAAGCAAGCTATTCGATGAATGGCACCCAGCTTAAGAATGTAGACAGAGAAACTGATTTGGGAGTAACAATATTGAGGAACCTAATACCCAGTCAACAATATATAGAAGTTGTTAAAAAGGCAAACAAAATAATTGGCTTTATGGGCAGGTCATTTGAGCATATATCTAAAGAAGTAATCCTAACCGTTTACAATTCCTTAGTCCGCCCTCTTCTGGAATACTGCATTCAATCCTGGTGCCCTTACTACTAAAAAGATATAAATAAGTTAGAACAAGTTCAACGTAGAGTTACCAAAATGATACCTAGCCTAAAGAACAAACCATAAGAGGAGCATCTTGGGGAATTAAATCAATTTCCTTTAACCCAGCGCAGATTAAAAGGCAACTTAATTTAAGTGTTCAAAATTATCAAGGCATCGACAACATAAACTGTAGTAAGTACTTAACCATCGACCAATCTAATTACACCCGTGGAAACAGTTGCAAAATTATTGGTAAATCTTTTAACTCACACGAATCTAAGAATTTCTTCTTCCATCGAGTTGTCAACTTGTGGAATGGGCTTCCCCGAGACGAGACATTATAGACTGCAGCACCGTTGATTATTTTAAACGTCGTATAGAGTAATATTTTGCCTCAAACCAGCGACTGACTGGGTTTGTAAATGAATAACTTTATTTTATTCCCCCCCTCAGATTCATCTAGGATTATTGCGTATACACTATATATTACTAAGATGTTACTCTCTTTTTCCCAGATATACGAAAGATCACCTATAACTGTGTTATGTTACTAACCCATCTGTCCCCTACTAACATCCTTATCCTGTCACGGACATTAGTTCCAGGGCAGTAGTTCCCTTTCCAACTTTCCCTTACCCACTCTAAACCACTGTTTGGACACTTGATCATCAGTGATTTGGAGGACAAGCAGCCTAGAGGGGTCGCAAGACCTGTTGTTGCTTGATTTCCTTTGTACTTCTTTGTATTCCTTTTTGCTCAATATTCTAGGTGTATCTTTTTCATCCGACCTTTCTTGGAAAGATCATATTACCACTCTTGATAAAACAGCTTCCCAAAACTTAGGTGTGTTCAACCGTCTCTGTGGGTTCTTCAACCCAGCACATCTTCTTGCTCTGTATTGAGACACAGTGCGCCCCTGTATTGAATATTGTTCCACCCATACCGCACTTCTCGAAAGAGTAGAATACAAAGCATTCCACCTTATCAACTCACTTCCTCTTACTAGTTTCCTACAATCTCTTTCTACATGCCGCAATGTTGTATCTATTTCACTCTACTATGGTTATTATAACAATCAGTGTTCTTCAGAGGTCCCTCTGTGCATACCCCCTCCTTTGCGGTGACTTTGTACTTCACCCTTATACAGTTCTTAATATTTTAGTTTAATTAATATACCCGTATTACATGTAATGCTTGGGATTATATACAGGAAAAATAAATTAATACTACTCTCATATAGTTATAGTTATAGTGAATTAGTAATGTACATGATTATTGGGAGGCGACTATACAACACTCTATGCCTTTCAGTTTATGATCGCTATCTTTTACTGAGATCATGGCTGTGTCAACTGTTGAATTGTGTCCTGTGTGCTTTCACTAGGGGTCAGTTTGACCGGAAGTTAATTTGAGGTTTGAAGTGAACTGGAGATGTAACTTACTCTTGTTGTTAACACATAGGTGGAGATATTTCTCCCTATATGGAGAATACTCCTTAATACTACTTCAAGATAGATTGTTACTCTACTACATTATGTACTTACAACCCTTACTGTTCCTGCAATAAAGATTTGTTCCTGTAATTCATATTCTGCAATCCTTGATAAAGTATATGTTGACTGGTTAACTACGTATTTATATTGATCACATTTATGTGTCTACCAGAATCTACCAGTCTACAATCAACCAATAACTATATCTACGTACTCACACCTATTCACCTGGTACTCATCCACCTCCTTACATGGTTACATTTTCTCTAACTTTCTCTTTGTAGAACACCATCTCTCTTCTACCAAACCTGACTTACTTTTCCTCACCGAAACTCAGTTGTCTAAGGTAACAGGCAGCAAACCTTTCTCTATATACTCCTACTATCTCTATCCTCAATTCAAAGCCAGAGGTGGATGTTACGTGTACTGTATGTACACAACAATCTTACTTTATCTCATGCTCCCAACTGTGACTCTTCGGAATTCTCAACAAGCTGGTTTAAGCTGTCTTGTCACTCTCTCGCTAAATATATCTGTGGTGTTCGTCTTTCCCCTAATTCTACTGACTATCCAAAAATGTTTGACACTCCTATTTCAAAAGTGAACACACATGCTATCAATCTCTCCCCTGTCTGAAATCTCCATTTTAGGAGATTTGAATGTTCACCACCACAAATGGGACTCCTCTAATTTCACTGACCATCCTGGTGAACAAGCCTACGTCTTTTCTATCCTAAATTACCTACAGCATTTAGTTCAGCAACACACCTGTATCCAAACTACACTCCTTCGGTTTCTATCCCTCTATCTGTGCCTTTGTCTCTTATTTCCTTACAGACCACTCCATAGCTGCAGTTGCGGATGGCCGTAGTTCACTTCCTCAACCTATCAACTCCGGTGTTCCTCAGGGTTTTGCCCTATTTCCAATTTTATTTAAAATATGTATTAATTATCTCAACTGTACCTTTAGTCCTATCCACTCATATGTTGATGACTCTACTTTGCACTACTCAACTAATTTATCACATCAACCCAGCATGCAATCACTCTAAAACTCACGTAAAAGGGCCATAGACCGCCTATCTTACGACCTATCAATTATTTCTGATTCGGGCAAAGAAATTCTTGTTACTTTCAACGCCTCCAAGACCCAATTTCTCTCTATCTCTCCATAGCAATATTCCACACGACAGTCAATTATTCTTGAACAACACACAAATCAGAAGCTGTAGATATTGTACAGTAAAGTTGTAGATATTGTATACCTTGATTTTCAAAAGGCCTTTGACAAAGTTCCCCACAAACGTTTACTGCTATAACTAACCCGGGAACAGCGAGAACACTCTTAAGAGGTTTTGGTGGGCAAAGGCGAGAACACTCTTAAGAGGTAAGGCCTAAAAAAAAACTTTTAAAAGGCCCCAGTAGCAATTAAAACAAATGAAATGGTGATTAAGTGAGATAATTCCCCTCCATACCTTCTATCACTCCTCCACATGTGTCAAAATAACCTCCTTCCCCCCCATTTTCCCCCCCAACTTCAATTTTCACTTATTTGTCCTCTTATTCCCATATTTATTGGTGTATTTACCGTGCCAATATCTCCAAACCGATCCTAGGGTGTGGTCTTGTGTGTGTCTATGCGTGGGAAAGAGAGAGAGAGAGAGACAGGCCTCTGTCATCCTCCAGGCTTTGAGAGAGGAAGGTGTAGGCCTCGCGTGTCTCTCACCTCATGAATGAACGGTCGGCAATAATTCGCGATTTTCACCCTCCAAACACTTTTCCCACTTGTTTTATGGCTGTTACATGTTACTATCTACATATTAAACGTAAAATAAGCGCATATGAATAAGTAATAACGATATTTATCGTAAAATTACGTTTTAGGCGGTAATGAGGCCTAATATCGTCGCCCAGTTATAGGGTGTCCACTACACACAGCTCGCGCTTTAAAGGCTAAAAGCACATGGAATACAAGACGTGTGTTGAAATGGATAGAAAATTGGCTCAGCGACAGAAAGCAAAGAATAGTCATAAACGGTAAGGCATTAAAATAGACCAATGTAAGTAGTAGGGATCGGTATTATGGCCAATTCTCTTCTTAGTTTACATCAACGACATATATGAGTGTTTCACCTGTACAATCTCAAAGTTTCCTGATGATACAAAAATTGCAAATAGCATACTCTCAAAAGAACAAGTTGACGATATGCAACACAATCTAAATAAGTTGTCATGTTGGGCCCAAATTTGGCAAATGAGTTTCAATGCGGATAAATGTAAAGTACTACATATCGGAAACCCAAATGAGAAAGCAAGCTATTCGATGAATGGCACCCAGCTTAAGAATGTAGACAGAGAAACTGATTTGGGAGTAACAATATTGAGGAACCTAATACCCAGTCAACAATATATAGAAGTTGTTAAAAAGGCAAACAAAATAATTGGCTTTATGGGCAGGTCATTTGAGCATATATCTAAAGAAGTAATCCTAACCGTTTACAATTCCTTTGTCCGCCATCTTCTGGAATACTGCATTCAATCCTGGTGCCCTTACTACTAAAAAGATATAAATAAGTTAGAACAAGTTCAACGTAGAGTTACCAAAATGATACCTAGCCTAAAGAACAAACCATAAGAGGAGCATCTTGGGGAATTAAATCAATTTCCTTTAACCCAGCGCAGATTAAAAGGCAACTTAATTTAAGTGTTCAAAATTATCAAGGCATCGACAACATAAACTGTAGTAAGTACTTAACCATCGACCAATCTAATTACACCCGTGGAAACAGTTGCAAAATTATTGGTAAATCTTTTAACTCACACGAATCTAAGAATTTCTTCTTCCATCGAGTTGTCAACTTGTGGAATGGGCTTCCCCGAGACGAGACATTATAGACTGCAGCACCGTTGATTATTTTAAACGTCGTATAGAGTAATATTTTGCCTCAAACCAGCGACTGACTGGGTTTGTAAATGAATAACTTTATTTTATTCCCCCCCTCAGATTCATCAAGGATTATTGCGTATACACTATATATTACTAAGATGTTACTCTCTTTTTCCCAGATATACGAAAGATTACCTATAACTGTGTTATGTTACTAACCCATCTGTCCCCTACTAACATCCTTATCCTGTCACGGACATTAGTTCCAGGGCAGTAGTTCCCTTTCCAACTTTCCCTTACCCACTCTAAACCACTGTTTGGACACTTGATCATCAGTGATTTGGAGGACAAGCAGCCTAGAGGGGTCGCAAGACCTGTTGTTGCTTGATTTCCTTTGTACTTCTTTGTATTCCTTTTTGCTCAATATTCTAGGTGTATCGTTTTCATCCGACCTTTCTTGGAAAGATCATATTACCACTCTTGATTAAACAGCTTCCCAAAACTTAGGTGTGTTCAACCGTCTCTGTGGGTTCTTCAACCCAGCACATCTTCTTGCTCTGTATTGAGACACAGTGCGCCCCTGTATTGAATATTGTTCCACCCATACCGCACTTCTCGAAAGAGTAGAATACAAAGCATTCCACCTTATCAACTCACTTCCTCTTACTAGTTTCCTACAATCTCTTTCTACATGCCGCAATGTTGTATCTATTTCACTCTACTATGGTTATTATAACAATCAGTGTTCTTCAGAGGTCCCTCTGTGCATACCCCCTCCTTTGCGGTGACTTTGTACTTCACCCTTATACAGTTCTTAATATTTTAGTTTAATTAATATACCCGTACTACATGTAATGCTTGGGATTATATACAGGAAAAATAAATTAATACTACTCTCATATAGTTATAGTTATAGTGAATTAGTAATGTACATGATTATTGGGAGGCGACTATACAACACTCTATGCCTTTCAGTTTATGATCGCTATCTTTTACTGAGATCATGGCTGTGTCAACTGTTGAATTGTGTCCTGTGTGCTTTCACTAGGGGTCAGTTTGACCGGAAGTTAATTTGAGGTTGGAAGTGAACTGGAGATGTAACTTACTCTTGTTGTTAACACATAGGTGGAGATATTTCTCCCTATATGGAGAATACTCCTTAATACTACTTCAAGATAGATTGTTACTCTACTACATTATGTACTTACAACCCTTACTGTTCCTGCAATAAAGATTTGTTCCTGTAATTCATATTCTGCAATCCTTGATAAAGTATATGTTGACTGGTTAACTACGTATTTATATTGATCACATTTATGTGTCTACCAGAATCTACCAGTCTACAATTAACCAAGAACTATATCTGCGTAATCACACCTATTCACCTGGTACTCATCCACCTCCTTACATGGTTACATTATCCTGTACGTTACATTATAGAATCCACTCAATATTAAAAAATTAGTTCACATATGTCAGAAATGGGTAAAAAATATGGTAACAAATCTCCATCTGTGTTATGGTAGAAAACTTGCTTGTAAATTTATGTTTTTTTTTTTCAATTTCCAGAGCATGGCGATACCAATTAACATCATAATGCAATTTTGAGGACTTTCTTCAATCCGGATTTTTGCGGACCTTTGATATTGGGGGTTTCCTTAAGCCAATATCGGTGAAATAATATATGTTGTAATTTTGTGCAGGTCCATTTACATTTTGATTGGACATTATTGTGCTATTTTGAAGAATTTCCCATATCCAGATTATTTTAAACTTTTGATGTTATATGTGGGGGTTTCCACAAGTCAATACAGGTGAAATAATTTCTGTCGCAATTTGTTCCAGGTTCAGCCCAAATTTCTAGTAGATTAACTGACCTATTAATTACATCCATGGATATTAATGTCTAGGTTAACTGGGTGTATACATAATTACATTATATTAACATATATTGAAACCAGGATAAGTTGAGTGTTCTGACTGATATTTAATGCAAAGCAATTCATATGAAGACCTCGAATAATGCAAAATGGATAATCACAATATGTATGCCTACCTAAATAACAACAAATGTGGCTGTCTTGATAGCGTAATGCATAAGTGCGCGGAATTTCGACGTGAGCATCCTAGGTTCGAGTCCTTGGAGTGCCACATGTATTTGTTGATTTCATTAATTGAGTTTAGAGGTGAAATTGGTTGGTGGAAAAAACAAAAACATAATAATTCATCTTACATATCGGGTACAGTTGCCAGACAACTTTTTCTCCTCCCGACTACTAAGTATGCAAATATTTGGAGTGGAAATATTTAATGCTGTAATTTCTTATGAGAGAGAGAGTTACACAGAGTTCCACAGATACTCAGACCACACAGACCTTGCGGTCCCTACTAGGTGGTCCGGCCTTAATACTGATAGAGAGAGACAGTTTATAATAGAAGAATAGGACAGCAAAGTAGAAGGCTCTCTCACCATCCCCCGCTACCTCCGGCTAGAAACCGTACCTAAAAACAGGATCAAGTGTAACCTTAAGGGTCAGGAAATGCCCACAAAGAAAGTGTTTATAGAGTATAGAAAGAAATTAGTGTGATAGGGAAATTACACTTACTTAAAGGGGGTATCCCACTGTGCGACTTTTCGATGGCGAACGCCCAGCAACAGAGGGCGACAGGATTGTTTTGTCTATGTCCCAAAATTCGCCATATTCGCTCGAATATTCTCCAGGTAGGTAGTAGGGGTAGGCAGCCCCGCCCAGGGAAGTACTACCGCCAAGGTTTCGGGAGACTCAGGGAATAGCCTGAATTCCATTTTCTCTCCCAGGCCTTGGTAGCTGGATACATATCTTTCTGCCTCACACATCAGGGGTATCAGGAAAACCCTCTTTATATAACATACACATCCAACTTCACGACATTGCCCTACATCGCTATCCTCTATCCATAAAACACTACTCTTCCCACCACATATCATACATGTAACACCATACACTTACCTTATAAATATGGCAGTACAATTGTTAAGAGCAAACCTGGTGGTCCCTCGGATATCCACCCCCGGCAGGGTTGGGTTATTGAAACTGGGCCCTCCCGGTCGTCATCATGCGACTGTGTCAAGAGCATTGCAACGTTCCAAAGCTGCTTGTCAGTGCAGCTTTTTCTTTAGTAGTATAAGGGGACTTCACTCTAACATCAATTCTGTACACCAATTTCTTCAAGCAGAATCCCCTACTCTCCTTTTTTTGGCAGAGACTCAAGTAACATCCACATCTGACACATCTAGAATTAATTTTCCAGGTTATCAACTGCTCCAAAATTTCAGACCTAAAGGTGGTGTATGTTGCTTCGCAAAATCTGAAATTGCCCTGGAGGAGGTTACTAGTTTCAATTGTCCCTATTTTGATTATTCTATATACAAATTAATTTCTGCTGGTAAATTTAAATACATATGTTGCATCTACCGTTCCCCAAATACTCCTCCAGAGCAAAGTCTTTTTGATTCTCTGTCCTCACAACTCAGTGTCCTCAACTTAAATGCTTCTTCTGAAATCACTGTGTTGGGTGATTTTAATGTCCATAATGTTGAATGGCTCACTCATTCAGCCAGGAATGATGATGCTGGTCTTGAATGTGAGCTATTTGCAGACTCATTTAATCTCACTCAACTAGTCAACCAACCAACCCGTGTACCAGATAATCCTAATCCTAATTCCCACCTACTGGACTTATTTTTAACAACCAATTCAGAAAATTATGATGTTACAGTGAGGTCCCCGCTTGGATCTTCTGATCACTGTCTGATACAGGCCACCTGTCTATCACCTACCACACCTTCCCACTCTGAACCTGTTTTGGTGACTAAATGGCATTACGATAGGGCAGACTGGGAGGGTCTTCAAGGTTTCTTTATTGATATTCCCTGGACCTCTTTCTTTTCTAATGGTGCACACTCCACCTTGAGCCACATACAAGATTTTGTAAAAATTGGAATGGAAACTTTTATTCCTCATCAAAAGTACAGTAAAAGATCTAATTCACCTAAATGGTTTGACCATAATTGTGCTAGAGTAACTGAACAAAAAGCAATAGCCTACAATGCATACACAAGATCAAAAACACATGAAGCCTTTAATTACTTTAGAAACATCAGAAATCATGCCAAAACTGTATTAACCTAACTAAATAAAACTTTCTCCATAAGCAGGCAAATAAACTTCTAAATAATCCAAATGATAACAAAATATTTTGGTCTACTCTTAACTCATTCAAATCCAACTTCACTACTGCTTCATCCATTCCACCATTAAAATCTCCGACTGGCAATCTTGTAAGTGACCCACGAGGTAAAGCTAACCTTCTTGCGGATATTTTCTCCACCAACTCAACCTTAGATGAAATAAATCAAGATGTCCCTGTACTTAATTTTAATTCGCCTGAAATTCCCTCACTTAAGATCCACACCAGACATGTCAAAACTATTTTGCAGAATCTCTCAGTAGATAAGGCTCCTGGTCCAGATGAAATTCCTCCAATAGTACTTAAGAATTGCTCCTTGGTGCTCGCTCCTGTATTGGCAAATGTTTCCGTCTGTGTGCTCATACCTCATGCTTCCCAGTACCCTGGAAAGAAGCAAACATCCATCCAGTTCCTAAAAAAGGTGCCTCTTCAGATCCATCAAACTACAGACCAATAGCTATAACTTCCACTCTTGGCAAAGTCTTTGAAATTATATTAAATAATCACATAATTAAGCATCTGGAGAATAATAAATTAATCAGTGATAGGCAATATGGTTTTAGACGATGTCGATCAACTGCAGACATTCTTTGCCTTCTTACGCATCAAATCAACCAAGCTACAGACCAACATGGTGAAACACATACAATAGCACTGGATATATCCAAGGCATTTGATAGAGTCTGGCATCAATCCTTATTGTCGAAGATGTCACACTACGGCCTTGCATCATTAGTTCCACTAATTTCTTCTTATCTTCATAACAGAAAAATATGTGTAATGGTAGATGGCCTTTATTCTCAATTTCACTCAATAAATGCTGGTGTTCCCCAGGGATCAGTTTTGACCCCAACTCTGTTCCTCATTCATATCAATGATCTCATATCTACCACTCATAATCCAATACATTCCTACGCAGATGACTCAACACTCCACAGTTCCTTCACATTTACCAATTCTTTCACCCAACCCGATCTTATAAATTCAAAAATAAACACTGCAATTTCTCTGAACCAGGACCTTTCTAGAATTAATGAATGGGGACAAGAGAATCTAGTTTCCTTTAATGCACAGAAAACCAAGTACATTCAATTTTCTAACCGACAGAATCTCACTGACTCCCATATATTTTTTAATGATGTAAATATTCCCACTTCCCCTAGTATTGACATTCTCGGTGTAACATTAACTACTAACTTGAGCTGGACATATTATGTTAGAAACATTGCTAAGAATGCCTCTAAAAAACTGGGATTCCTGTACAGAGTTCGAGAATTCTTCACTGACGAGCAGTTGGCCGTAATATATAAAAGTCATGTGCGTTCTCAGATGGATTACTGTTCACCTCTGTGGGGTGGAAGTGGAGTGGTTGCATTGGGGCAGTTGGACAAAATTCAAAATAAAGCTATTAGATTAATCAATAACCCTGCAATCACACAGGACCTACCTACATTATCCATACGAAAAAACGTTGCATCCCTTGCATTATTCTACAGATATTTTCACAGCAATTGTTCCGAGGAACTTGCTTCAATTGTGCCGCCTCTCCACATCTTTCCCCGTAGAACTAGGGCAGCTGAGAGCGCCCATGAATTTACACTTTCTCCTCCACAATGCAGAACTTCTGCTTATCAGAATTCATTTATCCCCAGAGCTACTACTCTTTGGAATTCACTTCCCTCGAATTGCTTTCCACAAACTTACAATCTACAAATGTTTAAATCCAGTTGTTACAAACATTTTATGAATGGAGGATGCCTTTAGGCACATGGACCTTTTTGTTTTATCTGTGTTTTTCCTTCCTCCGTTCATTGTCTCTTAAAAAAATAAAAAATAAAAAAATTGACGCCGTGATCGCACAACGGTTGCCCTAGCGTCGCCCAGATTCCCCAGATTCGACATAAATGTTGAGCATACCCCAAAAACGGCTGCGAATTCAAAATTTGGGCGAATGTTGTTCGACATTCACCCTTTGTCTCACTGCATTCGACGTTGGTCGCACTATAGTCGCACAATTCGTACCCTTGTCCCCGTATTCACCAGTACCGGCGAATGTGGGCGAATTAGGCGAATGTCGGGCAAATATGTCGAATGTTGTGCGAATGTCGAGCGAATAACGGGCGAATATGGGCGATTATGGACGAATGCCCTGCGAGCTTTGGAGCGAATATGGCGAATTGGAGTTATTGGCAACGCTGCTTGTGAGCGAATTCGCTCGATTATGGCGACTACTGTGCGGTGGTTGTGCGGATGCAGTGAGTGTTTCGACGAATATCTGGTAATGCAACACGACAGCAGGGCAACATGGGTCGAATAAGGGCGAATGTAGGTCGAATGAGGGCGAACGTTGGGCACAGAAATCATATCGGGGACGCCTTGACCCTTGCGATAACACTATCTATGGTCGCTCCAGTTTCACTGACCCATATATATACACCAGTCATGTGAGGGGGTCATTACCCTAGTTACCACCACCCAGAGCACACGTCCCTACTATCGTCCGCGCACCACTTTCATCATGTCAAAAGTTACCCAGAAGAAGGACGAGAAGGAGATGATGGAGGAGGTGACTGGACCCACACCCACATCAGAGTCCACACAAGGCACGAGTGGAGTAGGCCAGTCATCACGTTCACGGTCACGGTCACCAATTTCTGGGAGAGCTGAACACTGTGAGGAGGAGGAATATGTGGCGGAACCGGAATTGGAGCATGGAACGGAGATGGACACCTCCAATCCGGCGCCTTCTTTGAAGAGGAATATCTTCACTGAAGATGAGGAGGCTGAACTGGTCGACTGGTTCAAGGCACGACCATTCCTCTACAATAAAGGCCACAAGTCCTACACGGACAGGCCTTTCAGGATGGACGCCTTACACCAGAAGGCAAGATCACTCAACGTCACTGGTAAGTTGAAAACATCAAATTATGTGTCAGTATGGAATTGTGCAGTAGAAATATGCAAAAAAAACAAGTGTTTTACATAATTTAGAAATGAAGTGACATTGTGTGCGAAACAACGTTTGTTTATGTTAATAATAATGCTATCAATTCGCTGCCCTTGTTTAAAGGAATTTGTCCTTTGCATATTTCCCTTTATTGCACAGTCAACATGCACACACGCTCCGTTATTTGGGACATAATTTGCTGTAATGTAATGTGAGATTTTGCTTTGGTTGACATACAGTATATATTACATTATAAGTGGCATAAATATGACCTTTATAAAGTGACAATGAATAATTGCTGTTGTTGATCGCCAGCACATATTTTCCATGTCCTACAATTTCAAAAGATACTATATGTTTATTAAAAACAAATATATCTTATTCAACAGCTAGTCAGCTGTTGACCTGGTTCAGGGGGATCCAGACCCGCTTCACCAAGATTACCCAGAAGCGGGCCAAACCATTCACGCCGAGGGAACAGTGGATACTGAACAATTTACGCTTCCTGAACCCTCACATCGGCAAAGTTTGGATGAGGCCACGCAAACGGCAGGTAATTATAAATATTGATTTACAATTCTTACAATAATTTATCTATTTCAGTAATTCCTCATTTGATTTTTCACACAAATTTTGTTAGTGTGTCTCGCCAAGTTTAATTTGATACTTATTACAAATTTTGTTACACTGTTTCTGTATTTATGAATTTATTTATTTCGGAAATGAATATTTTAAATACATTTCCAGGTTTCGAAGCAGTTGACTACATATCCTGGAAACCTAGGCAATGTGTGATAAAATGTGCCCACCTTTCCGTAATGTATGAGGTGTCGGTGGGTTCGAAACCTGTTCATGGTATCTGTCTCTCAACAAACATTATTATTTATATTCCTGTGTCTAATATGTTTGTTTTCCTTTTAGCCGGTGGAAGAGCGTGATGATGGTGGCGACAGGGACACGACAGTAGAGTTCGTCCCCAGTGACCACGAAACAGATAATTAAAAGGTATGAAAATATATATCACTCTCTCTCTCTCTCTCCAACGATGTACAGCGAACCCGGTCGGAAGATTTGCTTTTAAAGTACCAGCAGCTGATCAAGTCGTTTAAGGAGAAGTCATCAAGGATCATTGTCTCAGGAATCGTCCCCCGGCTTGGTGTAGAGAGCAGATTTTACAACATAGCCACCAGCACAAATCGTTGTCTAGCAAACCTCTGCAGGAAGGAAAACGTGGGATTCGTCGACACCTGGGACAATTTCTACTACGATGACTATTTGTTTTCGGACAATGGAGTTCATCTGAACCAGGTGGGAGCAGCACGTTTTGGGCGTCTTCTCAACGATGCAGTGAAGGATTTTCGGAGAAGAAATCGACTCAGCACAGGACAACCAGGATGGAGTACCGAAGACAGCGAGGACGGCAACCTGCGAAGGAATTAAATGCTAATCCGTCAAGAACCGCGAATTTGGATAAAGCTCCACCAACACGACCCAAATTCAAAACCGCCAGGGATAACGACCGAGGACCGAGGACAGCCATGAATGTAAATGTAGATCCGACAAGAACCAAAAATTTGATTAAAGAACGTTCTGTGAGTTCTAAAACCGCAACTTTAAAGGTTTTCTATGCAAACGCTCGTAGCTCGTAGCATACGCAATAAATTTTCAGATTTAGAGGAACAAGTGTTTACAGAAAATTATGATGTGATTGGTATAACAGAATCTTGGCTCAATACAGAAGATAGATACTTTTTTAGCAGAGTATTTACTTGCCGGCTATGTAATGTTTGAGAAAAGCCGAATAAATAAAAATGGAGGTGGCGTTTTATTTTATATCAAAGAAAGTCTTAACCCGACCCTCTTGTCAAAACCTCAAATTGTGAACGTCGACACATCTTTTGTGCTAATAAAGAATAATAAAGGTACAAAAATAATACTTGCATAAATATACAGACCTCCAGCTCAATCAGTGCAAACTGACCGAGAAATTTATGAACAAATTGCAGATGTAAGTAACTCGCAAGATACCATATTTTTTGGCGACTTTAATTTACCTGTGACCAAGTGGGGCGATTTCTCTTACTTTACACTCCGGACATGACTTGTATGCGAACTTGCAAGAGAGTTCACTCTATCAATTTGTTCGATCGCCGACCCGTGGTAATAATGTTCTTGACCTTGTACTTGCAACAAAAGAAGAATTAATAGAGAATTTGAATGTTGGTGATGAATTCAGTAACAGCGACCATCGTACAATAACTTTCACTTTAAAGTTTATTAGTAACGAACCAAATAGCAGCATCGAAAAAGTCCCTAATTTCAAGAAAGCAAACTTTCATAAACTTAGAGCTATGTTTAAAGAAACTGAACGGAGCTTTTTAATTAACAATAACGACATAAATACATCTTGGGAATTATTCGAAACCACTTACCTAAAAGCAGTGCAGGACTGCATACCATCGAAAATACGGCGTCCTGGCCTTAATAATAAGCCCAAATGGTGGAATAAAGATATTTCAAACTGTCTGCTTTCTAAAAAGTTTGCTAATGATAGATTAAAATCCTTACAATATGACGAAGAACGGGTGAAATTTGTAGAGCTACGACGCAAAGCCAAAAAGTTAATTAAGCAAAGTAAAAAGACCCTGGAGTTACATGTTGCGAATCAAAGTAAAACAAACCCGAAAGAATTCTATAGTTATATTAGAAAGAAAAAAGTAGTTACTTCAACTGTTGGACCGTTAGTCGATGAAAATGGAGAATATACCAAAGACGAAGTAAAAATGAGTAATGCCCTCAATACCTTCTTTGCATCAGTTTTTACAACGGAAGACCTCAGTGATATCCCTACACCATCGCCGATTCAGATTGATAATTCAGATGTTCTAAGCAATATCACCGTTACAGAGAGAGAAGTATTGAATTGTTTAGATAAACTCAAGGTAAATAAAACGCCTGGACCTGATAAAATCTCACCTAGAGTACTAAAGGAAGCTAAGGATGAACTCTCCAAACCATTGATATTTCTATTTAATAAATCCTTGCAGTCTGGAAATATGCCTGATCAGTGGAAGCTAGCCAACGTAACACCGATATTCAACAAAGGCAGCAAATCCCTACCCAGTAACTATCGTCCAATTAGCTTAACCTCAGTTGTATGTAAAATGTTAAAAACACTCATAAGAGAATAAACACTCATAAGAGGAAAATAACATACTTAAAGATACTCAACACGGCTTTCGTAAAAAACGTTCCTGTTTAACAAACCTCTTAGACTTCTTCCACGATATCCTCAACCTCTACGATGAGAGTAAAGCTGTAGATATTATATACCTTGATTTTCAAAAGGCCTTTGACAAAGTTCCCCACAAACGTTTACTGCTAAAACTAAAAGCGCATGGAATACAAGATGGTGTGTTGAAATGGATAGAAAATTGGCTCAGCGACAGAAAGCAAAGAGTAGTCATAAACGGTAAGGCATCTAAATGGACCAATGTAAGTAGCGGGGTACCCCAGGGATCGGTACTAGGACCAATTCTCTTTCTAATTTACATCAACGACATAGATGAGGGTCTCACCTGTACAATCTCAAAATTTGCTGACAATACAAAAATTGCAAATAGCGTACTCTCAAAAGAACAAGTTAACAATATGCAACACAATCTAGATAAATTGTCATGTTGGGCCCAAATTTGGCAAATGAGTTTCAATGCGGATAAATGTAAAGTACTACATATCGGATACCAAAATAAGAAAGCAAACTATTTGATGAATGGCACTCAGCTTAAGAATGTAAACAGAGAAACCTATGTGGGAGTAACAATATCAAGTAACCTAAAACCGAGTCAACAATGTTCAGAAGTTGTTAAGAAGGCAAACAAAATAATTGGCTTTATAGGCAGGTGATTTTAGCAAAAATCCAAAGACGTTATCCTAACCCTATACAATTCCTTAGTCCGCCCTCTTCTTGAATACTGCGTTCAATCCTGGTGCCCTTATTACCAAAAAGATATAGACAAGCTAGAACGAGTTCAACGTAGAGTTACCAAAATGATACCTAGCCTAAAGAACAAACCATACGAGGAGCGTCTTAGAGAATTAAATCTATTTCCTTTAACCCAGCGCAGATTAAGAGGCGACTTAATTCAAGTTTTCAAAATCATCAAAGGCGTCGACAATATGAACTGTAGTAAGTACTTCACTATCGACCAATCTAATTACACGCGGGGAAACGGTTGCAAAATTATTGGTAAATCTTTTAACTCACACGAAGCTAAGAATTTCTTCTTCAATCGAGTTGTCAACTTATGGAATGGGCTTCCCCGAGATGTCATAGACTGCAGCACCGTTGATTCATTTAAACTTCGCCTAGACAAATATCTCGCATCAAACCCGCGACTGACTGGGTTTGTAAATGAATAACTTTATTTTATGCTCCCCTCAGTTACTAACCGATCTGTCCACTACTAACTTCCTAATCATGCCACGGACATTAGTTCCAGGGCAGTAGTTCCCTTTCCAATGTTCCCTTACCCACTCTAAACCACTGTTTGGACACTTGATCCTGTGTTTTGGAGGACAAGCAGCCTAGAAGGGTCACTAGATCTGTTGTTGCTTGATTTCCTTTGTACTTTGTACTCTCTCATTGTCTCTCTGTGTCTCTATTTCTCTCTCTCTCTCTCTCTATATATATATATAGTAGTGGCAATAGATTCTCCTTGGGGGAAGCGGAGTCTTATAAGGGCAAGCAACACCAAGGTAAACACGAACATCTTTATTCTGGTATATATTTATTCTGGTATATATATTCTCTTTTAAACAAACAAGGTTAAAAGCAATAGCAGTTTCAGCATTCAGGATTTTATTGTTACAGCTTTCAATAGTTCTAACAATTTTCCTCTAGGGTTCAGAGATGAGGTACAAAAGGTTAGCAAAATTCATGGTGGATCCAACGTTTCACAAGTAAACATCTTGCATCTTCAGGGAATGGAGAGGTAATGATTAGAATAGGGACAATGCATCTTATTTATACAAATTTCGAGGATCAAGTAGAGGGAGGTGGGCGGAGCTACTGGGTGTGTGGTGGCTGTTCATTGGTGGAAGGCAGTCTATTCGCGAGACGGGCACTAAATCTTATCGATGGTTGGTTGTTGGCTGTGGGTGGCTGTGATTGGTTGGTGTTGTCAGTTATGTGCTGAGCGTGGAAGCGTAAGGGAGGGGGGCGCGGGGCGAGAGGAGGGGGGGCAGCATGCCTGTAGCGCTTGCCTGAAGGAAGAATTTGAAGGTCTTGTGTTTGGTTGTTGATGCTGGGGTTGAGTGTTTGGATGTATAGAGCTTCTAAAATAGCTAGTCTTCTGGGGTCTGATTCTTTGTCGAGTATGGTGGTTTGTTTGTCTAGGTCGGCGCGAGTTAGGGCAAGATGGTGGGGGCTTGATAGTGATCTTTTATAGCGCCAGCTTGAAGGTGGAGGGTTAGTCGATGGGAAAGGCGAGTCTGTGTCATTCCAACATAGGATAGGGGTCCACAGTCCCCAGAGGTGCAAATATGCTGGTATATCACATGATCGTCTTTCGGTTGGTTGGTGGAAATTGGGCGGTTACGGAGGACAAGGTTGGAGGTCTTAGGAGATTTGTAGTAAATAATGAGTTTGATTAAATTGTCAGGGTTGGTGGGGAGGACGTTTTTGTTAATTATTTCTTTCATAATGGATTCATCTGTTGTGTGGTCGGAAGACGTGTAGTTTCTGTAGAAAAATGTAATGTCATTGGCCGGGTTGGTGCTAGGGGGGTCTTGTTTGTACCATTTTTCTAGGTGGTGGTTGATGGCATTGGTGACGTCAGTGTTGGAATACCCATTGTTGACTAGGACCTGGGTGAGCCTTTCCAGTTCATTGTGTGTGTCATTCCAGGTGGTGCAATGGGTGAGGGCTCTCCTGACATAGGCGGCGATGGTGGACTGTAGGTATCGTTTAGGGCATTCACTTTCTCCATTAAGACATTGGCCATTGTTAGTAGGTTTGGTGTACACGGTAGTTTTGAAGCCGTGGTCGTGGAGGGAGACAAGGAGGTCGAGGAAGGGTAGATGTCCATCGGTGGTTTCTTCGTATGTGAAGTTGAGTCCTGAGGCGGCCATGAAGCGCTGCTGGAGGTCCCTGAGTTCGCCCAGGTCCTTCACCCACACGAAGATATCATCGATGTACCTGCAGTAGACAGTGGGCCGGTGGGTAGCCAGGAGTTCCTCTTCGATAGTTCCCATGAAGAAATTGGCGAACAGGACCCCCAGGGGGCTTCCCATCGCTACACCGTTGATTTGCTGGTACATATTCCCGCGGGGGCAGAGGAAAGGGGACTCCTTGGTACATAGTTCCAAGAGCGTCTTCAGGGCCTTCTCCGGGATGTCCAGGGGGGGCGTATTAGGGCAGTGGTAAACTCGACGTAGGATAAAATCTATGGTCTTGTCAACGGGCACGTTGGTAAACAAACTCTCTACGTCGAGGGAGGCGATGATGTGGTCGTTAGCTCGTAGAATTTCTAGGAAGTCATAAGCAGAGTTGAGGTTGTATTGCCGTGGAACAAAAGGGGTGAGGAGTTTGTTCAGGTCCTTGGCGGTCTGGTAGGTAGCAGTAGGGATCTGTGATATGATGGGGCGGAGGGGGTTCCCGGGTTTGTGGATTTTTATAGTACCGTAAGCATAACCTGGGGTGAATTCGCCGATGAGTTTCTTCAGGCTTTGGCGTTGATAGCAGTGATGGTGGTGTTGGCTTTCCTTTTTATTTCGTCAGTAGGGTTGCGAGTGATCCTTTTGAATTTGTTCTTATCACTAAGAATGTCATCCATTTTCCGTAGGTATTCTTCTTTTCCGTGTATCACAAGGCAGGAGGCCTTATCAGCTTGTCAGATTATGATGTTGGGGTTCTCTTTTAGTTGTTTAGCGGCGTTGAAGTGGTGTTTGTTGAGGAGCTTGCTTTGGTGGGATCCCCTGGTTTTGGCGGCTTCTGCTAGTAGGGTGGGTTGTAGGGCTGGGGTGGTGGTGATCTTGCCGTCTTTCTGGAGTCGTAGGATGTCATCCAGTAGGACTTCAATTTCAAGGCGTTTTCGGTGGGGTCCCGGCTTGGAAATGTAGTGGCAATTTAAGCCTTTGTTCAGGAGGTCTTCTTGGTCCGGCGTTAGGGTGGTGTTGGTGAGGTTAATATATCCTTTTATTGGCTTGGGAAGTTTTATGTTTCCACCGTATAGACGGGAGAGTTTTTGGATGGTAGTGTTCTCTGTTTGTTGTCTGTGTTGTTCGTTGAGTTTTTGGAGTTTTTGGTTGATTTCTGTTTTGATGTGGTTAGGGGTGGTTTCTTCTTCATCCCATTTCTGTAGCAGGGCGTCACGTTCATATCGGAGATTGGTGGTGGTCTCTCGTGTGTGTATATATATATATATATATATGTACATAATAATATATACTGTATATATACCGTATGTATACCGGTATATATATATATATATATATATATATATATATATATATATATATAAATTAATATACTGTATATACTAAAAACATTAAATGTTTGCCCTACCATACCATATCATGGCCATGAGGCCAGCTGAGAGGCTATTACTACGATTTATGCCTCCAGGCTGTATACAGTCTGGTCATATTTCCCTCTCATTATCTCGCGGTGATAGCCTACAGGCATGCACGTGTGAGACTGCAGTCCCTTTGCCCTCAAGTAAAGTAAAGTCAGATAAAATTGTCATGTTGTTATTGTTTCTCACACGTGTGCCTCATAAGTTGCCAAGTGCTGCACAAATTTACATGGAAACATTCTCAGTAATCGTTAAACAATTGGCACCCATTTCATTTGTGCGTTTACAGATTTATACAAACCTTCTCAGTATTCGTTTGGCAATCGTCACCCACTCAAATAAGCTTGCCTGTAAACTGGTAGAGAGGGAGAGGAGTGTGGGTGTCATCAGATAACGGTGGCGACACAAGCCAGAGATTAGCACTCACACTTTGGGTCTAGTATACACACAGGGTTTGCGATTATGTTTGGGATGCCTGACATAAAAATTAATGTAAAGGATTTGTGTATGAATAAATATTTATATTATTTGATGAACGTTCCCTTTCTCTTTTCTCACACAGGTGTTGAGGGGTCGTGAGTTTGGCTGGAGGTCCTGGAGGCGCGTGTTGTTCACTATCTCCATATAGTTTAATATAAATTTATCTATTTATTTATTTTTTAATGTTTTGAATAAAACAATAAAACATGTATTTGTCGTTTTCAATTACCCATTTCACTACCTTATATCATTTTATCTTGGCAAGAAAACAGGTTAGTAATAACAATGTAAAAAACGTCAACAAAATAAATTATTGCTATTCAAATAAAACTGTCAACTATATAAACAAATTATATTCTTGCTATTAAAATTAAACTGACATTTGCAAAAGAGATAAACATATGAATGGTTGCAATGGTTCACATAATTACGTGAATAAATGAATATGGTCAATTGATTTTTTTTCTCGATAAACCAATAAGTAAGGCAATTCCTCAGGTGACAAGAGAAATTTATATGATGGGTAATAACAAATAAATCTCAATCCATCCATTCATACATCAATACTAATTACTTGACTTGTTAATTATCCATGTAATCATGGTGTTCCTCATCTATATAGGGGAAGGTGAGGGCTAAATAAATTGATTCTCCCGTCGGCTTGGATAGAGTGAGTCATATTTAATGTTAATACAACGCTCCATCGTTTTCAAAGGCTTGTAGCCTAATTGTGAATTCTACCTGTTGGCCATAATCACCAATAATCAATAGGTGTCTGACATTCGCCATGTTTGCACAACCTTCGTGGTGTTCGCAATCTCATCGTCCAACATTCGTAGGACAGTCGCCCTGCAAACGCTACTGTTGCCATCATCGATCGCCAAATTAGCCATGATTCGCCATCATATTTCGCACATCATTCGCCATTGTCGCCTAAATAGTCGCCACAATCGCACTTTGATCGTACTTCTGTCGCACTGCTATCGCCATTATTCACCTTGTTCGACTTCATTCGCTTCTGAATTCGCCTTATTCGCCGCGAATTTACGGACATAGAAAAAAAACATTGTCGCAGGGCATTCGCCATCGAAAAATCGCACAGTGGGATACCCCCTTTACAGAATAATTCATATTGATCCAATCTTCATCAGATGATCGTCCAGTCTCTTATTATACGCATCAATTGAATTACTGTTGATCATCTCCCTTGGTAAACTATTCCACTCTTTAACTCCACTGTATGTGAAAACAAATTGTGTCACATCTAGGTATGCCTAATTATTCTTTCTAATTATTTTCATTCCATTACCTCGTGTTGCAACAATGTTATTAATCGTGAATAGTGCACTGATATCTACTGTGTCAAATTTGTTTAGTATCTTAAAACACTCGATAAGTTGGCTACGTAACCTCCTTTTCATGGCAAAAACAAATGTATTTTCTTTAATTTTGCATAATATGACTTGTTTTTCAGAGAGGGAAGTAGCTTAGTTGGCCTACGCTGCATGGATTCGATTTTTTTCAATGTCTTTCTTGAGATACGGGGACCAGAACTGAACGCCAAGACGGGGTCTAATATTTCTTTTGAATAACCGCAAAATAATGTTCTCGTTTCTAAAAGGAAAATGTCTTTTGATAAATCCCAAGGATTTGTTAACTTTATTTGCTGCAGCCGCACATTGCTCTGAGGATCTTAGGTTTTCTAATATTATAACCCCGAGACCTTTAACCTTAGAGTCTGCTATTATTGGTTTGCCTTTCGTTTGATAATCATACTTTTTGTTTGTACCAACGTGCAAGACTATCTTCCCTATTTGCGTATCGTCAGCAAATTTGGAGATTAAGCTATTCATATCTACATCAATGTCATCTATATATATATATGATAAATAAAACCGTACCAAGGACAGATCCTTGAGGCACACCGTTGGTAACAGGCACCCAATTGGATTCTATACCATTAACCCATACTGTACCGGAGACTTTCTTTTGTATTTGATATCTGCTACATTTAGACGATTTTATGAAGCTTAAGATAGATATATGGTAGCTAAAAGGATTAATTGAGATAGTCTGTAGCTTTTTAATGGGTAGAAGTCCTTCCTAAGCTGAATGAAATCGTATAATTGTTGCCAGGAGTTGTTGTTAAGGAAAAAGGGCGTTGCTGGTACAGAATGGGTAAATAACAACTCTTTGCTTTCTGTTTGTAAGCCAGCTTTTAATCCATTGATATATATATTACCCTTTATCCCGAGCATTTCTAATTTATCTAATAATTCATTGTGAGGTACCTTGTCGAACGCCTTTTGAAAGTCTAGGTAGACTATGTCTTAGTTAAGTCATCAGGAGTAAATCATTTAATATACAATTCGAGAAGGTTGGTTAGGCACGATTTTCTGTTCCTAAACCCGTGCTGGTTGTCTCTTATTAATTCATTAGATTGTAGATACTTAACTATTTTATCTCTTAAAATTGTTTCAATATTTATTCCTATTACTGACGTTAAGCATACTGGCCTATAAACACTTGTTTTGATTCAATCACCCATTTTGTGAATGGGTGTAATGTTGGCTGTTTTCCAATCATTTGGGACGCTACCCTGCTGTAGTGATGAGTTAAAGATAATGGTCAGGGATTCGCATATTTCTTCTTTTATTTGTTTTAATATCCTAGTATGGAAATTATCGGGCCCGGAGTCTTGTTGATATTTAATTGACATATAATACTTCACTTGCGTTGATAGTAAAGTTTCCTACTACATCATGTGTTGTTACTGCCTTATGTTTTGTATTATTCTTTACTTTGTTTGTAAAAACAAAACAAAAATATTTGCTGAGTGTATTTGCAATATCTATGACGGCAATCACTCTTTGATCATCTCTAGTTAATGGGCCTATTCTGCTTTTTATTTATCTGTCGTTATTTACGTAGCTATCAAAATGCTTTGGGTTGTTGGTGCCTTTCTTGGCTATAGAGACTATATAATGACATTTAGCGGATCTAATCAGCTTCTTAACCGGGAAAGGCACCGGGACTCTAAAGTGGATTGCTGGGCGAAGGCGACGGGACTCTTAAGATCCAAAGCCTAAAAAAAGCCTTTTACAGTAAAAGACCCCAGTGGCATTCAAAACAAAGGAATATGTGATTAAGTGAGATAATTCCCCTCCATACCTTCTATCACTCCTCCACATATGTCACCCACCTTCCCCTCCTTTTCCTCCCCTTCCCCCGCCCCCCTTCAATTATCACTTATTTTTCCTCTTATTCCCTTGTTTATCAGTTTATTTTCCGTGCCAATATCCCCCACCCGGTTTCAAGATCAAAGGGGAGGCATATAGAGATCGTAGCAAAAGAGAGACTTCACTTGCAAGACGTCAGTGTCGATCGATAAGTGAGAGGGGTAGGGTGTGCGCCGCGCCGGCTCTCCTCTCATGAATAAACTGGTCGGTAATACTTCGTCTTTTTCACCCCCCAAACACTATTCCCACTTGTTTTATTGCTGTTACATGTCAATAACTTCATATTAAACGTAAAATAGGCAGATATGAATAAGTAATAACAATATTTATCGGATAATGACGATTTTCGTCGGGAATGAGCCTCGATACGTTCGCCTGGCGGGCACTTTTTTAACCCGGGAACGGCGAGAACACTCTTAAGAGGTATATAAGGCCTAAAAACAATTTTTTAAAAGGACCCAGTAGCACTTAAAACATTTTTGTTTTCTTTTGTTTTTCCCTCCATACCTCATATCACTCCTCCACATCTCCCCCCCCCCCCCTACTTCAATTATTACCTATTTTCCCTGTTATTCCCTTATTCATTGGTATATTTTCATGTAAACATCTCCAAACCAATCCTAGGCTGTGGTCATGTGTGTGTTACGTAAGGTAGAGACCGAGAGAGTGTGAGGGAGTAGCTCAGTACTGCTTCAACCCTCGAGAGAAGAGGGTGTGTGGCCGGCTGGCTCACACTTGATGAATGAACCGCTCGCTAACAATTCGCGATTTTGACCATCCGAATGATATTCCCACTTGTTTTATTGTTGTTACAGGTTACTATCTTCATATTAAAGGTAAAATAGGCGCATATGAATAAGTAATAACGATATTTATCGTAAAATGACAATTATAGGCAGGAATGGAGCTTAATATTGCCGCCCAGAACTGTGGTGTTCACTACACCCTGCGCGCGCTCACCGGGTTAATATCATAGCTTCGCCGTATAAAGGTTAACATTTCTTCTAGCAAGGTTGTATAATTCCTTTACTTGGTCAATAGAACAGCAATTTAGTTTAAACTTTAGCATTTTCTTTATATTTTTGAGTGCATTACAGATTTCACTGTTGAACCATGGTGCCCTTATAATTGCACTCGTTCGTTTAACTTTCTTTGATACATATATGTTCTGTGCCATCATAAACATGTTCTTAAACTGTTCCCACATCTCATTTATTTCGTTATATATATCTATCATTGAGTGTGTGTTATGTTCAGTTCAGTTCAGTTCAGTCAGTGACAGGAGGAGGTTGTGTTAATTTGAGTTCCTGCCCGGACCACCTGCTCGTGACCCAGTGACCATACGCACCTACCTTTGTTTGGAGGCAGTGCACTCGTGTATAAATAAAAGTGGTTTAGCTCAGTTTTTAGCTGTTAGTTGACTTATTTGTTTTTGTTTTCTGTACTTAGTTGTTTGCTCCTCGCTAAGCTTTTTGGGATCATGTCAGGTATGGAGTGCGAGTCCTTTACTGAACTGCATCATCTTATTCTCCAGGTAAGGGAAGAGATGGTTGTGGTGAAGGAAGAGGTCTTGGCTTAAGGGAGGTTAATGTTAAACTTCAGAGGGAAGTGGATTTGATTAAAGACGAAAATCTAGCTTTCAAGCTTAGCCAAGAGGAAATTAAGTCGAGTAAGGGGAAAAGGGAGGAAGTTGATGCAAAATTGTATTAATGGCAGGTTGTTAAAAATACGGGTGGGAAAGTCACACTCAAGAAGCAGGATAGTAGAATAGGTATGAGTGTGACAAATACATTCTCTCCTTTGCGAGATGAATGTGAGGGAAAAGATAGTCAGGATAAGGGAGGGTTAGCCGAAGTGCCTGCCGCCGACTCAGCTCCAACCGCTGACGCTGTGCTACCTACCACCACCACCACCACCCCCACCACCACCACCACCAAGAGAGCTTCTGCCACCACCGGGGGTTCTCCAACTGCAGTTGCTGGATCCTCCCGAGGGAAAGGTAAGTCTGTGTCGATTGTGGGCGACTCCATGGTAAGACATTTAGTTAGGGCTACCCGCACTAAACTTAGGAAGGTTGTGTGTCTGCCTGGCCATGGAGTTGGGAGGGTTTTAGAGAAGATGGACCACACCTTGGAAGATAGTGGAGATAACCCCATTATCTGTCTCAGTGCCGGGAGTAACGATGTTGGTAAGGGTAGAAGTGAAGAACTGCTGCAGCAGTATCAGGATGTGTTAAATAAGGTGAGGATGAAGGGAGGGATCCCTGTAGTACATTGTATCCTACCCAGAAGAGGAGTTCCCAAGGAATGGACATCCAGGGCGATTGGTGTCAATTGCCGTTTGGAGAACTATTGCAAAGAAAAAGCAATACCATTCATTGATAACTGGGATAGTTTCTATGGGAGAGATGGGATGTACGCAAGGGAAGGGGTTCATCTTTCACGGTTAGGGGTTTCTACATTAGCAAGTTCTTTAGATTGGGTGGTTGTGGGGTTTTGAACAGAAATATTGAGAGTGAAAATGAGAGGTTAAATGGAACAATTTTAGCGTCAGGCGAAAGCGATAAGGATATTTAGTCTCATGCTAAAAATGATGACTATATTGCAAATGATAGTAGTGATGGTGCAACGGAAGATGGAAATGTCGTTAGAAATAAAGGTAAATTAGGTATAAAGAAAAGAAGTAAATTGAGAGTATATTACACAAACTGTAGGAGTCTATGTAACAAAATGAACGAACTTAGAGCCCTTGTTAGCAAAGAAAATATAGACATAATAGCGCTAACTGAAACGTGGATTAATACAGAAACCAAGCATTTTTTAGCAGAATTTGATATACCAGGATATATTTTGTTTAAATATGACCGAACAAGTAAGAGGGGTGGCGGTATAGCAGTTTTTGTGAGGAGTACATTAAAAAGCTGTATTAAATCAGGTATTAGACTAAATAACGATAATGAAAGTGTTTGGGTAGAGGTTAACGAAGGTAGTGAGACCATAGTTATTGGAGTTATGTATAGACCGCCAAATATGAGTAGAAATGACGGAACGTCATTATGGGAGGAAATTTAAATGGCATCAAGGTTTAGCAATGTGTGCATTATGGGGGATTTAAATTTTCCGAATATAGATTGGCAGCATAAAATAGGAGACTCTGATTCTGAGGAGTTTATAGAGGTAGTACAAGATAGTTTTTTATTTAAATTCATAGATACGCCGACTAGAGGTAATAATATTCTCGATTTAGTTTTCGGTAACAATGAACATATGGTAAATAATGTAGAGATAGGGGACCACCTAGGAAATAGTGACCACAATTCTGTGTATTTTAATATACAATGGAAAGGTAATACCAGAGAGAATACAACATTAATACCTGACTTCAGAAAAGCCAATTATGGTGGGTTAAGAAGAGCCCTATTAGCTGACCCTATGGTCAAAAAATTAAGTCGATCCAGGTGTCCTAATGAGTGTACCCCTTCTCAGGCACCTGTCATCTTAAGTCAGGAAGAGACGTCAACCTTGGTAGATACATACAATAATTTTATCGAGTCAGTATTCAATGCACAAAATAAATACATCCCCAAAAGAAAATTTAGATCAACACAGAACCAACCCAAATGGATGAATAATAGACTATTAGATCTTCTAGGACAAAAGAGAGGAATATATAGAAAAATTAGGAAAGGCGAAATTCACCTACTTGCTTACTATCAGAATTTATCAAGACAGGTTTTTTTTTTAAAAAGGATATTAGGAAAGAAAAAAAAATTATGAAATTAAGGTTGCCAATGACTCAAAAAATAATCCTAAAGCTTTTTACCAACTATATAAATCCAAGGTTAGAGATGTAATTGGTCCCCTTAAAACTTCGATAGGAGAAATTACAGAAAATGATTTAGAAATGTGCAGTACATTAAATAGTCAATTTCTTTCCGTTTTCACTAATGAAAATTTGGCACAGTTTCCAGAAGTCCGTAAGGTATATAGCGATAGTATAGAACATAGGTTAAGTACGGTTACTATAAGTAGAAATGATGTGCTCAAGGAAATTGACAGACTGAAACCTCCTAAATCGCCTGGTCCTGATGAGGTATATGCTAGAGTATTAAAAGAATGTAGGGATGAGTTAAGTTACCCATTAACATTTTTATTTAACAAGTCATTGGAGACAGGTATAGTTCCAGAAGCTTGGAAGCTTGCAAACGTAGTTCCGATCTTCAAAAAAGGTGATAAATTAATAGCATCCAATTACCGTCCCATTAGTCTTACATCAATCATAGGAAAGCTACTAGAGTCAATTATTGCTAGTAAAATTAGAAACCACTTAGATACATTTAATTTAATAAATTCTTCTCAGCATGGATTCACTCAGGGACGTTCTTGCCTTACTAATTTGCTTAGTTTTTTCTCAGAGGTATATGAAGCAGTAGATAATGACAAGTCATATGATATAATATATTTAGATTTCAGTAAAGCTTTCGACAGAGTCCCCCATGAGAGATTGATGAGAAAGGTTGAGGCGCATGGAATAGGTGGGGCGTTGTTGGGATGGATTAGGTCATGGCTAATTGGTAGGAAGCAGAGAGTCAGCATAAATGGTACGAAGTCAGAATGGGGAGCAGTCAAAAGTGGTGTCCCCCAGGGATCTGTATTAGGTCCTCTGTTGTTTGTTATATACATAAATTACCTTGATTTAGGTATAACTAGTAGGATAAGTAAATTTGCAGACGATACCAAAATGGGGAGAACAATTGATTCAGATAGAGATATAGAGTGCCTTCAAAGGGATCTAGATACCTTACACGAATGGTCAGTAAATTGGCAGATGAAGTTTAACATTGACAAATGCAAGGTATTAAAAATAGGGAAGATGCATACATATGTTAAATATAAACTAGCTAATATGGAATTAGAAAACTCGAATTGTGAGAAAGATCTAGGTGTGTTTGTTAGAAATGATTTGAAGCCTAGACAACAGTGTATAAGCGTTCGAAACAAGGCAAACAGGATTCTCGGGTTCATCTCTAGGAGTGTGAGTAACAGAACTGCTGATGTTATCTTAAAACTTTACTTGTCATTAGTGAGACCCCATATGGATTATGCTGTTCAATTTTGGTGTCCTTATTACAGAATAGACATAGATTCATTGGAGAGAGTACAACGTAGAATGACAAAAATGATCCATAATATTAGAAATCTTCCGTATAAAGAAAGGTTGAAGAAATTAGGCTTACATTCGTTAGAGAGACGCAGAGTTAGAGGGGATATGATAGAGGTGTTCAAGTGGGTTAGTGGGATTAACAAAGGGGACATGACAAATGTACTAAAGCTCAGTGATAGCGAAAGAACTCGTACCAATGGTTTCAAATTAGATACATTTCGTTTCAGAAAAGATATAGGCAAATATTGGTTTGGTAACAGAGTTGTAGATGGGTGGAATGGACTACCAAGTGCTATAGTGGGATTAAAAACGATAGGGAGCTTTAAGATAAAATTGGATAAGCATATGGACGAGAAGGGTTGGGTGTGAAGGGGGATCAGCAGGGTTGGGCCAATCAGCGCCTTGCAGACCCCCGTAATCCTGCGTTAATCTCTAACCGTTTTGGTAAGATGATCCTCAGGGTATTAGAGTGTTGAGCCTATAATTGGGCTTTGTAATTGGGGTTGTGTGGGACAGGGATCTGCCTTGCTTAGGCCAATCGGCTTTCTGCAGGCTCCCATTTTCTTATGTTCTTTTGTTCTAATGTAGTGCTTGCCTAAGTTCGTCAAAATCCGCATTTAACAAATCTGGCACCAAAGATTTATTTTCTTCTCAATAGCAGAGCTGCAACTATCATCGAACCTATTAATGATTCTATGGTCGGAATTTGACAGATGTTCTCCTACCTCTAAATAAGTAACTCAATCGTCATGGGTAGTTATGACATGGTCGGGAATATTCGTTTCACGCGTTACTTCCTATACACACTGATATAGGAAATTATCCTCAATTTAATCTATAATTTTTATTGAATTAGCGTCATTGATTTAGAGAGAGAGAGAGAGAGATTTTGTAGCGTGGAATTTATAGATTGGAAATAAAAAATAAACAAAACATGGGCTAGTGCTGAGATAGACTGGAGACTTGTGAACAATATTATGCAAACTTAAATGCCATAAAACAATATACGCACTATTAACACCTTACGAGCGGCCTATGCGGTTTATTTATGTGTACCGCCCAGCGGGGTGTTTTTAGCCAAAATAGGGCTGTTTACGTGATCATTTTCATGCCTAAATAAGACCCAGAACGTAAAACAAGTATCTATCCCTGAAAGGGCATAAACAGAGCTTTCGAATGACACCATAACGATCCTTGTATGATGGATAGTTTTCTTGCAATAACCGTGCAACGCGAGTGCAAAAAGCAGGTAATTCGGTACTTTCGGTACATAATTGAGTATGTAGCGAGTGAGAGAGGGAGGAGGGAGCTGAGATTTGTGTCAGTAGGTTCGCCGCGGTGGTCTGGA
This sequence comes from Paralithodes platypus, assembly GCA_032716605.1. Taxonomy (NCBI): domain Eukaryota; kingdom Metazoa; phylum Arthropoda; class Malacostraca; order Decapoda; family Lithodidae; genus Paralithodes; species Paralithodes platypus. Next base: position 22,728,809 of record CM064574.1, read on the forward strand.
GCAGTCATACGCTCGCTAGTCTCCTGCCACCACTTGTCTCTCTCTCTCAGCCACATTACGTGCTGAAATTGCCACTCGAGTTATGTCGAGCGCCGCCACATAGTCCAGCTTTATTTAACTCGACTTAAGTGGTGAGCCGTTTTTTAAGGGTTAAATGCAGTTATAATTGTGGGAAAGCACAAAACCTCCATGCGAGGCAAAAATATTGTCTGTATGCCTTATTTATCACTTATGACATTATTTATTCCTAGTTTTGTTTTGATTGCAACAAATAATGCTTCTGTATGACACGCGTGTGCACACACACACGCACACGCATAGCAATAGTTATATATATATATATATACAGTATATATATATATATATATATACATATACAGTATATATATACCTATGTTTAAACCTCGGGACTGTAGGCTCTGCAGTAGTCTGTAACTCTTACGAGGCCCCGAGAATATCGACTGAAGCTTCGAGATGTTGGAGGCTTCATATGTGTCGCACTAAAGGGTCTCATTGGAGCTTCAAGGTGTTGGTTGCTTTCATTTTGCCACACTAGATAACGACACCTTCTTTATACACGTTACTTGATTTGGAAAGAACAGCTATAGGGTCGTTAATAGATAGCATCTTCGAAAATGGTCAGGCATCTTCCATGCTATGAATTGGTAACTATATAGGGGGTGTTTTCTCGACATGTCGGTGTAGCCAGGATATTTGTAGAACAGCATGAACACGATCAGAACACCTCAGAAAATACCCTGACGTTTGGCGTGGACTCGATCTGAGATCCTTTTGGTGTGCAGTCCAAGACGCTATCCACTATGATATATACTGTATATTGTTACGACCGGGACTGCGAATAAAACAAGGCCACATAATGATTGGACTAGTAATAGGGCACTATGCAACAACGGTACGCTAGATCCAAACCATCGAACTTATATGCCGGCGAACAAAACACCTATACCCTCCAGAGTTAATCTGCGATAATGGGGTATCCTTAACTGGGCATAAATGTACTCTACTTCAGGCTAACCCACACTGGTACAACACTGGATAACAAACAAGATGCAAGTTACGTTAAAATGCATAAAAAGGAATCTATAGAAAGATCAATTAAATCACTGCAAGATTTAATACAATAAAAAGATGCTTCAATACAGTTACTCTAAACAACAATAAACTCTTCACTCCTTTCTGAAAGAAAGTGAAGTATAGTCCTACAGCATAGACCTGGAATCTTCTGAAGAAAGTCTGATGCTCATAAGATGCTCGTATCTTAAACTAAATAAAGGCAGGAGGCAGGACACCACACGTGTAAATTGAATACACTAAAAGATAGGACATATAATGTTAACTGTCACGAGAATACTATAAATGCGCAACGGTAGTAATGCTCGACACTAAAAGAAGTACTTCCTCATCAACGAAACAGTCTGCTATGGTTGTGCGGTTCAGCAACAACCTAGACTAATAAATGCTGTGAATAATAATGCGTACATATCAAAGAGCTTATATTAAATACTAATAAGTGTCCACTCAATTAATAATGTCTAGCTGGGATACTCTAGGTAGAGAACTGGGGTTGAGCAAGACAGGCTCGTAGCCTAGCGATGTCCTTAAGACTGCATCCTTTAAGTTACGTAAATTGACTAGGGTGCTCTCTTGATAGATCCAGATCACAAGTATCTGGTTCTATCCTGGTGGCCCTCTAAAGCCAAGCAAAGAGGCAGCAAAGTGTGGAACTGGTACAGGCCAAAGCTCTCAGTCAACACAAAGCTGCACTCGCAAAGGACGCAACCGAAAAGACAACACAGGCTACCACAGGACCGGTCGAAGTCGTGTAGGTATAAGCAAACCATACACACATCGAAGGCAACGACTACAGTTACATTATCCCAGTCTAGCATTAAATAAAAGAGCAGAAACACTAAATCAATAATGGAGACACACACAGTTCATAACCTATACTAACTAAGAACCCTCAAACCTATTCTAAGTACATGTAAATATCTCAGAGGACGGCGCATGCAATACAATGGGCCGGCTATGGAAACCGTACGCAGAACCCAAGGGGATAAGTAAATGAATAAAGGCGAGAAGTAATGGTAAAGAAGAAGTTCAGAGAGAGAAACAGTTCTAAAGGTGGTGATCGGGGGAGAGTAAGCAAAGGGATGTTAGATGCACGCGCGCCTAGCCTGTCCTGACTAGGACAACTCCCGTGGACCCTCGTGCAGGAGGTTAGTTACACAGGAGCCCGCAAAGGCGCGATGGTCGGCCAATTACGGGCCGAGACGTCACAAGGCAGCAGGTGTCACGTGGGATGCTCCCGCACCTACAGACACTCACTACCATCTCGCTCTAAAACGTCTCTCTCTTCCCACGCTGGTACTTTCATCACTACTATTGATATAATATACAACCTGTTGTCACAGACGAAAACAAAGACCACCACTGGACTGTCTGTGACAATACGATTACTAGGAAAGAAAGAACAACATTCTCTGATAACTGTAGCCCATTTCGATGTCCCTGGCGAGCGCTAGTGGCTAACGAGAGGCGATTCTGCCAACGCTGGTAGACGTCACAATATATATATATATATATATATATTATGTTCCCTCCACCAACCGACTTTACTCCTAAACTCAATTAATGAAATCAACAGTCCAGGGATTCGAACCTAGGATGCTCACACCGAAATAACACATATACACAAATACAGAATATAATTGGAATATATAACAATGTAGATAATAAGAAATATAAACAGGTTGGCAGTCCTGGAGAGTGGGATGACCTAGGATTAAGAGTTCTGGTCATCCTTCTTGTCAAGGCACCATCAGGAAGATTATTGGTTATAGGCAGAAAGTCTGTGTATTGGGTGTTGTGGCATCGGGTAGATGGGTGATGTTGCTGGTAGATGGGTTCTACATGATGCTGGTTATAGGTAGACTTACAGTGAGAAGGTCTTTGATGAGATACTGTGTAAGCAGGTAGCAGCCTCTGGATACCATTCAGAAGCTCTGCCTCTTGTTTTGATTGATGTAAGAGAGCTGTTCTGAAGTCCTGTTCTTCCTTTTAGTATTATTCTTCCTTTTGTTTGCAGTTGTCCTCGTATGTCCAAATCTAGAACAGTATGAACAACGAGGGTAGTTCTGAGCCATGTGACCCTTCCGTTTACAAGTAGAGCAAATTGGGTGTTCTTGCGGAGCATCATGGTTCCACTGTTGATATTTCTCTGTCTGTGTGTTACTGTAGGTGTGTTGTAGGTCTGGGCCTGACTTACCTGGTTATTGTTGGTGATAGTGAGGTTGTAGGGTTGTGCCTGATCTTCTGGGTTGTTGTTGGCGATGCTGAGGTGGTGGGTTATGGCTGTGTGTGTTGTGGCTCTCAATGTGCTGACTTGATATGAGGTTTCTGGTGTTGTGTGATTGAGCTGGTGGTACCGTATTTGGAGGTGATTATGACTCTTGGTTTAATAGCTGGTTTGTTTGTGTGGCAGTCTGCAATGAAGTTTGGGGTGATTCTGTGCTATGCTGGTATGTTGGTGTTGCATGTGCTAGTGATGATAATACTTGGTTTGATGGGAGTTGTGATTGTGGAGCTGACTCTGTTGTTTCAGCTTGCTGTGGGTCAGTGGTTGTAGTGGTCACACTGTCACTTGTCTTGATTGGCTAATGTTGTTGTTGTTGTCGCTGTTGTTGTTGTGATGATGCTTAGGTGGTCTTGATAATCTTGGGAGATCCAGAAACCCACCAATCTCTGGTAGCTCTGTTATCAGGTAGGTGTTGCGCCCAGTCCCCATCAAATTAGTTGGAAATTGCTGAGCATGCAATATCACTGGTGATGTTTTTCTCAGTCTTCAGGCAGTGGTGCTGAATCTCTCTCTCTCACTCTCTTTATATATATATATATATATATATATATATATATATATATATATATATATATATATATATATATATATATATACACACACACCTACACACACAGACACCAACATCTACACATACTCACAGTCTCTCATATATATATATATATATATATATATATATATATATACAGGGTGTCCCAAGAGGAAATGGCATAACTTTGGGAAATGATAGAACAATGTGTTTTAAGCCTAAAGTGTTACATAAGAAATATTCCAAATATCAACCAGTATAGAGATATTGCATGTTGAACATTCTTTTTTCTTCAGTATTTCCCCATAAGGCTGACCTAGCTGTTTTAGTGCGTAACACACCTCCATCTTTCTGCATTTATTTTACCATTTTATTATCATGATACTGTAATTCTGTCTGTTGCAAATTGGTTATAGAAATATTAGCTCTCTTTGGGCCAGTTGGAAACTATTTAACATGGAAGATTCCATTACAGTGATGCTGGGGAGGACACTACATTAAACCTTCAATATTTGTTTAACGGTTGAGATTTGGGTTTTTTGCTATAGAACATTTTATGCTTAGAATATCTTGTTTTATAATTTCCCAAAGATATGCCCTTTCCTCGTGGGACACCCTACTGTATATATATATATATATATATATATATATATATATATATACCATATATATCACGGGTTAGGAGAGATAAAGTAGACTCCAACCCTTTCTTCTCTATCTGCCGGAAGATGCTTTGGAATATAGACGAAAGCTTGCAGTTCCGTGTTTAATTTTCCTAGCAATTACAAGAAATTAATTTAATCACAGCTATTTGTGATTACTTCTCTCTCTCTCTCTCTCTCTCTCTCGATCTATAATTATACATATACTGTATATGTCGCAAAGAAGTGTGACCGCTCTCAACCCTCCAACTATCGTCCATTTGCTGATATTTCTTGCATCTCTAAAGTTTTGGAAACTATTCTTGACTCAAAACTTCTTAAAGGGAGGCTAGACCTTGTGGGGCTAATCCCAGCTATATACCCAGTATTGTGTAAACATTTATAGTATTTGATCCCAGTGTTCTATGGAATATCTGGTGCAATTTTCATCACCTTATGTGCGCATGCGTGCAGCAGCGAAATCCTTTGTATACTAACATAAAATACAAGGATCCTATATTTACAAATAGAAATTGTCTGTTTTTTGTTTAAAGTAGCCTAACTATATTACCTACAAATGTGCAATACTAGTATTTCCGAATGATACATAGGCCTACAAGCCGTGGAAAAAAATATTGAATGTATGTGTATGGTATCGGGGCCCTATATTACAAAAACAAAAACATTGCCTTTGTCTTTAATTTCCTTTTAGACCACTCCATAGCTGCATTTATGGACGGTCATCAATCACTTCCTCAACCTATCAACTCCGGTGTTCCTCAGGGTTCTGTCCTGTCCTCATTTATCTTTTGAGTGTTTATTAATGATCTCCTCAACTGTACCTCTAGTCCTATCCACTCGTATACTGAATACTCTACCTAACATTATTCACCTAGTTTTGCATAAAAACCCAGCATGCAATCACGCCAAGAAAGAGAAAATCTTGTTACTTTGAATGTCTCCAAGACCAAATTTCTCCCTCTATGTACCCACCACAATCCTCCGCAAGGCAATCAATTATTCTTCAACAATACACAAATCAACCCTTCATCTTCTCTCAATAGTCTAGGTGTGTCTTTTTCATGCGACTTTTCTTAGAAAGATCATATTACCACTCTTGCTGAAGCAGCTTCCCAAAAGTTACAGTAGGTGTACTCAACCGTGTCCATAAGTTCTTCACCCCCGCACAGCTTCATGCTCTGTATCGTGGCACAGTGCGCCCCTGTATTGAGTATTATTCGTATGTGTAGAAAAGTTTCACCCATACCGCACTTCTCGAAAGAGTAGAGTCAAAAGCATTTTGCCTCATCAACTCACCTCCTTTTACTAGTTCACTACAATCTCTTTCTACATTCCACAATGTTGCATATTTTTCATTCTCCTATCAATCAGTATTCCTCAGAGCTCTGTTAGAGCATATTCCCTCCCTTGCGGCGAGTGCGTGGCACCCACCTTTCAACACAGTCCCACTCCTATTCTGTCCAGCTCTCCAACTCAAGAACTGGCAAAGTTTCTCAGTCTATCTTCTTCTCAACAAGTGAACTCTGGAACTGTCTCCCTCAATCAATCTTTCCATCAAAGCTGCTTTAAACTTCGAGTGTCAAGGCATTTTGACCCCAACGTCCCTTGAATTTGGCTGTCACTCTTTTGGATTTGGGGGAAACACTTATTCAGGCAACCTGCCTTCTGTCTCCTTCATTCATAGAAAAAAAAAAAAAAAAAAAATATATATATATATATAATTATATATGTTATAAAGCCAGGTAATACATTTTCTTTAATACATACGAGGTTGAAAGAAATGGCAATTTCTGCGTTGGAAATTTTATTATTCAAGGTTTCCAGGTCTCTGATGAGTTTTCGCTGGGTGGCAGGAAGTAGATGAATGAGGTTAGCAAAATTCATGGTGGTACAGGGTTACATTAATGTACATGATGATACAGGATATACGACGCGTTTCACTGGACAACCAGCATTATCAAGTAAGGATAGAATGATATAAAAGGTAAACAGGAACGGTATATATAGAGGGTGGAGGATCAGAGGAGGCGAAAATCAGGGGGCAAAAGTCTGCTATTGGTGGAGGGGTATTCTAGGAGTGTTAGAGAGAGATCCACGTCACGCAGGCGCACTGGATGCTGGAAGGTGGTGGTCGGTTGGCGGGGTCGAAGCTGATTGGCTGCGTGTCGAGGGGCGTGGCCTAAGTTGCGTAGTACGTGTGGCGCCGGCAGAAGATGAAGCTGAAGGAGGTAGCGCGGGGGGCTGCGTCAAGGGCACCGGGGGGCGAGGGGGAGCGTTAGGTCCTGTAGGATAGTGCCTTTTGGCAGAAGGAAGGATCTGAAGGTCCAGAGTTTGGTTGTTGATGTTAGGATGTAAGGCTTGGATATATAACGCTTCGAGTATAGGTAATCTCCTTGGGTCACTTTCTTTATCGAGTATGGTGGTGTGTTTCTCTAACTTGTTGCGTGTGAGGTGGGGGTGGTTAGGGGTGAGATAGTGGTCTTTGATGGCTCCAGCCTGAAGGTGAAGAGTTAACCAACATGAAAGAAGAGTCTGCGTCATGCCAATATAGGAATGAGGTCCACAGACCTCATAATTACAGGTATGTTGGTAAATGACGTGATCGTCGGTCATCGGGCTCTTTATCTTGGTGGAAGCTGGTTTGTTGCGGAGAACGAGGTTGGAGGTCTTTGGGGATTTGTAATAAATTATTAATTTGATTTTGTGTTCCGGGTTGGTATATATATACTGTATACTGCATATATAATTGTCATATATTGAAAAAATCATGGTTGAAAAATAGTAGCATGAAAGCGTACACTTTCAATGTAATTTAAATCTATTATTTATAGGTCAATGGATACATAATGTAGTATTAATTAAGTTAGATCTATATAATTCATAAGCATTATATGACACAGTCAAAGCAAAAGGAGGGATGACTAATGTCATAATGTGCATTTTCCTGCATCCATAAGATAATTGCATTTTAACAGGTTTTACTAATACGTATATTGTTTTATGGCATGCTAGTTTGCATAAAATTCTTCACTTGCCTCCATTCTAACTAATGGCATACTGTATGCATATGTATATGTATGCATACGTATGAATAATTAGTTTTTTTTAGTATATAACTAGAAAAACATGAACAACGACGATCAGTGAAGATATTCGTTTCAAACATTAACATTACTATACTGGATAGAGTACCCGGTACATAGAAAATGTGCGCATTCGGCTCTCCTCACATACACATCATTCACTCTTCAGGTGCCTGTGAACTAAGCAACTAAGTGAAACTACATACTGTTCTCATACTGTCTAACTCGGCAAGTGCCCTCTGGCCATTGTTCCAGACTGTATGATGCAGATAAACCGGCTGTGTGTGTATAATGGTGGTGCTAGAGGTGGTTGGTGGTGGTGATGAGGAGAGCTGACAGTAATATTTGAACAAGTTGATAGAGGTGGTACAGCTCGTGATTGGTGATTGGTATATACAATAAAGCTGGTGAAGTCTAGATACTGTTGTCCATTATTTAGACTATTTAAAGTGAAGCAGCGATATCGGGTCATTGGTCCAGACTGTAGTAGGTACAGTTGATTAACTGACTGCGTGTGTCGGGCTGGTTATATCAGAGTGGGAGTTGAGGGTTCCTTACCTTTCATAGCTTGTTTTGTTTTTTCTATTCCTGTGCCATGTCTTATGGAGTAAGAACTTGAAAATCTCTACATGTAACTAACAGTTCTTCATGAAAACACAGAATCATGAGGTGCCGTGGAGACAAACGTCGGGGTGGACTGGAATGCATTTTGCTCTCACTCTCGCTGTATTGCCTTTTGGAGGAGGTAGTATCCCCGGTCAGAAATGCGAATTGGAGCTTTGTAGCTTGTACTGAGCTATTGTTATTGCTTTCTCTTTCTCTCTCTCTCTCTCTCTCTCTCTCTCTCTCTCTCTCTCTCTCTCTCTCTCTCTGTTTATAGTGGAGTACCTCAGGGATCGGTCCTGCAGCCAGTTGCATTTCTTGTCTATATTATAGGTTTGACTCCTGTAAGGAGATAAAGAAAACCTAATATTTAGTAGTGGCCCCGTAATCATTAACGAACATGCCTATTACATAAGGCATCCTCTTCAAACACTAATCCGCCGTAGTTTGAATCTACCGCGCAGAGCATTTAAAATCTGAGGAGCCTTCATCATGAGCGCACGCGACCTCACTCATGGCTTCAGTCATTATGAATTGGGTTCTCACTACGAAAAAACTTCGTAAAAAATAAAAAACAAAAAGAAAATAAGAATAACTATCCAATAAGCTTTCCATCATATCGTGGATGTACTTGTGTGGATCTTTGACCAGACGCTGATTCAGGCGTCATTCTTCCTTCACTGACATATCAAGTAAACCAAAATCCTTAATACATCAACGAATGGGAAGGGGATGGTCGGGAGGGCCCCAGTCGTCAATGATTACGGGGCCACTAATAAATATTAGGTTTTCTTTATCTCCTTACAGGAGTCAAACCTATAATTTATTAGTGGCCCCTCCATCATTGACGAACATGCCTGATTTCTAAGACTGGAGGGGGACATTCGTAATCATATCATAACTCTAGAAAAGCAGATAATCAAACAACCACATAGTATTCTTACTTTTGTAAAAAAGAGATATTCGGGTGCATAAACTGTATACAGCCTAAATCTTCAAAAAGGGGTATAAGCAGGAGCGTGCTTCAAAGAAGCCTGCTTGAAAAAGGGTTAACTCTGAGACTCTGTGCACAGATCTGCTAGTTAAGAAGGCACCCCACTTAAAGTAAGTGGTGAAAACTAAAAACTTATAAGTATACATGTGCACATATAAACCCCATTAACTAGTGGATATATTCCTAAAAATATAACCAAACATAAATGAATTCTTGTACATTCGTAGAAGTACTGAACTCGTGTACTTATGCAGAAGTAATTACTTCAAAAGTAAAAGTCGTAGTTGCAACTACCGAGATTTCTCAACAATCTATTGCTTCACAGCCAAAGCTACTTACAACAAGAATTGTTGTAACACTACTATTGGCCTTTAGCACAATTTCCTGCAATGAATACTACCGAGACATTTTATAATACAATGCCTACAACCAGTATCACAGCTCGTATGTTCCGAACACATACTCCGGAGGGGTCTAGGGTGTCCTATGCCACACTGACTGCACCCTCCCCCCCCCCCCTTCCCCCCCCCCCCCCCCTTTTCTTGAAATTAAACAAAACGTGACTAAAAGGGCCACCTAGACCCTCTGCCGTAAAGCTATACATGGCAAGGAAGGTTTGTCCAGAGCTACTGAAAGGTATCGAGGCAAAAACTCCTGATTAGAGGCCCACAACTGTGTGGACGTAATAACTTCCACCGAAAGATTATTAAGGAAACGTAAAGAGGCTGTCCCCTTGCGTAAATCGTGGGTCTTACCCACAACGCCGGAATTCTTCTCTTTAAAGTCCTCGACCAAGAGAGAAGCCAGTGTACGCTCCATCAAGCGTTCACCCGGACTTGCGACCCATAAAGCACCCTGGTGATTTAGAGGTGCCACTCTTAAATATTTGGTTAGAGCTTGCACTGGGCAAAAAAGATGGTGCACCTTTCCCCTGTTTAACGCCGGCACCGTGAACTCTGGAAACACGTGTTCACTGTGCTCAATCTTGGCTATGAATCCTGGGGAAGGTGCAATGTGAATACATTCATGAAGCCTATCAAACCTGAGGCAATTAGATGCGTTGCTCATCGCCGCCAGCTCAGATACTCTGTTCCCGGTAGCCAAAGCCATATGGAATACTGCCCTTTTGTAAAATCTGCAGTCTTTGGTACACACGGGAACGAGAATAACGACGATGCTTTGTCCAGAGACCATGTAGGCCTGAGCTGACGGGGAGGTGGGCAGAGTTTAAAACCTGCCCACATAAATCACTTTCAGATAAATGTTTCTGAATGAACAGATAAATTAAATAATAAACAACCAACGCCACCGAGGGCACAGTTTGTTTTGTTCTAAGAATCCGAGACGTAAAAGCTTGCCAATGCGATTGAAACTGTCGCTTTGTAGACTGGGTATATTGATTCGTGAATATCTTGGTCACGTCGCTACCATATGGTGCTAGCCACTTGCCCTCCTGAATGTCCAAAATGAACAAGTCCGCGAGGTTTCTAGGTTGCCAATTGTGTTCTAAGTGGAACTACCCGACCAGGAGTGACACTGGGTGCGGGCACCACGTGTTCAAATGCTGGTACCACACTGCGCCGGCCACAGGGGCGCGATTAGCGAGACTACGCCTCGCTAATCCTGTAGTTTGTTGACTACGTGGCACATTAGAGACGCGTCTGGCGGCGGAAAATAGATAAATGGAACTCAACCTGTTCTCGTCCGTCATCAGAGCGTCAGGTCCGCCCGCCGGCGTTATCGTCCGGCGGGTGAGATACAGTGGGAGTTTGTGAGTCTTCTCAGACGCAAACAAATCCACTTGTGGATGGTAATGCTCCGCACACGCAAGAGCGCCCATTCTACTGTTGTGCTTTGTCGCTGAGACAGAGCGTCTGCCCAGACGTTTGCTATGCCTGGGAGATAAGATGCGTGAAGATGAATGTCCAGCCTGTTGGCTAGTATAAAAAAAAAATCTGACACGTTTAGCCACTTCCGAGATCTCATTGACCCTTGTTTCTGACTACAGTGAACCGCATTCAGATTGTCCATTCTGAAGGCCACCGACTTGCCCCGTAAAGCAGAGCCGTGAGCCTGAAGGACAGATAAGGGGACTAGTAAGTCTTTGACATTGATGTGGAAGATTTCTAAATAGGACCAAAACCTTTGACCCTGATGCCCGAGGTTTGACTAAAAGCCCCAACCTATCATTCCTGACACATCCATGTCCACCCATACCGACGGCGGAGGAGAGGTTCATGACATGACTGCGTGCAACATTTCTCTCGTCGCCCAAACCGCTAGTAAGTTGTGTAATAACGTTGGGATAGGCCATACTATCCCCGCCGGTAATAGTGGGAAAAATTTGTTGCCCTCCCAGATTAAACGTTAGATTTGCAACCGGCCCAACTTCACAGTTAGCTGAACCCAGTTGAGAGAACCAACTAGAGAGTCCAAAAGTCTCTGTGTCGTAGTCAGACTGTGGAGAAACATAAACAGTTTTTGCGAAATCTGTTTCGAGTGTCCACACTCTGACTCAGAGTGAGAGAAGCTGTGTCCTCGACCAGCCCTATCCCCTGAAATACTCGTGGGGGAACAAGGGTTTGACTTTTACTAAGTTGACCTTGAATCCTAGAGATTTGAGATGGTTTAACGTAACGTAGACATGAATGATGCGTAACTATTCTGTTTCTGCCACCACCAGGTAGTCGCCCCGATACCACCATACCCTGATCCATTGTTCTAACAAGGGCATCAGGGCTTGCGGGGACCCTGCTTGAATGCTTGTGCCAAATTGAAAACAGTCTTCCAAACTGCTGGTGAAATCAAAGAAAGAATTAGAACTGGAGACAGAACTACTTGGCTTGCAATACGGTCAAGAAGTTTCTTCACTAAGAACATCCTCAGATCCTGCCTTGCTCGAACTGCCTCTAATAAGGCCGTCCGAATATCTCCTAAAGACTTGGAAGGAAGTCTGGAGAAGCAAGCGCCGGGAAAGTTCAATGGCTTTCCTGACTTCCGCGGCTTCTATTGCCTGAGAAGAGCGTAACAGAGACTTTGTTACTTGCTGGGAACCATATATAGCGAAAACAGTTTAAACGCTTTTCCTCTTAACCTAAACTCGCGGTCTAGGTAAGCTGGGGAAGGCATGCTAAAGGGAGCTTATAATTCGCACAAATTGATTAAATGGGGGGTGGCAGCCAAGCAGAGGGGACTCCGCCGGCACCAAAAACCGGAAGAGAGAACCAAGAATGGCGTTCTGGAGGGATTTGGTGGGAAGAATAAGTCATGGTTATAATAACTTGGAATGTCCTTAGGATGAACATCCAAAACATTTCCGTAACATTGCTACCCCTGACTCATCCGGCCCGTATAAAAGAGGCATAGCTCCTGTTTTTTTTACTGGCGCCTTGTCTAAAGGAGGGGGAGATATGTCTGATATGACTCGCACAGTGGAAGTAGTGAGAGCCGCTGTGCCTGGCACATTGGAAATTGGATCTGACACAAGAGGATGGTTAGGTATTTTAGCTAAAGCAAAGGATGTAGCCAGAGGTCGCACATTCGTCGACATCGCGGGATCTCCCGTATCAGAAGGAGTTTCCGGCGTAGGGCCAAAGAACCTATTAAGTGCATTCAAAAGTAGTCCATCAATCTCTTCCGCCGGTACATACCTAGCCGATGACGAACTCTGTGGAGATTCGACAGTACCCTGAGAGTCGCCTAGAAGGTGACTGGACTCTTCAACCTCCATCTCTGAGACCAGAGATCGTTGTTCTTCATCCGTTAAGTCTGGCTTATCATGGGCAGATCCCGCCGAAGCCGGGACCTCCACATGTTGCCATGTTAAAACTGTGATAGAAGATGGTACATCGGCATCCCGGTGGACGTCAGCACTAGTTGAGTCACAAAGGGATGTGTTCTGTCCTGCCAGGACTGTGAGTATCGTCATACACCTTGGCTGTGGCTGTCCCTCGCTTGCGAGCTCGGTATACTCTCTGAATGGGAGCCCTCGTCCGAGTCCCGTAAAGGTTTATGATAATTAAAAGCTCCCATAGCTCATTAACACATTGAAAGCAGAGCTGGTGAGCAAAATCATAAAGTATACTAATTAATTTAATTTATATTTAATTGTATTAAAATAAATTACTATAAATAAACACAATATTATTATAATATAATCATAGAAAATATATATGTTTATTATGATTCAGCTATTAAATTATTTCATTAACAAATAAAAATAAGATAGGGCTACCTGAGCTTAACGGCATTGAACATACAGCAATGAGAGGTTCAAGTGCCGACACTACAGAGACTGGGGGAAAACTACCCCGCCCCCGGGAACTACCTGGTCACCTAGTGCAACACCGGTACTCCGCCCTGGGAAGAGAAATTTCCGGGGATTAATGCTCAAATACCCAAAAAATGGTACAAAATATGTGCCTCAAAACCGCCGGTCAACGAACCGTAGCACTGCACCACTACTTTTCGTTTTCCTTTAGTTTCATATTAAAGATTTCAGCATATCTTTACCTGTCCAGAAGATTTAAGCATATCTTCTGAATCCTCATAAAGATGAAGCATATCTTTATTAAAGATGAAGTCTTTCAAGTATCCCTTTACACTTGAAACACTAGTAAGATTCCGGCATCTTTTTATCCCATAAAAAGTCTAAGCCTATCTTAATCTCTAATCTGGCTTCTCCCAGAAGCCCTCATAGATCGCCGTCTTGAAGGCCGTGATACCCTATTGTATCAATCAATTGTTTGGCAAATTATCACGAATTGCAAATCAGTTAATATAACCACCCAAAGGTACAACCTCCGGGTTTTATATGCAATGTCAAACCAATTGTACCTGCCCCAGACCTCTTTGTAAAAAGGTCGCCGGGAGGGAAAGACTAAACAAACAAACGGCATTGTTTCAATGGCTTATTAAAGATTTCAGCATATCTTTTACCTGTCCAAAAGAATTAAGCATAACTTCTTAATCCTCATAAAGATGAAGCATATCTTTATTAACACCTTACGAGCGGCCTATGCGGTTTATTTATGTGTACTGCCCAGCGGGGTGTTTTTAGCCAAAATAGGGCTGTTTACGTGATCATTTTCATGCCTAAATAAGACCCAGAACGTAAAACAAGTATCTATCCCTGAAAGGGCATAAACAGAGCTTTCGAATGACACCATAACGATCCTTGTATGATGGATAGTTTTCTTGCAATAACCGTGCAACGCGAGTGCAAAAAGCAGGTAATTCGGTACTTTCGGTACATAATTGAGTATGTAGCAAGTGAGAGAGGGAGGAGGGAGCTGAGATTTGTGTCAGTAGGTTCGCCGCGGTGGTCTGGAGCAGTCATACGCTCGCTAGTCTCCTGCCACCACTTGTCTCTCTCTCTCAGCCACATTACGTGCTGAAATTGCCACTCGAGTTATGTCGAGCGCCGCCACATAGTCCAGCTTTATTAAATACGACTTAAGTGGTGAGCCGCTAATAAAGGGTTAAAGATGAAGTCTTTCAAGTATCCCTTAACACTTGAAACACTAGTAAGATTCAGGCGTCTTTTTATCCCATAAAAAGTCTAAGCCTATCTTAATCTCTAATCCGGCTTCTCCCAGAAGCCCTCACAGATCGCCGTCTTGAAGGCCGTGATACCCTATTGTATCAATCAATTGTTTGGCAAATTATCTCGAATCGCAATTCCGTTAATATAACCACCCGAAGGTACAGCCGCCGGGTTTTATATGCAATGTCAAACCAATTATACCTGCCCCAGACCTCTTTGTAAAAAGGTCGCCGGGAGGTAAAGACCAAACAAACAGACAGCATTGTTTCAATGGCTTTGAAAAGCAGAGAAAACCAAGTCCAACAGGTGTCAGCCTGATCACCTAGAAAACTGTGTGGAGCCCCCCTCGACGGGAATAACCCAGGAAGCCAGATCCCAGGCTCGACCATAGAAAACGCAGTTTCTGATGAGCCCTCAAGCGACCAAACTCGTCGGGGTAACTTACCTATTTTAGCCATCCTGACTAAAACTCGGTAAACAAAAACGGTGTTCTCGGAGCAACGAGAAAAACGCCGGAAAGGTAACCCACACTAAACGAGACATTACAGGAGGGCGTAAAGCATAAAGCAATGAATAACACAGGAAGCCTGATCCCAGGCTCGACCACAGAAAACGCAGTTTCTTATGAGCCCTCAAGCGACCAAACTCGTCGGGGTAACTTACCTATTTTTAGCCATCCTGACTAAAACTCGGTAAACAAAAACGGTGTTTTCGGAGCAACGAGAAAAAACGCCGGAAAGGTAACCCACACCAAACGAGACATTTTAACACATTTTATACAAAGGGTGTGCGTAAAAATAGGGATACCTGAACAGGAGGGCGTAATGCATAAAGCAAAAACCGGGGCAAAGGTAACCATGACAGAGACTGGTGGGACTCTTACTCCTGGTTCTGCATAGACCCGCCGGGACCCAGCTCTGGAAAAAAAGAAAATTTCCAGGAATTAATGCTCATAAGGTTAACCCAATCATGTTCGCACACAAGTGTTAAATAACCCGCCGGGTAACGAGACATAATACTCAACGACTACAGCTCGCTACGCGGTGGGGTTTCCTAAGTAAAAGATTTCAGAATATCTTAATTTGTCCAAAAGATTTATGAATACCCTCTGACATAATATATAAAGACCAGCATGGCGTTTATAACTGCTTAAGTCTTTCCGGTGGTATTTGTTTCAAGATTCAATTTTGGAAAAAAAAAAACTAAAAAAGACGCTGGCCCCCGAATTATCTCGTAGATCAAAAACTGGGAAGCCTGACAAATATACGAGATCTAACTTCTCCCGAAGTATCTTTTTAGATCGCCGTATGTTGAAGGCGGCGATACAAAACGTATCCCTCAATTGTCTGGTTAACTAACTGAATTGTAAATTCGTTATTCCCATCCCTCCAAGGAGCACCCGCCGGGTGTGAATATTAGTTTAAAAAACGTTAACCCCAATTGTGCCCTAAAGCGCCGTATGTTGAAGGAGGCGATACACAATGCATCCCTCAATTGTCTGGTCAACTAAACTGAATTTTGCAAATTCGGTCATCCCACCCTTCCAGGTTGCACCCGCCGGGTGATTTAAAGTTTAAAAGTTAATCCCAATTGTACCTATCCCCACTTCTTTGTAAAAGATCGCCGGGGAGGAAAAACAACAACAGCATAGTTTTATATTGGCTTTGCAAAACCGAAAAAACTACAAACAACACGTGTTCGTATGAACACTGTTAGATGGGTACAGCCAACCCGCCGGGAATCATAAGGAGCCTGAAACAGGCACCCCAGAGACGCAGTCCTGGGGAGCCACAGACACCCACTCGCCGGGGAAACAAGCCTGTTTTTAAACCACGCGTGGCCAAAACTCGGCAACCAGCCAGGGTTATCAAGGTGAAACCGAGAAAAACCCGCCGGAAAAAACCCACCCCTTCCAGATACCATCTGAACGCACCACCGGACCGAGGCGTAGCCAAAACACAACTAACGCCGGGCCCAACATAGTCCGTGGAATTAGCCAATACACAACTAACCCAGGACGCATAAATAGTCCGTGGAATTAGCCAATACACAACTAAACCAGGACACACATGACACAGTAGTACATATTTAGAAAATAAATCAATAACACTTGTATATGTGGTAAAGCTACGAGAGGCTGGCTAGGCCTAGGCAGACGGATAACATTAACATGTCGGAATATAAACAAAAAGCACTGAATTATATCACAACAGGAACCACCGCCAACACACCACTGTAGCAAATACTTCCGGCAAAGGGAAGAACTGACTCGGGACCCAGAAAAAACTTCACTAAGTGAAGAAAAATACACTGGGAACGTCAGCAAAAATACGCTACCTCATCAGAAAGATAAAAGGAAGCAATAACGCGTAATGAAAGCCGCCTGCATCCCAAAGCTAGCTAACTGTGAAAAAGTTCACCTGTCCACAACAGGACCACGAGGGTACATCCGAAATAGATGCCCCAAACACACGACCCAAAATACACTGCACTGCGGGCAACCAACCCAGGACACTCCTGCTACGCATATCCTAACCTTACTCGATAAATCCCGGAGTAAACAAATGAGAAAAAACTCACTAGGGATGCAGCAAATGCGGAACCAGCGGAGCGTGGAGAGACACGTCCGGGCCGGCTGATCGCAGAGCAGAGAAGGAAGAATGACGCCTGAATCAGCGTCTGGTCAAAGATCCACACAAGTACATCCACGATATGATGGAAAGCTTATTGGATAGTTATTCTTATTTTCTTTTTGTTTTTAATTTTTTACGAAGTTTTTTCGTAGTGAGAACCCAATTCATAATGACTGAAGCCATGAGTGAGGTCGCGTGCGCTCATGATGAAGGCTCCTCAGATTTTAAATGCTTTGCGTGGTAGATTCAAACTACGGCGGATTAGTGTTTGAAGAGGATGCCTTATGTAATAGGCATGTTCGTCAATGATGGAAGGGCCACTAATAAATAGATGATACTGATGTAGGACCGAATAACACTATCTCAAAGTTCGCTGATGATACATCATCATCATTGTCATCATCATCAGCCTGAGATACTCCACTGCGGCACAAAGAACTCTCCCCAAAGTGTCCACTCTAACCGGTCAGATGTTTGTCTGTTCCATCCCACCCCAGCAAATTTTGGGATCTCATCTCTCCATCTAGTTCTCTGTCTACCCCTTCCTCTATCTTCATCTCTAGGTTCCCATTCGGTTGCTGTAGTTGTCCATCTGTTATCATCTCTTCTAAATATATGACCTGCCCAGGACCATGTCCTAATTTTTTATAGTACTGAGAATATATTCTACTTTTGTGTGTTCTCTTATCCAAGAGGCTTTCTTCTTATCTGTCCATGTTATGTCTAACATTATTCTCTCTATTCCTCTTTGAGCACTCCTAAGTTTACGTTCTTGACACTTTGTTATACTCCAAGTTTCTGATCCATAAATTAGTACAGGGAGGACACCTTAGTTGTATACTTTCCTTTTTAATGAACGAGGCAGATTGCTTTTCATAATGGAACTCTGCTTACCAAAAGCACTCCATCCCATGCCTATCCTTCGTTTGATTTATCTAGAGTGATCTGGGTTTGCTTTTATAACCTGGCCTAAGTATATGTACTCTTCAACTTCTTCTATCACTTCATCTTATATATTTATTTGTTGTGGTTGCACAAGATGATTAAACGTAATCTTGGTTTTCTTTCTATTAATTTCCAGTCCTACCTTAAGGCTTTCTCTGTATAAATTGTCTATACTTTGTTGTAACTCTTCCCCTGAGTTGCTGAAAAGAACGATGTCATCAGCTAATCTGAGGTTGCTTACGTATTCTCTGTTAACATTTATTCCCTTATTGTCCCATTCACGATTCATAAATATGTCTTCTAAACACCCTGTGAACAGTTTTGTTGAAATTGTATTGCCCTGTCTTACCCCCTTCTTAATTAGTATTTGCTCACTTTCCTTGTGAAGTTTTATTGTTGCTGTTCCGTCACTGTATGCGTCTTCTAAAACCTGTGTATAATTCTCTTATATTCCTTGTTTTCGAATCGCTCTCATTACAGCAAAAATGTCGACCGAGTCAAATGCCTTTCTATAATCTGTAAATGCCATACACGAGGGCTTTTGGAACTCATCTGTTTTATCAATTACTTGGTTAACAACTTGTATATGATCTGTTGTCGAGTACCCAGTTCGGAAACCTGCCTGTTCTCTTGGCTGAGTTGAGTCTAGTGTTCTACCTATTCGGTTGGTGGCAATTTTAGTGAAAAGTTTTTACAAAACATAAAGCAAGATAATTGGTTGATAGTTTTCAAGTCTTTAGCATCTCCATTTTTGTGAATGAGAATAATGGTGGCATTTTTCCAGGCTTTAGGAACCTTTCGACATTGCAAACACTGTGTGTATAGTTTGGCTAGTTTGTTAAGTGCAACAACTCGTGCATCTTTGATTTGGTCAATAGTAAGATTGTCGTGACCACTTGATTTACCTTTTTTTGCGTCTCTTAAAGTTGTCCTAACTTCTCTTATCGTTACCGCGGGTAATGGTACATCAATGTTTACATTTCCCTGAATAATCTTTTCCAGTCTGTCCTCACTGCTATATAGCTTTGCATGATGACACACATACAGGACACTCAGTTTTTACCGACGAATACAGAAACAAACTACAATCATATTTAAATGAAATAGTTGAATGGTCAGAAAAGAGGCAAATACCATTTAATGTTCATAAATGTTAGATCTTACATTTCGGTTGTAAAAAATACAAAACAAATATGAATACAAGATAAAAAAAAAATAATATAAACTAATGCATTAGTTATAGTCTTGGGGGTACTAATATCTGAAAACTTAAAAACAAGGTCACTAGATCAGTGAGGTTTATTAGAGTACATGTTACTTACAAAAATGAAAACATTATAGTACCGTTAAACAAAAGCATAGTGAGGCCCCATCTTTAATATGGTGTAAAATTTTATTTGGGACTTTTTGTCCATCTGTAATTCATGCCGACCCTTAGTCGGAGGAAATGGTGGGTGGGGAGAGAGCCTTCTACTTTGCTAGCCTTATAACCTAGCACTTAGTAGCAACTTTTGTTAGAATTAAGTCCGGACTGCCTAGTAGGGGCCACAAGGTCTGTGCATGCAGTTTGTGTATCTATGTAACTCTTTGTAACTATCTCTCTTTTTCTTCCTTATATCCAATCTAAATTCCACGCCACAATATCTCTCTCACTCTTTCTCTCTCTTTCGGGTAGAAGGAGGTGTTGAAAGGGGTCACCCAGTTATTGTTGTTGTTGTTTTTGCACAGGCACTTCGTGATTCTGTGAGACAACTTGCTCACTCAGAACATGGCTAGCGTACATAAAATCATTATATCAACAGCACGCACCCTCTGGCCATTATTGGACACATTTGTAGGCAGCTAAACTAGCTCTGTGTGGATACAGGTGGTGGCCAACATTTTTGGTGAAAGAGTATTTGTTGAGGTGGTAGCAATAGTGACGGTATTGGTTGATAGGAAAAATTATATTGGTGGTGAGGATTTGATGGATTAGTATTGGTAGAGGTGGTAGTTATATTATTGGCATATAAGCAATAGTGGTACTGGTGGTGAGAACTTTGATGGACAGGTATTGGCTGTGGTGGAGGTGGCGAGGATTTCGATGGTGACAATTGTGGTGGAAAAGAGTTAGTGGTGCTAGGATTGGCTGTAATAAGAATGTTGTCCGAGTAATGCTCGAGCTGACCATGTGGTGGTCATAGATTAATAGTGAGCGTAGTGGTGGTAGGTATGGTGATCGGAGAACATTATTTCGAGTAATGGTCGTATTGTGGTGATCAATACTATATAAGGGACAGTAGTAGATGTTGTTCATGGGGTAGGTATTACTGGTGGCTCAGGTACTATTGTGGACATAAGTCCTGCTACACCTGCCTGACAGGGAATCGCGAATTGTGTTGGTAACATTGCTTCCCCCCCAACTCCATCCCCACTCTACCACCCTCTCTCAGCCAAGCCCCTCCTTCCCTCTCTACTTCATTCGTTCTTGTTCACGTCTATAATCCGCTCTTTATTTTCCCTCTCTCATCGAATCATTGTAGTTTTATTAATGTTTTCCAAATCTTCTTCCTAAAATGAAATATCACATCGCTACATACTTTATGTGTACAGTATATTTGCCATTTTATATAAACCTAAACAAAAATATAAAGTTTGATAATCCATTTGGATATGGAAGTTTATTAACTATATTATGTTTGTTAAGCAAATTACAACTGGGACTATTATTTTCTTTTGCATTATCATATTTCAATTCAGTTTTAATTATAAAAGCCCAAATATCCCACTTTTTAGAGTAAGCATATAATTATTTCACTGTTAAAGTTTATATATAATTTAATTAATTGAATATCAAAGTTATAAGTATATGGTTACGTGTGTATTTTCAATACTCGCCTTTTTTGTCTTTTCTATATTCCAGCTACTCCCTCTCGGGCATAGGCTGAGAGCCTTTACACTACACCGCTGAACACGGTGAGGCCCGTGAGGTCTTGTTCCAGTCTAGGGAGTGAGACATGCGAAGCAACTCCATCTCTGAAGCCGCTTCACCGTCTCATCCACCACACTCGGACCCTCACTCTCAGAACGCCACCTATTGAGGAATTAACTCACTAGGCAATGCCCCCCTGTAACATTTTGAATATGGGAATATTTATACAATGCTATTTAAAGGAGGGGGGGGGGGGTGACCTGCTTTTTGTTCTCTCCTTTTCTCTCTTTCTCTGGCTTGTATCCATTCGGCCCCATTCAGCCTACTGTTTTAAGACGTTTATCCCCATCCAGGTGTCAATTTTTTACTGGTGAGCGGTAGAGAGCCAGCATATTTTTAAAATGTTTTTGACAGCAGGGTAAATTTGTACATTTTTCTACGGAAAAATGTCTCCGGCGAAGCCGGATTTCTTCATATAATGCTGGCTCGCTATCGCTCGCCAGGAAGAAATCGACACCTAGATGGGGATAAACGTCTTAAAATAGTTGGCTGAATGGGGCCGAATGGATATAAGGCAGAGAAAGAGAGAAAAGGAGAAAAATTAAAAAAAGCAGGTCACCTCCCTTAATCAGGGAACAATGAGGGTATTTGTTTGGCATTTCGGTGTGCTGTGGTAATGCACTGAAACTAGGTACAGCACAATTTCCATCCCAATAATATCTTTCCATTGACATATTGGGATTAGAACCCGGGTCCATTGGATTACCAGTCCAGTGGCAAGACCACTCTGCCACACCTCCCTTAAACCCACCTGTTAACCCACCTCCCCCTTAACTACGGTAGCTCACACTTATCTATTCATATTTCGTAACTACGCAACTCAAACACACGTCCACACACATTAATGTGACATTACATTACACAAACTTCCATGTTATTTTCTCACTTGAGGATATTTGTCGTCTTTCAACTGCCTCAGCGATCACTGCTCCCTCCGAGATTAACTCCTGCCGTATCGGGGTTGTGTTTAGTTTTATTACAGCTATATTTACACAATGTTGTACAGATACGGAAGGATCTATGGTATTTAGATTAACTCCTGCTGTATCGGGGTTGTGTTTAGTTTTATTACAGCTATATTTACACAATGTTGTACAGATACGGAAGGATCTATGGTATTTAGATTAACTCCTGCTGTATCGGGGTTGTGTTTAGTTTTATTACAACTATATTTACACAATGTTGTACAGATACGGAAGGATCTATGGTATTAACTCCTGCTGTATCGGGGTTGTGTTTAGTTTTATTACAGCTATATTTACACAATGTTGTACAGATACGGAAGGATCTATGGTATTTAGATTAACTCCTGCTGTATCGGGGTTGTGTTTAGTTTTGTTACAGCTATATTTACACAATGTTGTACAGATACGGAAGGATCTATGGTATTTAGAAGAATGAATTTAGATAGTATGAAGCATTTTAGTTGTACAATTTCTTCCTTAATTGAATAAAAATGTACAGTATATAATATAGTTATTCTCCATTCACTCGAACCATGCATCTGGCTCCTAATTGGTGTTTGTATAGACGTTCATGATTCCCCATCTTATCAATACCGTAGCTCACTCGCCCAGAAGAGTCGCAGAACTGATAATGTCTTTATTATTATCTGTATCATTCTACATTAATTCATTATACTAGACACGTTTTTATAATGTTAATGCGTACTTAGCAAGCTACATTGTTATCCGAATCTTAAGGGCCATGATATATCACATCTAAGACATTAATAACATACATATATCACATCTAAGGCATTAATAACATACATATATCACATCTAAGACATTAATAACATACATATATCACATCTAAGACATTAATAACATACATATATCACATCTAAGACATTAATAACATACATATATCACATCTAAGGCATTAATAACATACATATATCACATCTAAGGCATTAATAACATACATATATCACATCTAAGGCATTAATAACATACATATATCACATCTAAGACATTAATAACATACATATATCACATCTAAGACATTAATAACATACATATATCACATCTAAGACATTAATAACATACATATCACATCTAAGACATTAATAACATACATATATCACATCTAAGGCATTAATAACATACATATATCACATCTAAGACATTAATAACATACATATATCACATCTAAGACATTAATAACATACATATATCACATCTAAGACATTAATAACATACATATCTTACAGTAAACACCAGCGAGATACATAAATGACAAACCCAAAAGTAAGCAAGAAATTAAGACTAACTAACTTGGCCCACCCACATGTCTTATAGCCAATCTCAGGCCCTGCTTGGGCCTGGTTGGGAATATGAACATGATTAGATTAATATCCAGTATTCGAGAATGTATAATAAGTCGTAGGCGTGTGCATAAACCTTTAACCGTCCTTGTGGTGTAATGGTTAGAGTGCTTACAAATATGTGCGTGATAACTCAGGTTCGAATCCCGGTGGATCACATAAATTATATGCCTTCATTAATTTCATTGGAGGTGGTTGGTGTTGTGGTGATATTAATAAAAATATATATTATTACACATATATAATAGGCAGCTACGGCATTTTAGCTCTTGTATTTACGGTATTATATCTGCGTTATGCATGTGTTACGGTATTATATCTGCGTTATGCATGTATTACGGTATTATATCTGCGTTATGCATGTATTACGGTATTATATCTGCGTTATGCATGTATTACGGTATTATATCTGCGTTATGCATGTGTTACGGTATTATATCTGCGTTATGCATGTATTACGGTATTATATCTGCGTTATGCATGTATTACGGTATTATATCTGCGTTATGCATGTATTACGGTATTATATCTGCGTTATGCATGTATTACGGTATTATATCTGCGTTATGCATGTATTACGGTATTATATCTGCGTTATGCATGTGTTACGGTATTATATCTGCGTTATGCATGTGTTACGGTATTATATCTGCGTTATGCATGTGTTACGGTATTATATCTGCGTTATGCATGTATTACGGTATTATATCTGCGTTATGCATGTATTACGGTATTATATCTGCGTTATGCATGTGTTACGGTATTATATCTGCGTTATGCATGTGTTACGGTATTATATCTGCGTTATGCATGTGTTACGGTATTATATCTGCGTTATGCATGTATTACGGTATTATATCTGCGTTATGCATGTATTACGGTATTATATCTGCGTTATGCATGTATTACGGTATTATATCTGCGTTATGCATGTGTTACGGTATTATATCTGCGTTATGCATGTATTACGGTATTATATCTGCGTTATGCATGTGTTACGGTATTATATCTGCGTTATGCATGTATTACGGTATTATATCTGCGTTATGCATGTGTTACGGTATTATATCTGCGTTATGCATGTGTTACGGTATTATATCTGCGTTATGCATGTGTTACGGTATTATATCTGCGTTATGCATGTGTTACGGTATTATATCTGCGTTATGCATGTATTACGGTATTATATCTGCGTTATGCATGTATTACGGTATTATATCTGCGTTATGCATGTGTTACGGTATTATATCTGCGTTATGCATGTATTACGGTATTATATCTGCGTTATGCATGTGTTACGGTATTATATCTGCGTTATGCATGTATTACGGTATTATATCTGCGTTATGCATGTGTTACGGTATTATATCTGCGTTATGCATGTATTACGGTATTATATCTGCGTTATGCATGTGTTACGGTATTATATCTGCGTTATGCATGTATTACGGTATTATATCTGCGTTATGCATGTGTTACGGTATTATATCTGCGTTATGCATGTATTACGGTATTATATCTGCGTTATGCATGTGTTACGGTATTATATCTGCGTTATGCATGTTACGGTATTATATCTGCGTTATGCATGTATTACGGAATTATATCTGCGTTATGCATGATATACGGTATTATATCTGCGTTATGCATGTGTTACGGTATTATATCTGCGTTATGCATGTGTTACGGTATTATATCTGCGTTATGCATGTGTTACGGTATTATATCTGCGTTATGCATGTATTACGGTATTATATCTGCGTTATGCATGTGTTACGGTATTATATCTGCGTTATGCATGTATTACGGTATTATATCTGCGTTATGCATGTGTTACGGTATTATATCTGCGTTATGCATGTGTTACGGTATTATATCTGCGTTATGCATGTGTTACGGTATTATATCTGCGTTATGCATGTGTTACGGTATTATATCTGCGTTATGCATGTGTTACGGTATTATATCTGCGTTATGCATGTATTACGGTATTATATCTGCGTTATGCATGTATTACGGTATTATATCTGCGTTATGCATGTATTACGGTATTATATCTGCGTTATGCATGTGTTACGGTATTATATCTGCGTTATGCATGTATTACGGTATTATATCTGCGTTATGCATGTGTTACGGTATTATATCTGCGTTATGCATGTTACGGTATTATATCTGCGTTATGCATGTATTACGGTATTATATCTGCGTTATGCATGTGTTACGGTATTATATCTGCGTTATGCATGTATTACGGTATTATATCTGCGTTATGCATGTGTTACGGTATTATATCTGCGTTATGCATGTATTACGGTATTATATCTGCGTTATGCATGTATTACGGTATTATATCTGCGTTATGCATGTGTTACGGTATTATATCTGCGTTATGCATGTATTACGGTATTATATCTGCGTTATGCATGTGTTACGGTATTATATCTGCGTTATGCATGTGTTACGGTATTATATCTGCGTTATGCATGTGTTACGGTATTATATCTGCGTTATGCATGTGTTACGGTATTATATCTGCGTTATGCATGTATTACGGTATTATATCTGCGTTATGCATGTATTACGGTATTATATCTGCGTTATGCATGTATTACGGTATTATATCTGCGTTATGCATGTGTTACGGTATTATATCTGCGTTATGCATGTGTTACGGTATTATATCTGCGTTATGCATGTGTTACGGTATTATATCTGCGTTATGCATGTGTTACGGTATTATATCTGCGTTATGCATGTGTTACGGTATTATATCTGCGTTATGCATGTGTTACGGTATTATATCTGCGTTATGCATGTGTTACGGTATTATATCTGCGTTATGCATGTATTACGGTATTATATCTGCGTTATGCATGTATTACGGTATTATATCTGCGTTATGCATGTATTACGGTATTATATCTGCGTTATGCATGTGTTACGGTATTATATCTGCGTTATGCATGTGTTACGGTATTATATCTGCGTTATGCATGTGTTACGGTATTATATCTGCGTTATGCATGTATTACGGTATTATATCTGCGTTATGCATGTGTTACGGTATTATATCTGCGTTATGCATGTATTACGGTATTATATCTGCGTTATGCATGTGTTACGGTATTATATCTGCGTTATGCATGTGTTACGGTATTATATCTGCGTTATGCATGTATTACGGTATTATATCTGCGTTATGCATGTGTTACGGTATTATATCTGCGTTATGCATGTATTACGGTATTATATCTGCGTTATGCATGTGTTACGGTATTATATCTGCGTTATGCATGTATTACGGTATTATATCTGCGTTATGCATGTATTACGGTATTATATCTGCGTTATGCATGTATTACGGTATTATATCTGCGTTATGCATGTATTACGGTATTATATCTGCGTTATGCATGTATTACGGTATTATATCTGCGTTATGCATGTATTACGGTATTATATCTGCGTTATGCATGTATTACGGTATTATATCTGCGTTATGCATGTATTACGGTATTATATCTGCGTTATGCATGTGTTACGGTATTATATCTGCGTTATGCATGTGTTACGGTATTATATCTGCGTTATGCATGTGTTACGGTATTATATCTGCGTTATGCATGTGTTACGGTATTATATCTGCGTTATGCATGTGTTACGGTATTATATCTGCGTTATGCATGTGTTACGGTATTATATCTGCGTTATGCATGTATTACGGTATTATATCTGCGTTATGCATGTATTACGGTATTATATCTGCGTTATGCATGTGTTACGGTATTATATCTGCGTTATGCATGTGTTACGGTATTATATCTGCGTTATGCATGTGTTACGGTATTATATCTGCGTTATGCATGTATTACGGTATTATATCTGCGTTATGCATGTATTACGGTATTATATCTGCGTTATGCATGTATTACGGTATTATATCTGCGTTATGCATGTGTTACGGTATTATATCTGCGTTATGCATGTATTACGGTATTATATCTGCGTTATGCATGTATTACGGTATTATATCTGCGTTATGCATGTATTACGGTATTATATCTGCGTTATGCATGTGTTACGGTATTATATCTGCGTTATGCATGTATGACGGTATTATATCTGCGTTATGCATGTATTACGGTATTATATCTGCGTTATGCATGTATTACGGTATTATATCTGCGTTATGCATGTGTTACGGTATTATATCTGCGTTATGCATGTATTACGGTATTATATCTGCGTTATGCATGTATTACGGTATTATATCTGCGTTATGCATGTATTACGGTATTATATCTGCGTTATGCATGTATTACGGTATTATATCTGCGTTATGCATGTATTACGGTATTATATCTGCGTTATGCATGTGTTACGGTATTATATCTGCGTTATGCATGTATTACGGTATTATATCTGCGTTATGCATGTATTACGGTATTGTATCTGCATTATGCATGTATTACGGTATTATATCTGCGTTATGCATGTATTACGGTATTATATCTGCGTTATGCATGTATTACGGTATTATATCTGCGTTATGCATGTATTACGGTATTATATCTGCGTTATGCATGTATTACGGTATTATATCTGCGTTATGCATGTATTACGGTATTATATCTGCGTTATGCATGTATTACGGTATTATATCTGCGTTATGCATGTGTTACGGTATTATATCTGCGTTATGCATGTATTACGGTATTATATCTGCGTTATGCATGTATTACGGTATTATATCTGCGTTATGCATGTGTTCCCTGTGATACTTCGTTGCTCTTAAGGTTTGAATAAAACTCTAGATTACCATATTATTATTTGAATTAATTAAACGTATCTATATTATTCCATATATATTCATTAAACTAGATTTGTCTTAGTAATTCTAATGATAATGTGATAAGTTATATCCGTTCCTTAAGACCTATAAAATATCACATAGAACACATAAATAACGTAGATATCATACAGTAAACACAAGCAAGGGAAGAAATGCCGTCACTGCCTATATATTTAAATATGTAAATGTGGTAGATGTATTAAGTGTTCAACACAGAGCTAAAATGTTTCGAGTTTGAATATTGTCTCCGACAAAAGGAGGATATTCAACATGACACATGTTGATAGTTAATTGTGGCTCCTTTTAGACGATTTTATACAGCGTAAGAAAGACCTTTGGGAATTAAAAGGGTAAAGATTATCCCAATTAACCTTTTGATTTCCATTATACCCTTCCTAATAAGAATATAATTGGCTAATTATAGCCAGAAAAATGCATCAACGATCCTGAAGGAATCTAGCCGAGTAAGTCACCAGACTTAAATCCCTTGTAATATGTGTGAGGCAACATGGTCAACCGCTGGGAACACGAGAACATGATACATAAAAGTGGGTTATTAGGTTAATTGTTTCTTATGTAAACTATAATTTGTTAAGTGATTAAATTATAGAAATAATATTTCAATATTTATATTAATCACGAGTGAAGCAGCTTAAGTGATGCATTATGATAGGTATAGACACAGATAAGGATAATACATTGATAAGTAGAATCTGTTTCATCTACAGTATATATATATTAATCACGAGTGTAGCAGCTTAAGTGATGCATTATGATAGGTATAGACACAGATAAGGATAATACATTGATAAGTAGAATCTGTTTCATCTACAGTATATATATATTAATCACGAGTGTAGCAGCTTAAGTGATGCATTATGATAGGTATAGACACAGATAAGGATAATACATTGATAAGTAGAATCTGTTTCATCTACAGTATATATATATTAATCACGAGTGTAGCAGCTTAAGTGATGCATTATGATAGGTATAGACACAGATAAGGATAATACATTGATAAGTAGAATCTGTTTCATCTACAGTATATATATATTAATCACGAGTGTAGCAGCTTAAGTGATGCATTATGATAGGTATAGACACAGATAAGGATAATACATTGATAAGTAGAATCTGTTTCATCTACAGTATATATATATTAATCACGAGTGTAGCAGCTTAAGTGATGCATTATGATAGGTATAGACACAGATAAGGATAATACATTGATAAGTAGAATCTGTTTCATCTACAGTATATATATTAATCACGAGTGTAGCAGCTTAAGTGATGCATTATGATAGGTATAGACACAGATAAGGATAATACATTGATAAGTAGAATCTGTTTCATCTACAGTATATATATATATTCCTTCATTTCATACACACAGTTGTTTTCATTCACGCCATCACCTCCGTTAATTATAATGGTAACGCAAGGTTACATTGTTTATGTTGTAATTGTTGATACATTACTTCCAATTATGTTTTAATGAAATGCACGTACTTAATTTGTTAAACAAATAACCTATAACTCCAATTAATAATATCTACACTGCATCATATTATTATAATACATTTTTTTGAAACAAACTGAGTGGGAAATTTAGTATATAGTGAAACCACAACGAACCATTTGGCTGGGGAATCTCTAAGCTTTTGTGTTCATATTTAGCAAGAAGTTGGTTAAGTACTATAAATATAACTCAGAGCGAAGAGTTTTTTTATTGATTGTTTTTTATTCCTGGTATACAACAGGTTAGCCCTACATGAACACTCTTCGCGTGTAAACTATATTCGAACACGTGAAAGTTGTGTATGTATCTATCTATAGCTATTCATTTCACGGGGAAGAAAGAAAAGGGTATTTTATAATATGTAACCAACCCTCGCATTTACTTTTCAGAGCATGAATTTGAAAAATATTAGATTGATAATAATATTCAGCAAATTGATGGTGTATACAGCTAGTAGCTACAACAAATATAATTATATTTAGGACAACAAAATAACTGTTTACAATTATATGCCACCTTTTATTAATGAGGCTATATCAATAGTGCTCTTAGTTCAATGACGTGTTGCATGGGAAACCAAAAACTTTACCAGTACTCTTACTGTTGGACAAGACGATCATCAAACCCAAATGCGTGTTTAACAATACCTCTACCACTCCAGTGTAAATCTAATCTGTTTGGAGGACAGCCTAATTTTATCATTATTATTACAATACATAATAATTAAATGTTTTATCATATGATCTGTTTGGCCCAATATGAATTATGTTAAAACAACTATAAATATTATATTATCAATATTAAATATTTAAAGTCATAAAGGGCCAGCAATAATCATATTTACATTCGGTGAATTCCCACATGTTATTTTTTTACAAGATTCCTTAACCATTACATCTATATTCTACTCCATGATCCATTAGGTTGTTGGGTTTTATATATGTCTCCATGGTTGGTGTTTATTAACATGGTATGGCCCGATGGGCATGAATCTCTTCCTCCAATTAACGTTACAAGTATGAGGTTTAACTCATTCAGTACCGATGATATTATTTTCATCCTATTCTGGCAAATAGTAGATGATTGTATTGAGCTAAAGAAGGGCGTCTATTATTTTAAATGTTACAGACTATCGCAAATAATACCTTAACTACCACAGCCCCTTTCTTATCTACATAAAATAGTCTGAATATAGCCATAGTGAAATATATAAGATGTCCCCGGAACCGAAAGGGTTAATAAAAAGTATCTATTCATGGTCTAGCTAAGATTCACCAAGGTCCTCTGCGCTATGATATAGACATTCATCTGGTACCCAACGACATCCCTTAGGCTACTTCACCCGTGATTAATATAGATATAGATATTTTAGTTCTATAAATGTGCCATGTTTAAGGGATTATAGTCTGTTTTGTCTTACAATTTTTTACCGCCTTATGTTCGACTTAATAATTCGTGTCAACTGCCTTATATAATAATACCCAAATGTCATGCCATATTGGCATTTTGCCCCAACGTTACGATGCAAGAGTCGAAATTAATTTGGTGTAATTACATGCAATCCAATATTATATTTGACTGAGCTGCACTTATGTATTTGACTGAACTGCACTTATGTATTTGTTTATGTTAATATTATATTTGACTGAACTGCACTTATGTATTTGACTGAGCTGCACTTATGTATTTGTTTATGTTAATCAAAGGGACAAAAAGAACCAGACCCACTCTCGTGGGTCCATCTATCCACTCGGAAGGAAGGAGAACCGTAGTACTCCCTTCACCACTTACATGCAATCCAATATTATATTTGACTGAACTGCACTTATGTATTTGACTGAACTGCACTTATGTATTTGTTTATGTTAATCAAAGGGACAAAAAGAACCAGACCCACTCTCGTGGGTCCATCTATCCACTCGGAAGGAAGGAGAACCGTAGTACTCCCTTCACCACTTACAGGTGGCCTCGCCCAACACTTTAATCTCAACCTCTCAACCTCCTTAACTTCATAAAATTATCTAAATATAGCTAAATTAAAATTAGACCCAACCCTGGTACGGAAGGAGTTAATCTCGGAGGTAACAGCGCTCGCTGAGGCAGTTGAAAGACGTCAAATCTCCTCAAGTATGAACATAACATGCAAGTATGTGTCATGTAATGTCACATTAATGTGTGTGGCCGTGCGCTTGAGTTGACTAGTTACGAAATATGAATAAATTCGTGTGAGCTGCCGTAGTTAAGGGGGAGGTGGATTGACAGAAGATTTTTGAGAATACATACCTAACCATATACTTAGAAGATTTAACATTCAATGCATTGAATCATGGAACCCATTATATTTGTGGGTCAATGATCTCTGTTAATAGTACTGCATATAAACTTTAACAGTGAAATACATGTTTACTCCAAATATTGATATATATCTGCTTAATTAATCATAACATAATTAAAATATGAGAATGCAAAATTATATTCAAGTCTCAATTGTATCTGACTTAGATAATATTATATTGTTAATATACTTCCATATTCGAATGGATCATAAAGCTATATATTGTGCTAGGTGTATATACAATGGTAAATCTGAACTTGAACTATGTAAGCTATTGCAACGATATGTTATTCCATTTCAGGAAGAATTGGAAAGCATGCATAAAATACATAGATTCGATGGTAGAGGGAGAAATGAGAGAAAGGAAGGAGAGAGAGGTTATCGTGATATTTATCATCCTGTGGTTATAGTCCGGGCCCTGGTTATAGTCATGGTGGTGGAAACAATCCAGGGGGAGGGGCTTATAGACGTGAAACAGGAAAGGAGGGCTTGGCTGAGAGAGGGTGGAAGAGTGGGGGCGGAGGGGTGCAGCAATATTACCAACACAATTCGCAATTCTCTGCTGGGCAGGTGTAGCAGGACTCATGTCCACAATAGTACTGGGTGACGATTGTGGCTTAAAGACCATTAGTGGTAATCATCGAGTATGAGATAGTTATGGTGTTTAGGGTGGTGGAAATATGCAGGGTGTCCCGAAATAGTTGTGCCAAACTTCAGGATTAGGTTAGGACAAATATTTAAGCATAACACGTTCTATAAGCAAAATTCAAAATTGTACTCGTTACAGAGATATCGCCTGTTGAAAAAGGCATTTTCTTAAGTATGTCCCCATAAGGCCGGCCTAGCTGTGGTAGAGCTTACCACACTCCCATCTAACTGCAATTATTTTACCTTGTTTATGATCATGATACTATAAATTTGTAAGTTGCAAAATTATTATAGACATATTTTATCACAGGACCTGCTGGAAACTATTTGACATAGCGATGTCGGGGGAGGACACTATATACAGTATATACTATATATATACCCTTCAATCCCTCTTAAATGGTTGAGATTTGGAATCTGTGTTTTATAATATTTTATGCTTAGAATAATGTGTATAATCATATCCTGATGCTTGGTACGTCTATTTTGGGACATCCTGTATGTGTGGGTATTTGAAATTGGGATTATGCACAATCAACCAATCTGCTGTATGACGTACTATAAAGCAAAACTTAAACATTATGCACAATCAACCAATCTGCTGTATGACGTACTATAAAGCAAAACTTAAACATTATGCACAATCAACCAATCTGCTGTATGACGTACTATAAAGCAAAACTTAAACATTATGCACAATCAACCAATCTGCTGTATGACGTACTATAAAGCAAAACTTAAACATTATGCACAATCAACCAATCTGCTGTATGACGTACTATAAAGCAAAACTTAAACATTAGCCACGGATTATAGAAGATGACTATGGCATACTAAATCTGTACTTTCGTTCTGAATCAGTAATTAATTATATTTTTAATGTATTACAATGTTAATGGTGGTGGATGATAGCGAGAACCTTGGTAATGATGATACTAACGGTAGTGGTACCCCCACTTTACTCTCATCAATAATTATTGGCTATTCTTCCTCTTATACTCGTCGTTCCTCCCTTATTTTTTCACGAAATATAGTGAGTCATGGTACTCCCCCCTATCATATGCGAGTGAGATGACAAACACAGCTCAGTGCGTCCAAAGAC
Source organism: Paralithodes platypus (assembly GCA_032716605.1). NCBI lineage: Eukaryota > Metazoa > Arthropoda > Malacostraca > Decapoda > Lithodidae > Paralithodes > Paralithodes platypus. Next base: position 22,762,944 of record CM064574.1, read on the forward strand.
CTTGCAGAGGTAAGATGTTCCTCTCTCTATCCCCTGCCCTCATCGACCCCCTCCCGCCACAAATATACTTTTTTCACTAGATATTTGTTGATTACACCTACCTATTTTCTGGTCTTCACTGCTCAAATGTTCACAATATCAGTAAAATATATGCACAGGGAGCAGAAATAATGCTTGATATAGTAAATATAACAAATTATGCGGGTGTTTCAAATACATCAATGACGCTCTCCTAGGGTTAAGGATTCAGTAGCTTAATAGTGTTAAATATAGTACCTGATTCAAGTAAAGTAAAGAGCTATATCTTTAAAAGTGGTAATTCATGGTCGTTAACCACCACATTTACGGATTATTTAAGAGTAGGATTGAAAGAGTTGAACTTATTTTCCTTACCAGACCGTATAATGCCCCTTTCCCACTGATGCGATTTCATACGATTTTCATCGCAGACACCAAGAAATGGGCACATTCGTGACATGTCGCAACAAAATATTGAACCATCGCGGGTCATCGCAAATGTTCGGATTGTTCAAAATTTGGGACGAGGACTTGCGAGGGGTCCGAACCCTCGCAAGCATCGTCGAACATTGCCGAGGGATCGGCGAGGCCCTCGGAGATCCTTGGCGACATCGGCGAGACATCGACGAGGGTGTCGCACGAAAAAAAAGCGTTGCCGAGCGCAGAGGCGTGCGAAGGGCTGGGCGACATAGATGAATGCTCCGAAGACACCTCGCCGAGGCCAAAGAGCACCTTTGGCGAGGTGGGTAAAAAAAAATTATTAGGCCTATAGCGAGCCAGCATTGTATGGAAAAATCCGTCTTCGCCGGAGAAATGTTTCTATCGAATAATGTACAAATTTAGCCTGCTCTCAAAACAAAAATATATATATGTTGGCTCGCTACCGCTCACCAGGAAAATATTGAAACCTGGATGAGGCTAAACATCTTAAAACAGTAGGCTGAATGGGGCCGAACGGATACAAAGCAAAGAGAAAGGAAGAGAAAGAGAAAACACAAAAAGCGAGGTGGGCTCAATTTTAAGCCGTAACGTAAACATACGGCAAGGACATTGTCAATCTCCGAATTAAGGGGAGTTGGGTCGTTTTTCTGGTCCCCTTTCTTCTTCATGGTTAACCCCATTAGTTTTCATATTTTATGACGTTCGGCCCATTAGTTTGGCGATTTTAAGACATTTCACCCCATTTTTTTGTCAATATTAAGACTTTTTGTCATTTAGGCGTAGAGTTTTTCCTGGGTAGCGATAGCGAGCCTGTACTTTTTGAGGAACCGGCCTTCGGCCAGGATATTTTTTCTATCGAAAAATTTACAAATTGATCTTGAAGGAGGGTGTTGGGGGGTGCTTTGTATGCTTGATGGAGGTCTAGGGATGAAACTAAATAAATCATAAACAAATATATAAATGAGCAAATATTACGCCCATCCCCCCTTAAGGGGAAACGGACCGTTTGTTTGGTCATTCATTCCTTTATTTCTTAGTTTCCTCACTAGACCTCCATCAAACTTAAAACAAAAAACTCTAGACCCCCCTTCAAGATAAATGTGTACATTTTCGAGGAGATGGGTTGGGTATGAGGGGGGATCTGCTTGGTGTGGGCCAATCGGCGCTCTGCAGACCCCGTAATCTTGTGTTGATCTCTGACCGCTTTGGTGAGGACAGTCCTCAAGGCATTAGTGAGTTGGGTCTATAATTAGGCCTTGTAATTGGGGTTGGGTGTGACAGGGATCTGCCTTGTGTGGGCCGATCGGATTTCTGCAGACTCCCGTTTTCTTATATTCTTATGTTTGTGCCATGAAATATATGCAAAAAGTTTTCTGATAATCTCGCCGAGGTATCCGCCGAACAATCGCTTAATTCCCTGAAGACTTCGCAGAACATACGCCGAGGATTCGTTCATCCTTCGCATTATTTCACAATATTTTATTCAAATGTGACAGTTTTCGCCGAGGTCATCGGCGAACCATCGCTCAATTTGCTGATGATGTCGCATAATGTCGCCGATTACGTCGTTTTCATCGGCGACATCGTCGCCGAGTGTAAGCTTGTCAACGGTTTTTAACGGTGAAATTCATTGACGTCGCACAAATTCGTTGCGAATTGACAAGACTACGTCCTCGGCGACGAAAATCGTATGAAATCGCATCAGTGGGAAAGGGGCATAAGTGACCAAGATTTTTTTTTTTTTTTTTTTTTTTTGCCTATATTGAGAAAGGTAATATACCTTAGTGTATAATATACTTCACTTACACATTTACAAATGGTGAATTATTTACCAAACCTCGTGTGAAGTTAAAATGCGCCATACCCGGAACAACCATCTAAATAATACTAGAAAACATAGAAAATAACTAAAGTTGTAACATGGGTGCATTGTTACTTATGGAGGCACAGTACAGTCGTGATCGTTAATTCCAATATGAGTAGTTGGGATTGGGATGGGTATTAGTAGTCCGATTATTATTTCAATTTTATGTGGATGAGAGAGACATAAGGCAAAACTGCCTGTGATGAGTGCCGCCCCCAGAGTTGAAAGAGTGACAGGGCCAAAATAAAGGAATTTTCAAGCCAAAATAGTTGGACACACAGAGTTTGAAGCAATTTAAGTCATAGGATAATGGAAAGAGGGATTCAGGGAGAGAGTTCCCAAGCTCAGCTATTCAATAGAAGAAAGATTGGGAGTATCGTTTCACTCTTGAGTTGGAGAGTTATACAGAGTAGGGGTGGGATTGTGTTGCAAGACGGGTACTATGTACCTTGCGTAGAGGAGGTGGTAGACACTGAGAGAGCTCTGAGGAACACTGATTATTGTAGTAGCGATAGAATAGTGAGAGAGATGCAACATTGCGGTGAAGAGAGCAAGGAAATTACTGTGGGTTAAAGCAGAGCAATAATATAAGTGTTTGGCGTTTCTACCCGCTAGAAGTATCACTTGAGGCATGATTCTTGGAAAATAATAAAGTACAACTTATTCAAGCGTCAGGGTGTTAATCAGGAACATGTTAGAAGGGCTGGTGCAATCCCCTTCAGCTTGTAAACAGATTTATACTGCTTGTTGGCCCGCTCCTGTACCCAGTGTCAACACAGTATCTCTTAATTACTTCCACTGTTCTGGACGAAATAGTTTACGGAGAGAAGAGGGTGGTGCAGAGAATGAAAGAGAGATAGAGGGGGGGGGGGGGCATTAGGAAAAGGAACAATGAGAAGAGAGGAGAGGAGCAAACAAAACATCTACTATGGGTTTCAGAGGCCGTGTGGGATCGTTTTTCGGGAATAACTTATTAACAAACAGTTGGATCAGTATGATATTTTGACACAGCTTTTTTTCACACCGTCCCCTAATTCTCGTCAGTATAGTGCATTACCAAAAGTGTAGAAATAAGCCACTGGTCCCTGTGTCATGAGGTTAAAGTCACACATTACTGACTAAGAAATGGACAAGGCTACCGTGGCTTACCTGTGAGGACCACCAAACCATTATTGCTCCTCCATCTACCACGGTAATTATCAGCCAACACCCAACCCTATTAACGCCTTTAAATTCAAGTTATTTGTCAATATCAAGTATAAATATAAAAAAATACATACTTTTTGTATATTTATACTTGATACTATACGCGACTGTACCGACCCCAATGTGAGAAAGGAGGTTCTCCTTGTAGGAGTATGTGTGTGTGTGACAGTTAGCAATACTTCCCTGTATCTGGTATCAGGCATTCTATCTCTGTCTGTTTCGCCTTCCACCCAGCCATATAAAACGAGTGCCGGCATCTTGTGTTATCTCTCTCGTTCTAAGCCACTCACCCTGGTGGGGTAGTATTCTGTTGTATTCACTTTATCTAGTCACGTTAGTGATGCTTTCACAGCTCCACTCATTTGTTTCCTTTACTGATGTACGAAACAAAAATAATAACTTAAAAGCAATATGAGTAAATCATGATTATGCCTTGTTCATTTGCAAACTTGTTTGTTATTAAACTATGTAGCTACACTATAACTATTCAGTGTGACTCTTCATATGGCAACATCAATAAATGTCATCCTGACCTAACCAAGAGCAATCTATTTTAATGGTTAATCAACTGAAACCAACGTTGTCAAAGTGTGGTGTTACCTTTACCTGGACAGGATTTCAAGTTTCTACTCTTCCCAACCCACGTAACTCTTGATATTATAAATCTACACATCAAAGTGGCCTAGTATACTACACACGACATACTGTATATGTATCAAACCAATTATGAACGCAAGAGAGAAAGAATTTTCAATCTCGAATGTTTGTTTGTTAAGAGTGAATAGTGTTGCCATGTGTAAAATCGTGGCTATGAGTGTCAGAGTTACTTATTTTGACAAAGATGAATAAATCAATAAATATATAAATATATACAAAAACAAAATATAATAGTGAACAACATTAGTTCGTACTTAATTGTGGCTCAGATTTGTCCATGACCTTAGTCAGTGTATTGTATTTGCTATATGGAGCAACATTGCTTGATGGTGTAATGGTTAGAGTGTTTAATATATGTGTGTGGTAACCCAGGTTCAAATCCCGGTGGATCACATGCTTGCATTAATTTCATTGGGAGGTGTTTGGTGATGGAGTTAAATTAATAACACAAATTATCATTAGGTTCAAGGATATTTCGTAGCTAGGTCGGTCTATATGATCTGTGCCACATGAATATCCTTTCCTCTCACTTAACCATTGGGCTATACATGGTGCAGCTGAATATAGTACATGAATATCCTTTCCTCTCACTTCACCATTGGGCTATACATGGTGCAGCTGAATATAGTACATGAATATCCTTTCCTCTCACTTCACCATTGGGCTATACATGGTGCAGCTGAATATAGTACATGAATATCCTTTCCTCTCACTTAACCATTGGGCTATACATGGTGCAGCTGAATAGAGTACATGAATATCCTTTCCTCTCACTTAACCATTGGGCTATACATGGTGCAGCTGAATATAGTACATGAATATCCTTTCCTCTCACTTCACCATTGGGCTATACATGGTGCAGCTGAATATAGTACATGAATATCCTTTCCTCTCACTTAACCATTGGGCTATACATGGTGCAGCTGAATATAGTACATGAATATCCTTTCCTCTCACTTAACCATTGGGCTATACATGGTGCAGCTGAATATAGTACATGATTAGATTAACATCCAGTATTCGATAAATGGATATTAATCGTAGTCATGTGCTGAACATATAACTGTCTTGATGGTGTAATGGTTAGAGTGTTTAAAAGGTGTGTGTGGTAACGCAGGTTCGAATCACGGTCGATCACATGCTTTCATAAATTGCATTGGGAGGTGTTTAACAAAAGTGAACAGAACTTGAATACAAAAAATGTGCTTATGGTTGTCAAAAGTGTATACTCTTTTGTTAGAGAGACTCTCATTGCTAAATTCATGGATTTAGGTAGCTACATTTGAACTGGCTTGTACAATCTGCATAACCTACTATGGGTTTCAGAGGCCGTGTTACACGGTTTTTCGGGAATACATTATTAACAAAAAGTTGGATTAGTATGATATTTTGACACAGTTTTTCACACCGTGCCCTAATTTTCGTCAATATAGTGCATTACCAAAAGTGTAGAATTAAGCTAGTTGTCCCTGTGTCATGATGTTACAGTCACACCTGAATGACTAAGACACGGACAAGGTTACCGTGGCGTACCTGTGGAAACCACCAAACCATTATTGCTCCTCCATCAAACACGGTAGTTATCACCCACCATGACAAATGCGTTTTTACAGCCACGCGGACAATGACGTAACGTGGTCGCCATAATTTGCATCGCTGAAGCCAACGTCACGTATGGCTGACGGTAAACGACTGCTGCCGTAAGCCCGTGGCACACAACGATAACACACAACAGCCGGAAACCACCAAACCATTGCTCTTCCATCTAACAGGGTCGTTATCACCCACCACCCTACCCTATTCTTGCCCTTAAATTCAAGTGATGTCATTATCAAATATAAATATAAAATTAACACATAATGCATGCCTCATTTTTATATGTATAATGAATGCGCCAGTGGCCGTAGTTTCCATGAGAGAGAGAGAGAGAGAGAGAGAGAGAGAGAGAGAGAGAGAGAGAGAGAGAGAGAGAGAGAGAGAGAGAGTCCGTTTCCTCATCATTCAGGTGTGACTTTAACCTCATGACACAGGGACAACTAGCTTATTTCTACACTTGTGGTAATGCACTATATTAACGACAATCAGGGCACGGTGTGAAAAAAGCTGTGTCAAAATATCATACCAATCCAACTGTTTGTAAATAAGTCATTTGCGAATAACGATGTAACACGGCGTCTGAAACCCATAGTAGTTGATATAAATGTGTACACCTTAGGAATAGCGAATCCGGTCAACCATTTGTCGAGCAAACATGAAGCCAACTGAACCGTGATCATTTTCAGTATGAACGACCTCACCAATGATTTGACGGTTTCGCTGACCATAAAATATACGAGTATATAAAAACCAATCCAGCTCTGATCAAAACCAAATAATACATACTTATTGATGATTTAATTTAGAATACAAACACACTTACTATAAATTACTCCCTTCGTTCTCTATTATATACAAAATACGTGTCCTGTGTATGTATGAAACCTATGTATAGAGCCATTTTCGTCGATTTTACCTGGTACTTTTGATTGAGTTTATGTTCCTACATAATCCCTATTATAATTGTATTAATCTATATCACTAACTTGTGTTATAGTCTGAATCAATACCAAAGGGAGAATAATATTAGCCCAGGTCAGTGGTCATAACTTTTCCTCAAAATAAATAAAGTTGATGTTAGAGAGATAACAAGTGAAATAATGATACAGGCTTCTGAATTTCGACTTGATACTTTTTTGTTTTGCTTACATTGCTTCATGGATATTGTTTGACTTGCAATCTAATGGGAATGAATGTTAATTTTACCATATTTAAGTACCCATAGAAAGGTGGGGCTTGTAGGCCCCGTAAGTAGTGTTATTTAATGTCAAAGCAGTTAGGAATGAATTATCCGGTCCTCTAATATTGTCGGCAACTGTGATTTGATGTAAGGCTATGGAGATTCTGAATCTGGATTCACGGGTGAAAAGTTAGGAAACTAGATTCTCGTCAGGGAAATAGTAAAGGCCTTTGGGAATGCTAGGCCTGATCAGGCTTGAGAGTGGAGCTAAAAATTGACACTTTTTTGGTGCTCATTCGAAGAGCAGTTTGTTGAATGGCAACTACATTCTCAAACATAATGGTTGACAATAGATATAGCTTCAGTAATTAAAAGCATTAATGATGCATACACAAATATCCAAAGGTGCCATGACAGAAGAGATCTAGATACCTTAAAACATGTAAGGAGAATGGAGATATTATTAAGAGTGCAATGTAGTATGACAAATATAATTGCAGCACTATGTAATATAATTGCAGCACTATGTAATATAATTGCAGCACTATGTAATATAATTGCAGCACTATGTAATATAATTGCAGCACTATGTAATATAATTGCAGCACTATGTAATATAATTGCAGCACTATGTAATATAATTGCAGCACTATGTAATATAATTGCAGCACTATGTAATATAATTTCTTCAGCTAAAAGTCTTTCACAAATCTTGTATATCGACGTGGCAAGGTGAGTAATTCGACCATGTATTTACAAAAAAGACAATATCATTCAAAGCTTGATTTATGACGGTGAGGTTCTTAATGAACAATTATATATACACTAGTGGGATGAATGAGCTAATCAAATTTAGTTCACGTTATTTGGTCCCGTTGCCTTTCTTTCAAGAGATTTGTAAGAAGAGCGTGATCAAGTAGCACCCAACTATTCTAAAATCTTCAATGCCTAATATGGATCTAGAGAAGTACCTGAAAATTGTGTGATCGCTAATGCAACCTCAAGTTTTAAGGAAGAGAATCATGAATATCCAGATAATTATCGACGTATTAGCCTGACAGATCATAGTAAATATGGTTAAAGAAATATTAGTGGATATAAAAGTTTTCTAATTAAAAATATACATCTTTATATTTTGATTCCCAAAAATGGTATCACACCTTACAGCTTGCCATATTTGTTTCCGGAATATGATAAAGATATGTGACGAGAATATGACCATAGACATCGCTTGATATGATGTTCAAAAGGTTTTTGACAAAGTGCCTCAATTCAAGCCAATCTCTAAAGTGATAGTACTAGGCATCTGCATAGTGGTAACTAATTGGTCAGAAAGTTGATTAACCGATAGAAATCCATGAATTAAATTCAATGGCATTTCTTCAGAAGGTATTTTCAGAAATCCACAGATATTTATCTTCGGGCAATTGCTATTAATCATATACAGTATATATATATATATATATATATATATATATATATATATATATATACAGTATATACTGTATATCCATAAATGGACTGAACCTCTTACAAATACCAAATTTGATAATGCAAATAATCTAGAAGAGTGATTTGAAAAGGGATTTGAGGGTTCTGATTAGTAGTGCACTCCATTTAGCCCGCACTAATACTTTATTCAAGAATTTCTCCAAATTGGGCTATATTATGAGACAGTATCAATATAGAACTCCATAATGCTTTAACAAAGTACTTTCACTGCAGCCGACGAACTTTATGTATACTTATATGTACTGACTTACAGTTGGCCAACTTGTCCTGCGACAAAATGTTGTGGTGTGTGTAGCTGTGTGACATTTCATCCGTACTAAACAAGGTAGTTTTATGAATTAATCCCTCAAACCGAAAGGCGTATGAAAGGAGGGACATGATTGGTCGAGGTGAGGAATATCGTGAACTTCAATTTTCTTTCATATTTGCATTATTGCAGGTTTAGTATAATTTCCAGAAAGACGTTGAGTATTAAGGACAATTAAATACAGATGTTTCTATTTAACATCAATACATTACTATTCATATATATATATAAATAGACATCGCAGGAATGTGAGTGTGGTGGTGGCAGGAGGGTGGGAATTCGAATCAGTTCAATCGAGACGGTGCGACGGTAGGTTACTACATAACTAACAAGTGAATGGTTGTTTTGAAGATGCCTGTATACTGATTACAATAATTTAGCTTAACATGTCTGTAGAAAGTAAAATGTTTAGTAATATTGTATTGTACGGACTTATTACCAATAGTATTGAGATCTGAACTGATGCCTGTATGATATTTTGAATATATACTATCTGAAATATCTTGATTACCTTCTAATCTTTACTTTTATCAATATTGCAAATAACCTATAACAAAAGCTCCCTGGTGAAGTATTGATTTTTCATCTGTAGATGAGAAGTTCTTTAACCTATGCAATAGGATGACGCCAATAGCAATTGAGCAATCCTAGCAATTACCAGAAGATTATAAGAAATATCTAATGGATTGTCACGCTAACTAATTCGTTATACCGTACTTGTTACAGTCCTTTGTAAAGGTCCATAAATTGCAATATCTTTAACAAACTCAAAATGAACCCCTCTCGTCCTTCCCTACACCCATGGTTGTGGAGGTAGTAGTGGTGGTGCGGGCGAGTGCAGGGGGTAAACTAACACATTGTTGAGTGACTGGTTGCTACTTGTAAGTAATTGGCACCATTGCATTACATAACATAATAACATTAATATGCTATATATAATTGCATGGATTTAGTTTATATATTATTCTTACCAGCCAGGGAGTTTATTGCACTCAGGTACTCATTTGGTGATAAGACAGGTTTCAATCAAACCCATAAACAACAGCATTCAGTGAATCGGAATACTAGACATCAATTTGATCGGCTTATAGTGAAGATAAATGATAGAATCATAACATAGTATGGAGCAGCATAACTTCAGATAAGAAAGAACAAAATACACTATGCCACTTTGAGGTCAATAGAATACTTTTACTACGTATAATTTTCTAACAAACGGTGTAAATAGACATTCGATTCATACTTTGCATATTATAGATAAATAAGAATCCTTAACATTTTCCGTTAACTTCTAACTATTAGAGGCCCTTCCTATGCTTAATACAATACAATAAAGCAACTGGAACAACAAATAAGTGATTATCGTCTTGAAGAGGGTTATTGAGTATTATAATACTCTTGTTACGAAAGATCCTTTTGAAACTAAATGCCATATGCTGGCGATAACTAGGAACACATAAATGTAGATATAGTTTGCAAGAAGTTAAGATATTAATAAACAGTGACCGATAATTAGGAAATGCGTAATACTGGAGGGGTTATCCTATTATGCATTACATAACTTTGAACACATAAAACAAGTGATTATATCGGTACACGTATTAATTATATCTCTCTCTCTCTCTCTCTCTCTCTCTCTCTCTCTCTCTCTCTCTCTCTCTCTCTCTCTCGAATGGTATGGACAACTCCTTGACCCTGATGGTAGGGCGCTCAACAGACTAATATGAACAGGCCAGCGTCACTCCAACCACTAACATTACTTAGATCACCGTATTAAAAGTGTTGTATATAATTGCCTCTACCTGCTACTTTTGCGTTTTTAAACAATAGCAGCATGTATTATTATTCAATAAAAAATCCTTTGGAAAAATAGTGAGCAATGATTTAATGTGCATGCATATACTGTATATGTCACAATACCTATTTAATGTGCATGCATATACTGTATATGTCACAATACCTATTTAATGTGCATGCATATACTGTATATGTCACAATACCTATTTAATGTGCATGCATATACTGTATATGTCACAATACCTATTTAATGTGCATGCATATACTGTATATGTCACAATACCTATTTAATGTGCATGCATATACTGTATATGTCACAATACCTATTTAATGTGCATGCATATACTGTATATGTCACAATACCTATTTAATGTGCATGCATATACTGTATATGTCACAATACCTATTTAATGTGCATGCATATACTGTATATGTCACAATACCTATTTAATGTGCATGCATATACTGTATATGTCACAATACCTATTTAATGTGCATGCATATACTGTATATGTCACAATACCTATTTAATGTGCATGCATATACTGTATATGTCACAATACCTATTTAATGTGCATGCATATACTGTATATGTCACAATACCTATTCTTAATTACTCACAATAATAGCCCCTCAAACATACAATAGCTTTCGCCAAATTTAGAATACCTTCTTCTAACCCTAGCTCATCGCTGCTCCACCTTTACACCCTCAGGATTTCAGAAAATGGAACGGGAAAATGTAATATTATCCTTGATAAACACCATCCAGTATTGGGATACAACTAGCCCGGTTTTATAATGGTGATGATAATGGCGGTGTGTTATGGTTGTACTCTTTGGGTTTCATTTAAAAGACATCTTCTAAGTTTATATACAGGTTCTGTAGTATGTTACACATATTATATGAATCATTAACATCCAACACATTTAATATTAAATGGCGTCTCGGTTGCATCCCTACAAAGGATAACTTATTTAGTCGAACTTATAAAGTTTAACCCTTATACGGCTAATCAGACGACAATTATTATCTTTTGTTAATGCAACTACAACATTTTCATACTCAACTTCCGAAGGACCTCTAGGAATCAAAAGATTCATAACAATATTAGTTAACTATTTAACTGGCTGGCTAGTCCTAATATTTATTGCGAGACTGTATCATCTTTCAATATTCGTTTGGAAAAATTCACGCAATCATACCCCAATCAACTTCGCTCCATTGCTCAATATGTGAAGTTAAATCAATTGAGTTACTTCTACCTCTTTGTTTTCTTAAAAAATTAGCAGCCTTTCTGTTGTTGAGAGACGCAACATGGAAAACCATATAACAAGTGGGTACCGGTATCATAAGTTATCTTATGTTATATATCACCTTAATTATAGGAATATAAAGAAAAGCTTAACAGAATAACTCCTCGACTAAATCACACTTCCTTATTAGGCCTATTAATAAAAATGTATATATACCTAATTATTATCTTACAGCCTGTCTATATATATATATATATATATATATATATATATATATATTGAGAATATATCACAAATACACGTGAGCCACTAAATGTTTCTAGTCTCTCAGTGGGGATCGAACCATCGACCATCAGGACGATAGCCGACGCGCTAATCAAGACTACCGTGGTGTAATTGATTAAAGCGTCGGCTATCGTCCTGATGGTCGATGGTTCGATCCCCACTGAGAGACTAGAAATATATATATATATATATACAGTATATTCAGTTACCGCCAACAGTTACCTGGCGGGTGCCCAACCCCGAAAGGGTTGAAATAGGGGAGCTATCCCCCCCGCCAATGGCGGCTTTCTAGGGCCTTTCCTAGCTGATGCCGAGAGGATTGGGTTCTAGTCATATGGTGATGGGCTGGTCTATCAGAGTGAGAACTGAGCGATCTCTGCCATACCCATAGCTTACTCCGACTGTTCCTTTTACTTATGTATTTCCTAGATCTCAAGTGACGGCGTATTTTCCGTGGATTGACCTCCCAATCTACCAAGATTGGAAGCCAAAGCGTCACATTTTTCCTTTGCCCCTCAACTTTCTCTTCCTAATTGCTGAGGGGCACAAGGCCCTGGGCGGGGCTTTGGTTTCCCGGGCGTTTCCGCACCCTCCTCAGCTCCCCGCCATGGAATGGCTTCGGTCACCCAGGCTTTATTGTGGTCGGCGGGGAGGGTTCTGTGGGGGCGCTCGGTTATGGCCTTGGCCTTGCTCGGGGCCTTGGGGCTGTTCGGCCAGGCAGCTTGGGGAACAACAACAACAACAACAACCGCCAACATATTACATTAAGTTTCAGAAACACCTCTAGTAAAAGGAGAAATAATACAAATTCATTAAACCTCTTCAATATGACTACCACTTATTTATAGTTTCAGTTACTTCTATAGTACTGCATTCGGTTTATGCGTCTAGGAAGTATTATATATATAATTCATGTAGTGACTGTAGGGTATGCTAAGTATTCTAATGAAGGTGATGATATACAAGTTCCCTAGTGTGTGTTTGCGTGTGTGCGTGTGTTTCTTTCTGTTCTTTCTTTTTTTGAGTGTGTGTGTGTGTGTGGGGGGGGGGGGGGGGGGGCGTCATCTGAAGTTGCTGTGCTACAATATAACAATCCTATCTTCATCCTTTCCACAAAAGCCATGCACATCACGTTACCCGAGAACTATTCGCCAATGCCCAAACTAATGTTGTTGTTCATAAGACTGGTAGAAGCCTCTGTTGTTCTCTATCAGCAAATGTGATCCGGTATGCACTTAATAATGTATTGATAATCAAGCCCTGCTATTCTATACAGTACAATCCTAAACATATTGTGCAATTAAATGGCTCCAGTTATTTATATGTGGCAACCCTTTACTGGACTATTTGGTCGTTTACCCTCCCCACACTACCACTACCAGCTCCACCACCACCACCACCATGGCTGTGTGGAAGGACGGGCAGGGTTCTTATTGGGCTTGGTGAAGTCGATTTAATTGCCGTTGCAAAAGACTGAAACGTCTGAAGTGATTTAAGCAATAAAGATAAATGGTATTTCGAGTTAGGAAATGTGACAATTAAATATATTATTATCGTCTATTGTTTCGTTCACCTGGCAGGGTATCATCTAGTGTTTCGTTCATCTGGACAGGGTGCCGTCGAGTGCTTCGTTCATCTGGACAGGGTACCGTCTAGGTGCTTCGCCAATCTGGACTGGGTACCGTCTAGTGCTTCGTTCATAAGGGTATCGTCTAGTGCTTCGTTCATCTGTACGACGAGGACACATCTTCGAGGTGTTCCACTCGTCCACCGTGGTGAAATTTCCGCCGCCGGCTCTCTCTCTCTCTCGCGATTACGGCCGCCGAACAGAGTTTTGTTGTAAGTATATACTGTATATTCGCATTTGGTCGTACTATGCTTTATCTTGCACATAGAAGTGTATAGATCTTGTATCATGTCGCGCTTGAACCTGCTCATAGGAGTGTATAAAACCTGAATCCTATATTTCAAAATATGAAATATAACTTACATTTCTAATAAGTGAAAAATGGTGCGCAAATATATTTAAACTATTGTCTAAATAGTGGATAGTTAATCCATTACACCTTCTTGTTTTCATTCGTTACCGAGTTCTGTAATATTTCATACGATTACCTAATATAGGTTGTTGTTGTTGTTGTTTCCTAAGCTGCCTGGCCGAACAGCCCCGAGTCCCTGAGGAAGGCCTTGGCCACGATCGGGCTTTCCCACCGAGCTCTTATTGAGTGTAGATTGTGTTGTTGGCGTAAGTGGTTGTGTGAAATGCAGTCTTCTATGATGTGTTTAATGGTATGGGGTGCTGTGTTACATCCCGGGCAGGCGTCGACAACGGAGTCATCCAGTCTCTTCTGATAGCTCAGGAGAGCTGGATGGTGTCCGCATCTCAGCCTGGCCAGGTGGACTCTGTCCTCGCGAGGAAGGGAGGATTCGGAAGGATGGATTTCGGGAGGTCGTGCTTGCAGCTGCGTGTTGTCTGTGAGTGAGTGGATGGATCGGTGAGAGATATGAGTATGGATGTGCTTCTGGAAGTTGGTTTGGGGTGGGCAGGGAGGGAGAGAGGACAATAATTGTGTGTGATACCGTGTGCTGGGTGTTGTTTTGATATTTCTTGGTGTCTGTGGGTGTGTTGCCATGTAGTTTAGTGGGTGGTCTTGGTTCGTGGAGGGTGCTGCCAGGAATTGAGTGCCTCTCATGTCCAGATGGTCTTTGACTTTGAGGATTTTGGTTTCTTGATGTAGGTGATCTGTGGGTGCAGTAGCACCCACAGAGGAATTTCCTATTATAGGTAACATATATAGGTTGTGTTAGTTTGCTTAGGTTAGGTCAGGGGAGTTGCAGAACTTCTAGATTATTAACCGGCGATTACAACGGCCCCTAAACAACCAAGCCATGATTCCGCTGGCGTAGGCTATAACTACAGTCCTCTAATATCATCATTAAGTATTATGACTGTATTCATACATCATTACAGACATTAATATAATACGATAAGTCTGTATTATTATGTACCGTAAGGTCATGATATCAATGCTTACTATACTTTACAAAACAAATATATTTAAACTATTGTCTAAATAGTGGATAGTTAATCCATCACACCTTCTTGTTTTCATTCGTTACCGAGTTCTGTAATATTTCATACGATTACCTAATATACTGTAGGTAACACTTATAGGTTGTTGTTGTTGTTGTTGTTCCCTAAGCTGCCTGGCCGAACAGCCCCGAGTCCCTGAGAAAGGCCATGGCCACGATCGGGCTTTCCCACAGAGCTCTCATTGAGTGTAGATTGTGTTGTTGGCGTAAGTGGTTGTGTGAAATGCAGTCTTCTATGATGTGTTTAATGGTATGGGGTGCTGTGTTACATCCCGGGCAGGCGTCGACAACGGAGTCATCCAGTCTCTTCTGATAGCTCAGGAGAGCTGGATGGTGTCCGCATCTCAGCCTGGCCAGGTGGACTCTGTCCTCGCGAGGAAGGGAGGATTCGGAAGGATGGATTTCGGGAGGCCGTGCATGCAGCTGCGTGTTGTCTGTGAGTGAGTGGATGGATCGGTGAGAGATATGAGTATGGATGTGCTTCTGGAAGTTGGTTCGGGGTGGGCAGGGAGGGAGAGAGGACAATAATTGTGTGTGATACCGTGTGCTGGGTGTTGTTTTGATATTTCTTGGTGTCTGTGGGTGTGTTGCCATGTAGTTTAGTGGGTGGTCTTGGTTCGTGGAGGCTGCTGCCAGGAATTGAGTGCCTCTCATGTCCAGATGGTCTTTGACTTTGAGGATTTTGGTTTCTTGATGTAGGTGATCTGTGGGTGCAGTAGCTGTGCAGCCTGTAATGATCTTCAGGGCTTTGTTTTGAATAGTCTGTAAGGTCTTATGATGTGTTTCAGCTAGGTTAGAAGCCCAGGCTGGGCTTGCGTATTCCATCATTGATCTTATGTATTGTTTATATACTGTGGTGGTAGTTTCTTTGTTGTGTCCAAATTTTGTGTGAGCAAGTGACCTGAGGGCGTTAAGTCTGGGTGTCAGTTTCTTTTTAATGTTTGTGGTGTGCTGTTTGAATGTCATAGGAGTATCATATGTTACTCCTAGGATTTTGGGTGTGTGTGTATGTGTTAGGGGTGTGCTGTTTATGGTGAGTTGAGGGATGTATTCGTGTTTTCCTGTCCAACTTGTGAGCAGGGTTGCGGTGGATTTGGCTGGGGCTAGATTAAGTCTGTGTGTAGAGCACCAGCCATGTAGTGTGTTGAGATAGGGTTGAAGGAGATCTGTTGCTCTTTTTGGGTCATGGTGTGTGCATGTGAGTGTTATGTCATCTGCATAGGAGGCTAAGTTTATTTGGGGCGTATTGGGTGTAGTTATATCGTGCATGTACAGATTGAAGAGTGCGGGCGATAGGACGGATCCTTGTGGGACTCCATTTGGAAAGTTTCTAATTTTAGATGACTGACCGGCAAAAGATACGTGTGCACATCTGCCTGCTAGGAAGTTGGCCAGCCACCTTTTTGTGTTGTTGTGCATGTTTGTGTTGTAGATTTTGTTTGTTAGGTTGTGGCGGGGAATGGCATCGAAGGCTTTACTAATGTCGAGTGTGGCTAATAGTGATCTGTGTGGTGGTCTAGCGGAGTTGATGCCGTCGAAAGCTCTTTGTGTAAGGTCTGTGAGAAGAGTGTTTGTGGAGTGCAGTGGCCTAAAGCCATGTTGTGTTGGAGCTAGGGGTAGGTCAGGTGTAATTAGTTGTAATACTAGGCGTTCCATGACTTTGTAGGGGGAGCAAAGGAGTGTGATGGGGCGGTGCGAGGAGGGTAGCGTGGGGTCTTTGTTGGGTTTGGGGAATGTGATGATACCATGCTTCCAAATGTCTGGTATTGTGTTGTGTGAATAGCTGTAGTTTGATATGTTAGTGAGTGCTTGTATGCCTTGTGGTCCCAGGTGTCTGAGGTGTATGTTGCTTATGTTGTCTAGGCCACAGGCGGGTGGGTGCTTGAGATTGTTGATGATATGCTTTGTCTGGTGATTGGTGAAGGGTGTATAGTCAGGGTCTGTGGGGAATTGTCTCTTACGTCGGATGACACGTCGGTCGTCTTTGTGAGGTTTTAGGTGGCTGACATGTGAGAAGTGATTGATGAGAGTGTTTGCTTGTTGTTTACATGAAGGAGTAGAGTCTGTTGTTGTGATTGCAGCATGTGATTGTGTTGAGTTGCTGTTGGAAAGTGTGATGCTGTTTAGAGTTTTGTAGAGTTTTTTGGGGTTTGTTTTGTGATCACACACTTATAGGTTGTGTTAGTTTGCTTAGGTGAGATCAGGGGAGTTGCAGAACTTCTAGATTATTAACCGGCGACTACAACGGCCGCTGAACAACCAAGCCATGATTCCGCTGGCACAAACTTTAACCCGGCGACTACAACGCCCCTCCAAGTAGTAATCCAAACTCTACGCTGCACCCCCAAACGAATTTGACATTTCAAAACACATACAAACACGTCTCCACCACTCTCGTTATGTTAGGTAAGGGGAGTTGCAGAACTTGTAGACTACAAGTAGGGTATTGTAACATTGACCATACATTGTTCACATTATTAATTACCTAACCTACCGTAATTTCATTTTCTACACACAATCACTGGATGAATACAATGTCTTGTGGGAAATTGTACTTATAAGGTTAATACTAGGTATATTTATAATGTTTGACCGAGAAAAGTTAACTACCCGTATACTGTATAGTATACTTTCATGTGAGAAGTATTACAGGGAATGGTCCGATTCGCGGCGAGAACCTTTAAGACGGTGAACATTTTGTCGGACAGGGCCAATCGGCCGGGACTGGTTTGGAGTCACTGGGAGTCTAACAGGAATCACTAAGAGTCCTTGATTTTCACCGCGAATAAGCCCAGGAATCGGAATTTTCAGCTACTCCTAGAGATTCTAGCTCACATTCCTGACTGTGTGAAGTACCCTTAACTCGAAAAGTACTCGAAGGATTTTTATGATTTTTGCACAGTGGTACATTAACACTTTGGCGTGCCTGGCCTACCCTCTCCCGCCTACATAGGAAGTGAGCCGCGCTCTCCACCTCCCACCTACCCTGTAAAAACCGCACAGTATATAGTAAAAACGCTCGCCCGCCCTACTAAGCTAGTACTCCAGCTTGGGCCAAAAAGCTTCTAGCCGCGGCCAACATAATAATGTTATCGCTCCTTTTCACCCACAAATATCACCCCAACTGCATTGAAATACACTTCACAAGATAGAGAGAAGTCTATACAATAATATTTATCATGTCACGCTTGAACCTGCTCATAGGAGTGTATACAACCTGAATCCTATATATTAAAATATGAAATATATATAACTTACATTTCTAATCTAAAAAGTGAAAAATGGTGCGTAACTCGAAACATAATCGATGGATTTTTATGATTTTTACACAGTGGTATATTAACACTTTGGCGTGCCTGGCCTACCCTCTCCAGCCTACATAGGAAGTGAGCCGCGCTCTCCACCTCCCACCTACCCTGTAAAAAACGCGCAGTATAATAAAACGCTCGCCCACCCTAATAGGCTAGTAGTCCAGCTTGGGCCAAAAAGCTTCTAGCCGCGGCCAACATAATAATGTTATCGCTCCTTTTTACCCACATATATCACCCCAACTGCATTGAAATACACTTCACAAGATAGAGGGAATCTATACAACAATATTTTTTCTATCAACCCAAAAATAGTGTATCTACTGTATAATGGTTATATCGTATACAATTAGTATTCGTAAATATTTCTGCTGCGAATTGTGATATGTGTCACTTTTCTTCACAATATTTCCGAAACCGGCTAAATAACATATTTGTATTATCATACATACTAAACCATAGCTATATTTTCCGCTGAACATGATGGCGATGTTAAGAATATTTTCTCATCAATATTGGATTTTATAGAAGTAATGTATAACGATAGTTTTAGCTTTTTATATCAGTGATGAAACGGGAAAAAAGACCAGCTCCAAGATTAATCATAGACGACAACTGAACACTGAGATCGAACGTGTCCGCAATATTAAGACTTTACGGACTGTTGATCATTTTATGACCAACAAATACAAACGAAAAAAGCTGAACTAGATGAACTGAAGAAAGAGAAAGGCCGAGAAAAGAATACTATATTCCTGCAGTGGCAGTGTGCAAGAAAGCTTCTAAATGAAAACAAAGGTCCAAATCGTAAATAGTCCAAAGCGATCAGCAATACAACAAATAGACCTGGCAGACCATGCCCAGTCGCCGGTTGCTACAGGGAATCAGCCAACCTACGGAAGCACATGGCCGTTTGCCACTCGTACCTAACTAACGACGATAGAGAGAATGTTTTGGCTGCAGCGAGTAGGTTCTCTAAGAAAAGGCCCCTGCCACCAACAAATGCAAAGAAAACAAACCTATATGATTATCCCTTTAGAGATGTCCTCTTTGGGTCACGCGGAACAGAGGAGGAAATTGCGAGAAATACCTTTGGGGAGGGGGGCTTAAGATAATTCACCTCACCCGAGAAGCTGTCATGACCGGAGGACCCTTAACCCCTTATGTACAGGCGACGGCTTTTTAATTTTTTCTAGCTATATTTATACGAATTTGTGTAGTTTAAGAAGGTTCTGTGGTATTAAAAAGGGTTTAGTGATAGTTCCAAGCATGTCAATTGCTGGAGGCACTTTTTAAACTGAAGAAAATGGTCTAATAATAGCCAAAATAAAGTTAAAAGGACGTCGCCGGTACAGAAGGTTAATGGCACGCTCTGAAACCCTCTCCGCGAGCACACTCAGAATGATGACCGACTCCTGTACGCATGCTCTCAACTTTCTCAAAGAAATAGAGAATCGACAATTCCAAGTAACAGAAAATCTCCTAGGCCCGGTCAGGCGAGCTGTCACCAAAGCAAAAAGTAAGTATAATGCTATCGATTAATTATTTGAATGTTTCTATATTGTAAAAGTGATGATTCCACATGTTGTACAACTAATTATTATGTTCTCTGATCGACATTATTGCATGGGGTTCTGTCATATATTCTTCCACAGAATACTTTGGCATGGAAGAGGTGGGAGAGAGAGAACACCGTAAACAGCAAAATGAGGCTGAGCTGTTAGCCATGGAAGATGTGCATACCCTGGAAACTAATGACGATATTGAAATTCCCATAAACAATGCTGCATCATTAATCCACGATGGACGTGCACCAGCAAAGCAACGTATACAGAAAGACTATGTCGAAACGGGAAAAAAGACCGGCTCCAAGATTATTTGTAAGTATCATTTATTACATTTTCTCATGAAAATATGATCTCAATGACAATATTGCTCAATTGTATTTGAACGAATGAAAACATTTTCACATTTTTAGGCACGAAGAAGAGGAAGAAGATGAAGCAGCGATGCATAGTGGTATAAATGAGACGGAACACATCCAACCACGCTGCGAAAAAAGACAAATAAATCCGACACCCCGTTGTCTCATGGTTTCGAGGGAGAGGCACTGCAGATGACGTGCTACTTGAAACAACTGGTGAGCTGGTATATTTTTTTCTTTCCTTAAATTTCTCCTTGTGTTATACTTGCGATGTGTTATATGTTTATGTTCCTAATAATTGTATTGTAATCGAGCATTTCAAAGCATTTTCTTTCTTTCACAGAACTAACAGAAGAGAGGGCTGATGCCTTAAAAAGGCTTGTACTTCAAAGTCTACATAACCGAATAAATGCCACAGACTACTTTGGCATGGAAGAGGTGGGACAGAGAGAACACCGTAAACAGCAAAATGAGGCTGAGTTGTTAGCCATGGAAGATGTGCATACCCTGGAAACTAATGACGATATTGAAATTCCCATAAATAATGCTGCATCATTAATCCACGATGGACGTGCACCAGCAAAGCAACGCATACAGAAAGACTATGTCGAAACGGGACAAAAAAGACCAGCTCCAAGATTAATTGAAAGTATCATTTATTACATTTTCTCATGAAAATATGATCTCAATGACAATATTGTTCACTAGTATTTGAACGAATGATTTGTTTTTCACATTTTCAGGCACGAAGAAGAGGAAGAAGATGAAGCAGCGATGCATAGTGGTATAAATGAGACGGAACAAATCCAACCACGCTGGGAAAAAAGACAAATAAATCAGATACCCTGTTGTCTCATGGTCTCGAGGAAGAGGCACTGCAGATGACGTGCTACTTGAAACAACTGATGAGCTGGTATATATTTGTTTTCTTAAATTTCTCCTTGTGTTATACTTGCGATGTGTTATATGTTTATGTTCCTAATAATTGTATTGTAATCAAGCATTTCAAAGAATTTTCTTTCTTTCACAGACATAACCGAAGAGAGGGTTGATGCCTTAAAAAGGCTTGTACTTCAAAGTCTACATAACCGAATAAATGCCACAGAATACTTTGGTATGGAAGGGGTGGGGCAGAGAGAACACCGTAAACAGCAAAATGAGGCTGAGTTGTTAGCCATGGAGGATGTGCATACCCTGGAAACTAATGATGCTTGAAATTCCCATAAACAATGCTGCATCATTAATCCACAATGGACGTGCACCAGCAAAACATTTTTTTCTGTTCTTTCACAGCAGTCGCCATGGCCCGGCGAGGACTCTCCCAGGATGACGTCGATGTTGGACGACTTTGAGGACGTCTCTAGTGATTCTGACAACAAATGCGACAACAAAGCTTAACATGACGACATCGAGGACGAGCTTATAGGTATAGAGCCCACCCACATTGTCGCTCCGTCGCCACCCACGCCAACCCTGGTGCCGACGCCAGACACGGATGCCCCCACACCTCCTCGTGCTAGCACTTCGTCTTCACCACGTATCACCAGGAGTACTTTGGTGTCATTACGACGTGACTTCTCTTTTAGGGGCAGGGAGGAGCGTCAGGAAAGGCAGGTAGTCACGGCTGCCATACAACCCTTCACCCACCCAAAGAAGGCAGGACTACCATGGCAACGTAGAAGGCCTCCCTCCAATTACGACAGTACCGACGATGAAGAGAGTGTGGATGACCTGCCACCCTCCACACCTGCTCGTATCGGTGGACCGCACGCACCTGCCACACCTGTCACACCTTCCGCACCTGCCACACCTGCCGCAACTCCCAGGGGCACTACCCGATCACCTGACGAAGCTGCAAGAAGTCTGTGTGTGGTCACCACCAGCTCAAGACCTGCATGGTATGCAACTCTTGAAGGTAAGAAACTACATATTTTTGTATTCATTTTTATTGGGTTTCTAAGTATCAAAGTAAATAATATTACAAAATAAGGATCATCTATCTATCTATCTATTGCCTGACGCCGTGATCCCCGAAGGGGTGGCCACGAACGAACCGGCCCCATGCACCTCTGTCCCCAGTCAGTCGACGCCCCTCCCCCCAACCAGCACCGCCTTCGTTCATGTACTTCCTCATTCCATCCTTCCACCTCTCATACGGTCTACCTCTCCCTCTCTGTCCCTCCACCTCGCTCTCGTACACCCTCTTAGTCATTCTCTCGCTTTCCATACAACCCTTAATAAGGGTCATAATTGTCAACAAAATCTCATTGAAAAGTCGGCCCTCTCAATGTAACGTCAAATAATACTTATTTTGGCCTTTTTCGTTTGCCCTTTTTTTTGTATTACTTTCATGTGTTTTGGGATGGTTATTTATATGCTGATTTGGTTCATAGGGTGCATATGTATGTTCATAGTGAGTTTTAGGCATATTCATTGAGAAGTACTTGATTTATGATTTTTTTTCCCAGGATTTTTGGCCCCAGAAAGTCGACCCTCTCAAAGTGCAATCAACATAACGTTATAGTATCGCTATCTATTAGTTCCTATTCCAATTTGTGAGCGTTACATGTCTTCTAGTATTTTTTTATAATTGTATGTAAAAAAAGTGATTCCACATGTTGTACAACTATTTATTGTGTTCTGTCATATTTTCTTCCACAGAATACTTTGGCATGGATGAGGTGGGACAGAGAGAACACCATAAACAGCAAAATGAGGCAGAGATGTTGCCAATGGAGGATGCGCGTAGCCTGGAAACTAATGATGCTATTGAAATTCCCATAAACAATGCTACATCATTAATCCACGATGGCCGTGCACCAGCAAACCAACATATAAAGAAAGAATAGGTCAACCTGAGAGATGCACTGATTGTGAGACTGTCCGTTCGCTGCTTACGAAGAAATCAGGAGTTTACTGAATTTACAATCGGTGCATACGAGGGAAGCACAACAGGCGTCGAAGATGGTAGAGTAGCACGACACAAAACGGGGGCCAAAGACCCCTGCATCTTCTACTTAGGCAATACAGAGGCAGCTGCTCTTGAGGCGTACATGAAATATTATCTCCCAGTAGTTGCCACATGTGTAATGCCAAAATGTAAGATGTTTGTGAATCGGGAGGGCAACAACACCGATGGCCAATGTTGCTCTCACCTCTCAGCAGGAAATGTAGGGAAAATCATTGCCAAGATGGGACTGAAGGCAGGCATTGTTGGGGAGTGGGCAGCCGGAAGTTACGACATGAACAGATCACAGCTGCCCTCAGAGATGAGGATACACCTGCCAACAGACAAGCCCTTGCAACCTTGGCCTGCCACAGCATGATAACATCCAGAAAAAAACTACGACTTCACCAATCACTGGACTACTGGAGAACGAGTTGTAAACATTCTAAAGAATCTACGTTGTGAAGCAGCATCAGGGTAGGTGTTAATGAGGCATACAAGAAAGTTACAATTTTATTATTTCTATTTGGCAAAATGTACAAAGCTATAATTATATCTATTGTCTGACGCCGCAATCCCCGAAGGGGTAGCCACCAACGAACCACCCCCACGCACCTCTATCCCCAGTCAGTCGACGCCCCTCCCCCCAACCAGCACCGCCTTCGTTCATATACTTCCTCACTCCATCCTTCCACCTAGCTCTCGTACACCCTCTTAGTCATTCTCTCGCTTTATGACAACAATTGCGACAACGAAGCTGAACATGACGACATCGAGGACGAGCTTATAGATATAGAGCCCACCCACATTGTCACTCCGTCGTCACCCACGCCAACCCTGTGGTGCCGGCACCAGACACGGATGCCCCCACACCTCCTCGTGCTAGCACTTCGTCTTCACCACGTACCACCAGGAGTACTTTGGCGTCATTATGACGTGACTTCTCTTTTAGGGGCAGGGAGGAGCGACAGGAAAGGCAGGCAGTCACGGCTGCCATACAACCTTTCACCCACCCAAAGAAGGCAGGACTACCATGGCAACGTAGAAGGCCTCCCTCCAATTACGACAGTACCGACGATGAAGAGAGTGTGGATGACCTGCCACCCTCCAAACCTGCGTGTATCGGTGGACCGCACGCACCTGCCACACCTGTCACACCTTCCGCACCTGCCACACCTGCCGCAACTCCCAGGGGCACTACCCGATCACCTGACGAAGCTGCAAGAAGTCTGTGCATGGTCACCACCAGCTCAAGACCTGCATGGTATGCAACTCTTGAAGGTAAGAAACTACATATTTTGAATTCATTTTTGTTGGGTTTCTAAGTATCAAAGTAAATAATATTACAAAATAAGGGTCATAATTGTCAACAAAATCTCATTGAAAAGTCGGCCCTCTAACTCCCATTTATTATCACTCATCGGAACTGTATCATCTGCAAACAGCAGTATAGGTAGCTTCCACTTAATTCCCTCCCTTGATATTATTTCTTTCAAGATTCCATCCATATATACAGTAAACAATCACGGGGACATTACACACCCCTGTTTCAAACCATCATTCATGTCAAAGAACTCGCTCTGCTCACTCTCCACACGTACTGCCGCCTTTGCACCCTCATACATGCTCTTCACTGCTTTCAGCACCTTGCCATCTACTCCGTACATGCTAAGTACTTTCCACAAACCTTCTCTATCCACTTTGTCATAGGCCTTCTCCAAGTCCATAAAGGCAACATACACCTTTTTTTTCATCCCCCGATATTTCTCCCCAACAAAATTCAGGGTAAAAATCTGATCTACACATCCTCCTCCCTTCCGAGAACCTCCCTGCTCGTCGCCTATCCATTTCTCCGTTCTCACTGTCACTCTCTCAATCACTACCCTACTGTATACCTTCCCTACTACGCTTAGAAGACATATTTCTCGGTGGTTACCACACACTCCTCTTTCCCCTTTGCCCTTATATAGAGGGACTATTATGCCAGTCTTCCAGTCATCGGGTGCACTCCCCTTCTCCCATGCTAGTTTACAAATTGTCCATACCCCTTCGATCACTATCTCACCACCATAACTCAACATTTCCCCACACACTCCATCTGTTCCTGGTGCTTTCCCCAACTTCACTCTTGGCATGGCTTCCCACACTTCTGATCTCCTGATCCCCACCATCCCCTCCCCTACTTCTCTTCTTCTCCCTCCCATACCCGACCCTCTTGTCAAAACCTCAAATTGTGAACGTCGACACATCTTTTGTGCTAATAAAGAATAATAAAGGTACACAAATAATACTTGCATTAATATACAGATCTCCAGCTCAATCAGTGCAAACTGACCGAGAAATTTATGAACAAATTGCAGATGAAAGTAACTCACAAGATACCGTATTTATTGGCGACTTTAATTTACCTGTGACCAAGTGGGGCGATACTCTTACTTCACACTCCGGACATGACTTGTATACGAACTTGCAAGAGAGTTCGCTTTATCAATTTGTTCGAACACCGACCTGTGGTAATAATGTTCTTGACATTGTACTTGCAACAAAAGAAGAATTAATAGAGAATTTGAATGTTGGTGATGAATTCAGTAACAGCGACCATCGTACAATAACTTTAACTTTAAACTTTACTAGTAACGAACCAAACAGTAGAATCGAAAAAGTCCCTAATTTCAAGAAAGCAAACTTTCATAAACTTAGAGCTATGTTTAAAGAAACTGACTGGAGCTTTTTAATTAACAATAACGACATAAATACATCTTGGAAGTTATTCGAAACCACTTACCTAAAAGCAGTGCAAGACTGCATACCATCGAAAATACGGCGTCCAGGCCATAATAATAAGCCCAAATGGTGGAATAAAGATATTTCAAACTGCCTGCTTGCTAAAAAATTTGCTAATGATAGATTAAAATCCTCACAAAATGACAAAGAACGGGTGAAATTTGTAGAGCTACGACGCAAAGCCAAAAAGTTAATTAAGCAAAGTAAAAAGACCCTAGAGTTACATATTGCGAATCAAAGTAAAACAAACCCGAAAGAATTCTATAGTTATATCAGAAAGAAAAAAGTAGTTACTTCAACTGTTGGACCGTTAGTCGATGAAAATGGAGAATACACCAAAGACGAAGTCCAAATGAGTAATGCCCTCAATACCTTCTTTGCATCAGTTTTTACAACAGAAGACCTCAGTGATATCCCTACACCATCGCCGATTCAGATTGATAATTCAGATGTTCTAAGCAATATCACCGTTACAGAGAGAAAAGTATTGAATTGTTTAGATAAACTCAAGGTAAATATAACGCCTGGACCTGATACAATCTCGCCTAGAGTTCTAAAGGAAGCTAAGGATGAGCTCTCCAAACCACTGACATTACTATTCAATAAATCCTTGCAGTCTGTAACTATGCCTGATTAGTGGAAGATAGCCAACGTAACACCGATATTAAAAAAAGGCAGCAAATCCCTACCCAGTAACTATCGTCCAATTAGCTTAACCTCAGTTGTATGTAAAATGCTAGAAACGGTCATAAGAGACAGACTCGTAAATCACTTAGAGGAAAATAACATACTTAAAGATACTCAACACGGCTTTCGTAAAAAACTTTCCTGTTTAACAAACCTCTTAGACTTCTTCCACGATATCCTCAACCTCTACGATGAGAGTAAAGCTGTAGATATTATACCTTGATTTTCAAAAGGCCTTTGACAAAGTTCCCCACAAACGTTTACTGCTAAAACTAAAAGCGCATGGAATACAAGACGGTGTGTTGAAATGGATAGAAAATTGGCTCAGCGACAGAAAGCAAAGAGTAGTCATAAACAGTAAGGCATCTAAATGGACCAATGTAAGTAACGGGGTACCCCAGGGATCGGTACTAGGACCAATTCTCTTTCTAATTTACATCAACGACATAGATGAGGGTCTCACCTGTACAATCTCAAAATTTGCTGACGATACAAACATTTCTAATGGCGTACTCTCAAAAGATCAAGTTGACGATATGCAACACAATCCAGATAAATTGTCACATTGGGCCAAAATTTGTCAAATGAGTTTCAATGCGGATAAATGTAAAGTACTACATATCGGATACCTAAATAAGAAAACAAACTATTCGATGAATGGCACTCAGCTTAAGAATGTAAACAGAGAAACCGATCTGGGAGTAACAATATCGAGTAACCTAAAACCGAGTCCACAATGTTCAGAAGTTGTTAAGAAGGCAAACCAAATAATTGGCTTTATAGGCAGGTCATTTGAGCATAAATCCAAAGACGTTATCCTAACCCTATACAATTCCTTAGTCCGCCCTCTTCTAGAATACTGCGTTCAATGCTGGTGCCCTTATTACCAAAGAGATATAAACAAGCTAGAACGAGTTCAACGTAGAGTTACCAAAATTATACCTAGCCTAAAGAACAAACCATACGAAGAGCGTCTTAGAGAATTAAATCTATTTCCTTTAACCCAGCGCAGATTAAGAGGTGACTTAATTCAAGTGTTCAAAATCATCAAAGGCATCGACAATATGAACTGTAGTAAGTACTTCACTATCGACCAATCTAACTACATGCGGGGAAACGGTTGCAAAATTATTGGTAAATCTTTTAACTCACACGAATCTAAGAATTTCTTCTTCAATCGAGTTGTCAACTTGTGGAATGGGCTTCCCCGAGGGGTTATAGACTGCAGCACCGTTGAATCATTTAAACTCCACCTAGACAAATATCTCGCATCAAACCCACGACTGACTGCGTTTGTAAATGAATAACTTTATTTTATCCTCCCCTCAGTTACTAACCAATATGTCCCCTACTAACTTCCTAGTCCTGCCACGGACATTAGTTCCAGGGCAGTAGTTCCCTTTCCAATGTTCCCTTACCCACTCTAAACCACTGTTTGGACACTTGATCCTCAGTGTTTTGGAGGACAAGTAACCTAGAAGGGTCACTAGAACTGTTGTTGCTTGATTTCCTTTGTACTCCTTTGTACTCAGATGAATCTTCTCCTCCCCTAGCAGCATATCTAAGATCATAATGTTGATTTCGGAAACGTCAATGTTGAGAGGCGATATGATGGTACGACCGGCAAAATAGCAATGATCCCCAATGTGATCGGCGATATCAGGGTAAACACTCTTGATGAACTCTGTCTGGGTATGATAGAGAACGCCAAAGTTTTGGGGGATAACGAAATGTGGAGAGCTGCTCTGACCTATCTCTAGTAGCCGGCTGGCAAAGGTCGTGTTTTTCGTATCGGATTCTGGTCCCCTAAGTCGGATATTCTCGGACAGTGCATGTTTCCGTAACCGGGGCCAGAAGTAGGTTTTCTTGATGGTAGCTGCGATTTCCTGGTTGTATCCACCACCCCTCACGACAGGTAGAATCTGCCTAAGTCCCCAGCACACACAAAGGGGATCCCACCCGTGAACCTGTCACTATCGAGAAGATCTCGAAGGGTGACGTCAACGGCCAGCGGCATATTCTGGTTGGCCATCACCACCTCGTCCCAGACTATCAGAGAACATAACTCTAATAGTCTCGATAATTGGCTGTTCTTCTTGATTGAGCAGGACCTGAACTCATGTGATTCCATGAGCGGTATCTTGAAGGTGTTATGGGCTGTTCTTCCGCCATGTAAAATGGTTGCAGCAATGCCAGATGATGCTACAACCAGTGCAATACCACCAAGTGTAACTACACTTTTGTATATTGCTCTGCTTCGTTCCCCTTCTACACACTATATATCGGTGTCGACTTTACATTTGTAGTTACTTAGAAATATCGCATGATTAATTTAGTCTGCCATACAATAATCGTGTTCTCTAACAACGCAATATAGAAAACGTCATTGCAGGAGTGTGGGCATATAAGTACTATGGAGCACCCTGGACCGTCTAGAGCTCCGCTTCTCCTGTGTGCTCCGCCCTTTTGCCTTGTGCAACAAATACATGTGGCAGTCCAGGGATTCGAACCTAGGATGCTCACACCGAAATTCAGTGCCTCTATCCATTGCGCTACGAAGACAGTTAAAAAATGGTGGACAAGCCTACGATTTATTATGCAGTTTCGAATCCTGCATATTAATCTAAGCATGTACACTCATTCCAACTGCGCTATCATAGGCTATGGATAGATGAAAGGAAGGAGTAATTAATGGGGCTTTAACCCTAAGGAAGGCCTCTCTATAAATTACCCCTGAACCTGAATTAATTATTATGTTCCCTCGAAGTTTCAAATCCTGCATATCAATCTAAGTATGTACAGTTGTGGACAGATGAAACAGATACAGCTTTGGTCTGTCCAAGACCTCAATAGAGGGCAGCACAATTAGTGTCCATAAATTATCTGGTAACAGTGATGGTGTGGGGGTAGTAGGTGAAGGTAGGGGGTGGAAGGAGGGAGGCGAGGGAGGAGGAAGGAGGGTACAGAAGTGAGAGGGGGAACTAGGGGCGAGGTGGTAGCAGGTGGGGGTGGAGGGAAGTGGTTGGCCAAATACTTTACTGTGAAAGAATAATACATTTTGTGTTTTGATCATTATGTGGAATCATGCGTGCGTAATATTGGAGTCGTGAGGTGTGTGTAACATAATAAACGCGCTACAGGCTGCTAACCTGCTATTGCTCTCTCTCTCTTTCTCTCTCTCTCTCTCTCTCTCTCTCTCTCTCTCTCTCT
Organism: Paralithodes platypus; assembly: GCA_032716605.1. Lineage (NCBI taxonomy): Eukaryota > Metazoa > Arthropoda > Malacostraca > Decapoda > Lithodidae > Paralithodes > Paralithodes platypus. The sequence continues at coordinate 22,793,016 of CM064574.1, forward strand.
CTCCATATACAATATATATGTGAGATATAGGCATTCAAATATATGATATCTTATATCTAATGTAGTACTACTTTATTTGTGTTCTCTGCTTAGAGCGCCTACTGAGTTGTGATATCGGGAATTTGGTATTGTTCAAACATGGGAGCGTCAGAAATAACTGAACTACCTGTTGGGTGTCTAACAAGGGGATATATAGTAATTGTTAATATTTGTCAGTTGGTGAGTCAGTGAAACTTCAAATATTATAGTTGGTGTTTCAGCATAATGGTTAGGCGATCTTCTGCTGTCCAACGTGAGTTGGTGGAATTGGGAGCGATCGGATATACTTCGATCCGAGAGCTACGACCACCCCAGTCAGACGACTCACCAAAAATAAATTCTGCTATACGACTTGAGTTGGCGGTGAACATTTTTTCTTCGGGAGGGTCTAAATTTGTGTGTGTGAAAAATTTAAAGAAATCGAGTTGTCAATTATTTTGCCACGACATCTTTCACCCACAATAATTTAGGAGAGACATTTTTTAATGTGAGCGGACACCTTTAAGTATTTTACAGCAAACGTATAAGTGAGGTTTCAGGAAGAGGGGTGTTTTTTTATGCTAATTTCAGAAATGCACCTAGACATTGGATTAATCTTCAGAGAAAGGAAATATGGCCCACTGTATCATGGACAAGCCTCAAATTCTACTCCTAATGCATAGTTCTGGTAATGCTAGCCCTATTTCTGCCAGTTTTGCCTTGGGGGTCAATGTTATATTACATCTTGCTACTTCAGACAGCTTCCTAGGCAAAATGTCCCAAGTAACCCTTCTGAGCCGACGGTGTAGGAAAATCGTAATAACTCTACGGAGATGGCACATCGTGTTACACTATGTCTCGGCGTTGGACTACATCCGTCCGATATGTGCTTCGGTTCGTGTCAACATCACTCTTTCTACTATTTGTACCATTCCCATTGTTATTGTCGCTGCTGCAATGGCCTCTGGCGTAGTGGCACTGACCTCAGTGGTCACCACTGTAATGACCTCTGGCGGATGATCGAAACAGCTTAGTATGGGCACCCTGCACCGTCTAGAGCTCTGCTTCTCCTGTGTGCTCCGCCCTTCTGCCTTGTGGGTTTTTTTTGTAAAAATTTAAACTGTTTAGAATTCATATTTTATTATATCCTTTTTGGGGGTTATATATTGGTTGTATGCTATGTAGTCACCTACTGTATACTCCACTTTCTTAACTTTAGGATCAAGTGACCTAAAATTAATGGGAGTAACTGGTACTGTGCCACTTCGTATATGTTTGTACAAATAAAAACTGTTAAGAATTAATATTTTATTATATCCTTTTGGGGGGTTATATATTGGTTGTTTGCTATGTAGTCACCTACAGTATATCCTCCACTTTCTTAACTTTAGGATCAAGTGACCTAAAATTAATGGGAGTAACTGGTACTGTGGCACTTCGTATGTGTTTGTACAAATAAAAACTGTTTAGAATTTATATTTTAGTATATCCTTTTTGGGGGTTATATATTGGTTGTTTGCTATGTAGTCTCCTATATCCTCCACTTTCTTAACTTTAGGATCAAGTGACCTAAATTTAATGGGAGTAACTGGTACTGTGGTGCTTCGTATAATTCGTCGTATAGCTAGGTCATGCTTCGTATAATGTAAATCGGAAAATAAAATGGAATTTTTCATGTTTTTCTTTTATTTGTCCTAGTTTTTACAATTGTATCGACAAATTTAGGTTTCTCGAAAAAAGATTGCTTGTAATCTTTCCACATCTTTCACCCACAAAAATGTAGACCCTCCTGAAAAAAATGTCATCACCAACTCAAATTCCACCAACTCACGTTGGACAGCAGAAGATCACCTAAAGATGTGTATGTTAAAATCACGACAGGGACCCGTACATGTCTCTGGCTTCTTCCAAGGAAGAGGGGATGAGCCCTCTCGCCTTTCTGTTCCGCAGGAGGACCCCTCCTTCAGACAACTTTGCTGTGTTGCAATCTGAAAATTCAAATGGCTACTCTCCCTCAATCGTATACCTAAGCTCATGCGTTTTCCGAGTCATTTTCCCGAGTCGTTTTCCCGAGTCGTTTTCTGAGTCGTTTTCCGAGTCGTTTTCCGAGTCGTTTTCCCGAGTCGTTTTCCGAGTCGTTTTCCCGAGTCTTTTTCCCGAGTCGTTTTCCCGAGTCGTTTTCCGAGTTGTTTACCGCGTCGTTTACCGGGGCCTAAATTTTTCGAAAAGCGACTCTCCATCATTTCTCGATGACGGCTAGGGACTTCTCTGATACTCTGGGACGAGGTGGTGATGGCCAACCCAAAAAAATGCTGCTGAGAAGCGGGAAGGCAAGAGGGTGACGATAAGCCACATGTCTCTGGCTTCTTCCAAGGAAGAGGGGATGAGCCCTCTCACCTTTCTGTTCCGCAGGAGGACCCATCTTTCAGACAACTTTGCTGTGTTGCAATCTGAAAATTCAAATGGCTACTCTCCCTCAATCGTATACCTAAGCTCATGCGTCGTTTTCCGAGTCGTTTACCGCGGGTCTAAATTTGTGTGTGAAAAATTTAAAGAAATCGAGTTGTCAATTATTTTTCCACGACATCGTTCCCCCAAAAAATTTAGGAGTGAACAAATTTAGGAGAGAATTTTTTTAGGAGAGACTACCAGGCCGGGCTGCTCCACATGACCTAGCTATACGACGCACTATACGAAGCGTGACAGCGAGAGGGAGAGTGTGTAACTCTCTCTCTCTCTCACACACTGTGTCTGTCTCACTCTCTCTCTGGGTCAAAGATTTTTTAGATAACGTCTTGCCCATAATCAGCAGCAATGAGCGCGCTCACGCTGTCCTGTTAAAGAAATCGAGTTCTCAATTATTTTTCCACGACATCTTTCACCCACAAAAATTTAGGAGAGAAGAACTACCCGGCCGGGCTGCTCCACCCAGAGAGAGACTACCTGGTCGGGCTGCTCCACCCAGAGAGAGCGACTATCTGGCCGGGTTGTTCTACCCAGAGAGAGACTACCTGGTCGGGCTGCTCCACCTAGAGAGAGGGACTACCTGGCCGGGCTGCTCCACCTAGAGAGAGTGACTACCTGGTCGGGCTGCTCCACTCAGAGAGAGCGACTACCTGGCCGGGTTGCTCTACCCAGAGAGCGACTACCTGGTCGGGCTGCTCCACCTAGAGAGAGCGTCTACCTGGTCGGGCTGCTCCACCAAAGAGAGAGCGACTACCTGGTCGGCCTGCTCCACCCAGAGAGAGCGACTACCTGGCCGGGTTGCTCTACCCAGAGAGAGACTACCTGGTCGGGCTGCTCCCCCTAGAGAGAGCGACTACCTGGTCGGGCTGCTCCACCTAGAGAGAGCGACTACCTGGTCGGGCTGCTCCACCCAGAGAGAGCGACTACCTGGCCGGGTTGCTGCGGCGTCGCCGCTGTACGGGTCCTTGTCGTGATTTTCACACACAAATCTTTAGGCGAACTTCTGCTGTCCAACGTGAGTTGAAGGAACTTGAGTTGGTGGTGAACCTTTTTTCAGGAGGGTCTAAATTTTTGTGGGTGAAAGATGTCGTGGAAAAATTACAAGCCATCTTTTTTCGAGAAAGCTACTTAACATAATATGAGGGCGGTGTACAAATTAAAACTGTTTAGAATTTATATTTTATTATTATATCCTTTTTGGGGGTTATATATTGGTTGTTTGCTATGTAGTCACCTATGTCCCCCACTGTCTTAACTTTAGGATCGAGTGACCTAAATCTTACTAAAAAATTCAGGTTAGTAAGGCACGTAAGGCACTATATGAATAGCCTATTCTCTTACTAAGAAATTCAGGTTAGTAAGGCACTATATGGATAGCCTATTCTCTTACTAAGAACGAAGTAGCTACGGGACACCTCCGCCCTTCTGCCTCGTGTGTCCTGCCCAGATACGAGTCACATCCATCGCCGCGCTATACGACGCATTATACGAAGCATGACCTAGGCTATACGACGCATTAGAGCGACTACCTGGCCGGGCTGCTCTACCCCGAGAGAAACTACCTGGTCGGGCTGCTCCACCCAGAGAGAGCGACTACCTAGCCAGGTTGCTCTACCCAGAGAGAGACTGCCTGATCGGGCTGCTCCACCTAGAGAGAGCGACTACCTGGCCGGGTTGCTGCGGCGTCGCCGCTGTACGGGTCCCTGTCATGATTTTCAGACACAAATCTTTAGGCGATCTTCTGCTGCCCAATGTGAGTTGATGGAACTTGAGTTGGTGGTGAACCTTTTTACAGGAGGGTATAAATGTTTGTGGGTGAAAGATGTCGTGGAAAAATTACAAGCCATCTTTTTTCGAGAAAGCTACTTAACATAATATGAGGGCGGTGTACAAATTAAAACTGTTTAGAATTTATATTTTATTATTATATCCTTTTTGGGGGTTATATATTGGTTGTTTGCTATGTAGTCACCTATGTCCCCCACTTTCTTAACTTTAGGATCGAGTGACCTAAATCTTACTAAAAAATTCAGGTTAGTAAGGCACGTAAGGCACTATATGAATAGCCTATTCTCTTACTAAGAAATTCAGGTTAGTAAGGCACTATATGGATAGCCTATTCTCTTACTAAGAACGAAGTAGCTACGGGACACCTCCGCCCTTCTGCCTCGTGTGTCCTGCCCAGATACGAGTCACATCCATCGCCGCGCTATACGACGCATTATACGAAGCATGACCTAGGCTATACGACGCATTATACGAAGCATGACCTAGGCTATACGACGCATTAGAGCGACTACCTGGCCGGGCTGCTCCACCCAGAGAGAGCGACTACCTAGCCAGGTTGCTCTACCCAGAGAGAGACTGCCTGATCGGGCTGCTCCACCTAGAGAGAGCGACTACCTGGTCGGGCTGCTCCACCTAGAGAGAGCGACTACCTGGTCGGGCTGCTCCACCCAGAGAGAGCGACTACCTGGCCGGGTTGCTGCGGCGTCGCCGCTGTACGGGTCCCTGTCATGATTTTCAGACACAAATCCTAAAGAGAGCGACTACCTGGTCAGGCTGCTCCACCCAGAGAGAGCGACTACCTGGCCGGGTTGCTCTTCCCAGAGAGAAACTACCTGGTCGGGCTGCTTCACCGAGAGAGAGCGACAACCTGGCCGGGTTGCTCTACCCAGAGAGAGACTGCCTGGTCGGGCTGCTCCACCTAGAGAGAGCGACTACCTGGTCGGGCTGCTCCACCTAGAGAGAGCGACTACCTGGTCGGGCTGCTCCACCCAGAGAGAGCGACTACCTGGCCGGGTTGCTACGGCGTCGCCGCTGTACGGGTCCCTGTCATGATTTTCAGACACAAATCTTTAGGCGATCTTCTGCTGTCCAATGTGAGTTGATGGAACTTGAGTTGGTGGTGAACCTTTTTACAGGAGGGTATAAATGTTTGTGGGTGAACGATGTCGTGGAAAAATTACAAGCCATCTTTTTTCGAGAATGCTACTTAAAATAATAATAGGGCGGTGTACAAATAAAAACTGTTTAGAATTTATGTTTTATTATTATATCCTTTTTGGGGGTTATATATTGGTTGTTTGCTATTTAGTCACCTATATCCCCCACTTTCTTAAATTTAGGATTGAGTGACCTAAATCTTACTAAAAAATTCAGGTTAGTAAGGCACGTAAGGCGCTACATGAATAGCGTATTCTCTTACTAAGAAATTCAGGTTAGTAAGGCACTATATGGATAGCCTATTCTCTTACTAAGAACGAAGTGGCTACGGGACTACGAAGCATGACAGAGAGAGAGAGAGTGTGTAACTCTCTCTCTCTCTCTCTCACTCACACACACACACACACACTGTGTCTGTCTCTCTCTCTCTCTCAGTCAAAGATTTTTTAGCTAACGTCTTGCCCATAATCAGCAGCAATGTGCGCGCTCACGCTGTCATGTTAAAGAAATCGTGTTGTCAATTATTTGTCCACGACATCTTTCACCCACAAAAATTTAGAAGAGAAGAACTACCTGGCCGGGCTGCTCCACCCAGAGAGAGACTACCTGGTCGGGCTGCTCCACCCAGAGAGAGCGACTATCTGGCCGGGTTGCTCTACCCAGAGAGAGACTACCTGTCCGGGCTATTCCACCTAGAGAGAGCGACTACCTGGCCGGGCTGCTCCACCTAGAGAGAGCGACTACCTGGTCGGGCTGCTCCACCCAGAGAGAGCGACTACTGGCTGGGCTGCTCCACCTAGAGAGAGCGACTACCTGGTCGGGCTGCTCCACCCATAGAGAGCGACTACCTGGCCGGGTTGCTCTACCCAGAGAGAGACTACCTGGTCGGGCTCCTCCACCTAGAGAGAGCGACTACCTGGTCGGGCTGCTCCACCCCGAGAGAGCGACTACCTGGCCGGGCTGCTCCACCTAGAGAGAGCGACTACCTGATCGGGCTGCTCTACCTAGAGAGAGCGACTACCTGGTCGGGCTGCTCCACCCACAGAGAGCGACTACCTGGCCGGGTTGCTCTACCCAGAGAGAGACTACCTGGTCGGGCTGCTCCACCTAGAGAGAGCGACTACCTGGTCGGGCTACTCCATCTAGAGAGAGCGACTACCTGGTTGGGCTACTCCCCCCAGAGAGAGCGACTACCTGGCCGGGTAGCTGCGGCGTCGCCGCTGTACGGGTCTCTGTTGTGATTTTCACACACAAATCATTAGGCGATCTTCTGCTGTCCAACGTGAGTTGATGGAACTTGAGTTGGTGGTGAACATTTTTTCAGGAGGGTCTAAATTTTTGTGGGTGAAAGATGTCGTGGAAAAATTACAAGCCATCTTTTTCGAAAAAGCTACTTAAAATAATATGAGGGCGTAGTACAAATAAAAACTGTTTAAGATTATATTTTATTATTCTATCCTTTATTGGGGTTATATATTGGTTGTTTGCTATGTAGTCACATATATCCCCCACTTTCATAACTTTCGGATCAGTGACCTAAATCTTACTAAAAAATTTAGGTTAGTAAGGCACGTAAGGCACTATATGAATAGCCTATTCTCTTACTAAGAAATTCAGGTTAGTAAGTCACTATATGGATAGCCTATTCTCTTACTAAGAACGAAGTGGCTACGGGACACCTTCGCCTTTCTGCCTCGTGCGTCGCCCTTCTGCCTCGTGTGTCCTGGCCAGATACGAATCACATCCATCGCCACGTTATACGACGCATTATACGAAGCATGACCTAGGCTATACGACGTATTATACGAAGCATGACAGAGAGAGCGAGAGAGAGTGTGTAACTCTGTCTCTCTCTCTCTCACACACACACACACACACACTGTGTCTGTCTCTCTCTCTCTCTCTCTCTCTCTCTCTCTCTGAGTCAAAGATTTTTTAGCTAACGTCTTGCCCATAATCAGCAGCAATGAGCGCGCTCACGCTGTCCTGTTAAAGAAATTGTGTTGTCAATTATTTTTCTGCGACATCTTTCACCTACAAAAATTTAGGAGAGAAGAACTACCTGGCCGGGCTGCTCCACCCAGAGAGAGCGACTATCTGGCCGGGTTGTTCTACCCAAAGAGAGACTACCTGGTCGGGCTGCTCCACCTAGAGAGAGCGACTACCTGGCCGGGCTGCTCCACCTAAAGAGAGCGACTACCTGGTCAGGCTGCTCTACCCAGAGAGAGCGACTACCTGGCTGGGCTGCTCCACCTAGAGAGAGCGACTAACTGGTCGGGCTGCTCCACCCAGAGAGAGACTACCTGGTCGGGCTGCTCCACCTAGAGAGAGCGACTACCTGGTCGGGCTACTCCACCCAGAGAGAGCGACTACCTGGTCGGGCTGCTCCATCCAGAGAGAGCGACTACCTGGCCGGGTTGCTGCAGCGTCGCTGCTGTACGGGTCCCTGTCATGATTTTCAGACACAAATCTTTAGGCGATCTTCTGCTGTCCAACGTGAGTTGATGGAACTTGAGTTAGTGGTGAACCTTTTTTCAGGAGATAATACATGTTTGTGGGTGAAAGATGTCGTGGAAAAATTACAAGCCATCTTTTTTCGAGAAAGCTACTTAAAATAATATGAGGGTGGTGTACAAATAAAAACTGTTTAGAATTTAGGTTTTATTATTATATCCTTTTTTGGGGTTATATATTGGTTGTTTGCTATGTAGTCACCTATATCCCCCACTTTCTTAACTTTAGGATCGAGTGACCTAAATCTTACTAAAAAATTCAGGTTAGTAAGGCACGTAAGGCACTATATGAATAGCCTATTCTCATACTAAGAAATTCAGGTTAGTAAGGCACTATATGGATAGCCTATTCTCTTTCTAAGAACGAAGTGGCTACGGGACACCTCCGCCCTTCTACCTCGTGTGTCGCCCTTCTGCCTTGTGTGTCCTGCCCAGATACGAGTCACATCCATCGCCGCGCTATACGACGCATTATACGAAGCATAACGTAGGCTATACGACGCATTATACGAAGCATGACAGAGATAGAGAGAGTGTGTAACTCTCTCTCTCTCTCTCTCACACACACACACACACACACACACACTGTGTCTGTCTCTCTCTCTCTCTCTCTCTCTCTGAGTCAAAGATATTTTGGCTAACGTCTTGCCCATAATCAGCAGCAATGAGCGCACTCACGCTGTCCTGTTAAAGAAATCGTGTTGTCAATTATTTGTCCACGACATCTTTCACCCACAAAAATTTAGAAGAGAAGAACTACCTGGCCGGGCTGCTCCACCCAGAGAGAGACTACCTGGTCGGGCTGCTCCACCCAGAGAGAGCGACTATCTGGCCGGGTTGCTCTACCCAGAGAGAGACTACCTGGCCGGGCTATTCCACCTAGAAAGAGCGACTACCTGGCCGGGCTGCTCCACCTAGAGAGAGCGACTACCTGGTCGGGCTGCTCCACCCAGAGAGAGCGACTACTGGCTGGGCTGCTCCACCTAGAGAGAGCGACTACCTGGTCGGGCTGCTCCACCCATAGAGAGCGACTACCTGGCCGGGTTGCTCTACCCAGAGAGAGACTAACTGGTCGGGCTCCTCCACCTAGAGAGAGCGACTACCTGGTCGGGCTGCTCCACCCTGACAGAGCGACTACCTGGCCGGGCTGCTCCACCTAGAGAGAGCGACTATCTGGTCGGGCTGCTCCACCTAGAGAGAGCGACTACCTGGTCGGGCTGCTCAACCCAGAGAGAGCGACTACCTGGCCGGGTTGCTCTACCCAGAGAGAGACTACCTGGTCGGGCTGCTCCCCCTAGAGAGAGCGACTACCTGGTCGGGCTACTCCATCTAGAGAGAGCGACTACCTGGTCGGGCTACTCCACCCAGAGAGAGCGACTACCTGGCCGGGTAGCTGCGGCGTCGCCGCTGTACAGGTCCCTGTCATGATTTTCAGACACAAATCCTAAAGAGAGCGACTACCTGGTCAGGCTGCTCCACCCAGAGAGAGCGACTACCTGGCCGGGTTGCTCTACCCTGAGAGAAACTACCTGGTCAGGCTGCTTCACCGAGAGAGAGCGACAACCTGGCCGGGTTGCTCTACCCAGAGAGAGACTGCCTGGTCGGGCTGCTCCACCTAGAGAGAGCGACTACCTGGTCGGGCTGCTCCACCTAGAGAGAGCGACTACCTGGTCGGGCTGCTCCACCCAGAGAGAGCGACTACCTGGCCGGGTTGCTACGGCGTCGCCGCTGTACGGGTCCCTGTCATGATTTTCAGACACAAATCTTTAGGCGATCTTCTGCTGTCCAATGTGAGTTGATGGAATTTGAGTTGGTGGTGAACCTTTTTACAGGAGGGTATAAATGTTTGTGGGTGAACGATGTCGTGGAAAAATTACAAGCCATCTTTTTTCGAGAATGCTACTTAAAATAATAATAGGGCGGTGTACAAATAAAAACTATTTAGAATTTATGTTTTATTATTTTATCCTTTTTGGGGGTTATATATTGGTTGTTTGTTATTTAGTCACCTATATCCCCCACTTTCTTAAATTTAGGATCGAGTGACCTAAATCTTACTAAAAAATTCAGGTTAGTAATGCACGTAAGGCGCTATAGTCCATGAGCCAAGACCCGAATTTTGGGATATCGGTACCACCCGGGGTGACTAATTCTCTTAGGTGTTTTTAGCTTGCTACATGTCTCTAGTTTATGTTTTGATATGATAGCCCTTGCACATTGGTAGCTTAATGGTCGTTATCACTTCTTGAATAGACATACCCTACCGAAAATTCCGAAATTTTTTAAAATGTCAAATTTGGGGACAGGAATGCCTAAATGTCAACAAAATGCATATAGTAATTGTCACATTTAATACAAGTCCTGTAAATACACACTAAGCATGCCATGGGCTTGTACATACTATTATGGCAAATTACTACTCCTAAATATCATCTACGTCAGACTCGGAATCTGACTGTTGTGCCACCGGCTCTTCTTCAATAGCCTTGTTCTGACATGTCTGTAACCTGCACATGTCCGTGCATTTTAGACCATTGCTGAGGCAAGTACACTTAGGGAGTTCGCATGACCGCACACACTTGCAAGACAGTAGCTGCATAACAGCATCTGGTGCTGGTGAGCCTCGCATCCAGTTGACGGCAAGCTTACGTCCTCATCTGTCATCCAACCGCAGTCTGTTGGGTCGCAACAATGGCTGGCTCTGAAGACTTCTCCTCCAGATCGCAGCCTGGTAGTTTGCACGCAGTGCATGCATGAAGAGGCAGTCCTCACAAGGAGGGAGTTGACTTGACTCTACCTCTCCACGTCTTGCACAGAACAGCTCATACCGAAGCTTGTTTACCTTAGTTGTGTGGGTAGATGGTAGGTACATGTGGCAGGTGATTTCCTGTAGCTTCTCAAAGAGTTCAGGAGACACTTCCCATGAGCGTCCAAGTTCGTGAAAAGCATGCTGGTATGTCTTGTCCATCTTCACCTGCTTGAGTGTCGTCATCTTCCCTCGGCCAGCGAATGCACTGACGGTATCACAGCCTGTAAAGGCATGCATACCAATCAATGAATCACACACGCTGCCTCCCAGTGTGCGGCTCAGTGTGGTGATATCCAGGAATCTTGTCCGGTTCTTCGTCCCGCACTTCTGGAACAGATGGGATGGGATCTTGTGGCACATGCCAAGACACACCATGACGTCTGTATCTTCTGCAGTGATGATGACAGACTTGTTCCCAGATTCTGCTGCATGAAGTGCATGGAGAAGAAAGGCGTGTGTCTGCTTCTTCTTGAGTTGACTTAAGCTCTTTGGTGATCTTGAAGCAGCGCTGCTCACATGTGACATACAGCTCCTTGTCCTTGAGCTTCTCCCTGTGCTGTGGTGCCTTCCATTCTTCTACCAAGAACTTGATAAGACTTGCCTTGTTGGAGGAACTACCGAGTAACTTTCTCCACTGCTGGATGTTGTGCCCAGGTTGAATGTTCTTGAAATGAATTCCTGTGCCTGCACTTCTTTTGGCTCGTTCTGCATCCTTGATGGATGTCTCCTTGTAGATATCAAACACAACATCAATGCGCCTGCTCTTAGCACCTTCATGAACAGCGTGACTCAGTGCTGTACCTGCAAGCTGTGAAAAAGTTTTGTCGTTTCCCTTCAGTTTGTGGACCAGGCTCATCCCATCAATTATGGTAGCAGAGGGCTCGGGTATCACTTCTGCAGGAGAAACATTCCTCTCTAACTCCTTTGCGAGGGCAGCCTTGTTGGTCTTGCGGAGAGACCCATCACCGCTGGCAAGTGCCCAAGGCAAAGGCCCCAGGGGATGAGCCAAGACATCACTCATTTTGAGCTTTCTGTTCTCGGCAACAAGGATCATCTGGCCAAATAGGTTCCTGTCAGCCTTTAAGATAACCTCCTTGGCATGGTCTTGTGAGCGTGGCTTCATTCTGATGTTAGTGAACGTTCTCAGTTTCGTCTTCGTCATCGTGTCATGAAACTGTATAGTTGGCGTATCGATCTCCAGGCGCTCTTCCTTGAAGGCTTGATATGCATCCTCTCCTATTCTGTAGGCCCCTAGAAGGTCTTTGACAACTTCTGGTGGTGCCATAGTCGCAGTTGACAAACTGACAAGATCTTCTTGCTCTGCGTTGAAGGGGTTCAACCAGCTGGTCTCCATCAGTTGAACTAAAGATTGGACATCGGCCTCATCTCTTCTAATCCTGGGCATCTGTAGGTCTGGGTGGCTGAAGTCAGTATACTTTTGGCCTACTACCATAGTCCTGAGCTGCCTTAAGTACCTGCTGCGATACTCCGATGTCAGGTAGTACCTGGCGACAGCTCCGCCTTTCAGGCTGAAGCCTTTTGTGCCCCCTGGTGTCTGGGTGTCTTTGTTGATCGTCTCTTCGATTGTCTGGTCCACAGGGATCCGTCCAAAGGGATTCTTGCTACCGATCTGGACCGAAAAGCCACCTTGCATGAAGTGTTCATGGACCTCTGGGTGTTCAATGGGCAGTCGAGACATCAAGGCATAGTAGTAGGTTAGGAACCGGGCATAGTTCACTTTGTCATAGGCAAAACACCACGGTATCATCTGTCGGATTGCTCCTAGGTGGAGCATCCAGTTGCCTTCTCCGGGCTCGAATTAAGTCCAGCATGATCTCAACCATGTCCCGGTATGACATCCAGAATGCTGAGGTTGTGACCACCTCTGAGGGTGCCAAGATGAGCTTGGAAAAGCTTCATGATATTTGTGCATGATTCACTCTCCATCAGCTCTTGAAAGAGTCCCTGAGACACATTGCTGTGAAAGCTGTTGATGTCCTTCAGTGTTTCATCTAGATGGTGTATGTCCCTTGAATGGTTTTCTTCTAGCCATGAAAGGAAGCCTTTCCATGCAAGCCTCATCAGTGCTTCATACACGAGCTTGTGTAGTCTCACTGCTCTGTTGTACCTCTTGCCGTTCATCACTCCTGACACTGATCCTTCTGCGATGATACCTGATTCCACACACAGATCTCTAAGACCTGCATCTTGAAACCTCTTTCCTATGGTGGAGATGAGATTACAGATTGTGTGGAAGACGCCCATCCTGATGATAATGTTCTTGAACTTCTCTTGTTTCCAGATAACTTCGGCAGCTTTGGCATAGAGTGCTTGATCAAACACGCACACAATCTTGTTAAGCTGTAAGGACTGCATGATAGCATGCGTTTGTTCCAAGATTTCATTAACGGTGGACATTTCTGTTGCAGGAGCATTGATAGTGGGCAGGTAGCTTACAGTGTCCTGAACCACTGCAATGTCTCTGCGCATTTTGATGTTGAACCCAGTCCAACTGCTGATGGACTGGTCCTCATGGTCTGACATTCGAGTAAGAAGCCAGATATGGTTCTTTGTCTTTGAATCCTGGACTTCCTTGGTAGTGTCGACATACGCAGTCTCAATCCTAGGTGGCCCTGCCCGCCGCCCAACATTATATTGGCAGCATTGATGATGTCTGAGTGATGCTTCTTATCTTGGACTTGGTAATCTCTGGCAGGACTTTCTCTGGCACAGAGCCTGCAACCTTGGATTGGACAGCAATGCCATTGACTCTATGAGAAGTACCTGCTCCACTTAGGGTCTCTTCAAGTCGGTCAATGTTATCCCAGGCCAGGGATGTGAACACACCAGGGTAGATGTTTGCTGGCAGTGGAATGTCATCCTTTGAGCATTCCAGCTTCTGGATACAAAGGGCTGTATCGATCTCCTCAAACATTGAGTAAGACACACAGTGACCAAGACGATTCAGAGTTCGGATCAGTTCTGTGTTTCCTGTCAAAGACTTTACAGCATTGGTCAGCAGTACGTGCTTGGGTGGTTTTGTCTTGCCACTGGTAACAGCAAAGACCAAGTCACTGCCAAAGGAAGTGGCAAGACGTTGAGCTCTTTCAGAGGGAGTTTCACACTCACACTCTCCTGTCAGCAGGGTGTGCAGGAATTGAGTGACTGCTGCAGGAATGACATTCTGATCTGTATCGGGAGGCCATGGCTGACCCACATCTTGTTTATTGATCTCATTCCTCAGCTGCATTCCTGCTTTGGTTAAGACATCTTCAGAGTTAGCTGCTCTTGCTTCTTGCAGGTCTTTTGCCATTTTGTGTGCTTGCCGGGCAAGGTCGTCCATTGAGAGGCTGCGTGGATAGATTAGAAGCTTTCCTTTCTCATCTGGGACAAAGCGTAGTGATTCTCCAAACTCGGTTTTCAATCTTTCGGCGAACATGTTTCTTTGTCGCTGGTTTCAGTTGGATAATACCACGGACATCATGGATCTCTCAAGCCTAGATGTGAGGTTTGTCATAGGCAGTACCTCTGGGCTGGGGAATAATCTGGTCCTTATATACAAGCACAGTTCCTCGAGGGCTTCTGTCTCAACCTCTTCGTAGCGTGCTTCCTCGCTTTCTTCCTGATTTTCACCTGCACCCGACCTGGCGGCCGCTGGGAAATCATCTTTTGTGAAGAGTTTGTAGCACGACTTGTGGTAGTGACCCTCTGCAGCAACAAGGTCTCTGCTAACTAAACCAAGGATTCTCTGAGTTTCCTTATTGCTGCTCTGCGAATCTTCTCATCTGCTCGTAGCTCAACACACTGTATGAGTGGCTCCCTTGTCTTTGTTGTTTTTATGTACTTGCTTGACTTCTCGCAGAAGATACATACTTTGGCATACACCCTGCTAGTACTAGGGCATCCCTTGATGCCCTCCTCCTGGGGTCGACGCTTGCTGATTCTATCTTGACACCCTTGGCAAGGATAGAATCCAGTGACTTCTTCATTGTAAAGAGACTACGACATTTACGGTGATAATGTATGTGTGGTATTCCTCCTTCTTCAAGGCCCTTGGCTGTTTCCAGGACTGGATCATGCTGCCTGATTTCTGCAGCCCTGAGCAATGTGTTCCAGGAGTCCAAATCCTGTGGTGACACCAGAGCATCGCTGTCATCATCAGAGCAGTGGATGATACAGTCGATCCGTGCTCTCTTCCTCGCAGATGGTTCCATCCTGCCGTCAAACAGTCGACACACACCTGCAAAAAATATCACCATTAAACCATGAACAAACAAACACATTACATGGAAACCACTCTACATATGTTTGCTCCTTCCAATAATAAATTATCCCCAAAATATAACAAAAAATCCCCAAATATGAAATAAACCCCTAAATATGGAGAAACTTGAAATACACATCGGAATAATTCTTGTAGAGAATCAAATAAGCTACAAGAGCTGTTAGAATATATTTTTCAATGTTCCCCATATTTAAGGATTTATTCTAGATTTAGAGGAAAATACCCAAAATATAGAGTATATTCCGAAATATGAGGAAATTTGAAAAATACCTAGGAACAACTCTGGTAGAGAATATAATTCTACATAGGTGTTCAAAGTTTCGCGATGATTGTGTGATGGATTTTAAAGAAAATGAGGAAAACGCCGAGCGTCACGCTAAAAATCTTTATTTTTGGGTAGCGCCCCTATTGCATCAAAAAAATTAGACTAAGCTACCAGTGCGAGAAGGCTATCATATCTTAATGTACTTACAGTCACTCTATAAACATTTTAGTACCATTCGTGTTTAGTCACCCCAGGTGGTACCGATATCTGGCCTGGCTCATGGACTACTACATGAATAGCCTATTCTCTTACTAAGAAATTCAGGTTAGTAAGGCACTATATGGATAGCCTATTCTCTTACTAAGAACGAAGTGGCTACGGGACTACGAAGCATGACAGAGAGAGAGAGAGTGTGTAACTCTCTCTCTCTCTCTCACTCACACACACACACACACACTGTGTCTGTCTCTCTCTCTCTCTCAGTCAAAGATTTTTTAGCTAACGTCTTGCCCATAATCAGCAGCAATGTGCGCGCTCACGCTGTCATGTTAAAGAAATCGTGTTGTAAATTATTTGTCCACGACATCTTTCACCCACAAAAATTTAGAAGAGAAGAACTACCTGGCCGGGCTGCTCCACCCAGAGAGAGACTACCTGGTCGGGCTGCTCCACCCAGAGAGAGCAACTATCTGGCCGGGTTGCTCTACCCAGAGAGAGACTACCTGGCCGGGCTATTCAACCTAGAGAGAGCGACTACCTGGCCGGGCTGCTCCACCTAGAGAGAGCGACTACCTGGTCGGGCTGCTCCACCCAGAGAGAGCGACTACTGGCTGGGCTGCTCCACCTAGAGAGAGTGACTACCTGGTCGGGCTGCTCCACCCATAGAGAGCGACTACCTGGCCGGGTTGCTCTAACCAGAGAGAGACTACCTGGTCGGGCTCCTCCACCTAGAGAGAGCGACTACCTGGTCGGGCTGCTCCACCCAGAGAGAGCGACTACCTGGCCGGGCTGCTCCCCCTAGAGAGAGCGACTACCTGATCGGGCTGCTCCCCCTAGAGAGAGCGACTACCTGGTCGGGCTGCTCCACCCACAGAGAGCGACTACCTGGCCGGGTTGCTCTACCCAGAGAGAGACTACCTGGTCGGGCTGCTCCACCTAGAGAGAGCGACTACCTGGTCGGGCTACTCATTCTAGAGAGAGCGACTACCTGGTCGGGCTACTCCACCCAGAGAGAGCGACTACCTGGCCGGGTAGCTGCGGCGTCGCCGCTGTACGGGTCTCTGTTGTGATTTTCACACACAAATCATTAGGCGATCTTCTGCTGTCCAACGTGAGTTGATGGAACTTGAGTTGGTGGTGAACATTTTTTCAGGAGGGTCTAAATTTTTGTGGGTGAAAGATGTCGTGGAAAAATTACAAGCCATCTTTTTCGAAAAAGCTACTTAAAATAATATGAGGGCGTAGTACAAATAAAAACTGTTTAAGATTTATATTTTATTATTATATCCTTTTTTGGGGTTATATATTGGTTGTTTGCTATGTAGTCACATATATCCCCCACTTTCATAACTTTCGGATCAGTGACCTAAATCTTACTAAAAAATTTAGGTTAGTAAGGCACGTAAGGCACTATATGAATAGCCTATTCTCTTACTAAGAAATTCAGGTTAGTAAGTCACTATATGGATAGCCTATTCTCTTACTAAGAACGAAGTGGCTACGGGACACCTTCGCCTTTCTGCCTCGTGTGTCGCCCTTCTGCCTCGTGTGTCCTGGCCAGATACGAATCACATCCATCGCCGCGTTATACGACGCATTATACGAAGCATGACCTAGGCTATACGACGTATTATACGAAGCATGACAGAGAGAGCGAGAGAGAGTGTAACTCTGTCTCTCTCTCTCTCACACACACACACACACACTGTGTCTGTCTCTCTCTCTCTCTCTCTCTCTGAGTCAAAGATTTTTTAGCTAACGTCTTGCCCATAATCAGCAGCAATGAGCGCGCTCACGCTGTCCTGTTAAAGAAATTGTGTTGTCAATTATTTTTCCGCGACATCTTTCACCTACAAAAATTTAGGAGAGAAGAACTACCTGGCCGGGCTGCTCCACCCAGAGAGAGCGACTATCTGGCCGGGTTGTTCTACCCCAAGAGAGACTACCTGGTCGGGCTGCTCCACCTAGAGAGAGCGACTACCTGGCCAGGCTGCTCCACCTAAAGAGAGCGACTACCTGGTCAGGCTGCTCTACCCAGAGAGAGCGACTACCTGGCTGGGCTGCTCCACCTAGAGAGAGCGACTAACTGGTCGGGCTGCTCCACCCAGAGAGAGACTACCTGGTCGGGCTGCTCCACCTAGAGAGAGCGACTACCTGGTCGGGCTACTCCACCCAGAGAGAGCGACTACCTGGTTGGGCTGCTCCATCCAGAGAGAGCGACTACCTGGCCGGGTTGCTGCGGCGTCGCCGCTGTACGGGTCCCTGTCATGATTTTCAGACACAAATCTTTAGGCGATCTTCTGCTGTCCAACGTGAGTTGATGGAACTTGAGTTGGTGGTGAACCTTTTTTCAGGAGATAATACATGTTTGTGGGTGAAAGATGTCGTGGAAAAATTACAAGCCATCTTTTTTCGAGAAAGCTACTTAAAATAATATGAGGGCGGTGTACAAATAAAAACTGTTTAGAATTTAGGTTTTATTATTATATCCTTTTTTGGGGTTATATATTGGTTGTTTGCTATGTAGTCACCTATATCCCCCACTTTCTTAACTTTAGGATCGAGTGACCTAAATCTTACTAAAAAATTCAGGTTAGTAAGGCACGTAAGGCACTATATGAATAGCCTATTCTCTTACTAAGAAATTCAAGTTAGTAAGGCACTATATGGATAGCCTATTCTCTTACTAAGAACGAAGTGGCTACGGGACACCTCCGCCCTTCTACCTCGTGTGTCGCCCTTCTGCCTCGTGTGTCCTGCCCAGATACGAGTCACATCCATCGCCGCGCTATACGACGCATTATACGAAGCATAACCTAGGCTATACGACGCATTATACGAAGCATGACAGAGATAGAGAGAGTGTGTAACTCTCTCTCTCTCTCACACACACACACACACACACACACTGTGTCTGTCTCTCTCTCTCTCTCTCTCTCTCTCTCTGAGTCAAAGATTTTTTGGCTAAAGTCTTGCCCATAATCAGCAGCAATGAGCGCACTCACGCTGTCCTGTTAAAGAAATCGTGTTGTCAATTATTTGTCCACGACATCTTTCACCCACAAAAATTTAGGAGAGAAGAACTACCTGGCCAGGCTGCTCCACCCAGAGAGAAACTACCTGGTTGGGCTGCTCCACCCAGAGAGAGCGACTATCTGGCCGGGTTGTTCTACCCAGAGAGAGACTACCTGGTCGGGCTGCTCCATCTAGAGAGAGCGACTACCTGGCCAGGTTGCTCCACCTAGAGAGAGCGACTACCTGGTCGGGCTGGTCCACCCAGAGAGAGCGACTACCTGGTCGGGCTGCTCAACCCAGAGAGAGCGACTATCTGGCCGGGTTGCTCTACCCAGAGAGAGACTACCTGGTCGGGCTACTCCACCTAGAGAGAGCGACTACCTGGTCTGGCTGCTCCTCCTAGAGAGAGCGGACTACCTGGTCGGGCTGCTCCACCCAGAGAGAGCGACTACCTGGCCGGGTTGCTCTACCCAGAGAGAGACTACCTGGTCAGGCTGCTCCACCTAGAGAGAGTGACTACCTGGTCGGGCTGCTCCACCCAGAGAGAGCGACTACCTGGCCGGGTTGCTGCGGCGTCGCCGCTGTACGGGTCCCTGTTGTGATTTTCACACACAAATCTTTAGGCGATCTTCTGCTATCCAACGTGAGTTGATGGAACTTGAGTTGGTGGTGAACCTTTTTTCAGGAGATAATACATGTCTGTGGGTGAAAGATGTCGTGGAAAAATTACAAGCCATCTTTTTTCGAGAAAGCTACTTAAAATAATATGAGGGCGGTGTACAAATAAAAACTGTTTAGAATTTAGGTTTTATTATTATATCCTTTTTTGGGGTTATATATTGGTTGTTTGCTATGTAGTCACCTATATCCCCCACTTTCTTAACTTTAGGATCGAGTGACCTAAATCTTACTAAAAAATTCAGGTTAGTAAGGCACGTAAGGCACTATATGAATAGCCTATTCTCTTACTAAGAAATTCAAGTTAGTAAGGCACTATATGGATAGCCTATTCTCTTACTAAGAACGAAGTGGCTACGGGACACCTCCGCCCTTCTACCTCGTGTGTCGCCCTTCTGCCTCGTGTGTCCTGCCCAGATACGAGTCACATCCATCGCCGCGCTATACGACGCATTATACGAAGCATAACCTAGGCTATACGACGCATTATACGAAGTATGACAGAGATAGAGAGAGTGTGTAACTCTCTCTCTCTCTCACACACACACACACTGTGTCTGTCTCTCTCTCTCTCTCTCTCTCTCTCTCTGAGTCAAAGATTTTTTGGCTAACGTCTATAATCAGCAGCAATGAGCGCACTCACGCTGTCCTGTTAAAGAAATCGTGTTGTCAATTATTTGTCCACGACATCTTTCACCCACAAAAATTTAGGAGAGAAGAACTACCTGGCCAGGCTGCTCCACCCAGAGAGAAACTACCTGGTTGGGCTGCTCCACCCAGAGAGAGCGACTATCTGGCCGGGTTGTTTCACCCAGAGAGAGACTACCTGGTCGGGCTGCTCCATCTAGAGAGAGCGACTACCTGGCCGGGTTGCTCCACCTAGAGAGAGCGACTACCTGGTCGGGCTGGTCCACCCAGAGAGAGCGACTATCTGGCCGGGTTGCTCTACCCAGAGAGAGACTACCTGGTCGGGCTACTCCACCTAGAGAGAGCGACTACCTGGTCTGGCTGCTCCACCTAGAGAGAGCGGACTACCTGGTCGGGCTGCTCCACCCAGAGAGAGCGACTACCTGGCCGGGTTGCTCTACCCAGAGAGAGACTACCTGGTCAGGCTGCTCCACCTAGAGAGAGCGACTACCTGGTCGGGCTGCTCCACCCAGAGAGAGCGACTACCTGGCCGGGTTGCTGCGGCGTCGCCGCTGTACGGGTCCCTGTTGTGATTTTCACACACAAATCTTTAGGCGATCTTCTGCTATCCAACGTGAGTTGATGGAACTTGAGTTGGGGGTGAACATTTTTTCAGGAGGGTCTAAATTTTTGTGGGTGAAAGATGTCGTGGAAAAATTAAAAGCCATCTTTTTTCGAGAAAGCTACTTAAAATAATATGAGGGCGGTGTACAAATAAAAACGGTTTAGAATTTATATTTTATTATTATATCCTTTTTGGGGGTTATATATTGGTTGTTTGCTATGTAGTCACTTATATCCCCCACTTTCTTAACTTTAGGATCGAGTGACCTAAATCTTACTAAAAAATTCAGGTTAGTAAGGCACGTAAGGCACTATATGAATAGCCTATTCTCTTACTAAGAAATTCAAGGTTAGTAAGGCACTATATGGATAGCCTATTCTTTTACTAAGAACGAAGTGGCTACGGGACACCTCCGCCCTTCTGCCTCGTGTGTCCTGCCCATATACGATTCACATCCATCGCCGGGCTATACGACGCATTATACGAAGCATGACAGAGAGAGAGAGAGTGTTTAACTCTCTCTCTCTCTCTCACACACACACACGCATATACTGTGTCTGTCTCTCTCTCTCTCTCTCTCTCTGAGTCAAAGATTTTTTAGCTAACGTCTTGCCCATAATCAGCAGCAATGAGCGCGCTCACGCTGTCCTGTTAAAGAAATCGTGTTGTCAATTATTTTTCCACGACAACTTTCACCCACAAAAATTTAGGAGAGAAGAACTACCTTGCCGAGCTGCTCCACCCAGAGAGAGACTACCTGGTCGGGCTGCTCCACCTAGAGAGAACGACTACCTGGCCGGGTTGCTCCACCTAGAGAGAGCGACTACCTGGTCGGGCTGCTCCACCCAGAGACAGCGACTACCTGGTCGGGTTGCTCCACCCAGAGAGAGCGACTACCTGGTCGGGCTGCTCCACCCAGAGAGAGCGACTACCTGGCAAGGTTGCTCTACCCAGAGAGAGACTACCTGGTCGGGCTGCTCCACCTAGAGAGAGCGACTACCTGGTCGGGCTGCTCCACCTAGAGAGACCGACTACCTGGTCGGGCTGCTCCACCCAGAGAGAGCGACTACCTGGCCGGGTTGCTCTAGCCAGAGAGAGACTACCTGGTCGGGCTGCTCCACCTAGAGAGAACGACTACCTGGTCGGGCTGCTCCCCCTAGAGAGAGCGACTACCTGGTCGGGCTCCTCCTCCCAGAGAGAACGACTACCTGGTCGGGCTGCTCCACCCAGAGAGAGCGACTACCTGGCCGGGTTGCTCTACCTAGAGAGAGACTACCTGGTCGGGCTGCTCCACCTAGAGAGAGCGACTACCTGGTCGGGCTGCTCCACCTAGAGAGAGACTACCTGGTCGGGCTGCTCCAGCTAGAGAGAGCGACTACCTGGTCGGGCTGCTCCACCCAGAGAGAGCGACTACCTGGCCGGGTTGCTCTACCCAGAGAGAGACTACCTGGTCGGGCTTCTCCACCTAGAGAGAGCGACTACCTGGTCAGGCTGCTCCACCCAGAGAGAGCGACTACCTGGTCGGGCTGCTCCACCCAGAGAGAGACTACCTGGTCGGGCTGCTCCACCTAGAGAGAGCGACTACCTGGTCGGGGTGCTCCACCTAGAGAGAGCGACTACCTGGTCGGGCTGCTCCACCCAGAGAGAGCGACTACCTGGCCGGGTTGCTCTGCCCAGAGAGCAACTACCTGGCCGGGTTGCTGCGGCGTCGCCGCTGTACGGGTCCCTGTCGTGATTTTCACACACAAATCTTTAGGCGATCATCTGCTGTCCAACATGAGTTGATGGAACTTGAGTTGGTGGTGAACCTTTTTTCAGGAGGGTCTAAATTTTTGTGGGTGAAAGATGTCGTGGAAAAATTACAAGCCATCTTTTTTCAAGAAAGCTACTTAACCTCTGAAGTGCGCATGGGGGTAATTAGACACCTCTCCCTGTGCGCATGTATTTGAGGTGTTTCCGTCACTAAAATATTCATTGTACCATTAATAGCATTAATACTTATCCATATGCGCCTATTATGGGTTGATTATAAAGGTATTAACCTGAAACAACAATAAAACGAGTGAAAACAGCGTTTGGATGGTCAAAATCGGATATATAGCCCGCGAGTTGTATAATGTATGGGTGAGGCAAGCTGCTTTCCCGCCAATTTCCCCCAAGGCCACTGAGACACAGTCGATCGATACTCTCTCTCTCTCTCTCTTGCATTCGCTTGCTATCAGTGATGACCACACCCTCCAACCGGATTTCTAATGTTAGCACGAAAATATACCTCAGAATAAGGGAATAATAGGGAAAATAGGTGATAACTGAAGGAGAGGAGGAAAGTGGGGAAGGAGGGGAGGTAGAGGACTGATATTTTGCATGGCCCAGGGGCCAAAAACAAATTCTATGTCAAAAGTTGATTTTTTTTTTCACTCGCTCTTAAGAGTCTCCCCGGAGTCCGCCGGGGGAACTCTTAAGAGTCTCCCTGCAGTTCCCGGGTTAAAATAATTTGAGGGCGGTGTACCAATAAAAACTGTTTAGAATTTATATTTTATTATTATATCCTTTTTGGGGGTTATATATTGGTTGCTTGCTATGTAGTCACCTATATCCCCCAGTTTCTTAACTTTAGGATCGAGTGACATAAATCTTACTAAAAAATTCAGGTTAGTATGGCACGTAAGGCACTATATGAATAGCCTATTCTCTTACTAAGAAATACAGTTTAGTAAGGCACTATATGAATAGCCTATTCTCTTACTAAGAAATACAGTTTAGTAAGGCACTATATGGATAGCCTATTCTCTTACTAAGAACGAAGTGGCTACGGGACACCTCCGCCCTTCTGCCTCATGTGTCACCCTTCTGCCTCGTGTGTCCTGCCCAGATACGAGTCACAGCGAATAGCGATGATTTTATGTAAACCAGTCTATTTCATTTCTCCATTAGTAGTGTTCATGTAACTACTGTCATACCTATTCTTAATGACTACTGAAAATAATGAACTAAGTTGATTCTTGCTGATTCCATGATAAAGCAGGTAATATACTGTAATGCTTTGTATATATTATATTTGTAATAACCGTGTAACCTAGCATTAAATAATTACTTACATCTATAAGGCTAGCTACATAGAGCATTTGCTTAGCTAGCTATATATGCCAATCATTCAAATATAAATGTATTATGATGTATTATTGTATATTATGTATGTACACAATTGGCAATAAAAATCAATCAATCAACAAAAAAATCAATCAATATATCAATCAAACATCCATCGCTGCGCTATACGACGCATTATACGAAGCATGACCTAGGTTATACGACGCATTATACGAACCATGACCTAGGTTATACGACGCATTATACGAAGCATGACAGAGAGAGAGAGTGTGTAACTCTCTCTCTCTCTCTCACACACACACACACACTCTGTCTGTCTCTCTCTCTCTCTCTGAGTCAAATATTTTTTAGCTAACGTCTTGCCCATAATCAGCAGCAATGAGCACGCTCACGCTGTCCTGTTAAAGAAATCGTGTTGTCAATTACTTTTCCAAGACATCTTTCACCCACAAAAATTTAGGAGAGAAGAACTAGCTGGCCGGGTTGTTCTACCCAGAGAGAGACTACCTGGTCGGGCTGCTCCACCTAGAGAGAGCGACTACCTGGCCGGGGCTCTACCCAGAGAGAGACTACCTGGTCGGGCTGCTCCACCTAGAGAGAGCGACTACCTGGCCGGGATGCTCCACCTAGAGAGAGCGACTACCTGGTCGGGCTGCTCCACCCAGAGAGAGCGACTACCTGGCCGGGTTGCTCTACCCCGAGAGAGACTACCTGGTCGGGCTGCTCCACCTATAGAGAGCGACTACCTGGTCGGGCTGCTCCCCCTAGAGAGAGCGACTACCTGGTCGGGCTGCTCCACCCAGAGAGAGCGACTACCTGGCCGGGTTGCTCTACCCAGAGAGAGACTACCTGGTCGGGCTGCTCCACCTAGAGAGAGCGACTACCTGGTCGGGCTGCTCCACCCAGAGAGAGCGACTATCTGGCCGGGTTGCTGCGGTGTCGCCGCTGTACGGGTCCCTGTCGTGATTTTCACACACAAATCTTTAGGCGATCTTCTGCTGTCCAACGTGAGTTGATGGAACTTGAATTGGTGGTGAACCTTTTTTCAGAAGGGTCTAAATTTGTTTGGGTGAAAGATGTCGTGGAAAAATTACAAGCCATCTTTTTTCGAGAAAGCTACTTAAAATAATATGAGGGCGGTGTACAAATAAAAACTGTTTAGAATTTATATTTTATTATTATATCCTTTTTGGGAGTTATATATTGGTTGTTTGCTATGTAGTCACCTATATCCCCCACTTTCTTAACTTTAGGATCGAGTGACCTAAATCTTACTAAGAATTTCAGGTTAGTAAGGCACTATATGGATAGCCTATTCTCGTACTAAAAACGAAGTGGCTACGGGACTACGAAGCATGACAGAGAGAGAGAGAGTGTGTAACTCTTTCTCTCTCACACACACACACACACACACACACACACTGTGTCTCTCTCTCTCTCTGAGTCAAAGATTTTTTAGCTAATGTCTTGCCCATAATCAGCAGCAATGAGCGCACTGACGCTGTCCTGTTAAATAAATCGTGTTGTCAATTATTTTTCAACGACATCTTTCACCCACAAAAATTTAGGAGAGAAGAACTACCTGGCCGGGCTGCTCCACCCAGAGAGAGACTACCTGGTCGGGCTGCTCCACCCAGAGAGAGCGACTATCTGGCCGGGTTGCTCTACCCAGAGAGAGACTACCTGGTCGGGCTGCTCCACCTAGAGAGAGCGACTACCTGGCCGGGCTGCTCCACCTAGAGAGAGCGACTACCTGTTCGGGCTGCTCCACCCAGAGAGAGCGACTACCTGGCCGGGTTGCTCTACCCAGAGAGAGACTACCTGGTCGGGCTGCTACACCCAGAGAGAGCGACCACCTGGCCGGGATGCTCTACCCAAAGAGAGACTACCAGGCCGGGCTGCTCCACCTAGAGAGAGACTACATGGTCGGGCTGCTCCACCCATAGAGAGCGACTACCTGGCCGGGTTGCTCTACCCAGAGAGAGACCACCTGGTCGGGCTGCTCCACCTAGAGAGAGCGACTACCTGGTCGGGCTGCTCCACCTAGAGAGAGCGACTACCTGGTCGGGCTGCTCCAACCAGAGAGAGCGGCCACCTGGCCATTTTGCTCTACCCAGAGAGAGACTACCTGGTCGGGCTGCTCCACCTAGAGAGAGCGACTACCTGGTCGGGCTGCTCCACCTAGAGAGACCTAAAATTAATGGGAGTAACTGGTACTTTGGTGCTTTGTAAAATTCGTCGTATAACTAGGTCATGCTTCGTATAATGTAAATCGGAAAATAAAATTGAATTTTTCATGTTTTTCTTATATTTGTCCTATTTTTACAATTGTATCGACAAATTTAGTGTTTGTACAAATAAAACCTGTTTAGAATCAGTGCAATACCGCCAAGTGTAACTTCACTTTTGTATATTGCTCTGCTTCGTTCCCCTTCTACACACTATATATCGGTGTCGACTTTACATTTGTAATTACTTAGAAATATCGCATGTGTAATTTAGTCTACCATACAATAATCGTTTTCTCTAACAACGCAATATAGAAAACGTCATTGCAGGAGTGTGGGCATACATATAAGCACTATGGAGCACCCTGCACAGTCTATAGCTCCGCTTCTCCTGTGTTCTCCGCCCTTCTGCCTTGTGTTTTTATAAATAAAAACTGTCTAGAATTTATATTTTATTATATCCTTTTTTGGGGTTACATATTGGTTGTTTGTTATCTAGTCACCTATATCCTCCACTTTCTTAACTTTAGGATCGAGTGACCTAAATCTTACTAAAAAATTCAGGTTAGTAAGGGACATAGGGTACTATATGAATAGCCTATTCTCTTACTAAGAAATTCAGGTTTGTAAGGCACTCTTATAATTACCTCTCCATAATTAGTTTTCGGCCCACAGCTAACTCAAAGACAACTGCAGAGGTTGAAGTAAATAAACTAAAGGTTTATAAATACCCCTGATGGTAACAAAGGCTTTAAAGTATCCCTAATAGGCTCAAAATTGCGTCAAGGACGTGAGAGGGTTAATTAGATAATAAGCATGCAAAGTTTTGGTTATGCTAGCCCTATTTCTGCCTTATTTGCCTTGAGAGCCAACATCAATTTTTACTCCTAAAAGGTAATTTTAATGTATCTGTGACACAAATACACCATTTGATAGCTTTAGTGTCAATCTGGAAAAAACCTGGCCTGCTTTAGGTCTAATGGGAAAATTTCTTGACTCAGATAAGTCCTGAGCATTTCAGTTTCCTGGCATTCGGACAGGACAGTTTCCAAGGGAACATTATCTTGTAACTTGCCTGTCCGAAATACTAATAGTAGGGAACATTGTGAATAGAGACTTCTTAGGGAACGTTATCTTGCAACAGGCCTGTCCGAGATACTAATGTTAGGGAACATTGTGATGACTAGTACATATTTCAGTTATCTGAAGATATAGCAGCTTGAGATTGTACGTAGTTTCTACAAAGGGCATTTTGCAATGGTTAACCTAAAAATATGTTTGGAATAATCATTAGACAGTGGGGTTCTTGGTGGGGTGAGGTTAGGTTAGGTTCAAACACATCACAGGAAGATAATTTTTGTTTGGCTGTGTCAGTGTTCACCAACATAATTATACTTAGGTTAACTAAATTGAATAGGTTACTAATATATGATATCACACAAATATTCTCACAAAAGTATTGGCCAAAAATCAAAACTAGCCAAATATTTTAGTTCAGTATGAGAAAATACCCTTGTATACCCAAAATAGTTATATTTAACAGAGAAATACAGTTGTGAAGGGTCAAAACATAATTTCCCAAGTAAACCTATCCAGTCCGACATTTGGTCATTGTTCCCTAACAACCTGCCAAAGGCGTCCAATTTGAGCTTCCGAACAGGCCAGTTCCCTACGAATTTTAAAATATTCCATTAGATGTCCATTTCCAGACAGAGTGCTTTTACGACTATGCAGTTGAAAAGAACTCTGAAAGTAGCTTATACCATGTTATTTTCGTTAAGCTAAGAATATAAACAGTACCGGAATAAAGCCAGCAAAATCACCCATGACAAATGTGCTGTCCCGGTTCCGGAGTGGATAGGTCTATTATAATTAGATACAAGCTATGGACAGAACCCCGCTCATTGTTGCCTATGGCGGTCTGAACAAAAGTGAGCGGGAATGATTGCATGGAAGTTTTTGATATATTATGGAATTTTATTACAGAAATGAATTTTGCAGTTCATTTTACCCCTTGTATCAGATTTGTAGGTTCGAACACTATCAGAAAATTGAGTTATATGGGATTGTTCATTTTCTTCCCTATGCAGTGGTGACTTTCAGTGGCCGCTCAGTTTGTGTTGAATCACTATTTGTACCAAAAAAAAACATTTATAATGAAACTGCCTCAAGGAAACTTGGGGGAAATGTAGTATATGGGTCGACACACAACATATCCTATAATGAAGTTAAAAAGACCAATTTGAAGATTTTTATGACCTCCCCAATATTTGGTGACTTGAGGCAAAATCTGGGGGGGCAGACGGTCTTGTTGACCTAGTATACCCTTCACATATCCCGAGCTCGCCGGGTCCCTGTTTACGCTAGAGATGATTGCTAGCGCAGCTGATAGAGCCAGGGTGCCCACATATTCACCCCTGTTTTTGGTGTCCTACGGCATCGGGAAGTGGGTTAAAAAATGGACGCAAGTTGGGCTCAGTAAGCAATCTGGCACTACCATGTTCCCTAAGAATTTTCAGACCCCCATATGACCCCCTAGGAGGTGTCTAAACAGGGAATGGAGTTGTTCAGACCACCTGAGTAGGCAAAGATCTATACCCATGCAAAAGCTGAACAAGCCAGTTCAATGATTTGCCTAAGATGAATTGGCAGGTCTTGTAGAAGGGTGACCGTTCTCATCCCTCCAACTATCGTATAATTTCTCTTGTTTCTTGCATCTCTAAAGATTTTGAAACTATTCTTAATTCAAAATGTCTTAAGCATTTATCTTCCCATAATATACTTGCAGATCGCCAACATGGTTTCATTAACCCGGGAACTGCGGGGAGACTCTTAAGAGTTCCCCCGGCGGACTTCGGGAAGACTCTTAAGGGTAAGGGGAAAAAAAATCCATTTAAAACACCCACATTTTTTTTTTTTTTTTTTGCCCCTGGGCCATGCCAAATATCACTCCTCCACCTCCCCCACTGTCCTCCCTTCCTTCAGTTATCACCTATTTTCACTGTTATTCCCTTATTCTGTGGTCTATTTTCGTGCTAACATTAGCGAGTTGGTAGCAGGGCGTTGTCATCACTGTTACCAAGCGTGGGAAAGAGCGAGAGAGAGACTATTGCGTAACAGTGTCTCTCCAGACAAGGGGAGGGGAGGAGGGCAGGGTGGTTGCCTCAGCCAACATTATATAACTCCCGGCCTGTATCGCCGATTTTGGCCATCCAAACACTGTTTCCACTTGTTTTATTGTTGTAACAGGTTAATACCTTTATAATCAACCTATACTAGGCGCATTTGGATAAGTATTAATGCTATTTATGGTAAAATAACGATGTTAGTGATGGGAACAGCTCAAATACGTGCGCACAGGAGTGTGGTGTCTCATACCCCCCATGCACACGTCTTAGGTTAAGGGCCGCTGTACTATTGGTCTCCTTGCCTATCTTACTAACTCTTGGTTATCCTCCTTTTGGGTTTCCGGTGAGACTTTTTCTATTGCGCTAGACATGTTGAAAGCCCTAAGTAGAGTCTGGCACAAATTTATAATTTCCAAACTACCCTCCTTCGGTCTTTATCCCTCTAACTGTGCCTTCATCCCTATGTTCCTTTCTGATCATTCCACAGCTGCAGATGCGGATGGCCATCGCTGATTTCCTCAACCTATCAACGCAGGTGTTCCTCAGGGTTCTGTCCTGTCTCCAGTTCTCTTTCTAATATTCAGCATTGATCTCAGCTGTACTTATAGTCACATCCACTCATATGCTGATGACCCTACCTGACACTAATTAACTAGTTTTTCACAGCAATTCAGCATACAATCACTCCTAAAGTCACATAAAATCCTGTGACGAGGCCATAGCATGCCTATCTTCTGATCTATCTATTATTTCTGATTGGGGCAGAGATAATCTTGTCACTTTCAATGCCTCCAAGACCCAATTTTTCCTGCTATCTACCTGTCGTAATCTTCCATAATACTATCAATTACATTTCAACAATACACAAATCAACCCTTCATCTTCTCTCAATATTCTTGGTGCATCCTTTTCATCCAATCTTTCTAGGAAAGATCGTATTACCACTCTTGCTAAAACTCCTACCCAGAAGTTAAGCGTGCTCAACTATCTCCGTTGGTTCCTCACCCCCACACAGCTTCTTGCTCTGTATAGGGGCACACGAGCCCATGTATCAAGTATTGTTCGAATGTGTTGGGATGTTTTACCCATACCGCACTTCTAGAAATAGTAGAGTTTAATGCATTTCACCTCATCAAATTGTTTCCGCTTAGTAATTTCCTACAATCTCTTTCTACACCCCGCATTGTTGCATCTTTTTCACTCTTATATCGCTATTACAACAATCAGTGTTCTTCCGAGCTTTCTCATTGCATACCGGGGAGGTGAGGTAGAGTGATATTGCCACTGGACTGGTAATCCAAAGGTCCCGGGTTCGAATCCCGATGTATCAATGGGAATATATTATTGAGATGGAATTTGTGCTGTACCTAGTATCAGTGCATTACTACAAAGCCCATCGAAATGTAAACAAAAATACCCTCATTGTTCCTTGATTTAATAGCACTGGAGTTGATTTGGTTTGGGCTAGTCGAAGTGTTGATATAGGTTAAGTGCACACATAACATATATACAGAGTGTACACATGCCTTAATCATATTGCATCATACACACATGTACTTTCAGGGCAATACTACCATTGTTTCATATGAGATGATAATGTACCTTATTATGTAATAGCGGCAGCGTTGCACCAAATATATCCGGCAACGCTGCACATTTTTACTAGAGAGGATGGTTTTGACGAACCACAGGCGGGAGTACTGGAGAGTGGTCTTAGTAAGATTGAAATAACTAGAGATGAGCGGTTATCTGCGATGAGAGGACTTGAAGTAAGGAAAGCTATGGGACCGGATGAAGTGTCTGCCTGGGTTTTAAAGGAGTGTGCAGAGCAATTAGTGGAGCCAGTGAGGGACATAATTCAAGCTTCCTTAGATAAAGGACAGGTTCCTGTTGAATGGAAAAGAGCTAATATCATCCCGATATACAAGAATGGAAACCCTGAGGACCCTCTAAACTATAAACCAGTTTCACTTAGTAGTATTGTATGTTTGTGAAAAGCTAATTAGGAAGAGATGGATGAAAATGTTGGAGAGAAAGAAGATAATAACCCCAAAGCAATTTGGATTCAGAGAAGGGACATCTTGTGTTACCAGTTTGCTATGTTATTACAGTAGGGCGATAGATGTACTCCAAGAAAGAGGCGGATGGGTGGACTGCGTCTACTTAGACCTTTCCAAAGCATTCGATAAGGTACCACATAATAGATTGTTATCTAAGCTTGAGAAGCTAGGATGTGTCAGGGGGAGTTTGCTGAAATGGATGGAGAGCTATCTAACAGATAGGGAAATGAGGACCAACATTAGAGGAACTTACTCATCGTGGCGGAAAGTTGAGAGTGGTGTGCCGCAGGGATCTGTGTTGGCACCTCTCATGTTCCTTATGTACGTGAATGACCTGCCGATAGGCATAAATTCCTACATGTCAATGTTTGCAGACGACGTAAAAATTATGAGACAAATAACAAATAAAAGTAGTTGTGAGGAGCTGCAAGGGGATTTAGATAAAATATATGAATGGAGCACCAAGTGGAAAATGAAATTTAATATAAGTAAATGCCATGTGTTAACCCTTTACGAGCGGCCTATGCGGTTTATTTATATGTACCGCCCAGCGGGGTGTTTTTAGCCAAAATAGGGCTGTTTACGTGATCATTTTCATGCCTAAATAAGACCCAGAACGTAAAACAAGTATCTATCCCTGAAAGGGCATAAACAGAGCTTTCGAATGACACCATAACGATCCTTTTATGATGGCTAGTTTTCTTGCAATAACCGTGCAACGCGAGTGCAAAAAGCATGTAATTAGCCACTTTCCCGATACAATTCCGTATATAGCGAGTGAGAGAGGTAGGAGGGAGGTGAGATTCGTGTCAGTAGGTTCGCCGCGGTGGTCTGGAGCAGTCATACACTCGTTACTCTCCTGCCACCACTTGTCTCTCTCTCTCAGCAACATTACGTGCTGAAATTGCCACTCGACCTATGTCGAGCGCCGCCACATAGTCCAGCTTTATTTAACTCGACTTAAGTTGCGCGCCGACTTTTAGGGGTTAAATATGGGAAGAAGTGTGAATAGACCAAATTGGGAGTACAGGATGGGAGATAATATAATTAGCAAGGCCGAAAAAGAAAAAGATTTAGGGTTGATTATACAAGATAATTTGTCGCCAGAGAAACATATTAACAAGCTCTTTAGCGGAATGTATGCAATGGCCGGGAATATGAAAGTTGCTCTGAACTACTTGGATGAGACCATGGTAGCGAAAATTATGAAGAGTATGATTAGACCAAGATTGGAGTATGCAGCAGTGGTGTGGTCCCCGTATCTAAAGAAGCATATTCACAAGTTAGAAAGAATCCAGAGAGCAGTTACTAGATTGGTTCCAAGTCTCAGAGAACTGCCATATGAAGGGAGGCTAGACAAATTAAATCTACCAAGTTTAAAAGAGAGGAGAGAGAGGGGAGACATGATAATGATGTACAAATGCACCCGGGGGCTGGAGAGGCTGGACAGGGAGGATATGTTAATTATGGATACAGGAATAACTAGAGGCCACAGCTACAAAGTAAAAAGACCTACCTGCAAGAACGATATCAGGAAGTTTAGCTTCCCCTATAGATGTATTGACAAATGGAATGGGCTGGAGGAGGAGGTGGTAGGGGCAAGGAACATCCATATTTTCAAGAAAAAATTGGATAAAAAGTAGACTGAGAGACGGGACAACACGAGCTTAGCTCAACTCCTGTAAACTACAATTAGGTAAATACAATTAGGTAAATACATGTTACCCTCTGTTAAACTCCGGTCGGCACCTTCAACACAGTGCCCCCCAGCTCTCTGTATCTCTCTGGCTAATATAGAACCTACAAACTTATCACTGGACTTTTATTCTACATCCTTGTGCAAGAAAGGATTATCAAGGTTGTTGTAGCTTTACATGTCAACCATACATGGCGCAGTCAGTGTATTAAAGCCAGGAGATACGAGCCAAGACCGGATAATCAGCCAGCCATCTTGCAAGACCTCGCCTCTCCAGCCCTGGATTTATCATTGTGCAGTGCTTTATAGTGCATTGAAGTGCTTAAGTGTGTAGTACAGTGCCTTTATTATATGTCCTATGTCATTTGTGCCCATTCCCAACTTGCTGTGAGGGTTATAGCCGCCGAAACATAGCTGGACAAGAGCGAGGAGTAGCATACCCTCCCCCTCTAACGTCTCCAGCCACACTGATGCTCTCACCCCTCAACTTGCCTTCCAGCTGGGCCGGCACATGCGCGCACAGGCACACGCACATCGCTGCCAAGTCAACGCGGTGTTGCCAAGCCTACCGCACTCACTCACTCACCCTAGCACAGATAAATTCTTGCACTATTAAATAAACTGTTCCAGTTGTACTGCACGTTTTCATCGTTCCTGCAAGACTACAGAGTGTCAACTAGCAACCAAGTATGGAGGGAGACAGGCAGCTTCATGGGGAGCTCACAGGCACCCCACACGACCATACTTGGGAGGGAGATAATGGTGGAGCTACTGGTGGAGATAGTGGTGGAGATAATGATGGAGATACTGTTGGAGTTGCTGGTAAGGGGTACCAGTCAGTTCATTCCACTCCAACCTCTCCTCCTCTCACCACCCCTAATTTCACTCCACCTCCCCAACCTCCCCCCACTCTACCTCCCCTACACTATAGGGGGATGCCACCCCTGTCACCACACCCTGCAAGTCTACAACCTACCACAAGTGCAGAGCTCCTTCAGCTCATACAGTATACAGAGCAATGCAGACAACGGGACGACTATACCAGAAGACAGGAGGAGGACTGCAGAAGACAGGAGGAGGACCGCAGACAACAGGAGGAGGACCGCAGAAGATGGGAAGAGGAAAACCGACGACAGGAGGAGGAAACAAGACGACGACAGGAGGAGGAAACAAGACGACGCACGGAAGAGAACTACAGGAGACAGATGGATGATGCCAAGTTCTCCGCCCTTGTCCAGGCTCTGGCCCAAATTACCCCCCCTGCCGCCGCACCTACACCCACCTCACCGGGGACAACACCCCATTCCACAACATCCTCCACCCCTACAGCTCCACCTCCACCACAGAAGGATTTCACCCAGAACCCGCCGCCCCTTCGTGCTGATGCCACCTTCCAGGTTTTCAGAGAATGGAGGCGTCGATGGGACGATTACTCTATTATGGTGGACTTATCTAAACTACCGAGGGAGAAACAACTGATCCAGATGCGGATGTGCTTAACCCTGGTGACACAGCGGCTTTTGGAGCACACCTTAAGCATACCCCCTGACACCGACAAGACCATAGACGGAGTCTTAGATACATTTCAGGAGCACATCAAGAATTCTCGCAATGAAGCTCTCCGTTGCAGGGACCTGTTCAGTTGCAAGCAAAAACAGGGTGAGTCATTCAACAACTTCTACGTACGTCTCTGCCACATCGCTGAAGAAATTGACGTCTGCCCAGGGAACTCTTCAGCCTGCAAGGAGACCCAACTCAAGTTGGTCATTCTGATGGGCATACACGACGAAGAACTTGTACAGAAGCTGCTTTCCCTCGACGCCACCCCTTCATTACAGGACATCGTCAACACTTGCCGTGCATACGAGGCCACTCGAAGCGCTACGTCAGCCATATATGCCCCACCGTCCCAGGTTAACGCCGTGTCAGCGTACAAGCAGAGCAAACTAGTTAAGCAACACGACAAGTTCTCCGCATCGCAACAGCCCTTGGCGTCGGCTGCCGCCTGCCAGCGTTGTGCTCGCCGGCACGACAAGAACAAGTGCCCGGCTGAAGACTACACCTGCACTAACTGCGGCCGTCGTGGTCATAAGCCTAGGACTCCTGCTTGCCCTGCTACCACCGCCCAGTGTCGTCGCTGCAACCATATGGGCCACTACGACAAATGCTGCAGATCTTCAAAGAAGCCCGCCAGTCAGGACAACTCCACACAGGACAACGACGCTTCCTCCCACAACAAGTCTTCAGCAAAGAAGACCACAAGTTGCCGATGTGTGGGATCACCTGTTCAGGCACCCACACTGACATCCGTGAGTCTCACCTACAGCGGCACCACCAGAAAACTCCACATGCTCCCAGACACAGGTGCAGACATCACAGTGATCGGCCGACGACACCTCGATATACTTCGGATTCCTATCGGCAGCCTACGACCTCCGCCTCCGACAACGACGCTCAACGCGGATGGCTCTGCAATGGCTCCTGCCTTGGGGACGTTTCATGCACAACTCACCATCAGCAAACGTTCCTGATCTGCCACAATCCAAGTCCGCGAGGGTGTTCAGACGCCGCTTCTGTCCAAACGCCACTGTCAAGAATTGGCCATCATCTCAGCAGAATTCCCCAAGCCAATTCTACAGGTTAAACACATGAACAGGTGTAAGGAGCTACCCTTCACAGCCACCACGTCACCTGCACAAGACAAGGAGTTCTTTCTTCTAGAGTTCAAGGATGTGTTGGTCTCCAAGGAGGATCTCCAGACAGCTCCACTCAAGCCTATGAAGGGTCCCCCAATGCGGATCCACCTCAAGGACGATGCCGTGCCTTTTGCCATCCACACCCCGCGGCAGATCCCCTTTGCTTTCAGGGACAAAGTTAAGCGGGAGCTGGACTCGCTAGTGGCACAAGGTATCATCAAACCGGCCGGCGATGAGCCTTCGGAGTGGTGTCACCCCCTCGTCGTCGTCGCCAAGCCCAACGCCGAAGTTCGCCTGACCGTAGACCTCATCAAGCTCAACTGCCAAGTTTCCCGACCAGCCCACCCCTCACCGACGCTTTTCGAAGCGATCCGCAGTGTGGCCCCACAGGCGAAATTCTTCACAACGGCAGACGCCCTGAGTGGATATTGGCAGATGGAACATGTGGAGGAGGACCAGCATCTCACAACTTTCATCACACCTTATGGCCGTTTCCAACACTGTAGAGGTCCAATGGGTTTCGCCGCAACAGGTGACGCCTTCTGCCTTCGCGGTGATAGGGCCCTCCAAGGGGTGCAAAATTGTGCCAAATTATTATTATTTTTTTTTTTAAGAGACAATGAACGGAGGAAGGAAAAACACAGATAAAACAAAAAGGTCCATGTGCCTAAAGGCATCCTCCATTCATAAAATTTTTGTAACAACTGGATTTAAACTTTTGTAGATTGTAAGTTTATGGAAAGCAACTCGAGGGAAGTGAATTCCAAAGAGTAGTAGTTCTAGGGATAAATGAATTTTGATAAGCAGAAGTTCTGCATTGTGGAGGAGAAACTGTAAATTCATGGGCGCTCTCAGCTGCCCCAGTTCTACGGGGAAAGATGTGGAGAGGCGGCACAATTGAAGCACAGCACAGTTGTCGACGACGTGCTGCTCTACGACGAGGACTTCAACACACATCTTCAGCATATCCATGAAGTGCTCATACGGTGCCGCGACAGTGGGATCACACTCAACAAGTCCTAGTTCGTGGTCGGCGCACCCTGTGTGAACTTCTGTGGGCACACGCTCTCAGGTGAGGGCATCTCGGCTGATCCTGGCAAAGTCGGAGCGATCAAGGACTTCCCGACACCAGCCAACATCACCGACCTTCGTTCATTCATGGGTTTGGTGAACCAGCTGGCGGAGTTCACCCCCGACATCGCCACTGCCGCTCAGCCCCTGCGCCCACTGATGAGCCCGAAGAGGTCGTTCATGTGGACCGCTGACCACGATGAGGCTTTCCGCCGGGTCAAGGCTGCCCTGCTCAGTCCACCCGTCCTGGCCCCATTCGACCTTTCCCTACCAGTGATTCTACAAACTGATGCATCCCGCCTCAACGGTATTGGATACGCCCTCCTACAGGATCATGGCAACAACCGTCTCCGCTTAGTTCAGTGTGGCTCGAGGTTCCTCAGCGACCCCGAGTCCCGCTATGCCACCATTGAGCTGGATATGCTAGCCGTGGTCTGGGCCATGTCCAAGTGCAAGTTCTACCTCATCGGCCTGCAACACTTCACCCTCATGACGGACCATCGCCCCCTCATCCCCATCTTCAACAACTACACCCTTGATGCGGTTGAAAATCCCCGCCTCCAACGTCTGAAGGAGAAAGTCGCACCTTACCTCTTCACAGCCGTCTGGCGTGCTTGCAGGTTACTCTGCATCCCTGATGCGTTGTCACGAGCCCCTGTCAGCCACCCGACGCCAGAGGATGAGTTAGCATGTGCCGACGCCACGGTTCACCTCAGGTCCCTCGTGACTGTCAACGCCGCCGCCACAGACATCAACTCTTCTTCACAGGACGTGGACAGGATTCTCCAGGAACTCCGAGACGCAACCAGAGCGGACCCTGTGTACATCCGCCTGCGTGAGTGCGCTACTTCGGGTTTCCCCACCATACGCTACGACCTGCACAACTCTCTACTCCCATTCTGGAAGCTCCGAGACTACCTGTCAACAGATTGTGAACTCGTCCTGTACGGAGCGAGGGTTGTGGTTCCTGAAGCCCTCCGCCGCCACACCTTGGCTCGCCTGCATGATAGTCACAGAGGTGTGGAGGCCACTAAGCGTAGGGCGCGACAGGCTGTCTTTTGGCCTGGCATCAA
The DNA here is from genome assembly GCA_032716605.1 of Paralithodes platypus. Classification (NCBI taxonomy): domain Eukaryota; kingdom Metazoa; phylum Arthropoda; class Malacostraca; order Decapoda; family Lithodidae; genus Paralithodes; species Paralithodes platypus. Next base: position 22,830,545 of record CM064574.1, read on the forward strand.
CTCGGACATCGCCAACATAGTCCAAGCTTGTGAGCCGTGCCAGGTCTTACAGCCTAGTCAGCAGCAGGAACCAATGATCAACGACGACAACCCAACTAGGCCTTTCGAGTCTGTTTCAGCCGACTTCTTCGCTGTGGCGGGGAAATCCTTCCTCGTCGTAACAGACCGACTCTCAGGCTGGCCCGTTGTCGTACCCTGCAAAGGAGATAATACCGCTTCAAACACCATCAGGATCTTCTGCCGCTACTTCAGGGAAGTTGGTCTACCCCTCCGCCTACTTACAGATGGAGGCCCACAGTTTACTAGCCGTGAGTTCTGGGACTTCATGGAGCGTTGGGGAGTCAATCACTTGGTCTCTTCCCCACACTACCCACAATCCAACGGTCATGCCGAGTCTGCCGTCAAGTCCGTCAAACACCTCATACTGAAGACGGCTCCCTCAGGCAACATCGATTGTGAACACTTGGACTGTGGACTGTTGGATCTCCGCAACACCCCGAACTTCACAGGCCGCTCCCCGGCACAAATCCTGTATGGCCACCCACTACGGTCTTGTGTCCCTGCTCATCCCCAGTCCTTTGCAGCAGAGTGGCAAGCCAAGGCCGAGGACTGTGACCGCCGTGAAGCCGCCCACACTGCGCTGGTGCAGAGAAACTATGACCAGCACGCACGCCCCCTTCCCAGGTTGAGAGTCGGCACCACAGTGTGGATCCAAGACCCGACTTCTCACCGCTGGGACAAGGTTGGGGTCATCATGGGCTGCGGTAGGTCCAGGGATTATGAGGTTCGTCTCCCCAGTGGTAAGATATATTGGCGGAACCGTCGCTTCCTCCGCCCAGTGAATTCCCCTGGAGTTGACCTCCTCCTCCATAAACCTGAGATCCCTGTGTCTTGCACGGACCCGGAAAGAGAGTCCTTCACTTCCCCTATGGCCCCACGTAGGTCTGAAAGGCTCCTAGAAAAAGAGTCAGCTCGACAACGTATTGCGAGCTTGAAGGGGGAGGGAGGTGTTGATATAGGTTAAGTGCACACATAACATATATACAGAGTGTACACATGCCTTAATCATATTGCAACATACACACATGTACTTTCAGGGCAATACTACCATTGTTTCATATGAGATGATAATGTACCATATTATGTAATAGTGGCAGCGTTGCACCAAATATATCCGGCAACGCTGCACATGTTACCCTCAGTTAAACTCCGGTTGGCACCTTCAACACAGTGCCCCCCTGCTCTCTGTATCTATTTGGCTAATATAGAACCTACAAACTTATCTCTGGACTTTTATTCTACATCCTTGTGCAAGAAAGGATTATCAAGGTTGTTGTAGCTTTACATGACAACCATACAAGAAGGACGTGTCCTTAGAGACCTCTATTGACTTTACCTCTTAGTGTGGTGACTTAGTGAAAAGGCTGGTGTTGATGAAAGTGCTACCTCTTCCCATATTCTCCAGCTTTGTCTTGTTTTGCAAGAAAAGCTGGATAATGTGGAGAGAGAGAGGTTCAATCTCTCAAAGACGAAAACTTTGCCTTGAAGATAACTTTGGCGGAGAAGAAGAGTGGCGCTAGTGTTCTTAGGTTCGTGAAGCTCCCTGGAAAGTGGTTGCTACAAGTGCAACAGCCTGCAAGCTGAAAAGGCAGCCACTAAGGACAATCAACAAGTTCATCACCTTACCTGATGAATGTGATGGCGAACAAGTTAGTCAAAGGTAGCGAGGGTGGAAATGCTTCCAGCGGCGAGGAGAACACGAGAAAAGGAGGTAAGGAGACTCCAAAAACAGGTAAGTGTAAGCTTATCAATGTTGTGGTAGACTCTGGAGTTAGGTAATTAGGTGAAAATCTCTCCACTAAAGTTAGGAAGCTCGAGTGTCTCCCTGGGGAAGTTATAGGTAGACTTTGGAAGACGTCATCGATGATTTTGGAGATAAACCCATAGTTGTCCTTAGTGCAGGTAGCAATGACGTGGGTAAGCTTACCAATGTTGAACTGCGTAAGTTGTATAGAGTAGCCTTAGATAAGATTAGAATGAAGGGTGGGATTCCCTTTGTTTGCTCTATCTTGCCAAGATGAGGTGCCAGACATGAATGGTTGGCCAGAGCAATTGGTTTCAATTGCTGGCTGGCAAAGCTGTGCAAAGAGTTGTCATTACCATTCATAGATAACTGGAGCTTCTATTACGGTAACGATAGCTTATACGCAAGGGACGGGGTGCATTTAAGAAGGAAATGAGAAGGGATGCTAGGAAGGTAAATTTATAGAATAGTTGAGGTGGCAAAATCCCATCAAAAGAAAACAAAAGAAATTAGGTGATAGAAATGATAGACAAGAAAGGAAATTAGGTGATAGAAATAAAAGTGAAATCATCAGTGATAATGCAGTACCGTAATAGAAGTTAGTCATATTAATAGTGATATAATATCTACCATAGTACAAGATAATAACAACAGTAATTTTTGTTTTCTCTATGTGAATGAGGGACACAAAAGGCATAACTGCCTGCAATGAGTGCCTCCCCCAGATTTCAAAGAGTGACAGGGCCGAAATCAAGGGACGTTCGAGCTAAAATGCCTGGACACACGGAGTTTGAAGCAATTTAAGTCATAGGAAGAGGGAAAGACTGATTCTGGGAGAGAGTTCCAGAGCTCAGCAGTTGAATAGAAGAAAATCTGAGAATAGCGTTTCACTCTTGGGTTGGAGAGTTGCACAGAGTAGGGGTGGGATTGTGTTGCAAGGCGGGTGCTACGTACCCTACGTAAAGGAGGTGGTATACACTGGGAAAGCTCCGAGGAACACTGATTATTGTAGTAGCGATAGAATAGTGAGAGAGATGCAACATTGCGGCGAAGAGAGAGATATTGCAGAGATTTGGTGAGTGGACGGGAGTTAATGATACGAAAAGCTTTCCTTTCTACTTTATCTAGGAGTGTGGTGTGAGAGGATCCTCCCCACACATGAGAACAATACTCCATACAAGGACGCACTGTGCCCCTGTACAGAGCAAGTAGCTGCGCAGGGGTAAAGAACCCCTTGAGGTGGTTGAGCACACCCAGCTTCTGGGAGGCTGCCTTAGCGAGACTGGTAATATGGTCTTTCCAAGTGAGAGCAGAAGAAAAAGAGACACCGAGAACATTGAGGGAAGATGAAGGATTGATTTTTGTATTGTTGAAGAATAAGGGATAGTCCTCAGGAGGTTCCTGATGGGTAGTAAGATGGATAAATTGAGTTTTGGAAGCATTAAATGTAACAAGGTTTTCTCTACCCCAATTGGAAATAGAAACTAGATCAGAAGATAAGCATTTTATGGCTTCATTACGTTTACTTTTGAGGGACTGCTGGCTGGGGTGTTCTGGAAAACTAATTGAGTGGTGTAAAGTAGAGTCGTCTGCATATGAATGGATGGGACTAGATGTACAGTTGAGAAGATCATTTATGAAAATTAGAAAAAGAATAGGAGATGGGACAGAACCCTGAGGAACACCGGAGTTGATAGGATGAGGAATTGAGCGATGGCCGTCCACAACTGCAGCTATGGAACGGTCGGAAAGGAAATTAGAGACAAAGGCACAGATGGAGGGACAGAAACCGAAGGAGGGCAGTTTGGAAATTAAAGATTTGTGCCAGACTCTATCGAAGGCCTTCGATATGTCTAGTGCAACAGAAAAAGTCTCACCGAAGTCTCGAAAGTTGGATGGCCAAGAGTTAGTAAGATATGAAAGAAGATCACCAGTAGAGCGAAGCCATATACTGGTGATCTGAGAGCAGATTTTGAGAAGAGAAATGCTTAAGAAATAGATACTAATAGAAGAAATAAAGGTCCATTTGACACCAATAAAAGAAATACATTGGATATTATTACACAAACGGTAGGAGTTAATGTAACAAAATGGACGAAATTAGAGCACTTGTTAGTAATGAAAATATAGACATAATAACGCTAACTGAATCATGGATTAATTCAGAATCCAAACTTTTTAGCAGAATTTCATATTGAAGTGACGGGGTTGAATAGCACAGGGTTGAGTAACACCTGTAGGATTGCTAGCCTACAGGTGAGTAGGAAGGAGAAAAGAAGAAACAAGCAGCAGAGACGTAATTCCATACCAGTTTCTCGTGATGCAGAGGAACAAGAAACAGAGGAGTGCCCCATATTACCAGGTCATTCCAGTTTTCTAACTACCAGGAAGACGAGTCACCTAGATCAGTCACCCCTACTAAAGAATGGGAGTTTGAGCCAATCACCATCCAGCTTTCAAACCCTCTCCACCAATCACCAGCCTTCATTGGACCAGCAGCCAGATTTGCAGTACACCGAAGCAAATGCTTATGCAAGTTCCGCATCAAAGACCTGAGTGCTACCAACATAAGTGGGGATATCAGGATCTACAGTGCAGTACTATTACGGAGAACTCTGGATCAACCCAGGAACATAGTGAAGAACAGAGTTATCCACTGCATCACCAATAACCCTCAATTTTAATAAAATCACCAGAGTTGCTATTATGTCCTTCCTAGACTGTGTGACTCCCCCAGAGTATTAAATAAAATACTTTAAATTATTAGGTACCAAATGATAACTACCGTGTATTTTTAAGCTAAGTATTTACTTCACTATTTATGTCACAACGATTCACTATATCCTTTTAACATAGAAACACTGTAAGTTAAAGCTAAGAAAATACTTGAACATAGTCTCAATGAAATTGGAAGAAGTTAGGGAAAAGCACTTCCACCTCGGTAATGTTCTTAAGTCTGAAAAGTCCGGAGCATCTATCTAAAAGTGGCAACTGCCTCCCCCTCCCCCTCGAGACTACAACAAGCAAGCACTTCGGTGGAATAGCAGTGTTTGTCAGGAGTTCATTAAAATGCTGTTCTAAAGCAGGTATTAGACTAAATAATGATAACGAAAGTGTTTGGGTAGAGGTTAGCGAAGGTAGTGAGACCATAGTTATTGGAGTTATTTATAGACCACCAAATATGAGTAGAAATGCAGTTACGTCTTTATGGCAGGAATTGTAAATAGGATCAAGGTTTAGCATTGTGTGCATTAAGGGGGATATTAATTTTCCGTATATTGATTGACAGCATCAAATCGGCGACTCAGATTCTGAAGAGTTTATTGAGATAGTTTTTTATTTCAATTCATAGACTCGCCGACTAGAGGTAATAATATCCTCGATTTAGTTATCAGTAATAATGAACATATGATAAATAATGTAGAGATAGGGGACGATTTACGAAATAGCGATCATAAAACTATATATTTTAATATACAGTACAACGGAGAGGAAATGCTAAAGAGAATACGACACTTATCTCAGATTTCAGAAAAGCCGATTATGGTGGGCTAAAAAGAGCCATAAGGATGGACCCTATGGTTAAGCAATTAAGTGGATCCAGGTGTGCTAATGAACGTACTCCCTCTGAGCGCCTCCGCCAGAGTTGAAATAGTGACAGGGCAAAAATTAGAGTAATATACGATCCAAAATACCTGGACACACAGAGTTTGAAGCGAATTAAGTCATAGGATGAGGGAAAGCTGGATTCATGGAGAAAGTTCTAGAGCCCAGCTGTTGAATAGCAGAAAGATTAGGAATATCATTTCACTCTTGGGTTGGAGAGTTGTAGAGAGGAAGGGTGGGATTGTACTGCAAGTCACACGAATGTGGTACGATTAAATCAACCATGGTACGACGCACACGATAGTCACACGGCAAATGACCCGCCCTATATATACATGGGGGTGTGGCCGCCCCATTCATTCTACCCCCGAAGCTCCTACCGTCAACATGGAGGCCAACATGGACGTCCTCGACCAACTTGCGACCACCCTGACTTACGACGAAGCGTACGAGGCCATAACCAAATTTTTAACCAAATGATGATAATTAAGCTCATCTGCACCATCTCCCTGAGAAAGTTACGGAGCCGCAGAAAACAACGCAAGCCACGTCGTTGTCATGTCAGGGATTGGTTCATCGAAAGACCCCTGCATGGCCACTATGATCAACTGCTGAAGACTCTTGTGGACCCCGACAAGGCCAACTACAAGTACTACCTCAGGATGGACGAGGACCTCTTCAAAGAAATACTCCAGCGGCTTAGGCTTTCTCCCTCTCTGCCATAATACTATCAGTAATAATGGTTATGTTGGTCTTACACCTCTCCTTCACCTTGTATCTATCTCTCTCTCTCTCCCTCTCTCTCTCTCTCCCTGCCATGATACTATAAGTAATAATGGTTATGTTGGTCTTAATCCTCTCCTATCTATTAGGGGAAAGTATCTATGTACAGTCACAGTCAAAGGTGGTGTCCTAACTTCATAATTTCTACTCTGGTTATCTATTTAGTAATAGTTACCCTCTATGGGTAAAGAGGCCTTCACCCTTGGTGGAGGAAAACACGCATATGTCCCACACCTCCTACTACATGTTGTACAAGACAAATAAAAGGGGATAGAGCTAGTTTCAGACCAACAGTTATCCTATATGGTAGAGTCGGTAAGAAATCAATGAATCTTCTGCGGCAAAGTCAGTGGACCGATCTCGCTGTACATTCAGTAAAGCTGATCCTTCGTGTTTGGCCCTCAGCGACCCGTTGCTCCCGGAAGGAGGATGTTGTATTAGCAAGGTTAAGAATGAATTGTACTTTTCTGACTCACATTAAACCATATATTGACCGTGTATTCCTGCCGCAATGTACCTCCTATGGCGGGATTCTATCGATCAACCATATCCTTTTGCCCTGTGGTAGATGTGTGGAGGAGCGTAGCCCTCTCCTGATGTACTGCAGGGCGAATAACGTCCCCATCACTTTGGACTCGATCTTGGGTGATGGGGACGATGGTGTGGTTGACAAATTGATGCCTTACCTGAAAGAGACCAATTATTAAGAGAGTTGTAACTTGAGCTTTAATTTTGGTGGTGGTGTTTTATTTATTTCCTATGTTCCTTTTAGCATATATTTATGCTATTGTTTTCACTCATTATTTATTATGTTCACAGGACCTCCCATGTTGCTTAGTTTGATATTTGTTATAATTTTGTCTGTAATTCATTTTAGAGTAACATTACTTTCAGGTCCATTTTTGCTTTTCCCCTTTGGCTTAGCATATAATGAGGTTGACAGTTGATGCTCTTAACAATGTGTTTGTCCTGATACTATTATTTTCAGTAAAAAAAAAAAAAGCGAGTTGTCACAGTTCTGATAAGGTCTTCATGGCGCAATGCATAAGGTGTTGATTTTCGGTGTGAGCGTCCTGGGTTCGAATCCACGGACTGCCACATGTGTTTGTTAAATTTCATTAATCGATTTTAGGAGTAGAGTTGGTTGTTGGATAGAACATAATAATAGTGATCCGCGCACAGGAGAGATGGCAGCACAATTGCAAGAGAAAATAAGAGGGTACCTAATAATCAATAATAGATCCCTACCTTCTACTATGAACGCTACGAATAATCAATTCATCGTTAACCAGACTATGTACACATATCATAGTTTAATAGACATATTTAAGGGGGATGGGCTGTTTTTCTGGCTCTCCTTCTCCTTAATTTTTGGTCTCAATATTTTTCAGATTTAAAGACTTTCGGCCCATTAGTTTGCCGATGTTAAGACCTATCGCCCCTGTTCTTTGTCAATATTACGACTTTTTGTGTCATTTAGGTATGATTTTTTCCTGGCAAATGATACCGAGCCTGTAATTTAGGAGGAACACCGGGACATTTTTCTACCGAAAAATATACAAATATATCTTGAAAGGGGATCCTGGAGTTGTTTATTTAGGTTTGATGGAGGTCTAGGGAAGAAACTAGAACACAATATAAAATCAATGAAATAAAAACGACTAACAATTGAACCATCCCCCCTTAACCCGGCAAGCGCGATAGGCCTCATGGAAGGCTTCCTATAGGGAACACGATAGGCCTCACGGAAGCAAGACCATAAAAAAAGCCTTCCAAAAAAAAAGGGCCTATCAAAACAAAGGAATTTGTCTCTAGGTGAGATAATTCCCCTCTAGTACTCATCCATGTGTTTCTTACCCCCCCCCTCCCCTCCTTCCCCACCTTATTCCCCCCTCCCCCCCTCCTCAATTATCACCTATTTTTCCTCTTATTTTCATCATTTATCGGTTATTTTTCTCTCCTGCGATAATGTAGCACAAGTGGGTTGCATAAAAGATCGTTATGTAACACCTGGACACCGGCACACACCGCCCCGCTCGCTTCAGTTGACTCACAGACAGGGAGAGGGGAGGGTTGCCTGTGGCTCTCTCTCGCCTGAGATTTTCACCGGGTGGCCAATATCTTCGTTTTTCACCAACCAAATGCTTGCCCAACTTATTTTAGCACTCTTGAAGGTTCATATATACATCATATATGTAAAATAAAAGCATATCGAAAACAAATAATGCTCTATATTGTAAATATAACTAATTCTGTCAGAATCCAAGGCTAGAAATTCACAAATAACTACCCTAGCCCCTAGGTCTATATCGCGCTTGTCAGGTTAAAGACTACCTTAAAGACCACATCATCATGAAATTGTCGTCAATATGAGGAGGTTAAGGAATTAGACTCTATCGCCGCCTTTGTTGTTGTGAGATTCGGAGTTGCCAACGGCAAATGGGCTGGAATCTCTCCCCCAACAGAAAATCACTAGATGTCATAATTATACCCTAACCTACGTATAATGCCAAAATGATCAGTTTATATACACCTTTACAATTATACATATAGATACAATTTAGTAAATAATAATATAATTTCATAATTGCCCTTTTTTTGTATTTCTTGGAGTTATATCTGCATCATATACAGTATAAGTATATATATATATTTGTGTGTGTGTGTGTGTGTGTGTGTGTGTGTGTGTGTGTGTGTTCGTGGGTGTGTGTGTGTGTGTGTGTTTGTGGGTGTATGTAAAAGTATATATACTTCTTTCTCTCATATTTATATGAAACAATTTTTTCTAAATTATTTAGAAGTGTTTTAAAGTATATTAATTAGCTCTCAATGACATCCCCCTATTAATGTTATGGGCCCTCATTATGGAAAAGTTTTCCTAACTCTGCTAACACTGCAGACATCAGCATTTTCTCTCCTTATATACTGTACATTCTTCTTGGGCTCACCTTTGTAGATCCATGACGCCTGGTTGTCTTTTCATGGCGTGGTGCAAGTCTGACTCCTCAGAGCTGCATCACCATGCATTCACCTCCATATACTGTATCTATCTATTCACCTTGGCTCCACCTTCATATGGGAATATTCATGCAATGCAAATTTATTGGAAACCGTGAGGGTATTTTGTATGACAAGTTGTTGGACTTTTTAGTGATACACTGAAACTAAGTACAGAACAAATTCCATCCCAATAATATGTTCCCATTGACACATCGATATTTGAACTCGGGATCTTCTAGGTCACAAATGCAGTAGCAAGATAACTCCGCCTCAACTCACCTGTCAGAATCGTTTGATAACATTTGTACCACTGCAAACTATTGTAATTAATGAGTGCCTGTTCTAACTATTTAATTTATGTTGTTACTTATTCATGAATTTATATATTTTGACAGTTAGGGATAGACTAAAAAAGCTGAGTTGGGAAGGAATGGTCCATGATAAATTCATAGTCCGACAAGTGCGGTATAGTGCGAAAAGGATTACAGGTAGTGATATTTGTATTATAATAAGATCCAGAGGGGTTTAAACCAGGAACTCCCGTCACTTACCTCAACAGCGTTCCTCTAAAGCGTGAACAAAGGGGAGAGAAGAGAGAAGGTTAAACAGAAATAATCTATGGAAATTATGTTGATCAATTGAACATATTCAATAGAGTATTTTGGTGTACTATATATCCTGAAAGTTATAGGATATATATTGAAATGTCGGGTTGGTATTTCAACTCGACTTGGTATAATCTCGATACCAATCTTATAATAAGATATCTTGAGATAGAATATGCTCGACAGGGTCACGTCTAGCTTTATTTATCTTGCATCAACTCTTTATCCCAAGGCAGCATTCACACAATAAGAACACAATATTACTTCACACTTTAGTTTATTCAATTGGCATTGGTTATGGAATAAAGTATATTGTTCTGTCATATAGGGCAGACAATAAAAGGTACACAAGTGACGTATCAAATATAGAATGGTCTATAATGATAACTTAATTTGGTCACGTTACATTTACACACAGTATCAGTAATAAAAATATGCAGGAATAAAGATGTTACACATGTACAGTTGGCCAACTTAGTCCTGCGCAAAAAATGTGTGGTGTGTGGAGGTGTGTGGCATTTCATCCGTAGTAAATAACGTGGTTTTATGAATGAATCCCTCAAACCGAAAGGCGTGTGAAAGGAGGGACATGATTGGTCGAGGAGAGGAATATCGTGGTTAAATTTTCTTTCATTTTTGCATTTTGACAGGATAGTATAATTTCCATAAAGTCGTTGAGTATTAAGGAAAATTAAATACAGATGTTTCTATTTAACATCAATACATAACTATACATAAATATATAAATAAACATAGTAGGAAGGTTAGTGTGGTGGCGGCAGGAGGGTGGGAATTCGAATCAGTTCAATCGAGACAGTGCGGCGGTACTACATAACTAACAAGTGAATGGTTGTTTTCAAGATGCCTGTATACTGATTACAATAATTTAGCTTAAAGAGTCTGTAGAAAGTAAAATGCTTAGTAATATTTTAGTGTACGGACTTATTACCAATAGTATTGAGATCTGAACTTATGTTTGTATAAATGTATAGTTTCTGAAATATCTTAATTGCCGTCTTAAAGGTGGTGATGCATGAATTAACACATTTACTTTTTATCGTGGTTGAGAGGTTCTACAGGAGCTGATAAATAACTGGTTATATATAATTTACCAAAAATATCACTCCGTAATGGCAAAAAAAACATTATTAACAATACGCACTGGCAACGATGTGTGACGTCACACCAGGAATAGAGTGCGAAAATATTTGGGAATGAATTAATTTCACGTCAGTCACGGGCAGTGCCTCCTCAGTCCTCACCCCTCGTCAGGAGCGGTTATGTTTGCCGAACTGCTGTGTGGTATTTGGGTGTTTTAACACACCTGGACCATGTATATGTCTTTATAAATTTCCTGAGGAAGAACAGTATGTTAGAAAATGGTATGTTTTTGCCAACCAGACAAGAATTTGGAATGAAAAGCCAAAGTCTAGCTGTAGGCCTAGGCTGTGTAGCCTAATTTACATTTCGAGGAGAGTGCATTCATTATTAAGCAACAGGTTACAATGGGCAAAGAGACTACATTTAAAGAGTAATGCTGTTCCTACAATCTCCACCCACAAGATACCTGCAGCTCTAGCCTAATCGCTCTTCAGCTACCATAGCCTATTGCTAAACCATTCACCATTGCAGAGGCCAGCAGCAATGAAACGTCAAATTCAATATGGGTTGCATTCAAGGAGACTACTGCAGGACTTACCTCTGACTGGGTATAGGCCTAGACTATCCTAGTGTTTACTATACCCCTTTGAAATGACATTAACCTAACCGAACAACCTTACCTAACCTATCCTAATATTATGGGTGGGGGCTGCCACCCCCGCTGTTTTACATTATGATCTTTGACTTAGCCTAGATATTTGGTGTAGGCTATTTGTATGTGAAGTGGGTATTTTTGTAAATTTATCGATAACGAAAATCCTCCATGAGGACTAGCCTAGCCTATATGGCGAATCTATTGGTGCCTATTTTCCCTAATAAATTGTTTCTCATAACGCTGCAGTAGGCTAGTGTCGTTTAAAATAACCCCTAGGCTAAGGCTAGTGCAGTTTATGACATTTAGGCTACTAGCCTAATCTTTCGCAACAGCCTATAGGCTATGCTACTGGCTAGGTCGAACGATTGAATTATTAGCCTATTATTATTATTACACTTAGCCTAGGTGAGCCTATGGACAACTTATGATATTGGTAAATTTCTATAAGTGCACCATCATGAGTTTTTATTAGTAGGCTAAACATACTTTTCTGGGGAAGGATATAGGGGATGGATGTAGATTCCGGGCGTAGCCTACGGTCGTCATGTTTTCATAGGGCGATCGCCGCGGTTAACTTCGCGTCTATTTTGACGGCGATTTTTTTAGGTTATTTGCCCACTGCTGGCAGTATAAATGATGATGACAATATGTCATGGGGGGGGGGGGTGAGCCCTCAACATATTATTGTATCCAAAGGCAGTCAAAATAGATGGGAACATGATGGCAAAGGTTCGACGCCACTACGGCCTACGCGTAGTGTAAACAAGGCTGGCGGTACGCCCGAACTCTACGTTCTACCCGGAAATAGTATCCGGGTGTACAGGCCGACGGTCGGCATGATTACATAGCCTAGGTTGATAAATTGCGGTTAAGTTCCCGTCTATTTTGTCATGTTGTTACAGTTGTTTGCCCCCTGCTGGCAATATATATGAGGATGACAATAGGCTAAGTCATGGGGGGGGGGGTGAGAGGGGGCAAAGTCCCCCCTCAACTTATTATTGTAAACCATGTAAGTCAAAATAGATGGGAACCTGATCGCGAGCGTCTGTGTAGTGTAATCAAGGCGGGCGGTTTTACGGTAAACCCGCATACTACATCCTTGCCCTTTCTGCTATATTTTCATGCTAGACCTATGTGTGTATTTTGATTATTTCGTACTAGTCTAGAAGTGTTGGTGGCTTGGTGTCAATTTATCACTAGCCTATATTTTCGCCGTGAACACAATTTCTGGTACTGTACTCCTACCTGTAAAGCAGAATGTACATCCCTGGGCCCTGGCACTAGTCCATTACCTAGGTACGGTACTAATATGTGCACAGGCGCCTGTAAGAGTAAAGTCTGTGATAGATCCGCCACTTCTTGTGTTTGAATCCCAGTTTTGTTGACTATCTAGCCGATCCTGGCGATCCGTTCATATCAACTCATGCGCGGGATTATCATATCTGTATTTTGTTGATGCCCCGTAATGGCAACATAGATGATGATTACACTAAGTTCTGAGGGGGTGAGTGCCCCCCCTCAACCAATCTTATAATGATTCGGATCCCTGATTAGGCCCCCTTGAAAGAAAAACTAAACGGAGCAAAATGTTACCTCGACTTTGTGCGATTTGCTTACTTTAGGGTAAATAAAGGCAAGAATGTTAAGTGCGGGCGTACCGCCAGCCTTCTTTACACTACGCATTAGTGGCGTCGGACCTTTGCCATCATGTTCCCGTCTATTTTGATTGCCTTTGGATACAATAATACCCCCATGACATATTGTCATCATCATATATATTGCCAGCAGGGGGCAAATTACCGAAACGAAAAAAATCGCCGTCAAAATAGACGCGAACTTAACCACAGCGATCGACAGATGTAAACATGACAGCGGCGGGGGAGGCGTCGGACCTTTGCAATCATGTTCCCGTCTATTTTAAATGCCATTGGAAACAATAATATGATAAGGGGGGCATGCCCCCCCTCACCTTCCCATGACATATTGTCATCATCATGTATATTACCAGCAGGGGCAAATAACCGAAAACATTGCTGTCAAAATAGACGCGAAGTTAACCGCGGGCGATCGCCTTATGTAAACATGACGACCGTACGCCCGAACTCTACATCTATCCCTAAATCAGTTGGCCTACGTTATGTTTGGTTAGTTTTAGGTATATCTAGCGATCCGCCTGCAGTCGTGTGTTTACACTGAGGAACGGATGATGTTCGAGTGTGGATCGACCCGCATATATCGTATTTTATGTCTATATTACATCTCGTAACTACAAAACTTGACGACTTTCCGTAGTTATGTACTATTCAAATAATTAAAGGTTTGGACAAGGTGTTTTTATCCATATTCACTCGTTAAACGTCTTAACCCCTCATTTTCCCTGAGCTTCAAAGCCATCGGGAAGGATGTAGTATCCGGGCATACAGTCGTCATGTTTACTGTACATAAGTCGACAGTTGATCACCAGCGGTTAAGTTCCCGGCTATTTTTTGTTATTTACCCCCTGCTGGCAATAGATATGATGATGCCAATAAGTCATGGGGGCAGTCAACCTATTATTGTAGCCCACGGCAGTCAAAATAGATGGGATCGTGATCGCGAGCGTCTGTGTTGTGTAAACAAGGCAGGCGGTACGCCCGAATACTGCATCATTGCCAAGCCCTCCCCACTTGTTCTGTTGTTGTTTTAATATTCTCGGTGTAATGGGCCCATATATTACTGATTTATAGGGTTTTACCATAATATTCTACTTGAATATACAGATACACCAGGTTTTTAGGTAAAAAAATAAAAAATACAAAATAAAACTGGCCAAAGTAACTACATTTTTACCGATCATTTATCTCTCGATGAAATGCTTCATTATACATATGTGCTGTCTGGAGCTGCAGTGGGGCAGGCTATGAATATTAGGGAAACTATGGGGAAGGATGTAGTATACAGGCTTACGGTCGTCATGTTTACATAGGTCGTGCGGTCGCAGTTAAATTCCGTCTATTTTGACTGCTTTTATTCTGCAATTTTCCCCCTGCTGGCAAAATATATGATGATGACAATAAGTAATGGGGGGGGGGGGCTACCCTATTATTGTATCCCAAGGCAGTTAAAATAGACAGGAACGTGATTGCGAGCCTGTGAGTAGTGTAAACAAGACAGGCGATACGCCCGAATACTACATCTTTACCAAAATGTTGGATTAATTGAAAGACATAAAACAATGATAATACTTAAAAAATATATATTTTTTTTTTTTTAAAGGAAACTCCAAAATTGGAGAAACTTACCGGTAAGTTTTCTCAAAACTTCACTCAGATTTGTTGTACAGTACTGTACCAGTATTTTGTTTTTCTTGTAAATCATTCAAATTTCACTTTCATACATAAAATTGAGTATAAATTCATGTATGAGGATATACTGTACTGTATTTTTTAGACATTTTGATTAAATGTAAGACTTCCCAAACTGTTGAATTTTAATAATTTCCTAGGCTTGTTGGTAACTAAATTAAAACATTAAAACATGTAAATACAAGTATACAATGACACTTACGAAATAAAAAATATAATTAGTAAGAATTTGGTTTATCTTTAACCCTTTCATAGAAATACTAACTTATTAAATTAATGCAATAAAGAGTATGTTCCCAGTTTATTTCCCTTATGCGATTATCCTATAACACTGCATTTTGTTGCATTCCATATACTGGTAATAAGCACTTTTTGCAGGTTCTCAGAGCATTACGGGTGAACTCCAGATATCTAGAATCTGCCCTATGCAGATTCTAGAAAATGTTAGTGGGCTGTTAATTTAAACCCCACGCTTCAATAATCTACCGGGTATGTACAGTCGTGGTCAGAATACACCTAATACAGTACAAGACAATGAACATTAACTAGTGAATCCCAGTAATTTGTCTGTGCGGTTCCAACAGTTTCCCAATATAGTTATCCTGTGTATTATAATTATCTCTACAAAAAAAATCCAGAAATTCATGACCACGAATATACATTAAGTATACGGTATAGCATAGCTTCTAATGGTAGTAAAATGTGAGACGTAAATATATACCGTATATATATATATATATACCGGTATATATATATATATATATATATATATATATATATATATATATATATATATATGCATGTTTCTATCTTATCTCTAACTATAAACTTGTATAGGAATAAACTCCATTCCATAGGAATGGAGGGAGGTAGAATAAACAGGGTAGTTGAAAGCCAGATAAGCAGAGAAGAAGTAAAAGAAGCAATTAATAGATTTAAAATGGGCAAAGCTGCTGGAGTAGATAACATCCCAGGTGAAATGCTGATATATGGAGGAGAAGAAGCTGTTGACATAATGCATAGGTTATGTAAATTAGCATGGGAAAAGGAAAGTGTACCAGAGGACTGGAGGAAAGCAGTGATAGTACCCTTGTACAAAGGGAAGGGTAGTAAAGAAGAGTGTAAGAATTATAGGGGAATTAGCTTGCTTAGCATACCTGGAAAGGTACACGCAAGAGTAGTAACAAAGAGGCTACAGAAGATAACGGATGACAAAATAGGCGAGGAACAGGGAGGTTTCAGAAAGGGCAGGGGTTGCGTTGACCAGATAGCCTCAATGTGATTGTTGGTAGAGAAGTATCTGGCCAAAAACAGAAAACTCTATGCAGCATTCATAGATTTGGAAAAAGCCTACGACAAAGTAGACTGGGAGGGCCTGTGGGATGTGTTAACAGTATATGGTGTGGGAGGAAAGTTGCTAATGGCAGTAAAATCTTTTTATAGGAATGCAATGGCAAATGTGAAGGTAGGGGATAAGTTAAGTGAAAGTTTTGAGGTCAGTGTAGGTGTAAGACAGGGATGTGTCATGTCAGCTTGGTTGTTCAATATATACATGGATGGAGTGATTAGGGAATGTAGGGCTGTATCAATGGGTGTGGGAGCTAGACTGGAATCAGAGGGAAGAACATGGAAGATTTTAACATGCCTATATGCGGACGATGCAGTCCTGTTGGCAGAAAATGCTGAAGAACTTCAGAGAGTGGTCACTGACTTTGACAGGGTATGTGAAAAGAGAAAGTTAAAGGTCAATGTAGGGAAATGTAAGGTAATGGTGTTTGAGAGAAGAATGTATGAAACCATAGATTTTAAGGAAAAATATAGAATCAAGAAAGAACACAAGAAAAGTTGTAAAATAAAATTGAAAATTAAGTACTAGAAGAGGTTGAAAGTTTCAAGTATTTGGGAGCTGTACTATGCAAATATGGTAAAATGGAAAGTGAGATAAAAGAGAGAAAAATGCAAGGGAGAAAGGTGATTGGAGAACTTGATAGTATTCTCAAAGGAAGAATGGTTAGCCAGGAAATAAAAAAGTCACTGAGAAACAGTGTGCTGCTCCCAACACTCTCGTATGGAAGCGAGACATGGACGGCAAGTGACGAGGACCTCTTCAAACTGAGAGCTGTGGATATGGGCTTTTTCAGAATGGCAGCTGGCATGAATAGGCTAGATGGGCCAAGTAATAGGGAAGTGTATGAGTCCTTTGGAATGGAAGAGCAGGCTTTGGGCATTGATTGTGGTGTGATTGAGTGGATAAAGAGAAGTAATTTGAGGTGGTATGGTCATGTTCAGAGAATGGATGAAGACAGAATGCCAAGAAAGATATATGGGAGTCAGGTGAGTGGAACCGCTAGTAGTGGAAGACTACCTATGGTATGGGAAAAGAAAGTGGAAAAATATATTGAAGAAAAACTTCCACGTAGTGGAAGGGGCATTGTGGCACGGGCAGGGGAGGCATGTCTTGACAAAGTAGCTTGGAGACGTTTCTGTCATGGTCATCCTCTAGTGGGGGTTTCCCAGGGGGAAACAAGGTGTCGGAGATGATATGATGATGATGATGTGTTAGGTGAAACCCTATCAGTACTTTCAATGTTGTATAATGTACAGTATATACTGGTACTGTACTGTTTTATCTTGGGGTTAAGAGTGTATCACCTGTATTTTTATATTTATGAATACCGGTACTACTGAAATAATATCAATATCTTTGATACTATTTTTTTCCTTCCCAGGAATACCCTACTAAAGGATGACCATGGTGGGAACACCTCCAGCTTTTTTTGTCCAGACATGCCCCTTATGCCCATCCCAAAATGGTCCCCATTTAATGTTTTGTTTTTTCACTTGCTCATACCCAGGCTATAGGTCAATCACTCTGATGTAAATGCTGGAAAGTACAACTGATCAACAGATCTGTCATACTTTAAAGCAAATATGTTTCTTTTATTATAAAATGTGTTGCATAATGTTTATGATGGGCATCACAGACTACCTCACTGCAAAGTTTTACCTATAGTGTTATCTACTCTATTGTTCCACATTTTCTAACAATAAGACAGAATAACATGCATACAGGCATACCATACCATCACCCTCCATCTTCTACTCATATAAGCTCCTTATTATACCACCTGACACATCTTCAGTATTTCCTCTTCTAACTTGCTTTTCAATTACAGTACAGTAGGCCTACTGTTTATAGTATGACTTCATATGACCATTTTATCCTTTAGCAGGGTCATCCTTTGAGTATACTTATCATAAGTGTTTTAGTACAGTATATAAATTCACACTATAGTATGATGTCTGTTACTATCTGGTCAAAAGTGATATTTGTTTTCTTGTTCACCTATTTCTCTATATGTATAGCTGGTACAGAATAATAAGCATAGGCTAAAGCTACTCTAAAAATCTATATGCTAAGATGATCAAATTTTGTTATCTGTTATTTGCTATTTTGAAGAATCTGGTTTAGTCACAAAATTTTAAACTTTGAAGGTGTGACAAAATATTTACATAATTATGTATATTCACTTCAGAAAAATTAAATAAATAATTGTGATCAGCAGTACATTATGTATGATAAAACATATTCTAGTTACAGTACGGTACTGTACTTTTAAAGGCATTACACTTACTCATTCAGTTTTCTCTTTGTATTTGTCCATATTGTTGCCTATAAGCATAGTAGACAGCCTGAAGATTCCACGGGCATAAGGCAACAGATATAAACCCTGGATGATCAATCATGCAGTCAGGTATGGGTTCAGCATCACAACATTCTTTCCTGCTGATCTACAAGTACAGTATCCTGGCTACACCAACATGTCAAGAAAATACCCCCTATATCGTCACCAATTCATAGCATAAAAGATGCCCGGCCATATTCAAAGATGCTGTGAACTACCGGTACCGAATAGCTGCTCTCTCCAATCAAGTGACGTTTATAAATAAAGTGTCGCCATCTAGTGTTGTCAACGACAGGGTTGTGTAATGTCACCGTGGCTGTTTAATGGTGTGGTGAGGGAGGTGAAAATGAGAACTATGGGTAGAGGATTGGGTTTAGTAGGAAAGAGTGGTATATATTTGGAGTTCTACCAGTTGCTGTTTGCTGATGATATAGCATTGGTAGCAGATTCTGAAGAGAAACTGCAGCGAGAAGTCAAAGAGTTTGGTGTGGTATGTCGGAGGGGGAAGCTGAGATTGAACATCAATAAAAGTAAAGTGATGGTGTGTAATAGAGGTGCTTGTAGGGGGAATCTAGATGTCAGACTGGATGATGAAATACTGGAACAAGTTGAGTGTTTTAAATATCTTGGAGGAATGATAAGCAAGGACACATGTGTGGAAATTAAAGTAAAAGAGAGAGTATGTAAAGGAAAGATAGTTTTCGGAGCAATGGTAAGTATGTGGAAGGTGAGAAATCTCGGAATGAAAGCTAAAAGTGCAATGTATCAAGGGATAATTGTACCAACAGTTATGTATGGGGCTGAGACATGGGCTTTGAAGGCAAAAGAGAGAAGGAAGTTGGATGTGATGAGAGATGAGCCAGAAGGGTCCTGTGCTGGTATGGACATGTTGAGCGAATGGGAGATGAAAGGCTTACAAAGAGAGTACTGTATATGAGTCAGATACAAAGGGAGGGAGGAAGACTTACCTCCGTTGAGATGGAGTGATTGTGGAGTACAAGCGTTGAAAGATAGAGAAATGACTGTAGAACAGGCAAGAGCAGTGGTAATAAATAGGAATGATTAGAGAATGCTTGTGACTAGTTGAGAGATAGCGCGGGCGTTGGGTCAGGCGCCAGTTGGACTAGATAATGTGTAGTCCATCAAGCGTCTGGCCCGGGGAGCCGGTGTATATGAAGGGTCATGTCTGGATGTGAGGTGGGCGGGCATTATGGTGTGCCCCGCTGCGTGTCTGCATGCTAAGACCGGAACCTCTCCGGGAGGGCTGGGGCCAGTGAAATGCTGGAGGCCCCTAGTGATCTTTGGTCTCTGGGTCTTTTCCTAGGTGATCTAGATGTGTGTGAATATATATTTTTGTTAGACCATCTCAAGCTATGGGGTATGTCCCTGTGTATGAACATACATCTATTGTGGCAGAAAGGAAGCAACAAACACCTTGAAGCTCCATTGTCTCCATCTCATCTAGTGCGACACATGAAGCACCCATCATCTCAAAGCTTCAATAGATAATCCTGGGGCCTCGTATGAGTTACAGGCTATTGAAAAGCCTACAGTCCAGAAGTTGAGACATAGAAAAACAAAATAATAATATAATAACAATAAATGATGACCCCGTCATTCACATACAGCATATACACTGTACAGTACCGGTACTGCATAATCTCATTTCTTCTGTATGAGCAAAGGTAGCCAGGGTAACAAAAAAAATATAAATACTTTATAATTATACCAGGTATATATACAGGTATAGCCTATACTGTACATGAACGAAGGCGGTGCTGGTTGGGGGGAGGGGCGTCGACTGACTGGGGACAGAGGTGCACGGGGGCGGTTCGTTCGTGGCCACCCCTTCGGGGATCACGGGCGTCAGGCAATAGATAGATAGATAGATAGCCTATACTGTATATATTTTCCCACCAACTTTACAATGTTTTTTTTTTTTTTTTAGCCTATTCAGTACAGTACCGGTATATATTTGTGTGATTGGTTTGGGATTTGTTTCCTACCTACTTTAATGATATCTCTTAAGTGCCATATTTTTTTTTTTTTGTGAAATACCTTTCATATTGCCTTGATGACGGTAGGTCTACAAAATACCGCGAAAGGTCAAAAGTGTACCCCCAGTCCAAAGTCACCCCACTTTACAATACTGTACCGTACCTGCCTTAGCAGAACTACTCTATACAGCAAATACACTTTTCATTTGGTTCCAAATTTGCTAATCCTTTTAAAATATTACATACTGGCATAGTGAAGTTTCAATAGGTGTGAAGATATACTACTAAGTTTGTGTGAATAGGCCTATACTTAGGCACATATCCCATAGCTAGGGGTGGCCGACTCGAAACAGTTGTTGTTGTTGTTGTTGTTGTTCCCTAAGCTGCCTGGCCGAACAGCCCCGAGTCCCTGAGGAAGGCCATGGCCACGATTTGGCTTTCCCACAGAGCTCTCATTGAGTGTAGGTTGTGTTGTTGGCGTAAGTGGTTGTGTGAAATGCAGTCTTCTATGATGTGTTTAATGGTATGGGGTGCTGTGTTACATCCCGGGCAGGCGTCGACAACGGAGTCATCCAGTCTCTTCTGATAGCTCAGGAGAGCCGGATGGTGTCCGCATCTCAGCCTGGCCAGGTGGACTCTGTCCTCGCGAGGGAGGGAGGATTCGGAAGGATGGATTTCGGGAGGTCGTGCATGCAGCTGCGTGTTGTCTGTGAGTGAGTGGATGGATTGGCGAGAGATATGAGTATGGATGTGCTTCTGGAAGTTGGTTCTGGGTGGGCAGGGAGGGAGAGAGGACAATAATTGTGTGTGATACCGTGTGCTGGGTGTTGTTTTGATATTTCTTGGTGTCTGTGGGTGTGTTGCCATGTAGTTTAGTGGGTGGTCTTGGTTCGTGGAGGCTGCTGCCAGGAATTGAGTGCCTCTCATGTCCAGATGGTCTTTGACTTTGAGGATTTTTGTTTCTTGATGTAGGTGATCTGTGGGTGTCGTAGCTGTGCATCCTGTGATGATTTTCTGGGCTTTATTTTGAATGGTCTGTAAGGTCTTATGATGTGTTTCAGCTAGGTTGGAAGCCCAGGCCAGGCTTGCGTATTCCATAACTGATCTTATGTATTGTTTGTAGACTGTGGTGGTGGTTTCTTTGTTGTGTCCAAATTTCGTGTGGGCAAGTGATCTGAGGGCGTTAAGTCTGGGTGTCAGTTTCTTTTTCGTGTTTGTGGTGTGCTGTTTGAATGTCATTTGGGTGTCGTATGTTACTCCTAGGATTTTGTGTGTGTGTGTGTGTGTGTTAGGGGTGTGTTGTTTATGTTGAGTCCCGGGACGTAATCGTGCTCTCCTGTCCAGCTTGTGAGAAGGGTTGCAGTGGATTTAGCTGGGGCTAAATTGAGTCTGTTTGTAGTGCACCATTCATGTAATGTGTCGAAATAGTCTTGAAGGAGTCTTGTTGCTGTGTCTGGGTTTTGGTGCGTGCTTGTGAGTGTTATGTCGTCTGCATAGGAGGCTATGGTTAATATATTTGGGGTGAATTTGGTGTATTTATATCATGCATGTACAGATTGAAGAGTGCGGGCGACAGGACGGATCCTTGCGGGACTCCGTTTGGGAAATTTCTAATGCTAGATGACTGACCGGCAAAAGATACGTGTGCACATCTGCCTGCTAAGAAGTTGGCCAGCCATCTTTTTGTGTTGTTGTGCATGTATGTGTTGTAGATTTTGTTTGTTAGGTTGTGGCGGGGGATGGCATCGAAGGCTTTACTAATGTCGAGTGTGGCAAGTACTGATCTGTGTGGTGGTCTAGCCGAGTTGATGCCGTCAAAAGCTCTTTGTGTAAGGTCTGTAAGAAGAGTGTTTGTGGAGTGCAATGGCCTGAAGCCGTGTTGTGTTGGAGAAAGGGGTAAGTCAGGTGTCATCAGTTGTAGTACAAGGTGCTCTATGACTTTGGAGGGGGTACAAAGGAGTGTGATAGGGCGGTGTGAGGAGGGTAGCGTGGGGTCTTTGTTAGGTTTGGGGAATGTGATGATGATACCATGCTTCCAGATGTCTGGTATTGTGTTGTGTGAGTAGCTGTAGTTTGATATGTTAGTGAGTGCTTGTATGCCTTGTGGTCCCAGGTGTCTGAGGTGAATGTTGCTTACGTTGTCTAGGCCACAGGCGGGTGAGAGCTTGAGATTGTTGATGATATGCTTTGTCTGGTTGTTGGTGAAGGGTGTATAGTCAGGGCGTCTACGCCGTGGGACCACCTCCCGAAACTGCCGACCCTCCCGTCCGGGGACAAGATCACCGACAGTGGAGGACAGCAGGCTGCCGACCGTGGGGAGCAGTTTCCGGGAGCCAAACCGTCACAACTATCCCCTGACCCCTCCCTGGGGGCACGCGTCCTTGGAGCGGCTGCGGTCGCGCCGGGCAACTCTCACTCGAGACAGTTACTGCATATACCGTACTGTTGAAGTTATAACCAGGGATGGAGTATTCGTTTTTGTTATTCGTATTCGAATGCATTCGAATACAGTAATTCAGGGTATTCGTATTCAAATTCTTGTAAATAAAAGTAAAAGTATGTGCATTCGTATTCAAATATTTGGACAAATTATTTGTATTCTTAGAATAATATGGCGAATACAAAGGAGCAAGAGAGAGCTGTCATCGTTCGTATCTCGTCATATTCACAAATTTGATACCATACCATATATCTAGTTACTACACTATATAAGTTTAAATACCAGTATTGAACACAGGTAGTGTCTGTTATCAGTCATAAAATAGTTAACCATTGCATAAGCTACAGTAATTAGCTAGGCCTATAGTAAAAAAGTTAATTAATTTATGGAAAAGTATTCATGACTGCATTCATGAATACTTTCATAAAGTATTCGTATTTGAATACTGAACTCTTGTATTCACTCCATCCCTGGTTATAACAACATGAATGTATTCATACATTTATTATTTCTTGACAGCATTTACACTCCTCATAGGTGTCCATCACATCACAATTCCCACACAGACACCTGCAATTATCTAGAGTTTTAATGTGGTAAAAGAATGGTACAGTACCATATCACAAACTGCTAACAAGCTACCGTACCAGTACTTATACTGTATTACCAAACTATAACACTTAACAAAATATACTAGTTAACCCATGAACTGCTAGAACCTGTACAAAGAAAAGGGTATAGTTAAGGGGGGGGGGGGGGGAGGAGTGAAGGATGTGGCATGGAGAGATGCCACTACTTTCTATGTGTTGCCCAATTTTGAGACATTTCCCGGCACTGGCACAGTATTTGATTTGATGTACATGTTTACATACCGTGCCTGGCGGAAGGAACATAGTAGTTCCTGGGTTAATAAGCTATGCAACTGTGGACGTATGTGTGGGGAGGAGGCTGATGGTTGCCACTTCTTCAGGCAGAGAAAGATAAAAAGGTACGGTACCGGTACACAATGAGAGGAGTGGAGAAGGGAAGTAGAGATGGTTGAACGAAATGTGCCGACTGATTTTATATGTATAGATGAACGAATGAGGTAATCTGTGTTTCATAATAGAGGGTATTTGGGGCAATGAGGGGATGGGGGTTGTCTGACCATAATGTGGTAGTAGCAAATATGTGAGTAGGCTACAGACGAAGTGGGTGAGGAAAGATGGAGTAAGGCAGGATGGAGGAGGAGCCATGTAGAGAGGGAAAAGGTTACAGGAAGAGTTAAAAAAAGCAGTAGAAGACACCTAGATAGGTTTGACTTGAAGCGAATGGAGAAGGTGTAAGAGGTGAGCTTTGTGTTTATGGAAGAGATAAGTGCATGATGATAATGATGCAGTTTTTACAACCATGCACTACCTGCTCAATAGCTGGACTAAGGTGGGTGCCCTGATGAACAGTGACTTCGGTGAACAGTTGCCACAGATTGCTAGATTGCACCCTCCACCACAGCACTGGCGTCTGCCAATAACACACTGGCTGGCCTGAGACTCGAACCCTTGACCGTGAGGTTTACAGGCGAGTGTTCTACCAACCGTGCTACGGCCAGCATGTGAGGAGTTAGGAGGAGGGGAAGGAAGTGAAAGGATTAAACAGTATGGTGGACTAAGGAGGTGAAACAAGCAGTTGAAGAGAAAAAGAAAGCATACAAGAGTGGTTGGGTAGTAGAGGGAATGAAAATTTGGAGAGGCAGAAAAGGGAAATGTAAGTGAAGAAAAAGAGAGTAGTGAGCCTGAGTACGAGAACAGTAGATGACAAATTTAGAAGAAATTGTTTTGGAAGGTCAAGAAAGTTAGGGAGGGTGACAATGGAAGTAGGCCTAGTAAGGGCGTGAAAGATAAAAATGGGCGAGTTCTAGTGATGAAGCAAGCTAAGAAAGCACTTTAACCTGGGAAATGAAAGAGGGGGTTAGAATAGATCCATCACTGGTACTGTAGGATAGTGATGTAACAGAGCAATGGGTAGATGGGGAACAAGGTGGGTTTAGGAAGGGCTGTGTAGATCAGATCTCCTTGTGAAGAAGTACCCAGTATCTGCAGAAGAAATGGAAGTTTATGCTGCCTTCATGGACTTGGAGAAGCCTCAGACAGTAAGTAGAGAAGGTGTGTGGAAAGTACTGAAGATATAGCAAGTTCCGGTAGTTGGTAAGTTGCTGGAAGTAGTGAAAAGCATGTATGAGGGTGGAAGAGAAGCAATGCGTGTAGAGAATGAGCATAGCGATTTCTTCAATAAAGCATGGGTGTGTGATGTCCCCATGGATGTTCAGTAGCCTATACAGCACATATTGTATGGATGGAGTCATGAAATAAATCCAAGGAAAAGCAGAGGATGTTGCAGTACACTAGTAAGGCAATGGAGCGATGGAAGTTGCTTGTGCTACGGTTAGCTGATGATACTGCTCTTATGAGTGAGCGTTGCAAAGTTTGGTTTAGTAATTATGTTTAGAATGCTGTGTGAAAAACGGAACTCGAAGGTCAATAGGTCGAAGAGAGGAATGCATTCCCCCCCAGGGCTAAGGAGGCCTTCATCTTATGGTGAAGGAAGAAATTAATATACCCCATGCATCCTACTGCATGTTGTATATTGTGGACTAACAGCCATTAGTAGCCTATACAATAAAGCCTTGTTATTGGCACTCAGGCACTGTCTTGGTATGGCAATGCCGAGACTGGTAGAGTGCGGTTAGGTGCCATAAGGGACTCTACTAGTTTAACCTGGGCGCTGTTGGCGCAACGCCAGAGTCGGCAGCAGTGTTACATGGTAGGGCAGTGTTGTGGCAGGTTCTTGTTGTTCTAAAGTCCAAGTTGCCTAATGTACAGTAGAGTCTTGGTATGGTACCGTACTGTCTTGTTGCGGCACTGTTGAGGCTGGTATGGTTTGCAGATACTGCAGATGGACCTACTGTAGTAGAGTCTGGTAAGGGTTGTGTTAGCGGGTGTACCATACCTTTTGTTTACATAGTGGCACGCTCGCAGTTACTGTACATTCGCGTCTAATTTGACTGCTGTTATTTGCCCCTGCTGGTAATATATATGATAATAACAATAAGTCATGGGGGGGGGGGGGGGGGGGCAAAGCCTCCCTCAACATAACAATTTATCCAACACCTGGCCTTGGGATACAATAATGGGTCGAGGGGGAGCTTTGTTCCCCTCAACCCCCATGACTTATTGTCATCTTCATATATATTACCAGCAGGGGCAAATAACAGCACTCAAATTAGACGCGAATATAAATGCGAGCATGCGACTATGTAAACAAAGCGGACGGTACGCCCGCTAACATAACCCTTACCGAGTCTTGCTGCGGCACGGTTAGCACTATACAGTACCAACATCAGCCAAAGTGCTGACATAGGCTATGGGTCACCCCTTGCATATTAGGCCTACATATACAAATTATCCACCGTCCACTGCCCTTTATTATTCCTGGGGGAAAGTGACATAGGCTTAGGTCTAGTCAACAGTGTTTGAGAAGCTTAGGGACGCGTCTTGCACGAGAGGCAATTGTTTACATATTCGATGAAAAACCTAGCCTACTTAACCCATTAAGCCCCAGCTGATTTAATAAAAATGCACACTCCAGACCCAGCCACTTGTCAATTTTTTTTTTCCTGAAAACACATGGGATGGGTTAGTAATATAGGGAAAACCACAAAAAAAACGCTCCCTTAGGTCATTTTGGGGTCCTGGGGGGGCGGCGGAAAGTCGCAATTAACATGGGGTGATGGGTAGGCAAAATACTGGAAAATCACTCCAGCGTGCACGCGGCTGGACTTACTGTAGGGGGCTGCCAACCATCGGTATTGTTCCGTGGGATCCTAAAGCAGTTCCCATACAAATCTGAACCCTCTACGAGCCTTCTATCAATGTTCAATTAGCGCCGTCGGTTATAACCGACGCTGGTACTGGCAGGGATTTAGAATGCCGTCGACTCACGTCCGATGCTGGTGTCCACCTGGTTAATCTGTATCTAGGCCTACTTGTATTTTATTGTGTTCACGAGACACGAACGAGTTTTCATAACGGGCGAGGCAAGCATAAGAGCGAGTTCAATAGTTTATTATTTTTTCAAAGAAAAAATATATTTACATGTGTTGGCCTAACCAGGCATAATCTCCACAATGACTGTTTAAACTGTCAAACATGTCTTCATAAAAACAAAATACCGTAGGTACCGGTAGGCTTATTTCTGCAGGAGAATGACGCCACTTTACGATACATTTGCTGTTAAAATATACACAAAGCTGTAATTCCAGTTACAGTATGTATATAATATAAAGAAAAACAAACTGCCAAAGATATAAAGGCACATCTAGTAATAATAAAATTTTAGTTTGGTAAGGGTTGTGTTAGCAGGCATACTATCGCTTTGTACTATTTGCATAAGTTGTACGCTTGCAATTAGGCCTATGTTCGCTTCTAATTTTACTTATTTTATTTTATAATTTTTGTTTACAAAATTATCCCACAGCCAGCCGTTATATGCCCCTGCTGGTAACATAATTATATATACAGTATGATGACAATAATTCAAGGGGGGTGAGGAGGAGCTTTACCCATTATTGTACCCCACGGCCATCTGCTGCATAAATTGTCGAGTTACTGGCTGTGGGACACAATACAGTAATAGGATGAGGGGGCTTTGCCCCCCCACCACAACCCTTTTTTTAAGTTTTTCCATTGAGCATTAAAACACCTAGATTTACAATTTGGCTATTTGTATGTATATTTATATCAAAACCCACAACATTCAACATTAAATAACCTAACCTCACCTGGAAAAGTTAGGTTACAGTAAGTTAGATTTGGTTTGGTTAGCCGCCCTAGAGCGTAAAAGGCCTGGGCTAGCCTTTTAAAATTTGTTATCTTTCAGGAGGATCACAGGTAGGCTAGGCCTGGGCCTATGTGTCTATCTATCTATCTATCTATTGCCGGACGCCTTACTCCCCTTACGAGGGTGGCCATACACAGAATGCCCCCAAGCGGACCTATTCCCTGTGAGAGGGACAACCCGAGCCAGTTTAGTGTAGGACTTACAGGATTGACCACTCAATTTAGGATTCGTCCAACTCCGAGGCCCTCTTGTGTATCTTGTTAGCACTATTTTTCTACAGTGGTGTTTGGCTAATCCATCCACTAACCTGCCTTACCCTTAGGTAAGCAGTACGGATTTGTATCAGGTTTACTCCCCTAGACAGGTTGCCAACCAAGGCTGACGAGTCCCATCCACCCGGATTTGTATAAGGTTGTCCCCCCTAGATGAGTTGCCGACCAAGGCTAACGAGTCCCATCCACTCAGCAGTTGAAAAACAGAAAACCCAAGTCTTAGTCTAAAGAATTAGGCCTAGGCCTATGTCAATTTAATATAAAAAATAAAATCTGAATACTGTCAGTCTCGCTTAGGTTCCTACACACACATAAAAAAAGGCCTAGCCTAAATAAATAAAAAAAAAAAAAGGCTAACAGTAGGCTTGTAAGAAAGAAAAAAAACCGGCCTAGAGGGAAATGTTTGACTGAAAAGAGAATAACCTCATAGCCTAGTTAGGCCTAATGCAAAAAACAGGCTATCAAACAAGAGCAGTTCCATCTTTTTCATAATTTTTATTTAGCCTAATAGGCTAGGCCTATACAAAGTTAAAATTATGCTTTACAGTTCTTATTACCGGGTACTTAGAATATGTCTTTGAAAGTGATCAATATAGGCTAGGCCTAGGCTAATTTCAAACTAATTTTCTTGTAGGGCCTATTTTTCTCATCTTCAGCCCAGTCTTGAAACAAAATTATCCCTTTTGACACCCTAAAAATAATAATTAGGCCTAGGCCTTTATTATTGCAAAATGATTAGCCTATGTTTAGGCTAGGCTACTATTCCCTGGGCCTGGGGTTCATGTGTAAGCAATAGCAAGTGTCCACCAACAGCTTGAGCCTGACGCCTGCAGACTGAAGAGTGAAGACTCTGTCGGTCCGTCGGAGCCTGTCCTGCCGCCTCTGCCACTGTTGGTTGCTGTGCAGCTTCTGGTTCGAACTGATATGGTCAGATTATCATACGGTTGAACTAAATTTATTGTGCATTGCACAGTTTAACAATTAACCTCTTCAGTACCAGGGACTTCCTTTTCATCATATTTTGGCATCTAGGCTATTAAGTTAGGCTAGACGATTTTATTCAGCTTAGGAAAGACGTCTAGCAATAATAAGACTTCAAACTATCTCAACCAACCACTTCAACTACCACAAATCCTTCCTAAGCTGCATAATATCGTCTAAATACAGCTAGAAAAAATATGACACGTCGCTGGTTAAAAGGCATTTCAAATTGTTCACTAGGCCTAGGCTACTTTCACAGCTCTCATAATCATCGTCCATTGTGCAGGTTGTTATACAACGAAGTTAAAGTTACGAAATTACCGCTCATAGGCCTAGGACTCTAAGAGTCAGCCTCACAAATCACAAGACATCTAGGCTAGTCAAGCTTTTCAGCCTCTCAGGCGTCTTCCTGAATCCTCTTGGTGCTGTTATTGTTTACAATTTTCCTGGTGTGACGTCACGAAGATCGCCTTAACTCCGAATCATGCACACCTTCCGCAAGGTATAAAATTCGATATATTGAGATTATTGTTTGACAAAATTTAATAATAACACTCAAAGTGCGTTACTTGCATGTTGGTATTTCCCATTATAAGTAGAGCCCATGTCATGCACCACCACCTTTAAGCTTTATTTTTATAAAGATTGCAAATAACCTATAACAAAAAGCTCCCTGGTAAAGTATGGATGTTTCCTTTGTGTATGAGAGGTCCTTCTTAACCTATGCAATAGCATGACGCCAATAGCAATTGAGCAATCCTAGCAATTACCAGAATATTGTAAGAAATATCTAATGGAGTGTCACGCTAACTAATTCGCTATACCGTACTTGTTACAGTCTTTTTTAAAGGCCCATAAATTGCACAATCTTTACCAAACCCAAAATGAACCCCTTTCGTCCTTCCACACACCCATGATTGTGGAGGTGGTGGTGGTGGTGCGGGCGAGTGCGGGGGGCACATTGTTGAGTGACTAGTTGCTACTTTTAGGTAATTGCCACCATTGCATTGCATAATGTAATAACATTAATATACTATATAGAATTGCAGGGATTTACAGTTTATATATTATTTTCATCAACCAGGGAGTTTACTGCACTCCGGTACTAATTTGGTGATAACAAGAGAGGTATCAATCAAACCCATAAACAACAGCATTCATTGAATTGGACTACCAGACAACAATGTGATCGGTTTATAGTGAACAAAAAAGGATAGGATCATAACATAGTATGGAACAGCATAACTTCACATAAGAAGAAACAAAATACACTCTGCCACTTCGAGGTCAATAGAATATTTGTATTACATAGAATTTCCAAACACACGGTAAAAATAGACATTCGATTCATACTTTGTTTATCTTTATATTGATAATACAAACATAAGAATCCTTAAAAGTGTCCGTTAACTTATGACTATAAAAGGCCATTCCTAAGCTTAATGCAATACAATACAGCAACTGGAACAATAAATAAGTGATCATAGTCTTGAAGAGGGTTATTGAGTATTATAATACTCATGTTAAGAGAGATCCTTTTGAAACTAAATGTCATATGCTGGCGATAACTGGGAACACATATATATAGATAAAGTTTGCTAGTGCTTAAGATATTAATAAACAGTTACCGATAATTAGGATATGCATATTACTGGAGGGGTTATCCTATTATGCATTGCGTAACTTTGCGCACACATATCAAGTGATTATAGCGGCACACGTTTTAAGATTCCCCGTGTCAATTATCTCTCTCTGTCTCTCTCTCTCTCTGTCGAATGGTATGGAAAACTCCTTGTCGCTGATGGTAGGGCGCTCAACAGACGAATATAAACAGGTCAGCTTCACTCCAACCACTAACAAGACTTCGATCACCGTATTAAGAGTTCTGTATATCATTACCTCTACCTGCTACATTAGCGTTTTTAAACCATAGCAACATGTATTATTATTCAATAAGAAACCCTTTGGTAAAATAGGTAGCAACTATTCAATTTGCATGCTTATATCATTCACAATACCTATTTATTAATTATTAACAATACTAGCTCCCCAACCATACAATAGCTTTCGCCAAATTTAGAATACCTTCATCCAACCGTAGCTCATCCCTGCTCCACCTTTACACCCCCAGGATTCCAGAGAATGGAAGGGGAAAACCTATCCTTGATAAACACCATCCAGTGTAGGGATGCAACTAGCGCGGTTTTATTATGGTGATGATAATGTCGGTGTTTTATGCTTGTATTATTTGGGTTTCATTTAAAAAACAAATGTAAGTCTATATACATGTTCTGTAGTATGTTACACATAATATATGAAACATAAACATCCAACACATTAAATATTTATTGGTGCTTCACAATGATTACCACTTACCGGCATTTATAGTTACAGTTACTTCTATAGTACTGCATTCGGTTTAGGCATCTATTATTCAGAGATTAAAGGAATATAATCAAGTTCCCAATTTACCTGTTAACAATATATCTAATTCAATATGTTTACTAACAGTAAATTGCTACTGGTTCCAAGGAAAAACAATACGGTGGTGGCATTGTAGGATATATTATATATAAAATTAATGTAGTGACTGTAGAGTATGCTAAGTACTCTAATGAAGGTGATGACATCGAAGTTCCCTATTGTGTGTGTGTGTGTGTGTGTGTTTTGGGGGGCGTCATCTGAAGTTGTTGTGCTAAAATATAATACAACAATCCTATCCTCATCCTTTCCACAAAAGCCATGCACATCACGTTACCAGATAAATGTTCGCCAATGACCGAACTAATGCTGTTGTTCATATGACTGATATAAACCTCTGTTGTTCTCTTTCAGCAATTGTGATCCGGTATGCACTAAATAATGTTTTGATAATCAAGCCCTGCTATGCTATACAGCACAATCCTATACACATATTGTGTAATGAAATGGCTCCAGTTATTTAACTGTGGCAAACCTTTACCGGACTATTTCCTCGTTTGCCCTCCCCACACCTCCACCACCCGCTCCATCACCACCACAACCATATAGTTGTGTGGAAGGGCGGGCAGGGTTCTTTTTGGGCTTGGTGAAGTCGATTTAATTGCCTTTTCAAAAGACTGAAATGTCTGAAGTTATGTAAGCAATAAAGATAAATGGTATTTCGAGTTAGGAAGCGTAACAATTAACCCACTGAGCCCCAGCTAATATTGGAAGGATTGGAAGGAACATAATAATTGATATTGGTTCAGGGGTAATTTATCGAGAGGACTTCCCTAGTGGTTAAGGCCCCATTAATTGCTCTTTCCATTCACATATGCATAGCCTACGTGAGTTGCAGTTGGGATGTGTGTACATGCATAGATTGATATGCAGGATTTGAAGTTGCATAATAAATCGTAGGCAGTGTCCACCATTCTTTAACTGTCTTCGTGGTGCGATGCATAAGGTGTTGATTTTCGGTGTGAGCATCCTGGATTCGAATCCACGGACTGCCACATGTGTTTGTAAATTTCATTAATCGATTTTAGGAGTATAGTTGGTTGTTGGAAGGAACATAATCATTGATATTGGTTCAGGGGTAATTTATCGAGAGGACTTCCCTAGTGGTTAAGGCCCCATTAATTGCTCTTTCCATTCACATATGCATAGCCTACGTGAGTTGCAGTTGGGATGTGTGTACATGCTTAGATTGATATGCAGGATTCAAAGTTGCATAATAAATCGTAGGCAGTGTCCACCATTCTTTAACTGTCTTCGTGGTGCGATGCATAAGGTGTTGATTTTCGGTGTAAGCATCCTGGATTCGAATCCACGGACTGCCACATGTGTTTGTAAATTTCATTAATCGATTTTAGGAGTATAGTTGGTTGTTGGAAGGAACATAATCATTGATATTGGTTCAGGGGTAATTTATCGAGAGGACTTCCCTAGTGGTTAAGGCCCCATTAATTGCTCTTTCCATTCACATATGCATAGCCTACGTGAGTTGCAGTTGGGATGTGTGTACATGCATAGATTGATATGCAGGATTCGAAGTTGCATAATAAATCGTAGGCAGTGTCCACCATTCTTTAACTGTCTTCGTGGTGCGATGCATAAGGTGTTGATTTTCGGTGTGAGCATCCTGGATTCGAATCCACGGACTGCCACATGTGTTTGTAAATTTCATTAATCGATTTTAGGAGTATAGTTGGTTGTTGGAAGGAACATAATCATTGATATTGGTTCAGGGGTAATTTATCGAGAGGACTTCCCTAGTGGTTAAGGCCCCATTAATTGCTCTTTCCATTCACATATGCATAGCCTACGTGAGTTGCAGTTGGGATGTGTGTACATGCTTAGATTGATATGCAGGATTCGAAGTTGCATAATAAATCGTAGGCAGTGTCCACCATTCTTTAACTGTCTTCGTGGTGCGATGCATAAGGTGTTGATTTTCGGTGTAAGCATCCTGGATTCGAATCCACGGACTGCCACATGTGTTTGTAAATTTCATTAATCGATTTTAGGAGTATAGTTGGTTGTTGGAAGGAACATAATCATTGATATTGGTTCAGGGGTAATTTATCGAGAGGACTTCCCTAGTGGTTAAGGCCCCATTAATTGCTCTTTCCATTCACATATGCATAGCCTACGTGAGTTGCAGTTGGGATGTGTGTACATGCTTAGATTGATATGCAGGATTCGAAGTTGCATAATAAATCGTAGGCAGTGTCCACCATTCTTTAACTGTCTTCGTGGTGCGATGCATAAGGTGTTGATTTTCGGTGTGAGCATCCTGGATTCGAATCCACGGACTGCCACATGTGTTTGTAAATTTCATTAATCGATTTTAGGAGTATAGTTGGTTGTTGGAAGGAACATAATCATTGATATTGGTTCAGGGGTAATTTATCGAGAGGACTTCCCTAGTGGTTAAGGCCCCATTAATTGCACTTTCCATTCACATATGCATAGCCTACGTGAGTTGCAGTTGGGATGTGTGTACATGCTTAGATTGATATGCAGGATTCGAAGTTGCATAATAAATCGTAGGCAGTGTCCACCATTCTTTAACTGTCTTCGTGGTGCGATGCATAAGGTGTTTATTTTCGGTGTGAGCATCCTGGATTCGAATCCACGGACTGCCACATGTGTTTGTAAATTTCATTAATCGATTTTAGGAGTATAGTTGGTTGTTGGAAGGAACATAATAATTGATATTGGTTCAGGGGTAATTTATCGAGAGGACTTCCCTAGTGGTTAAGGCCCCATTAATTGCTCTTTCCATTCACATATGCATAGCCTACGTGAGTTGCAGTTGGGATGTGTGTACATGCTTAGATTGATATGCAGGATTCGAAGTTGCATACTAAATCGTAGGCAGTGTCCACCATTCTTTAACTGTCTTCGTGGTGCGATGCATAAGGTGTTGATTTTCGGTGTGAGCATCCTGGATTCGAATCCACGGACTGCCACATGTGTTTGTAAATGTCATTAATCGATTTTAGGAGTATAGTTGGTTGTTGGAAGGAACATAATAATTGATATTGGTTCAGGGGTAATTTATCGAGAGGACTTCCCTAGTGGTTAAGGCCCCATTAATTGCTCTTTCCATTCACATATGCATAGCCTACGTGAGTTGCAGTTGGGATGTGTGTACATGCTTAGATTGATATGCAGGATTCGAAGTTGCATAATAAATCGTAGGCAGTGTCCACCATTCTTTAACTGTCTTTGTGGTGCGATGCATAAGGTGTTGATTTTCGGTGTGAGCATCCTGGATTCGAATCCACGGACTGCCACATGTGTTTGTAAATTTCATTAATCGATTTTAGGAGTATAGTTGGTTGTTGGAAGGAACATAATAATTGATATTGGTTCAGGGGTAATTTATCGAGAGGACTTCCCTAGTGGTTAAGGCCCCATTAATTGCTCTTTCCATTCACATATGCATAGCCTACGTGAGTTGCAGTTGGGATGTGTGTACATGCTTAGATTGATATGCAGGATTCGAAGTTGCATAATAAATCGTAGGCAGTGTCCACCATTCTTTAACTGTCTTCGTGGTGCGATGCATAAGGTGTTGATTTTCGGTGTGAGCATCCTGGATTCGAATCCACGGACTGCCACATGTGTTTGTAAATTTTATTAATCTATTTTAGGAGTATAGTTGGTTGTTGGAAGGAACATAATAATTGATATTGGTTCAGGGGTAATTTATCGAGAGGACTTCCCTAGTGGTTAAGGCCCCATTAATTGCTCTTTCCATTCACATATGCATAGCCTACGTGAGTTGCAGTTGGGATGTGTGTACATGCTTAGATTGATATGCAGGATTCGAAGTTGCATAATAAATCGTAGGCAGTGTCCACCATTCTTTAACTGTCTTCGTGGTGCGATGCATAAGGTGTTGATTTTCGGTGTGAGCATCCTGGATTCGAATCCACGGACTGCCACATGTGTTTGTAAATTTCATTAATCGATTTTAGGAGTATAGTTGGTTGTTGGAAGGAACATAATAATTGATATTGGTTCAGGGGTAATTTATCGAGAGGACTTCCCTAGTGGTTAAGGCCCCATTAATTGCTCTTTCCATTCACATATGCATAGCCTATGTGAGTTGCAGTTGGGATGTGTGTACATGCTTAGATTGATATGCAGGATTCGAAGTTGCATAATAAATCGTAGGCAGTGTCCACCATTCTTTAACTGTCTTCGTGGTGCGATGCATAAGGCGTTGATTTTCGGTGTGAGCATCCTGGATTCGAATCCACGGACTGCCACATGTGTTTGTAAATGTCATTAATCGATTTTAGGAGTATAGTTGGTTGTTGGAAGGAACATAATCATTGATATTGGTTCAGGGGTAATTTATCGAGAGGACTTCCCTAGTGGTTAAGGCCCCATTAATTGCTCTTTCCATTCACATATGCATAGCCTACGAGAGTTGCAGTTGGGATGTGTGTGCATGCTTAGATTGATATGCAGGATTCGAAGTTGCATAATAAATCGTAGGCAGTGTCCACCATTCTTTAACTGTCTTCGTGGTGCGATGCATAAGGTGTGATTTTCGGTGTGAGCATCCTGGATTCGAATCCACGGACTGCCACATGTGTTTGTAAATTTCATTAATCGATTTTAGGAGTATAGTTGGTTGTTGGAAGGAACATAATCATTGATATTGGTTCAGGGGTAATTTATCGAGAGGACTTCCCTAGTGGTTAAGGCCCCATTAATTGCTCTTTCCATTCACATATGCATAGCCTAGGTGAGTTGCAGTTGGGATGTGTGTACATGCTTAGATTGATATGCAGGATTCGAAGTTGCATAATAAATCGTAGGCAGTGTCCACCATTCTTTAACTGTCTTCGTGGTGCGATGCATAAGGTGTTGATTTTCGGTGTGAGCATCCTGGATTCGAATCCACGGACTGCCACATGTGTTTGTATATGTCATTAATCGATTTTAGGAGTATAATTGGTTGTCGGAAGGAACATAATAATTGATATTGTTTCAGGGGTAATTTATCGAGAGGACTTCCCTTGTGGTTAAGGCCCCATTAATTGCTCTTTCCATTCACATATGCATAGCCTACGTGAGTTGCAGTTGGGATGTGTGTACATGCTTAGATTGATATGCAGGATTCGAAGTTGCATAATAAATCGTAGGCAGTGTCTACCATTCTTTAACTGTCTTCGTGGTGCGATGCATAAGGTGTTTATTTTCGGTGTGAGCATCCTGGATTCGAATCCACGGACTGCCACATGTGTTTGTAAATGTCATTAATCGATTTTAGGAGTATAGTTGGTTGTTGGAAGGAACATAATAATTG
Source organism: Paralithodes platypus (assembly GCA_032716605.1). Lineage (NCBI taxonomy): Eukaryota > Metazoa > Arthropoda > Malacostraca > Decapoda > Lithodidae > Paralithodes > Paralithodes platypus. Next base: position 22,867,489 of record CM064574.1, read on the forward strand.
ATATTGGTTCAGGGGTAATTTATCGAGAGGACTTCCCTAGTGGTTAAGGCCCCATTAATTGCTCTTTCCATTCACATATGCATAGCCTACGTGAGTTGCAGTTGGGATGTGTGTACATGCTTAGATTGATATGCAGGATTCGAAGTTGCATAATAAATCGTAGGCAGTGTCCACCATTCTTTAACTGTCTTCGTGGTGCGATGCATAAGGTGTTGATTTTCGGTGTGAGCATCCTGGATTCGAATCCACGGACTGCCACATGTGTTTGTAAATTTCATTAATCGATTTTAGGAGTATAGTTGGTTGTTGGAAGGAACATAATCATTGATATTGGCTCAGGGGTAATTTATCGAGAGGACTTCCCTAGTGGTTAAGGCCCCATTAATTGCTCTTTCCATTCACATATGCATAGCCTACGTGAGTTGCAGTTGGGATGTGTGTACATGCTTAGATTGATATGCAGGATTCGAAGTTGCATAATAAATCGTAGGCAGTGTCCACCATTCTTTAACTGTCTTCGTGGTGCGATGCATAAGGTGTTGATTTTCGGTGTGAGCATCCTGGATTCGAATCCACGGACTGCCACATGTGTTTGTAAATGTCATTAATCGATTTTAGGAGTATAGTTGGTTGTTGGAAGGAACATAATAATTGATATTGGTTCAGGGGTAATTTATCGAGAGGACTTCCCTAGTGGTTAAGGCCCCATTAATTGCTCTTTCC